>CM073428.1:50262819-51512819 GCA_037114965.1 Monochamus alternatus | reverse complement strand
GAGGTTTTCAAACGAGTTTTTTACGATATTTTTATACGACTGCAAACAGAGACCACAAAAATCAAATTTTAATTTAAATCGTTTTTATTACTAAAATTTCCAACGCATTAACAGAATAAATGAAATATAACTTTTAATTTAACTCGTTTTTATTAAGAAAATTGCTAACGCATTAACAAAAGATACTAATATTTAATATTTATGGTAACATATGAACATTCCTTCAAGGTTACGCTGGGAAAAGCAGTATTATCGTGCACCTTGTTTTCGGTAATACAGAATATTTTTGGTGTCGTGTTTTTAGTGCATTTTTTTCTTGTTCTATTCCAGTAGACGATCGTTGTTCTGGTTCTGTGGCAGCAGAAGACACTGAAGGCTCTATCTTTTTCGAAACTTCCATTTTATTTCTCAAACAGTCATCAACGTAGCCTTCGGAAACTGTACTGGATTTCCACGCTCCATGGCGTTTGAGGGCAAGCAGATTTGAGCCAGAATTGACTAAAATTGTGGCCGGCATAATTTTGGGTGACAACATCAAACAAAAATCACAATCTGGAGAGGCGTGTGCAAAGATGACATAACCGTGTGCAAAGATGATATAACCATGTGCAAAATGTTTAGCACACGGCGTGTGCAAAATACCGTTTTCAGAGCGTATTTTCTGTGTGCAAAACCCCCTTTTGCAAGGCAGTCGTATAAAAAAATTAATACTTGATAACAAACTAGCACATAATAAACAAACTTTTATTTTCATAGCTGCCCTGTTTTCCTTTTTTTTTAACCCGATCTGAAAAAAGTTATTCCTTATTTTGTGTTTAAAATTGGATTTTACATAGGACACAAGGTCATGCTTTCAGCATGTCTACCTTTACGGAAGTGTAAGCGTAAGCTCCATTATTTTCTGTAACAACGTACTGTTAGCGCATTTCCAATTCGTTCAAATGAACGACTTCTTTGTCAGCTGAACGAAATATGTCGACAAACAAAAAATGAACGAAAAACCCATCATTCGAGGTCTATAAACAGTTTCCACACATAAAACATTTTGAAATAAATAAAATTTTTATTATACATACTAGGTTTCAATTACTATCTAGAAGCAGACAACAAAGCGAAATGTCTCGATTTTTGTAGTATGGAATGGAATTTGATCAACAGATTATATTTTTGCACAATTCCACTTCGACCAGTGCCATTGTTGCTTTTCAACATTCGCAATATTCTAAAATAAGTACCAAGAGTACTTATTTTAGAATCACATCTAGACGACGATATTTCAAAAATCAAATATTTGGTGTGTGGTTTCCTTTCATGGAATGATGGGACTATCTTAGCTTAGCAGCGGGAACAGCTACATGAATATGCTTCAAACTTTTTTAACTAATTAATTGGAAAATTTCCCCCTCGCCTACCAAAATGCTTTTTATTAGCAACATTACTGTTGCTCATCACATTCTGTTAGAAATGTTAGAACCTGCTTAGAACCTTTTTCCAATCGAAGGATTAACCAACATGGTACTCCTACGGTGTCCAGATTTAATAATCAATGATTTTTGATAGGCATGATAACATTGATTAGCTAAAATAACATAGGAGTTAGACGAATTTAGAACGAATTCCTTGCTAGAATTTATATTGCCGTTGATGAAGGAAGGTTCCAATAATGTTTTACTTATGTAGCAGTAAAAATACTTAAAATAATTTACTCTTATGACATTTTCATATTTGTTACTTTCCTAGACAACCCGGTACATGTAGTGTTTTCTCTCTCCAAGGCAACCTTATTTTAAATAAATACAAGCACAACTTTTAATCAATTGTGCTTTTTTTTCCTGTGAAAAATAAGTTTTTCCTTGATATGATGCAGATAAATTATTTCGTAACTTTTAATTCCCATGAATATTTGCTAGTTACACTTTTCCGAAAGGATAAAAAATAAAGATAGTTTACTGTATGATGTGTTCCAGAAAATAACGACTCTTAACACACTGACACAACTTAAGTTGTGCGGCACGGCATGTACGAATTCTAGAACAGTGTAAACGCTGTTCAAAGACTACAAGGCACTGTAGAATGAACCTATTGTGACGCCTTTTTTTCCCTAGAATTTTTCACGTATCCCGATTGCGAACGACTATTTCTAATTTTTCGTAGCGCCGGATATGACGTCACCAGAGTCCGGTTCGGTCGTCAGATTTGTGACGCACCTTCTGGGACTAAATTATTTTGTGCAGCGGTGTTCGGCGGTGGTGAGTGACGTCACAGAGACGCAATTCAGGATATCTTTTCGGTTAGTCTCGGGCGCCAGTTTCTCTATGTTTAACGTGGGAGAAGCTCCACGTGAACTCACTCTCGGTTAGAGTAAGTACTCGGGCAGCTACAGTGAAGAAAGTTAAATTCCAGGGGTCTGTTGTAGTTCTTTTATTCCCAGAGAGCAACAAAACTAGTTTTATCGGTGTAGTGATAGTTTTACTTTTCAAATAAACAGAGTTGTCAGTGTAGAACGGTAAAAATCTGTTTAAGTACCCTTTTTTGCTAGATCGGAATTTTGTCAAAGTTACTGATATGAACGAATGCAACACATTCTCTCTATAACAAATTTATTTGGTAACATGGAAATAAATAAATATACAGACTATATGAATTTGTCTTTGAAACGGAAATACAATTTACAATTAAAATAAATAAACGGTCCTAAAAATATCAAAATTGCTGGATAAACATATTTCCTTACAATTTTCAAACAGAATATAAAACGGTCTGTTTCGGTGCTGAAAGAAAATATAAATCATCTACGAAATATCCATAAGTAAAACATACGGCATGAAATACTTGATAGAAAATCTTTACAAACAAAATATGGACTAAACTATAAACTTATACCTAGGGGACAGTTCCAGCGAGGTTCTGAAAATAAAAACAAAATGTATGGATTTAACAAAAATTTACTCTGAATTTTTTTCGGCCCTGCAAATGCCAATAGAAAGCATCATTTAAAATCGGTTTTTAATTAACTGTAGCCAAGGAGAAAGCGCAAGCAGTGCAGAGTAACAATATACAGCAATTGTTATTAACAAAACAAGTAAGCGAATAAATGGGACGGTTTTGGTCTAAGGGAAAATAACGCAGTTTTCGGATGTCTATCCGGAAGGATAGAAATGAGTGCACGTGGTGTATCTCTTTTGATGGCGGTGTTATGCACAGCCAAACCACCTCGGTGAGAACAACCCTGTACAACTTAGTTACCCACGACTCCTTAGTGCGGTGTTATTCACAGCCAAACACTTCGGTGTACGTTCGGTGTACCAAAACGGCGTATATTAGTCGTCGGATAACGTCGTGAAACGGCAAACAGTCGACGGCTCAGTCAGGTAGCGGTGTTATGCACAGCCAAACTACTTCGTCCGTCAAAAGTACAAGCCAGCCCGTATGAGTTCAAAACACTCAAACGGCGTGAAAAGGATAGAATTCGGAGGAAGGTAGATTGCTTACTTATTTCCTAGGCACTGCTGGGCTCTGCGGCCAGTGTAGCCAGCACCGAAGAAAATGTTGTACAAATTCCTTTAGACAATTGTACCCGATTTCAGACAATTGTACCAGATTTTATTGCCAAATTATAAATCATGTCATTGGTAAATCTATAACATTTACTTACTTCTGCATTTTTGTGCTAAAAGAATAACAAATGAAGCAGCAAATTTCAGTTTCTAGGTTACACGCATAGAAAAGAGAACATTCTCTTCTCCTCTTGTCTATTGTTACGTGATTTACATCACAGAACAGAAAAAGGGATAGATCCATAGATAATATATTAGTGTCTATGGATAGATCATAGATCCCTAACTATGATCATTGATTCAAATAGTGCCGTGGATCATAGATGATATGTAAATAAATATGTAACTTCAACTCTTCGAAACATACCACGGACTACGGAGTTAGTAGGACAGCAGTAAGAAAGCCGGTTTCATACTTCCAAACTCAAAAGGTTTTTTGCATTGCCAAGAATACTGGTTTTGTACCAAATTTTGTTATAGTTGTACGGATGTACTTTTCACATTGAAATGTACCAAATCTGGTACAATGGTACCAGCACTGGCAACACTGTCTGCGGCTTCCCCTGGCTCGGTAGTCTTCTCGGACTGATCGGGAGAACTTCTGGGACTGGTTCTTCGAGAAATGTTTTCCAACAACTCTCCCTTTTGCCTTTCGGTTCCTCACTTTTGTTAACTTACTCCCCACCTGACAACCACAGGTCACGGTGGGAGATGCGCGTGCGGTGAGTGATTTCGGAGTAGGGCATCGACGGTTTAGTAAAAATTAGTGCCTACTGATAAAAAATTCGAGCGCTCGCTAGACTTAATCTAACGAAATAAAATATTATTCCCGGAAAATAAATTTACATTAGGGATGAACCCGGGTGGTTCATTATACTATGAAAGTTGTGGACAAGAAAAACTGCAACGTGTATTAAATAGTGGGAAGCATGTGGGAAAACGTTTTTTTCATCAAACTGTTTGTTTTCTTTCTGAAGTAACGTAATTAATTAAGAAACACTCTGTATTATCCACATCGATGTCGCCTATTATTAATTTCACATATTATAAACCCAACGATTAATATATGTACCGTGAGCGAATATTACACAGCTTTAATTTTGAGGATTAATGTAAATAGATTTGCTCACGTACTGTTTGGTTTAATAATTAGTTATCGGCTGACAGCAATAGATTTTATCTTATATCGAAAACTCAATTAATACACTTCCAATTACTTGTCATGAACAGCTATGCGCAAAATTGCATGATTTAGATACTGCCTGAACAAAATTAATTCGACAGGGACCTAAAGTGCTATTTATATCGCACAAAACTGCAGAGAACTGCATCTCATTATTAAAATAGTTTAATAAAATCATATACAGAGTGATTCAGAACTTATGTAAACAATTTTGTGTAGAGTAGAATGTTTATCACGGAAGTTCCCCCTAATGCTTTTCCTCGAGCTATGTTGCATCTACCATCGATGAGCCCCAAGCAGGCTGTTTTCAGTTTTTCACTTTTATAGCCCCAGTTGTAACCTGTAGTAGACTGGACAGCAGCTAAAAGTGGCATGTCGGTAATAAAGCTTTCATCTATCCCAGCTTCTAGTAGTAGCACTGACCATTTTGGATTTTCTGTTAATCGGTTGGCAACCACACTTCCTCCTGACTTTGAAATGTTTCTTTTTTACAATAATTACACTAATATGCCGGGTTGTGATTGCACAATATAGATAATTTGCTCGTGTTTTTTTTTAAATTATGATGTACATACTTAAATGCCAAATATTCAACTAAAAATATATATACCTATTTTACACTTTACTTTTGCAGTTTATATATTAATCCTTAATTTTTTCACAAGTACATATACAGAGTGATTCAAAATTTATCTAAAACAATTTTTTGTGTGTACAGGGGACTCTTACAAATACAATTTTGCAAAAATAAAATCAAAAAGATAATTTTCGATAGTTTGTCGCGTTAAAAGCAATAATTTTTTGTAATAGTGCATACATTTACTGTAGTATATAGGGTGATACAGAACTTATCTAAAAGATATTTTTCAATGGTCAGAACTCTTACAAATACAATTTTATAAAAATAAAATTCAAAAGAGCAGTTGAAAAATGATTTAACCACTTAACTAACCATTTTCTTGACAGAAGTGTTATCAGAATAAACTATTTTTTTTTCGATTCGCAATCAAATCTGAATTGCTAGATCGATGTACCCTGACATTATTATTAATTTTGTAGCTATTTTTAACAAATAATTTTTAATATTTTAATATGGTAAATATCATCCCGAGTTAACTCGGCAACATGGCATTACAATAAACTTTTGTAAAATAATGATTTATTAAAGAAAATAAACATTTATTTAGATAAAAACAGGGAATAACAAAAAAAATGTTTTTGTACGAGTATAATCAAACATTTGTTGCAGTAGGATATATTTTGAAGCACGGTACAACACAGACTGGCGCCTCACAGTCTTTATACCAATATCTTGATTACCTTCTTACTTTTTTCCATTTTTATCTCTTCTCTGGCTACACACCCTTGTTGGATTTGGTTTTTTATCTGTAGGAGGTGTTGTGTCAGGAAAATGCCGTCCTGTTAGTCTTATAGGATTTGGTATGACAGAAGGGCGTCCCCTGGAAGCACTTGCAGTTACCAGTGGGAGGTATGTTTCTATAATTTTCGAAATTAGTTCCATTCTAAATTGGAGATGGCTTTTGGTTCCATTCATTTTCTTGTAGACACGAAGGCGTTCCAAAGTGCATGTTCCATCAAGTGAAAAAATATTTTTTTGTAATATTTTTTCCTCTTTTCCTAGTGATAGGGTAGTCAGCTAAGTGTTGATCTATCTTCTCCACACCTCTCATTGTACCATTATAATATTTAATAGCCAGTGGTTTTCTGATTTCTTTTCCTCTTTCATCTGTGGAGGTAGATCCTTTCTATTAGATCTCAAAAAGCCACACAGGTCGGTTTTACAAATTATTAATTTATCTGCCAACTCAGGTGATGTATAAAAATTATGTGTTGTTAGACAGTGCCCTTTTAGGAGTAATGGTTTCATTAGAGACAATACTATTCGAGAAGAGACAGGAAAGTCTTTATAATCTTCATCAAATTTTGTGTCTTTGCCTGTATAAATTATAGAATCCCATATATAACCACTAGATGACTCACATAGCATGTAATGTTTTATACCAAATCTTGCTCGTTTGATAGGTAGATACTGAATCCACGTTAGCCTACCTTTATATAATAATAAGCTTTTATCTATGGTAACATCTCTTTCCAAATCATAAAGAGACTTATTTTTTGAATTCAAATATTCATACACTTCCCACACTTTATTCAAGTTAGTACAAGGATGAGTGTTGGGATCGTAAACGTCATTATTAGAAAAATGCAATACTTTTTTATTTAGCAGAAGCGCTTGTATCCCATAACTTTTCCAAATATTGGTGTTTCAATTATTGCTTTTTTCGACCAATATAGATGCAAAACCAGTTTTTTTATTAATGACTGCATAAAATGGACAGCAAAAAATACTCTGATTTCATTTATATCAATAGGAGTCCATGAATTCCATGTATTACTTATACGTCGGAATGATGATTTACTACGCATGTGATGCATATCTATTTGTTTCATTGACGATTTTGTTCAAAATTGTATTGTCAAAAAATTATAGAGGATTTTCCACGTAGGTAATTTCAAAATTTAGGGAGGATTGTCCTGTAAATGCAAATCTAGGAGGCCGGGGTCCGGGCTGATTTACATCAATTTCAGCCCAAAAACGAGCATCCGATAGTAATGGCCTACTATCACTTGACTCATCTGAAGAGGACGGAGAGTCAAAATAGTCTTCGTCGCTACTTCCAGACTCTTCTAAGTTATAATCACTGTCTGACGCGTCTGAACTCATTGTATAAAAAACACGTGCACTCATTCCCAAAGTCAAATTGTTACTGAACTAAAAATCTAGCTGGTCTATCAAACAAATTCCTAACCAAGAAAAAAGATAGACTTGTAACCCCCTACTCCCACAAAAAATATTTTTGCATCCAAGTTAATTCTGCGACGTTCTTTAAAGGTTATTTCGGTCCACGAAATAATACGAGCGTATAATTTTAAGAATTATATTTCAACGAGTATCCTCGGGATGGATAATTTTGAACAAGCACCTTGAGGACGAAATATTACGGGATCATCACTTCCGCACGGCACTGGTAACTGTTCCACTGTAAAACCTGATAAGACGGATAATCAGCGCCCGGACAAAAAATGGAAAGAAACGCCCAAGGAAATAAATAAATAATATTTTATAACACCGATTTTATACAGCAAATTCAACTGCTTTTGCCACTATTGTTATGTGTTAATTATTAATAGATTTAATTTGTGGTTTTAATTAATAAAATAATTTTACATACTTGATGTTACAAAATTTTGGGCCCGTCTTACCCAGTTTATACAAACTAATACAAATGTTTCTGCTTCTTGTCCGTTTTGAACTAGTAAGATATTGGCAGCATACGTTTACATTAATCATCAATAGTATGTATCCACTTCGGTGCTATACACTGAATTTTTTATCTCCACAAAAAGAAGTCCAAATGATTTAAAGTCTGGAGATCATGGCGGCCATGGTACCGGTCTTCCTCGTCCAATCCCTTGGTATTAATATTTGGATACGTTGTACATGGTACGGATATAATTATTGAGCATCATGCATGATACGCCACACTGCTGCTATGTGTAATTAAACTGAGCATATTTCGATAATAAAGTAGCCATTTAGGGCTATGATATCTAAGGTCATAAGAAAATCAAAAATATTTGATTGCAATTTGCGAAATAAAATACCGAAATCGAAGCGAAACCTTGAAATATTTTAATAAATGAATAGGCATAAACAGGTGTTTGTAGTTATACCTACCTATGTAAATTTTAATTTGATTTCATTTACATTACAATGTTTGATATAATAACTTAATCAAAATTAGATATTTTGTAAAAAAAAAGTCTTGTTTGTAGTTATCATTGATTATCGACAACATTTATTTAATTTTTTGTAAATTTCGAAATTTTTCATCATAAAAGTTTTGTATGTTGGTTTAGTCATTTAAATTTTCTCCGGCCCCACTGCTTACTTAATATCTTAAAACAGAAACATATTTAAAGAAACGTATTTTATGTAAATTTGTTAGAAATATATCTTTAAATGTACCTGTTTTTGTTTCGCTGGAAATATTACAATAAATGTATTTATCAAGTATACATTTCAAATTGCATGAAATATGATATTGTAAAAAGTAATAATATTAGGTAAAAGATAATATGGTTTATTTTCCTCATGTCTCTCGTTAAATTTGTATTCTGCTTTAGATAAAAGGTACCAGTATCTCTGTTACTATGGAGTCAATAAGATAAAAGAAACCTGAATATTTTGTTATATTCTATTGTCACAGAATTTAATAATTTAGCAATATCAACAAGATCAAGTACCGTATCTGTTTTATATTTATAAAAATAGAAATCGGAATATTGAAGGACATCGCTTCCCTTCAAAGGTCAAAGAGTCGAATCACAAAATTGACTATTTTAATATTTTTACATAAATGTAATGTGCAGAAGCAGATCTACATTTTGTTGCAGAAACGGTATTCCTAGAATAAGGGGTTTTAAAATTAAAAAATTAAAAAAACAGTCTACTGTTATAACCGTGCCAACCATTCCAAGGTAAAAGTGTCTAATAAACATATTTTGTAAGAAATTTCAACGGCAAAACAGTTTAATGTACTTTAGATTCTTAATACTGTGCATATAAACAAAGGTAGAAGAGACTAATGTACTTTAGATCGTTTTGTCTTTGATTGGATGAATATTTACGAAAAACCGAGGGGTAAACCACTGCTTGAAATTTGTACAACGAAGTACCCATTTTTAAAAATATTACCCATAAATACCCAAAAAAATACCTCAGCAAATAAGTAAATACCTAAAAAATACCCAAAAACCACAAATGCTCATAGAATACCTATGAGTATTGCCCAATAATATCCTCAAATACCTAAAAATATCGTTAAGTACCCAAAAATACCGAATAGTACCCAAAAATACCCTTAAATACCCAGATATCTAATAAACAATAAATAAATTACACCCACGATTTTGCTTAGTATACCTTCAATTTTTCAATACTCTCTCGTAATATTTTCTTAGAAATTATTCCAATATACGTAAATAATATAGAACTATCAGTAATTTCATTAACAATAAGTAATTTTTTTGTGAGGAAGAGTTTATTGACTGACATTACATTTATATAACTATTAAACATAAAACAGAGAATTGTTAAATAAACTAAGGTCTAATCCTTACTCAAATAAATCAATAAATACATTCTAATATTTAATATACAAAATAACTAAATAATGTTGGTTCTTTGGAAATGTAAGTACATAGTTACATATAATAAAATACATATTGAACACCATTTTTATTTACTCTTTAAGGAGTTTTTGAGGCATTTATATTATTTTTTATTTTATTTATGTCATATCTTATCATCAAATTATATACGCCAGAGCCGATTAGATCAAGCGGGCCATAAAATATATATTTTGTTTCAACATCTGCAATATCCTTTTTAAACCCTACCCTTTTTAAAAGTTTAATCAAAAGTTTTTTTTAAACACCCTGCATTTTTTCGTTAATTAGTGATCTAATAGACTCTTGTTAACAGTTTCATCTAAATCTTTGTTTAAATCCATTAAAGTTTAAAGGTTTTAGATATTGTTTAGTTTTTTAAACACCCTGTATTTTTTTCATTAATTAGTGTTGTAATAGATCCTTGTTAAAAGTTTAATCAAAATCTTATTTCAATTTTTATTATTTTGAGGGTTTTAAGAGATTGGTTCAGTTTTTTTAAATACCCTGTATTTTTTCGTTAATTAGTGATGTAGTAGACCTTTGTTAAAAGTTCCATCTAGAATTTTTTTTAAATCCATTAATTTTCAGTTTTTAAAGATTGTTTAGTTTTTTTAAACACCCTGTATTTTTTTATTAATTAGTGTTCAAATAGACCCTTGTTAAATATCTGATAAAAATAATTTTTTATTCCATTAATTTTTAGGGTTTTTTTAGAAATTGGAAAGACCCGTCTTTTAAACGTCCTGGATTTGTTTGGTTAATTATTATTCTAAAGAACCCTTGTTAGACGTTTTTACCAAAAACAAGTTTTTAGCTCTCTTAATTTTTTTTAGTTTATTAAGTTTTTTTAATGGTAACAAATTTTTCAACACTTTGTATACAGAACGGTCTTTCGCACGTTTAATAACCATTCCGAAGTTAAATCTTCAAAAATAAAATTTCCTCGAAATTGAAAATTTTATTTTTTCCTTATCAATTTTTATATTAACACCCTGTCTATCACTCTGTTAAATTATAGGAGTAACATCTTCGAATTTTATGAATGAATTGTGACGTGTTAAAGGCGGAGCTTTATTGCAAGTTCCACCCAAACGTCTTAAAATTTCAATAAATTTAAGAAATTATTGGAAAATTTGGACCCATTTGGGACAAGCGTGAAAAATCTTTAAAAAAATATATCTATAACTTGCTCGTGGCCGAATTTCCGCTTATAAGAGAAACAAAAATCGAAAATTATTTTTTTGCTGTATTTCTGAATTTATTATCAAAATTCTAACGCGAGGAAGTAATAGATAATTGTTAAATAGAACTACAGTTAAAAAATGAAATTATTCCGCCGGAAAATAAAGGAGAAAAATGGGTTACGGCTTATTCAGGCACTGCGAAACCAGCCTTAAGAAATGCACATTGATTCGTCATTCAACAGCCGACGAACACGTCTTTCACGAGTTTACTCTTTACACTGACTTAAGCTATGCTAGCCTAAGATAGATTGTGGCCTAAACTTATATATCCACGGGCTAACACCATCTTCAAAGCGCATGCGCCATCGCCATGTTTTTAAGAATTGACGGGAAAATACCAATTTTCTCCAAAAATACCCAATAAATACCTTCGTAATACCCACTAAATACCCATTATTACCTTGATAGTACCCAAAAATTCCGAAAAAATACCCATAATTACGCACAAATACCCAAAAAAAACCTTTAATTACCTACAGCTTGTACAGTAAAATACCCCAGTGGTTTTCCCCTCGCGAAAAACCTATTGTACATTAGACTGTTTTGCCTTAGTTTAGATCAACAATGTATGCATTTGATTCTTTTGTCTATGAAAGGGAATGAAAATAATGTTAAAAAATGCATTGCATGAAGGTATCTGAAAAAATATTTACTTAATATTAACAAATCAACAACAATAATTATATAAGGGCTTTATTTTGACATCTTTGGTAGCAATAATACTACATTCTTGAAACATAAAATCCATCAACAAAAGTAAATTATTTATTAGCTGTATCGTAAAGGTATCAGAAGGTATAGAGCATCTCTATTTAATCGCAATGTCTGCAAGTGGAATGTTCTGTAGTGTATTACTTAATATTATTTTACGCGTTCTACAGCACTTTGTGAAATCAATTTTTCCATATCTAATGAAATTTTCATACGCCGCGTATTAAATGATTATTAAGATTATCACAATTAAAAAAGAGTTTTTTTTAAATTTCATGGTTTTAAAATTTGACGTTAAAACTAGCCCCAAAAGCATTAAAGTCATCATAACTTGATGTTGTCTTCTTGACTATTCCGTACTTGGATAGGAAACCGACAAAATTTTTGATATATGTCAATTTTTATACACCACAATGATTTTCAGCATTGTGCCAAAATAACTGCCGCTTATAAAACAATTTGGTTGTAAAAACTAGTGTTAAATGACAAGTAATCTAATTGAGCGATTTCTATAAAACAGTGGAATTTATGATTCTATAAAGAAATTATCATAACAGGGCCGTATCGTAATGGTAAATAATATATGAAGCCATTTCAAATAATTGATTTTTCATATTTCCATAACATTTGAATGAAACGGGTAGGAATCCTTTAAATTTTAAGTTAAAAGTAATTTTTTGTTTTTGTTTTATTGGCATTAAAAATGTGCTGCTTCTTTTGAAATTTTTCCACTGGTAAAAGTAAGGGATCTTCTACCGTTTAAGATACAAACAAAACAAGGCTCCACCATTTTGTTGTTTAAAATTTTTTTATAGAATGGTTTGTCAATGTAATTATGCTTCAAACGTTTTTCATTGTTATTGTTATATTACTATTTTTGTTTTATAACTGATAATATCATTACACAATAACTATATTACAGTGTATACTAGTTTTATAGGTTGAAAATCCACAAGAAATATTACGGAATATTCGTGAAAAGATATTATAAAACACTTTAGTGTTATTAGCTATAATGTTTTATAAGATTGTCACGAAATTTTTATAAAATAATAATACTTTATAATATCTCTATCCCTCATTCCAATCACAAGGATTAGCTTAGAAGTCTGATATTTGTGCGGGAGAGAAGGCGGCATATTATTATTAAGCAGGCCTCATCTGCGCCCAGGAACGAATTACGTTAGTAGGTTCTAACCATCATTCCGTGGGATTAGATCCTACAGCGGAATGGCCACACCGATTCCGCCACTGGCCGATAAAAAAATAAATTAAATAATAAATAATTAATTAATAATAGTTATATATTTGCCGTATAAGTTATTTTATGTTATGTTAGTTGAAAAAAACGTTACTGCAAACTTTATAAAATGTTTCAGTTGCTGACGACAAAATAATGTTACTTACCGCTATAATAAAACTAATATAAATATTTTCAAAGCAATAATAATACGGCAGTACAACACAATAATTGTCGTATAACTTGAAAATTATAAAACTTTTTTGATGGTTGAGAGATACAGAGCACCACTTTAGAAGAGAAAGTCCATCTGGCTGATTTATAAATTCACAGGTAATCAGTGTAATATGATTGAACTTACCTATATACAAAAAATCTGTCAATCATGTATACAGGGTGAGTCAGTCATAATGTTATTAATTTTAACCACGTATTCGGAAGGCCTAATAAAGGCAGAAAATCGAGAAAAAAATTTACTCGACCTCTAAAAAAGTCACCCTATAAAAATCGGTCACACGACGCTTCCTGGTACGCTACAAGCTTTCTGATGACGCAGCCATATGACAATTGAATGTCGAACGAAACATCGTTGCCACATCAGTATTACATACATAATATCGTCTAACACTTCAGCATGTTAGTTAAATTTACCACCATTTAGTCTCACTTTCTGCATTTCCTGCATTTCTCTCCCCTCAAATTTGGAGACTACACCACACATTTGGAGTGCGGATGGAGAGAATACAAGCAGCAGTTCGTTTATTTCGGTCTCGTGTATTGGTCGTAAATTCACAATGCCTAATTTTACAAATTTCAAAATTGCGGAAATGGTAGTGTTATACGGAGAATGTTAACGAAATGATAATGCCGCTGCTGCGAGAGACATTTTCCCAACAGACAACAATTTCCAAGTGCGCGAACTTTTATGCTAGTGCTTCAACGACATCGGAAAAAAGAAGTGTGGTAGAGGCGGTTGTAAATTTAGTTGAGGAGTAGCCTAATGTTTCTACAAGAACCATTTCAAGGCGATTGGAGATATCTTAAAGCAAGTTCTGCAGAATATTACGAGAAAACGTACTGAACCCGTGTCATTTTCAGAATGTTCAAGCTTTAGAACCTACTGACTTCCCCAACCGTCTTGAATTTTGCAATTGGCATCAAAATCAAATTGCAGCTGACCCTAGTTTTATTAATAAAGTGCTAGGGACGAATGGTTTACTCGAATTGGCATTTTAAATAGGTTAGTACCATACTACTTAAAAAACAAGTTATTTCTAGGCTAAATGTACGTAACTACAAACTGAATAATTAATTGTACTTAACAGTAATACTTAAAATTCATATTCAATTGTAAAACGTATTGAAAACGTAATATCAAAATTATTAAACTGTAATAACCTAACATTCGAAAACATTTATTTATAATCTACATTTGTTTTTATTAACAAATAAATCAATATTTAAGGAAAATTCATTCATGTCGTTAAATAACAGTACAAAAACTAGGTTATTGACCTAATAATACGGTAGGTCAAGATTCACTCTCGATTACTTTTATGGGCATCAGATCAGAGGCGTGGCGTTTCGGTCTTGTACAGTTTTTTGTCGACAACACTTTTTATTACTTAGTATTTATACAAGAAACACTTTTCAGCTTCTCTTAATAATTTACCCATTGGGTATATATTTTTTATGTAATGTACGTGAATGGTTTATTGTTAGATACGTTGTAGTTTTGTAATTTCAATGTTAAATATTTTTTAAACTGTAACTAAGCTAATTTCTTTGCAGTCATAACAGCCACATTTGGTCGGACGAAAATCAACACGACACTCGTCGATTTAGTTTTCAGAGGCGATTTGTTGTCAACGCATGGGCAGAAGTGTGTTGTTTTTGGAAATTTCTAAATATCTATAAGCAATAGCAATGGAATAAATAGCATTCTTTAAGATCAAACTTGAACAATTACAAAAGATTAGTTCCAGAAATCTGTGGTTACGCTGATAGCTGCAGAAGCCTCCAAAACAATTACATTACAAATGAAATATTTTGAAATATAAGATACTGATATTCTAAAAATAGTGAATGATAAGTTGAAACTGATATAAGATTACTTTTACAACGCAATGTAATTGAAACTGTTATTAATTTTTATAACGCTGCTTTTATATCCCACTATTGATTTTATGGAGAGAAAGAATTTGACAGTTTCGATCGCACTGAAGATATAACATTTTAAATTAGGATTCATATCATGGCCTGATGTGATATACCAACCATTTGATTTGGTTCAGCAGTCATAGTCGAGCTAATAAACTTCTGATACAGATATATACAATATTTCGTATTATTGACTCTGCTGTCAGTAGCAATTATTGGTTTATAAATTTATTGTGGAACGAATTTTATCCGACAGAGTGTGCAAATAAATATTTATGTGCAATATTGCTCTTTCAGGTTCGATTTCAGTCGAAAAATTAATATTGTGTTCTATTAACAAGCTTCTAATTACTTTAACGAATAATTTACAAATATAGGCATTATATATATATATATATATATATATATATATATATATATATATTTCGGAACAAAGCAGCTATAGGTAGCTATTTAGTATTCGTATTCCTTATTTTAGAAAGGGTCCTTGAATACTTTTAATATTAATTAAGCATATTGGGTACAAAAATTTTTATTTGCTTAAAGAAGTTTACGTTAAATATCAGACTCGAATTTTTAGTGTCAAATATAGACATGTATGTAATAAGTTTAACAAATAATATATACATTTTCTGAATTAATTAGTAGGTACAATTTACTGACCAACAATGTTCCTTGTGACAGTTATTTACTCCATTACAAGTGAATTGAGCATCATAAGTGAACAAAATGTATTTATTTATCCAATTGCAAAAATGTTACCGCAAATCAATATCACCGTCCTGAAGATTCTGAGCGCACTTAATATGGAAACGCTTTATAGTATATTATACTATTATTTTTCATTTTCCGAGATTCTGTTAGCCACTTAACAACCCTATAGTGTATAACGTTTTTCGCACAATCGCATTTATCAAATAAAATAATAAAACAATTATTTTGATTGGTGAAATGGTGTGGCCTATCTAGCGGGTTTTGAATTTATTTTGTTGGAAGCCAAACAAACAATTTAAAGTTTGAACAATTTTGTGTTTCGTTGTCAAATATGTGCTTATAATGGCTGATAAAGACGATTCAGAGGTAGATTCGGGCATTGAAGAATCGTATCAAATAGGTTGTGGGTCATTAATTCCCAGAAAATCAAAGGTGAGGTATGAAAAAGTCTATGATGCCTTCAGGAAATGGTTGAATGAGAAGAAAGCGGAGATATCTAAAAAAACTTTGCTGGCTTATTTTGTTCAGAGAAATTTAAGATTGAAGTCTCCGGGAAGCTTATGGGCAGAGTACTCCATACTTAAAAGTATGATCAACTTAAATAATGGTGTCGATATATCGCAATTTAAGAAGTTAGTAGCATTTCTAAAGAAAAATATTGCGAAAAATATATGCGAAAAAATCAAAAGTATTTACCAGAGAAGAGATGAACAAATTCCTGCTGGAAGCCCTCGTTGAAACCTATATTATGATGAAAGCAGTGATGATGAAGATGACAGTTGATGACATTATGGATGAAGGTTCAGTTGTCATTGTTAAAGTGCCTGCTATCAAAATACATATTGGTCGAATTTTCACAATCACTGACAAGGTCAATGAAAAAGTCCCTTTTTTGACGATTTTGCAAAAATATACTGGCTTAAGACCTAAAGAGACTAACTCTCGTCGATTTTTCTACTCAGTTCGTCAAGGAAAATGTGTAAATCAACTTGTGGATATAAATACATTGGGACAAATACCACAAAATTTGCCAAATATTTAAAACTGCAAGATCCGAGGTCCTATACTGGACATGCTTTTAGAAGTACGTCGACGACTTTGTTAATTGGAGTTGGAGTTACTGGAGTTGATGTTATGGCACTCAAACGTCATGGGGGCTGGAGGTTTTAGTGATAATATTAATGTATTATTTGACTAACAGAAAATGTAATTTTAGTTCTTCTGATGTCGCTGGAGGATATGTTACAGAGTTTTTAACAAAGAAAATAGAGTTTGCTGATAAGATTTCACATACCAACAGCGTCAGTGACAATGAATTTGACTCCATTCCAGTGTTTGAAGACAGAACTACTGAAGATTATTCTAATGCTAACATATCTAACTCAATAAGTTATACAGAAAGTTCAATTACTATAAAAACAATAAATAAAAACGAGGGAAAAACTATTACGTTTAAGAATTGTACAAACTGTACCTTTAATTTTTACAGTAAATGAGCCCAGCATTTGTTGGTGAAAAGAATTACTAATTTTTACTTACCGCATTAACGCTGTTATGAACTCAAACATTATTATTATTTTTTTATTTCTATGGAAACAAGCCACAGTGTTGTTGACAGTAAGTGCATATTTTAGAACGATTGTGCGAAAAATCATTTTCATAAATGACTTTCCATGCCGCAGTTTGATTAATTTGGAGACGATTTGCAATGCGCCTTGCACCCGGGCTACGTTCTACTATATTTAGAATTTCTTCTTCCATAGCTAGACCAGGACCAGCTTGCCCCTCAGATGTAATTCTCATACTGGGAAACGCACTTCACGCGTTTCACGTGCATTGTTGAAGACTGCCTGGAATACGTTTCTTTACCGAGTAAATAAACGCACACGTAAAAATAAATGTGACATTTATAAAATAACCGTTTAAATCACAAACGCCAAAATAAATGTGACAATTAGTAATCACTAGTATGAATTTGGTTTAGAATGCATGACGTACTCAAAATAAAATATCAAATAATAAACAGCTTTGGCATAAATAAAAGTATTTTCATTGCTATCTCAGGAATTGTTGATATTCGACCATATGTTTATAAGACTTTTTTGTTCACTTTTTTCCCTAAACAACCCTTTGGAATATTGTGGGTTCCCCCTCAATCACCCTATATATGCTAAATATCAATTTTCTATTCAAATATAATGATGGATTAGACTCAATAATTCTCCTGTTCCCGTTTCCTGAAACAAGGACCAACAACAACATCAAGGTGACATATACATTTTGCTTGAACTTAATACATAAGTTCATTAATATCATTACAATTGTCATGTGTATTAAAATTATTAAGATTATTATGCAAATCCGTACTAAACTTATATATGGTCAGATAATTTAAATAGCAATTAAATTAGACTACATAAATTTAATTATATCAACTGTATGCAAAATGAATAACAGGGTCCAATTTTTATAAAATATTTTAGCAGATGTTGACTTACCGAATTTCCAAAAAAGTTATTTAATATGCATTTCAGCTCTGAGTTCTGTGTACTACATTTTATATTTATTACGTGGGTTATTGAATTTCTTTTTTCTGAATTGTCAAACAAATCAGAATGGAACTAAATGCTAGAAAATATGAGGGTATACAATAATAATAATATCTCTATTCCTCATTCTAATCACGAGGATTAGAGGTCAGAGACTTGTGCGGGAGAGGGGGTGGCATATTAATATTATATACCATTTAGTGCAACAATTGAGGGAAACCTGGAAAGCCTCATTAATGAAGGGGGTGGTCAAATGTCGACCGGCATCAATTTTTCACATTGACCCAAGCAAACATTCTTGCAACTTTCCATACCCACAGAGAGGGTATGGTAGGTTTCCACAGATATAGCTAGTCTACGGTCTATATGCCGCAGGATTCGAACCTGTCAGCAGAGTGGGTGCCTCGATTCGAGTAATGACGCATTAAACCGCTTAGCCGCCAACCGATAATAATGCATTTAGAAAATTGCCGGTGCTGTCATTTGATACATAGTGATTTTCCGGATTGTTATGCGGTAACCTCGGTAATTGGTCGCTGCCAGAAACATAATTAAAGTGCACATCCGTCATTATCTAAGGAACGGTTCCGACCGTACAGTCGTAATACCAACAATAGGAGCCGAAATCTATATATGGACGGGCAGAGAGGTACCAATAATGGGTCTGTCCCCACAAAGTCTAGCACTAGAACAACCAGAGCAGGTCGAAGGATCTGTTTCTGACGGCGACCAGTTATCAAGGTCACGGCATACAACCCGTAAAATCACTATGTATCAAATTTTACTTTGTTGTTACTTTTATTAACCAAGATTAACGTTAATTAAAACTAATTTAATGTTACCATTCAGATATATATGTAAAAAAATTAAAATAATACTGCATGTAAATTAGAAGTAGGCTCCAATTTATACACCTAAATTTTTTAACAAAATCTTTTTTATTATTAAGATATAATTTTGTGGAATAAAATAATTTCTATATAATGACAAATTCTGTATAAATATTACGCCCATATTCGTATTATTTTTGTCAGATTTGCACAGTAATATAGCTGCATCGCAATTTGTGGTACCTATTTAATTAATTAAATTATATTTGTGTTACATGTTAGTTTTCAACTGCCTATTCATTATATTAATGCAAAAAACGCTCGATGGTTTAAATTCTGTTATGGTAGCTTACTGTTAAATTATTACAAAACCCTATTTTATTTTTATATAACTGATACAAGTCGATCACAGTGATTTATATTTGCATTGCATCCAGTATATCCACAGTTAGAGTGGAAAAGCGGGAAAATATTTTTATTTTTCATTTTACGGAAAAAAGGCATTCTTGATTAAAATATTTGCTTCTCTTTAAAATGTGGTTGGCATGGAGAACGTTCATGTTGCATGTACAGGGTGCTCAGAAAATTGGTAAATATAAAAATCGTTCAAGAATAAACTGTCTTTGTTGCTAACAATACAAAAATATATTATTAAGGAAAGTTGTTTAGAATTGAAATATATGTACAATATCAATTTCTGTATAAATTGAAATACTTTTGTTAGAAACGAACAGTAGAGATATTATTATTATATAAATCTGCATTTAATCTTGTAACATAATCATGTCTTTGAAAATTGAATATAATAAATTCCTAGAGATGAGTTGGAAGTAGATTAAGCAACATTTTGTAGATAAACGTCGTAGATATATAATAGAATCTACTATTCACAGATATACACTCTTGAGCTTCTAACATTACACCTGCGCTAATAAACCTATTACATTTTGAATAAAAAGTGATAGGAGTTTTGAGTAATAGTGACAGATATGCTTACGTTGCAGCAAAAAAAATATTTAATACAATGTTTTGGTAAAGGATAAACTTGTAATGTCATATTGAAGATCTCCATAAAAAAATTCCCAATGTCCATATTTCAAAATCAGCTTAAATTATACAATAAATTTCAACATTTTTATCTAAGCAACTTTTCTTAATAACATATTTTTGTATTGTTAAAAACAAATACAGTTTATTCTTGAACGATTTTTATATGTATTTACCGATTTTCTGATCACCCTGTATATTATTATTATTAAAGTTCTCCTTGCCAACCACATTCTGAAGACAAGCAAACATTTTAATCAAGAACGCCTTTTTCCCGTAAAATGAAAAATAAAAATGTTTTACTGGCCGTTTCTATCAAAGTAGGCTGATTTATGGATAAATTAAAATTATAATATAAAGTTCAATTCTAAGCAACCTTTCTTAATTAACATATTTATGTACTGTTAAAAACAAAGTCATAGTTTATTGTTGAACGATTTTTATATTTACCGATTTTCTAATCACCCTGTACATGCAACATGAAAGTTCTTCATTCCAACTGTATTTTGAAGACAAGCAAAAATTTTTATCAAGGATCCGTAAAATGAAAAAAATATATTTTTCCTCTTTTCCACTCTAACCGTGTACATCCTGTACATATAAGGCCATGTCTCTAAATAGAAAAATTTAAATCGTTTTTTTTTATTTTAATGTTTATATAGTGTTTCTAAGAAAAAAGTGATACTTCCAAGTGACAATAAAGGGCGTGAAAATAATAAGTAAACTGATGCGACCTAAAATGTAATTTGTTCAAAATAAAAAGTAGTCAAACCAAAGAAACAGACAATTTTAATCTGGCGTTGTTGTGTGGCGAACATAAAATAATAATAATAAATAAACTTTATTTATACTTGAAATCTCTAAAAAAACATACTGAAAAATGCATAGGCAGCATATCAAGTTATAAATAGAGACCGTATATCGTTCGCACATGACGTTATTATCAGGAGCGCACTTAGGGCGCTAACGTTAACGTTTGTGGAAGTCAAGTAAGTATGTATATTTATTGTCAAATACATTTAATATCAACGTCTTACCTTGTACTGGTGATATGTATGTTGTCCAATATGGTTCATATTAAGTTGTGTAGTTTACAAAACACTATACTATTCACTTTTAGTACTGAAATAAAACTGAATAACCAGCAACTGTTGTAAATGTTCAGTTGTTAAGTTGTGACATTTATCGCTTAAAATCCATTTCAGTTTCGAAAACGTACGTTCAACGTCCTCAGAGGTCAGTGGGGCATATTTAAAATATGTATAATTTTTCACTAATGGCACATCAACACCAATCCATATATGTTTATCCTTTAACTCAGAAATAATTTTTTCTTTCACTTCCTCGTACATTGCTGGCATATAGTTGATTCTCAACGTGGGTTCTGCGGGTACAGTAACATTATTGTACTTTCCATTAATACAGTTTTGCAAAAATTGTCTAAACTGCATTATTTAGTTTATTTAATTAAAGGAATATTACACCCCATCATGACTTTTACCAAGTCATTGTTAAATTGTTTTTGACGTTCACGGTTTGTCATACTATTACTCACACTAACTTTGTGTTGTTCCGAGCGCATATGTTCCACAATACGTGTTTTATAATTCCACGATATAACTTTTTCACAAATTTTGCACTTTAATTCTGTCACGACAAATTCTAAATCTGGATAATCTTTAATCCATTTCTCCACCGTAGAACGAGTGGGAGGCCGGGAGGCCGACGGAACATTTTAAGCACCGAAATAGACAAACCAACAAGAAATTCAACAAGAAACATTTGCTAATAACGCGGTATCGTCCCTACAAAGATCCGACATGCACAACGTTTCACTGAGATCTTGACACATGCTGGTGGATAAACAGGGTGAGGTTCGTCAACACTGGCCATTATTTTGAAGATGATATTTGTTTTCAATTAGGAATATTTAAATATTACGATTTTCAACCGACGGACCTGAGTACGGACCTGAGATGTGCGAACGACATACTATCTTTAGTTACAAATAAAGTAGAAAACCACAGAAGCACCAAAAGTGCTTGTACGTGTTTAAGAATAATAACAGACCCAAAACGGACGCCTATGACCGGTACTAGAAATTTGCAATTGATGGAATCGATTCATCTCTGAAGGCTAAACAAGCATACCAGTTTTTGTTCTTCTAAGTAGAAGCGTTCTGGAGGTATTTAAACAAAACTATTTACAAGGCGCCATCTTCAAAGAGCTCTAGTTCCCTGAGGAAGCATTTTCGGACTAGGTGAATTGGGTTAAATTGTCTTAAAATTATCTGAGGAATCTCCGGTCTTCGTTTGTCAGGAGAGTTTCTGGACACCCCGTATACATATATGAGGCACTGCACATATTTCAGAAGTACCCTGTATATGATTCAGTAGTAGTCTTCTTACCTCAGATTTGGTATTCCATGATAGGTACGTTTGGCCTATACATTTCTTCAAATTAGATTCTTAAATTAAGTATTTGTAGAAAAACATGTCACTAAAAATATTTCAATTCGCATTAATTATTATGAATCATTAATAATGTTACCCTTTTCCTTCATATTCCCTTTGCAATACTGAATCCAGCAGGGGAAGATGGCTATTCTATTATTAAAATTATTGTGCTACAGTAACCTACTTCAAGACAATGTAAATACAAAACAAAAGACCTTGATGTCTGAAGGACAGAATAAAGGAACCATCACTGGAGATATGCATATTATGTGCTGTCTGTTGTACCTCCTTACACCTGATGACATTGATGAGTTTAGATGGCATGAACGAATTTATAGCTATGTAATGTAGGTGTATCGCTTCAAATGTGTGTACATGGTAAATTGGTCTAGATAACATGCCTGATGCATGATATGTCAGTTATAGGGTCCGCCATAGATGCTCCGTCTTGCAATATGTTGTATCTCTGTAATTACACAGAGTTCTCCATAACAATGGCATTACCATTTTTAACGCAAAATATACTTTGAACAAAACGTAATACATTCTATCATAAATTGATCTACATATCTTTGGATTTTGTGGCTTAAATATGTGATGTTTCAAATGAAACTCTTCTACAATGCAGGTTTAAAGATGTTGTGAGAAAGTTGGGGATAACTTCTATTTCGGCTATAATGCGATTTATTAACTCGTTTAAGTTATTAAAAAATATGCAAAACTGCTTTACGAAATGACAAACTAAGGTACAACTAAGATTAAGTAAAAACTCCTGTAAAGTAATTTGCTTGTATTCTTTATGAATCTGGACAAAACTCTTTTTTCGGGAGCAATACAAGCCAGTTGTAACTATTTCACATTTTATTCTGTGTTGTGAAAAGAGCTCTAAGAAACACATTCGCATATGTATGCTTAGATGTATTTGTAATTATTACCCCCAACATGGAATATGAGCGACATTGTCACATATTCTAGACCAATTTACTGTTATAATTCTGATAGCATTGGTCGTTTGACACAATTTATTATATAGCAAAATAAAGACAGAATATATTATACATTTTGTGCAAACAGTTTATTTCAATTTATGTTAAATTATTTCATAGAAAATATACGAATGTAAATATCAGTATTACACATTATGTATATATTGTGATAAAATAGACATTACATAAAAATGAAATGCTATGAAATTCATGTTAAACAACTAATATAAAGAATTATTATTGAAATGTTATTATTATAGGTGTAAAATATAGAGAAATTGTTATTATTGGAATTATATAATATAAACATATCGAAAGAAGCATATTAAAAGTACAAAATTTTACAAATTTTATTAAATTTAATTTAAAATTTTATCTATCTTAATTGGACATGACAATACAAAAACACATAGTACATAAAGAAAATGAGTTCTAAAACAAGATATTGACATATCAAAAGAAAACTTAAAGAGCCAAGATTTATCATGTATGCATATCGTAAGATGAAAACATTAGTCAAATAAAATATTTGTAAAATAAAATGAGAATTCCAATATTGAACATAATGACAAATAGAAATGTCAAATCTAAAGACGGCTATACAATGAAAATTCAACATCTCTGACAGGACTCTAGAAAAACACAAATTAAAGAATATTTCATTATAAAATTAATTAAAAATTGTTATAAAATTGTAAAATGCAGTCATAAGATTAAAAAAGACTATTAGTGTCTGTATAGTGAACAGTGTTTCGAAAAGAATAATTTAAATTAAATGATTCATGTGTATAGAAAAACTACTAAGAATCTAGAGGGTAAAATTACCTAGAAACAAAAGTTTATTGACTAGTTACGAGAAAAATTGTAAAACGGGGAGAGGTACAAGTTTGGTGGAGCAGAAAAATTTGATTTAAATTAATTAAAATTTAAGTAAAAGTTTAAATTCATGCTTACTAGTTTCACAGTATCATTATAAAAGTAAAGTAACTCAAGTCGACATCTATCAAGACAACATATAAGAAATTTGTTGGAAATCATCTCCATAACCATACCTGGGGGTTTGCAAAAGTTCCAAGATATCAATATCCAGAGGGAAATAATCTCCAAAAATATACAGCAAGGCATCAACAGGTATAAAATTCCAGAATTCAACAAGATATCCAGTCTGGAGTATCAACAGCATCTAGAGACTACTACATCATCTAGAAAGGATTAATTCCAGGCAGCAATTAGAAATATCGTCTATAAGAGGAGCAAGAAATTTAACGTATACGTATACAAAACGATATCTAGCTAGATTGAATTAAAATTCATCAATACTCAACTTCAAAACTGATAAATAATAAAATTTTACATTTAATAACTTATCTTAAATTAAATTTCAATTATATTAAAAGCTTAAACTTTACAAATTCCAAGAATTAACTGTTGTATGAAACAAATAGATACTAAAGACGGCCATTTTACTCAAATAGAACCAAGGCAGAATTTATGCAATATCCATTACACTCGGGTATGTTTCTAGTTGCCTAATAGTAGTAAATAGCTTAATAAGAATTTATAAAACCAAATGAAAGATACACGTGGATAACAGATAGTTAAATTAAATCTTGTTAAATTGTAAGAAATATTCTTCACTCAATACAAATTCCCTATGTTCCAAGTTTCGTTTTTTACGAGATAATTGGGCATACTATGCACCTGCGCAGTGAGTATCACAGCAGTTACTTAGCAACCACAAAACAAACTTGATACTGCTGCTTAATAACCAGGACCCGTTCCGCCTAAATGTAATAGTGGTGTTTGGGGTTAACAACTGGCAAAAAACACAATCTAGTGTAGAAATATAATGATTAATGTATGTAGGTATTAATAATAATTTATATGACAAACAAATGCATCATATTAGGCAGTTAAATAATAAGAAATTTGGTAAAAATTTTTTAAATTTTTACAAAAATATACATTAAAAAAATGTAATAGATACACGGAATATTTTTATTGTCTTATATCTTATATAAAAAAAAACAATTGCTTTTGAATATCTCACAATATAAAAATATAAAATGAAAATTGAAAAACATTTATTTGTTAGCTTGCTGCATCCTATATAAAAAAAACAATTGCTTACCTCAATACAATTCAATTCACAAATCCAAACGCTCAACCTCTTGCATTTGTGAACTGATTTAGACGATTCTTTTTTAATATTATAGGACAATCTAATTTGTAAAGATTATAGATGGCGTTTAACTTATTGTCCTTTAATATCCGATTCTATTAAAAATTGGTATCTGAGTACTTCAGGTCGTAGATTGTAAATGTGGCACAAATGAAAAAATTAATGATGTTTAATCATTTTATTGACCAACTCGACTGAAAATTAGTGTCTAATCCAATATTATCTAACTAAAATCATACATTTAAATCATAAAACAAAATTATATTTATTCACATTTAGAAGTCACATATATAATTTAACGTAAATACAATTTTACATTATTTCAATAAATAAAACAGTAGCGCCCAATAAAAATTAACACATAACAAAAATCATATCACATCATAATCACACACACACACACCCTCACACACACACACACCCTCACACACACTAAATATCGTTGTGTTAATATCAACTATTTTTTACTGTATTAGAAAGGTATTTTAAGCTAATATAAATCAAATCTCCTACAATTCCTATCAATGAAGTCATATGTATGTTCTCTGATACCAAACATCTACGTATGCTAATGAATAATTCCACAGACAAAGCTATATTCAATAATTATCTAAAAAAATTAACCTATCTAAATTTACTGACCTGCTTTAATGAAAACACTCTATAAATATCTAACTTCACTTTTGGCAGTAGGAACACGAAATTCAACCACAATAGATGAGATCTGACCTATTTCTGCATTTTTTAGGATTGCTTCTTCAGGTGGCCTCCTTTAAGTTGAGTCAAATATCTAATTATAAAAATTATTATATAAATTAAAATTATTTGAAATTGTATAGATATTGTGGGTGTAATTCAACGCTGGTTGGGGCTTTTGCCCACAGAGTAGTTAGTTTCACACAATATTAATACCTAAAAATATATATCAACTATTTTTCTGAGTGCAGAGTCAGCATTCTGCACTACAAATTGCTCAATGAAAACTTTTTGTTTTTACGTCCTCTATGGCCCGTTTCAAGAAAAGCATCTATTCCGCGAACACTATTTTAGAGGCAAAGGTAGGGTTGTCAAACCTCCGGGTTTTCATAGTCTTCTTCGGGCTTCAGATTAACATGGCGCTCCTCCGGGTGTATTTTCTTAGTTGATGATATTGTGGATTGAGGAATATATAGGGTGGGGGAATCACCAATATTCGAAACAGGTGTTTAGGGAGCAAAAGTGAACAAAAAAGCTAATAAACATATGGTCGAATATCAACGGTTACTGAGATAGCAATGCAAATATCTTTTTTGCTATTTTTGCGAAACCTGAAATTATTTGATATTTTATTTTGAGTCATGGATTCTAAACCAAACTCACATTACTCTTAACAATTGTCACATTTATTTTGAGGTTTGTGATTGAAACGCTTATTTTATAACTGTCGAATTTATTTTTACATTCGTTCTTTTAATCGGTATTGTACGCACATAATTTCGTAATGCCTGCCACATGTAGTCATCGAGGATATGCTGATATTATTTTTATTTATGGGTATTGCGACGGTAGCGCTAATCGTGCAATTGCTGAATATCGACGTTCCTTCAAGAACAGAAGAGTACCAGATAGAAATGTATTCCAGACAGTCTTCAACAATGCACGTGAAACTGGAATGTTTCCCAGTGTGAGAATTACATCAGAGAAGCAAGCTGGTCCTGGTCTAGCTGTGAAAGAAGACATACTAAATATGGTAAAACGTAGTCCGGGTGTATGTACAAGGCGCAAAGCAACCCATCACCAAACTCATCAAACTACGACATGGGACAATGAACATCGTTGTTCAGATGAAAATCCACACGCCACAGTGGAAATAACTTTCAGCATCGGTTCAGCATTAACGTGTGGTGTGGTATAATACTAATCTATTGCTTGGCCTAGTTGTGCTAGATTGTCGTCTTACTGGAGCTAGATATGTAGAATATTTAGAAAATAATTTGACAGATCTACTGGACGATATTCCATTGGATATAGGCAAAACATGTACTTTCAGCATGATGGTGCCCCAGCTCATTTTAGTCGAGTTGTGACCAATCATCCTAACAATCGCTCTCCACAACGTTGGATTAGTCGAGGTGGTTTCCAAAATTAGCCACCAAGGTCACCAGATTTGAATTCCCTTGATTACTGTCTTTGGGGATGGCTTAAATCATTAGTATGTGCGACAAAAGTGAACACAAGAGAGGCGCTATTCTATCGGTTTGCTAATTATGCAGCACTCATAAGAGAAAATTACCGTGCACTTCAACGAGCTACCCATGCATCAGTTCCACAAACGACCTGATGCATCCATTGAGGCGGACGGTGGTATATTTGAAAATTTTATTCATTATTATTATTAGATTTTTAATTAATATTATAATTGATAATACCGACAGAATAAACACTTTTCTCTACTGACAATAATTAACTCGGGTAAAAATATTTTTATCCGAACATAACCACAAAATGCGTTGATGTTTGCCATCACTACTTCCAGTATTAGCAAGTTTAATATATTTACTTATTTTTTAATCAATGGAGTTGCCATTTGCTTTTATGTTTTATCACGTGTATACAAAACAACGCGCCTGGGAACTAAGAACTATGGTTATATTACGACTAAGGTGTGCACCACTCATTGCCGCCCGAAGATAACCGATAAGGTACATTTTAATCTTGTATCTACAGTGTGTTTTAAATTGAATATTTTACTCATCTCTCTTTTATTGCAATTTCTTTGTCTTACTGATCAGTCTAGGTTATATGTAGTACTGACGTGCGTCTTAGTATATGCGAGTATTTCTTTAAAGGACACTTTTACGTGTGTAAATTTCTTGTGCATTTTTGGCGTTCGCGCCATTAAGTCTAAAAAACTGTACGTTACTGATTTTTTGCAAAAATTAGTATGGCTTTCTAAAAAACGTAAATAATTATGTTTAAATATTATCTAATGGTCTTTTTCGTACTGAAACATCATTCCCAGATAAACATTAATTTATTACAATTCATTACAAATAAGCTACCTTTATGATCCTAATTAAAAAATAATAATTAAGGTGCATTTAACAATATTTGTCACAAATTCTCTGTCAGAACTTAAAACTAATCGGGTTTTCGAGAAATGAAAAGTAAACTATTTAAGAGAGAAAATTTTAAACATTCTGTATTTAGGGAGCAACTGGACTCATCTTTGTATATACTTTTTTTATATAGACTACGTCATTGTGTCTTTTACTTCAAAAAACGGTACATCATAGCCTTTAGTGATCTACTGTAGCAGTGAGTTTAATTGGAAATTGATAGAAAATGACTGCAAAATACTGCAGATATTTACATCAGGCATCAAAGGTGCATACCAAATTCAAATGAAATTGCTTTAGCTGTTTAATTAAAAATAGAAAACATTAGTTTTTAAATCGAAACTTTTCCAAACATGGAAATTTTTTCATTAACATTTGGCATAGATTTGTTTCTTCTTCATTTAAAACTAGCACCGGAGCTTCATAAAATTGTACCATACTGGGGACACGACTAAAAAACATTATCATGTCCATGAAACAGAAGATATTTAAGCAATGAAATTACTAAACAGGTGACTAATATAAAAAGGGGTAAATTTAAAGCATCACAAATTTGTTAACATATTTGACATTATTTTATTAAATGAAACTTCCCAAAGATTACATAAAGTAGGGGGTAATACGAAAAAGAGAAGTGGTGGTTAATTTTTCTTATAATTTTGACCAGTGTTAGTAACCAATCTTCAATGACAAATCAAATATGTTCAAATCATGATTTTGATTAATTCAATGGGAGATTATGTTTTGATTGTGAGTTATAATACTGAAAACACTTCCTTGCTTTATTTATCAAACATATTTTCACTTAAGAATTTTGTTTTCGATAACAAATAGTATAGAATAGAGCTTTATTGACCATATATCTACATTAAAGTACATTTCCGTCCACTGCATACGCATATAAAAGACAAACTCATCTATACTAAAGAATCAGTTGTTATGAAAAAAGTATTTTACAAAGTTATTGAAAGCTGTAAGTGACATATGTTTGACAATTTTACCAATTTTTTATATATGCTAGTCCAAGTTTATTATTATTCGTTACGTTGACACGAGAAAAAGAAATTATAATGTCCATGCCATGTCTAGTATCATAATTATGAACATTCATCTGAGTCGGCAAATTTACCAATTTTAAATGAACTAATTTAAGCGATTTAAGCAGATATATACAGGGCATAGTTAATATTCTTAGATTTTTAAAAATATTCTTATTAGGTGTATAGTTGCATACACCTGCCATAAGGCAAGTTGTAGCCTTTTGCAAGACAAATACTCTATGAACAGAGCTAGCGTTACACCATACAACAAATGAGTATGGACTAGAGAAAAATAAACAACACACGTAACATCATTATTAACAGAAGACTGCAACCGTCCCATGACAAAAAATTGTTAAGCTAACTTAGAACAGAGACTATCGATGTGGGCACTCCAATTCAAACCCGAATCCAACGCAATACCCAATAACTTGACAGGATCTGATTTTGTGCAAACTTTATCTGAAGTGAACAATATATGTTGGGTTTTAGACATGTTTAGTTTTAATATATTGGCTGAAAACCAGTCAATAGCACAATCTAGATTCTCCTACTTCGTTCAATACTTCCTGGAGTTAGAAGGGTCGTATCGTTCGCAAAAAGTATACAGGTACTGTTGGCAATATTTGTAGGCAAATCGTTAATATATATTACAAAAAACACTGACCCTTGAGGAACTTCTTCAATAACAGGAAGTAGTGCAGACTGATCATCTTTAAAGCCAACACACTGCACTATTTGCTAAATATGACTGAAACAAATCCAATTCGTTATTCCGGATACCATAATATTTCAGTTTCTAAAGTAGAATGTCCACATTCACACAGTCAAATGCTTTTGTAAGGTTGCATAGTGCGGTGTTTGCCACCATATTGTATTTCATACACGCAAATTGTAAGGATGACAAAATTGATTTAATTTCTAGAAAAGAGAAAAGCTTCTACTTTAGCAAGATTTCAAATACTTTGGAGAAAATCGGTATAATTGAAATTGGGCGATAATTGTCTCTTTCATTAATTGAGCCCTTTTGTGTAGAGGAAGAACTCTAGCAATTTTAAGGGAGCACGGCCACGTGCCCTCTTCAATACATTTGTTAAAAAGTATAGTCACTGAAGATACAAGTAATTCCTACGACGACGACTGTCTACTGTCTAAACCATAATAGTCTTAACAAGTCGAATTTTTTAGAAGCAGAATGGCTTAACAAACATCAGTTTCCAATACGGCTGATAAGAAGAATGATGAGGGATCAACATTCACATTTTGAATGGTTAAAGAAATATTATCCGAAATCGCCGTGAAAAACAAATTAAAATCATCGGTTTTTCGGTGAAGTAGGTCTTTATATTTTTATTGGTAGATCAACATAATTTCTGACATTGCAGAGTTTTAGTTTCAAATGATTTTAATTTAAATTATAATTTTTATAGATATTGAGGAAAATTGATTTATATTAACTTAAATACCTTTACAATATAGTAAAAAATGGATGCACGTCGAGTGCAATAAACACTTTTTGTACGAATTGCATACAATATTTTTTCTACGTTCATGCAAAGACCAAAAAAAATATTTTGTAATTCAGTTGATATGCAAAGGAAACTAATTTTATTGTTAATAAATTGCATTTTGCAGTCATTTCGTAATCCAGAATGTCATAAATATGATTAAAAATAATATAAAATATGCTTAAAGACACCGTATTCTTGAAATAGTGTTTTCTACAAATACAAGTAATTTTTGACAGTTAAGAACTGAATAATATAGAGGTTAGCAAATAACATGAATGTTATCTCATGCCTCCTGCGAATATTCAAAGGTACGGAAGTATAATCAACATATAACGTCAGAAAGCGATCTATCCAGAAAATTTTTAGGTACTGAAATCTTTCAAAATACGTATTTTTTTAAATTCAACTATAGATGTAAACACTGACTTACATAGTTCTGCATATAAGATTATTCACTTTTATTTATAAGTGTGAAAAGAATTGTTAAAATGAGGGGTTAGAATAGCGAAATAATGTGTCATAGAAATGCATTTTAAAAGTTATTATATTATTTGAGGAGAGTTTAAATAGTAAAAGTAGATAAACAAAACATCAGTAATTTTATTTTTGATATTATTTTTGTTCTACGTGTTTTATTTTTCGAGATTCCAATACCTAAAAAACACAACAAATTTGATCACTTTACGGCGAGAAATACGGCGACCTTGAAACGTAATACAATCTCACAGAAAATGGACTAAATATAACGTCGATTTGAACGTGTGTATTTGTCATAATCACAAAACGCTATAGTAGAATTCGTACGATAAAAAATTTATTGGACTAGTGCAATAAAGAACCACTTTTTCCACTAAATATAGTTTTTTGCATCAACGTAGACAAAATAAATTATGAGTTTATTAATTGTTATTTATGCAACAAGTACAAAAAGTAAGTGGTTATTGTATTCTCCGACAATTTCACGTCGCGTGCAATAAGCACTTTTTGTACGAGTTGCATACAATATTTTTTCTACGCTCATGCAAAAACCAAAAAATGTTTTATTTAGATGCCACTAAGTGTAGGAAAATGTGACGTCAATTTGAACGTTTATGTTTGTCATAATAACAAACCGCTGTAGTAGAATGATAGATGAATGCAATACAAATTTTATTGCACTAGTCCAATAAAGAACCACTTTTTTATTACAATTTTATTTACAATTATTATCTTTTATTACTTACTAAGGATATAAGTACGTTTGGTATACCTATTTATAAATTGATTCCGTCAGTCAATGGCTGTGAGGCTACAATAACAGTATTTTTTTTATTTTAATGAAAACTGACCTATTTTAAATTAAAAAAAAATAAATTATTAGGTAATTAACAGACAATAACTTTTATTTGGGTTTTCAAATTACAATAAAAAATCTTCTTTTATCTCTGTCTGTTTCTTTTATTTTATAGAATGTAAATAAATAGTTGCTATGCAAGGAAATCATGAATTTTTCAGTGCATTTCTCTGAAATCTAATAACAGAATTACACATTCTAAAAAGAGCGGAAGAGGCACAACGGTAATTGAATGAATGCTACATGGTGAACAATTACACGGCTCTAAAGTAATTTACACCAAATCGACATGCAGAAGTCACATGTGGCTGAAATAACGATCAGTGTTTGCCGAACAGTAGACCAATGCGGTAAAATAATTGGACCTGCAACGAGTTATACGCAGTGTAAAAGTTTTCTCTATGCGTTTTTTAAATTTGGTTTTAACAAAGTAAAATGTACAAAAGAATGAATTATTTTTTATTTTCAAATAGTCCATTTTAACAGAAATTGACTATTTGAATATACACTGAAAAAAATTATTTATCTAAATATATCATAATTATCATTTGACTATTTTATATCCATAAGTATCATGGTAATTCGTAAAGTTACTAATGCTCTGTAAAATTTCAGTGTAATTAAACAGATAATGAATGCAAAAATTATATGCATTTTTACCATGGAAATTACATACTTATACACAATATGTAAATTTAGTAACTCTTTTAGAATATAATTATTTATTTAGTGTATTTAAAAATTCAATCGATCAAAAGGAATAACCTAAGTAAAATTTTGAAACAATTTGGGATACCAGCCAAACTGATTAGGCTATTGAAAATGACCTTAGAAAATACTAAATCCAAAGTGCGAATAAAAGGTGAATGTTCGGAAGGCTTTACTATTGATACAGGACTGAGACAAGGAGACCCACTCTCAACGCTTCTTTTTTTATTTAGTACTAGAAAAGGTTATAAGAGATAGTCAGTTGAACAGAGAAGGACACATATTGTTTAAAAGTCATCAAATTGTAAGTTATGCAGATGACGTGGCTATTATTGCTAGAGATAGTAGGGAATTAGATGAAGTAACGAGAAAACTTGTGGAGGAAGCACGTAAAGTGGGATTGCAGATAAATCAATAGAAAAGTAAGTTTTTGAGAATAGGAGAACAAAAAAAAGGATACCAATTTTAAATTGACAGACCATGGAGAGATGGAGTTTGAGGATGTTCAAGAATATGTGTATTTGGGGGCGCTAATAACAGCTAACTGTGATGAGAAGCAAGAAATAAATAGGAGAATAATAAAAGCAAACAGAAGTTCGGCAGCAGTCAACCACTTATTGAAATCAAAAAATTTGTCCAGAGGAGTAAAATTTAGAATGTATAAAACAATTTTGAGATCGACAGCGTTGTATGGTAGTGAAACCTGGGTTCTCAATAAGAAGTCAAGAGAAAACCTTTTAAGGTGGGAAAGGAAGATCTTAAGGAGAATTCTAAGGGGTAAGAAGACGGAGGAAGGCTATGTAAGGAGAAATAATGAGGAAATATACGCAATGTACCGGGCACCAACAATAGACAAATTTGTAAAAGCCAGAAGAGTGCAGTGGCTAGGGCATCTAGAACGTATGGAAGATGAAAGGGCAGTTAAGAAAATAGGGAGTAAACCTAACTACAAGAAAAAAAGAGGTAGACCGAGGAAGCCATGGAGAGAGGCAGTGGCAATAGATCTAAGGGAGAAAAATGTAACGGATTGGAAAAGAAAAGCGAAGGACAGAATGGAATGGAGGAGAAAAACACAGCTCTGGGCCTAAAAGGCCTGTAAACAGCTTTATATATATATATATATATATTATATATTTAAAAATTATGTATTTTTTTACCATGGAAAAGAAGTATGCTGTGTAAATTAACTAATTCGCCCATAAACTTCCAGTGTAACTATTGAATTAATTATACTTACATTAAGCATGGGATCTCGAAATGAAATTAAACGGCTTCTTCTGTTAGAATCTTATTACGTTCATAAAATAAAAAATTCTATGAACAAGAAACATTTAGAATTTCCTAAACAATTGGATGGAAATTTAATGAAATATTGATGTATTATATATTATATATTATGTATATCTTATGTATGGTCGATATAAGAAGGCGAACTTGGCAATAAATCATCGCTTAGACAACCACTGAAAACAATTGGCTACTGTGTGACTTCTTAGCATCATCAATATACTACTTTAAAAATAATTAGGTCAAAAACATTATTAGATTTACAAAAACTAACGAGACGGAATTTCCACATTTCATATTTGTTATTACATTAATGTGATGATTTTGAGTGTTTTATATGTAATATGTTCACTTGCCTTTATTTATTAGTAATCAGTTATGTGATATACTGGATATAAGTCAATTTCACTATTTGGTAACACCTTTATTCCACAATCCTAGTATATATCTATTACAATTTCTCGTTGGCACGCAGGGCATTACTTTTACAATATAATGGGTACAATATTATACAGGCATGGCAAGAAGTGCGGAATAAAATTCATATCTTTTGAATGAGAGACTTTTTTTAAAAAAAAAACGCCGAAACACGTTAACTGATCTTGATTTTTTCCCAACTTCCTGTTATATAATAATTAATTTTTCTTCAACCCCCTAACCCTAGCTTACAGAAAACCGAATCCAGCCATTCCAAATAAAGAAGTTTTATGTTTTCAATAGCAAGGTTTTTAGGGTTGTATGAAATACCTACTTAACTAGTGAAATTAAATTTAATTATATTCAGTGTTATCCTCCATGAATTTGCACAGAATAAAATAAAGATATTTTTTTATGTTTAGTTTTTTTGGTACCACTTACTTACCAGGCTTTCTGGTTAATTTTTCGCTTTAGTTGTAAATTGGAGTTCGAAACGTTACTATTGTGTCAAAATTAAATTATTTACTGAATCGCAGTGGTATTGTCGGAAAGGCAACGCATCGAAATCTTGATATTGCCAGGAGACAAAAATAAGAAGGCAGGCTGACGTGCGCGATTTATTTAATGCGAAATATCCTGAAAACCAAATATCGCAGGGGACAGTTAGTAAAATATTTCACAAATTTGAGGAACACGGTACAGTACAGACGTTGCCTGAAATTGGACGGGCACGTGCTTTGAATGAAGAAGATGAATTAGACATTGCATTATAACTTGTTAAAAATCCTCATACTGTTTCATTGACCCGCAATCACGATGCTTCTCGAACTGCAACAAGAGAAATACCACCCCTATAAGGTATAATAATAATGTCTTATCCAAGAGCTTTTGGAAGACGATTATGATAGGGGACTGCAATTTTGTGAGGAAATGATGAGACGGTGTGGCGACAATAATGGTTTCAACAAGACATACTTTTTTCGGATGAAGCTACGTTTTATTTAAATGGAGTCAGACGTTGCCTGAAAGTGGACGGGCACGTGCTTTGAACGAAGAAAAGAAATTAGACATTGCATTATAACTTGTTAAAAATCCTCATACTTCAACTGTTTTATTGGCCCGCAATCACGATACTTCTCGAACTGCAACAAGAGAAATACCATCCCTATAAGGTATAATAATAATGTCTTATCCAAGAGCTTTTGGAAGACGATTATGATAGGCGACTACAATTTTGTGAGGAAATGATGAAACAGTGTGACGACAATAATGCTTTTCAACGAGACATACTTTTTTCGGATGAAGTTTAGTTTTTATTTAAATGGAGTGGGTAACAGGCACAACTATAGCTTTTGGTCCCAGGAAAATCCACACTGGACATGCGAATCGCATACGCGACTCCCACAGAAAGTTAATGTATGGATAGGTATCATCAACAGCAGAATCTTGGGCCCATTCTTTTTTGAACAAACCTGATACCTGGTCTAGCTGTGATGGTTCCTATTGAAATTGATCCAGATATACCGAATGAAAGAATTTGGTTCCAACAATATGACGCTTCCCCACATTTTGGTATTGATGTTCGAAGATGAGTATCTGTCGCCAAGAGCCTCCCGACTTAACACCTCTGGATTATTTTCTTTGGGGATATTTGAAAGAAAGAGTCTACCAGGACCAGAATTATCTTCATTTAATATTTGAATTTCATTTTAACATTTTGGCGAATGCGCCGATGTAACAAAAACAGCGCTCGCGCGTCGGTCTTTTTGACCGAAGGGTATTTAAACTGTCGATTTCAAATTCCGCGCGTTAGGTCCCCACCCTCTTAGCTATTCTCTTAAAATATATTAAACTATTGTATGCCATAGTTTCCGTTCAGTTGGTGTATAAATTTGAGAGTGGCACGTTGTTGGTCAATTCAACCGGGGCGCGAGTGTTAACGTGTACGTCTTTATTTTTAGGTATGTATATTAGTAACTATAGGTTGTTGAATTTTATCATGAAGAAATTCATTAGTTCTAGAATGGGTGATTACGAAAAATAGGTGGAAAGGCTACAAAGACTTTTTGATGAGGTTGAGACTGAGGATGAGGTAGGGGGAGAGGAGGATTTCGGCGAGGAAGATAATTTATTAGTTAGTGATCACGATACAGATTCTGAACAATCCTATGGCAGTGTTTCAGACAGTGAAGATGACAATATTCCTTTGGCCCAGCTAATGCAATATTATACTGGAAAAGATAAAATAACCAAATGGAGAAAAGTAATACCCTCTGTGGCTGTAAAAACAAAGAGGCATAACATAATCCGATTCAAATCGTCTCCAAAAGGTGCAGCAAAGTTGGCAAATTCCGAAATAGACTGCTGGAAGTTACTAGTATCAGACGATATGGTCGATAAAATCCTTTTGTATACAAATATATATATTTGCTCAATAAAGGAAAATTTTTCTCGAGAAAGAGATGCAAGAGAAACGGACCGTACCGAAATAAAAGCACTATTAGGTTTATTGTATCTATCTGGCGTACTACGTTCATCACACCTAAATATATTGGATTTATGGGCAGTTGATGGCACTGGAGTAGATTTCTTCAGAACAGTGATGTCGAGGTCTAGATTTACATTTTTACTCCGTTGTCTGAGATTTGATAATATTACAGACCGTCAAATCCGTAAAAAAGTTGATAAGTTAGCAGCGATTCGAGATATTTTCAACGATTTTACAAAAAACTGTCAAGATAACTTTATTGTAGGAGAAAACGTAACTATTGATGAAATGCTAGAGGGATTCAGAGGCCGCTGCGGTTTCAGGCAGTATATAAAAAGTAAACCAGCTAGATATGGGATGTTTTTTTTCCGTTGCTGACTGTGATAGTTACTTTACACTGAATATGGAAATATATGCAGGGAAGCAGCCAGCAGGACCATATGAAATTGATAACAGTGCTGCTTCTGTTGTGGGCCGTTTAGTAAAACCAATTGAAAATTCTGGAAGAAATATTACGATGGACAATTGGTTTACATCTGTGCCTCTATGTAGGAATTTATTGCAAAAGAAATTAACAGTTGTCGGTACCATAAGGAAAAATAAAAAGGAACTTCCTCCCGAATTTATAACTGCTAAAGGTCGAGAAGAATATTCAACTTTATTTGGATTTACCAATGAAGCAACGTTGTTGTCCTATGTGCCTAAGAAAGGAAAGATTGTAACATTAGTGTCAACTTATAAACATGATAATACAATAGACGAAACTTCAGGGGAACGAAAAAACCAAATATTATTAGCTTCTACAATAAGACAAAAGGTGGTGTGGACAAAGTCGACGAAATGAAAGCATCCTACTCAGTAGCACGGAAAAGTGCACGTTGGCCCCTTACTATATTTTACGCTATAATGAACATGGCAGGCATAAATTCTTATGTCATATTTGAAATGAACACAAAGTCAAATTGTAATAGGAGGAGCTTTCTAAAGACACTTGCTAGGGAACTATGTACAGATTACGTGAGGAGACGAGTACAGATGGAAAATTTGCCAGTGTCACTAAAAACAAAGATGAGAAATTTTCTAAAAATAGAAAAACCAAAAACTTTGCGATAGCCGGGGGTTGTAGGTAGATGTGCTTATTGTTCTAGTGTGAAAAACAGGAAAACGACAGTGATGTGCAAGATATGTTCGCATTATATTTGCAAGGAACACACAACATATAGTTGTATGTCCTGCAGTTTAGAACCAAATATAAGCACTAGTAGCGATGATTAAATTGCTTTTTAATTTTATAAATTGTGATTTTTTTTATACCTAAATTTTTTGTCTATGAAGGATTCACCCGTATATTTTTATTTTAGTGTGTTTAATGACTACTGAATTTTCTTCCTTAGGTGCCCTATATTTGTCAGATTATGTGATTATGTGGTTATAATAATATAAATGTTGTAGAAATTCTCTAATTTGGTTTTATTTTATCCAATATTATAAAAACATCGGTTTTTATTTTTCGGTCAAATCGACCGAGCGCGTGCGCTAAGAGGGAGTTGTGTCAGGTTAATATTGATTTAATAATGAACAATTTTGTTGATGAATAAATAAAATATACTTAATTTGAAAGATTCGGTGTCCGAAATATGAGTGCCTTAATTTTACTGCATGATAAATTGTACCCAAATATAATAGACTTTTGTCTGATCAGAAGTGTTAGAGTTACGACAGCAAGATTTTGTGACATGGTAGACCACCATATCAAGTGTTTGTACATAATAATCATAAGTAACCCTAAACATATTTACCGTTTATGATTTTATTAGAACTTTTCTTAGAACTCATCTCACAACACAGAATAAAGTTGCTTGCGGAAAACGTTCGCCGTAAATTAACATGTCGTGTAGCTCATGACTACTAAAAAGCTTTATTTGTGTTTATGTCAGCTCACAAACGTCTGGTAAACACTAGGTACAAAATATCGAAACACATTTTTTATGCACAAGTGTGAGGTTAACAGCTAAAGGTAATTTTAATGATTGCAGTGTTACACATTATAGTATGTTTTAGATTTTAGTAAATCATCTGTTGTCTACTTCATAAATGCAGATACAAAAAATAAATTACGTAGAAAGGGTTTTTGTTTAGTGTTAATTGTAACTAAGTTTGTCATTTCGTAAAATAGTTTCAATTCTAAAGCAGTAGCAGTTTTCGTTAATTATTTCGAAACACGTTCTTTAAAAAACACTTATTTAGGAAATTTTGAAAACACTATTCACTCGAAGTTACAACAACAGTAGTTCTATCAACATAAGTTACATCAACAAATAATACCTACATAAGTATTGAATTCTAAATTATAAGTCGGTTATTCTGGATAACTGCTCATTCTGCAATCTGCTTGCTATTAGAACGAAAATAGTTGAGGTATCGTAATTTAGCATTTATACTTCTGAAATATATTTGGTGAAATATTATTAGTGTGCGTACATATTAAGTATGTTGAACTGTCATAGAAAGCTAAAAAAATTACAAACAAGTTTAACCAATTTGAACATGAAAACCGCGAAATAATATCGCAAAACTGGCATCGCGTAAGCTCTTCATTAGAGCGATATCAATATGAACGACGTCTTAGTCATAGGCATTTTTGCAGCTTTTGGACAGATATAGAAGCTCTTTCAATATTAACACTCATATTCCGAGCAAGATTACGGAATACATCGTTAAATTTTCTTAATTTATGTTGAGTCTAATAACAAATTTTAGGACATCGGCCAGAATATGAAAGAAAGGGGTTAATATGGAGATATAATAACAATGTGACGATCAAACGACAAAAGCCAAGGGTCACACTAAACCCTTTCTTATAAACTGTAGCTCATTAAGAGACAAAACATAAACAGTTTTTTGTACAGACAATGGAACAATAAGTTATTTCATTTATCAATTTCCTTATGAGCGAGTTTTTTGTAAAAATCATTATTCTCTAGTAACAGTACACAAACAATAACAGTTAGGAACCTTTTTCAGCAGCCTATCGAAGCGAAAAAACAATTATTCTAATTTCTCAATAAAATTTTATTCTATGCAATGCTTTTAATATTGTCATTTTATGTGATTTTAGAAATCTTAATAACGAATTGTAAAAGTCAAATACTTAACCTTATTCACAAATAATACCAATTTAACCTCTTTTAATTAATATTTAATTTGAAACCTACGTCTTCAATAATGGGATTAAATAAGAATTCTAAGAAAAAATATACCGAGTATTTACGGTACCACTTCATTCTTATCATGTGGGTCGTGCTCCGTTAATAACAAGCGGGGAGCCAACAAGAGACGAAACATGTTCTGATAACTGAAGAATAAAATATAACATCAGATAAAGCAAAGTGCATTCACTAGTTCAGTCTTAAACAAAACAATTAAGGTTCCCTGAACGTCGCGGCAACTATCAAAAGTACTTGCAGTCATAAAAGGCATTAAGAAACTCCAAAATATTCATTTGTGAAGATCTTACAAGAATGAATGAAGAAGCTAGGAAGAAATTTGGCAAAACCAAGGTTTGGACCAAAAATGGGAAGCTTTTCTGTTTTATAAACAACAAGAAATCCTTAATTCCGTCCTTGGACTTCATAGAAAATTTTCCTGAATAAATATTGATAAGAAGAAACAACCGGAGCCAGAAAATTAGTTTATTTGCATTTATCTTTCTTCTTTCCATTTTGCATTTGATTATATATCTATATATATTTTTTTATCTTTACCTCTTTTCTTTATATAAATTGAGATATAAATATTTGTTTTTCTTCTAATAATATTTGTAAACATTAAAATATATTTTTTTTTCTTCTCATAATTTTTAATGTCTTCATGCTATGACAAAACAATTGAAATTTGCACATCTTAATTTAAAACCTTTTACTAAATTTTATTTGTTAACACTATATAGTCTCTGAAAGTATTGATATTCCCGCAGTGTTTGAAACGTGGACTAATGCTAATTATCTTAATATTCCAAAATATAAATTTTTGAGAGTCGAGGATTTTTTTATTAGACATCTGATATTAGTGATTTTCTTGAACAAATGTGGTTCTCGATAAACTATTCAGGTAAGCGTACCATTTTTAGTGTTTTTTATAAACCGCCTAAATCTAGATTACTATATTTAGGTTTGATTCACTAGATAATTCTTTATCTTTCTTTTACCTCAAGTTGAAAACACAATTTTTGCTGGAGATCTTTATCTCAATCTTTTGGATCCTAATTTTTATAATTTTATAGAATCTTATAATTTAGAACAGATAATTAACGAACTTCCTTATCAGCTTCGTTGTTAGATATATTGGTTACGTTAGATCGAAATATTATAATGTCTGTGAGTATTTCTGGTATTTCTGACCATTTTCTAGTGTCATGTCTTATAACTTCTATTAAACTCAAGGTGCATGCAAAATTTATCACATATCGAAATTTTTTAATAGAAACTTGTTTTTTAATGATTTGTATTTAATCAACTGGGAACATATTTTTACCTCGGAAAATGTGAATGATATGGTCGATTATTTTAATTTTCATTTATTAGAACTTTTCAATACACATGCCCCTCTACGTACAGTTAAGATTACTAAAAAATGTGCTCCATGGCTTACAGATACTCTAAGAGCTATGATTAAGCTACGTGATAAATCATTTTTGAAATACAAGAATTCTCGTTCTAACAATAACTAAGTTTACTATAAAGACCTTAGAAACTATGTATCTGCTGCATTCCTTAATTATAGATTACGAAATGAGTGCAATAAATATTTATGGAACTTATTAAGATCTTTAAATATTATTAGAAATCCGCAAATTTACGATCTGTCAGAAAACTTGAAAGTTCCAAATACTATACACAATTATTTTACCTCTTGTCCCTACTTTAGAACAAATGTCGTTGCTTGATAAGTACACAAACACTTCTTTCAATTCTAATTATACCTTTTCTAGGTCATTCCTTTGTCAAAAAATAGTAATGTAAAAGAGTTTAGTCATCTTCGTCCTATTATTATTCTCCCTACTTAGTCTAAAATTTTTTAATTAGTTTCGAAACATCAGATTTCAGAATATGTATTTGACAATAATATTATTCCTTCATATCAGTCTGGTTTCAGAGCACACATAGTACAACTACAGCATTGTTACATGTTACCGACGAACTTGTGAGGGTTTCTGATGGAGGCAAAGTAACTTGTCTCATTTTAGTAGACTATAGTAAAGCGTTTGATACTGTGGATCGCAATATTCTTAACAATAAATTAAAATTTTACGATTTTAAAAATCGATCTACCTCATTAATTAATAGTAATTGCCGAATCGACGGTGTCTGATGCTTTGCCTGTGAAATTTGGAGTACCTCAGGGTTCTATTCTTAGCCCTTTATTATTTTCAATATATATTTCGGATTTTGGTAAAGTTCTAAATTCATGCAGTATTCATCATTATGCTGATCTTTCTCAAGTATATTTTAGTTTGCACGGGGAAGATATGAGGATTGCTAATGAAGTTATTAACAATTATTTAAATTGTTTCTTAAATATTCCAGTTGCACACAAATTAAAATTAAATCCTAATAAATCTAACATTATTATATTTGGTCCTAAATTAAAAAGAAATTTAGCAAAAGAATCATAAGATATTAAGTTAGGTAATGAATCTATAAAAATTTACTAATGAATGCAATAATTTGGGTCTATGGATTGATGAAAATTTAAGATTTTGTAAACATGTAAATTATTTATGTCGAGCATCATACTCTATTTTCAAATAGCTTTATCCACATAGAAACATTATGAACTCTGAATTGAAACTTAATCTATGTAATTATTTCAAAAATTTCATATTGTGATTCTGTTTATGGTCCGGCTCTTTTAGAGTTTGATGCGTCACGTCTACAAAGAAATCAAAATTGCTGTTTCAGATTTGCATTTGGTATAAAAAAGTTTGATGCTGACCTAACCATATTCATAGATCTAATAACCTTAAGCTTGATAAACTACGCAGATTATATTTACTCTGTAACACACACAAAATTTTGAAAACTCGCGCTCAATTGGACTTATTTAATAAATTAAATAGTATGCACAGGAACACATTTAATTTTTATACTCGCCATATTCACTTACTTGAAATTCCTTGTCACACCACCGCCTTGTTCACTAGGTGTTTTTCTTAAGTTGCACCAAAGGAATACAATAATTTGCCAGTAAAATTTAAAGATTTTTCAATTATTCATTTTAAAAAGAAATTAAAAAGGCTACTGTTATGTTATGTTTTTTTATTATTATATAGCTATATTGTTTCGGTATGGTAGATATTAGATATAATGGTATCTATAGTATATTCTATTATTAAAAACATTACCTATATGTACTTTGCACACTATTATGTTTCTTGTTATTTGGACTTTGGATAAAATGTAAAATTTGTCTGACAGCCCTAGATGTCATCTGTGTCCTTTTCATGTTCTGTTATACATGAATATACTATTAATTCAAACCTAAACACATTTCAATACTTTTAAAAATATAAGCAGCAGCCGTTAATCAATTACAGTTTTTGAAGCTCTCACTATTCTACTTTAAATAAAATACTTACGATATGAGAAGGATTTATATCTTGACTAGCTATAAACGTAGAATGATTTGAAACAATGCCTTCGGCAAGAAAATATTTGAGTAAAATTTTTGAGTAAGATCCATGAAAATCTTCCTCTGAAACAATAAATTATTTTTAATATCAGTTTCATATTTGATACAAATCTACTCACCTACTAATACTACTGTTCCTATTGGTAATCCACCTCCTATAAAAATGATGAAATTTTAGTAAAATCAGAACAAAGATATAACCTAAAATTTAACTTACCTAAAAGTGCATCCAAAGATGGTACTCCTGAAGAAGTTAGTAACTGGCCATTTTGGGAACTAAGTGTAGTCCCCGGAATGTTTTTATGAATTTTCTTTTCCATTAATTAATTGATATTTAAACGTTAACAAATTTTTAATTTCTCATTTGTGAATATTTACTCGTTGTTACTGGTTGTTACTTGTTTGCTGGTTTACCACAGAACATAGAACAAAAGTAAATAAAGATTCAGTTTCTCGTCCATGGCACAGATCAAAAATTCATTAATTCTGATACTAAAAAAAAAAAACTTGAAGCAACGCCCTTTATACTGGGTAAATTAGTACTACCGTCACGAAATTACATTCAAAAAAAAGAAACTAATATATTTTTCAAAAACACTCACGTTTCGCTTTTATCTTCTCTATGAAAACATTATCCTATTAAATTACTATTTTATTATAAGTTCTTTCATTTCCAAATAGCAGTAATTTAAAGTAATCGGACTATTTGCCATGCACAGTAGCAAAGTTATAAATTATTGTAGTTTGATTTTACAATTTCAATTGGATAATCAAAATATTACTAATAATTACAGACATTTTGCTACTACCACAGAATATATAGCTAACGCAACAGAAGGCTCGTCAAGTAGTGTTTAAATGTAGTCTCCGAAAAGAAGCCGGCTCCAAAAGCCAGCTTCTTTCAAACTGCGCATGTACAGTAGAAAGAGTAAGTTTAGCTATTAGCTCGTAGGTCGCGCCACAGGCGAGTCGATTTTAGCGCCCAATTCAGAAAACGTTGCCAAATGAAAATTTTACGGAAGTTATTAGAATATTATACCTAAATAATAAAAAGTATTAAATAACAATAATAATATGTATTCTTACACATCAGTGACAACTGACGTTTTTATAATTTACAGTGATTGTAATTAAACATAAGGTAGACACATATGTAAATAAATAGGCACTTATTTAAAAATTTTAAATTGTGTTAGAATAATAATAATACATCAATAACAATTTGAGAAAACGTAAATATTTCTAATTTTATTAATTGATTAATAATATGACATGATTTGTCTTTCTGTATAGTTCCAGAATTATACCTTGTTTGTATTACTTCGATAATTACAACTGACATTTTTATAATCGAAGCAAATATTAAAACGACGGAAAAAAGCTTATGCATACATACGTAATACCCGTAATACATACATATATACATATACATGTCCAAAAAAATTCCTTGTGCCCTTATCTCAGAAACTGTGATTCGGAAAAAGTTTAAATAAATAATCTTTGGGGATTTCTTTAAATTTATATGCGTTGAATTAAATATAGTGTTCTGAGTTGATAGATAAAATTATATTTTCACAAAAAATACAAATTACATTCCTCTGATGTTTTCAGTATTATATAGATTATAGATAGTTAGAATGTTTATAATTATTATTGATTGTATACGAAAGGTAGTATATTTTACTACAATGATAATGTGATGCGGTTTACGGCATTTATTGGAGACGAATGGCTAAAAGACAAAGACGTTTGAGTTCGTTTTAGCCGAGCGGCGGCCGCTCGTCTATCTTTGTCTTAAGATATGGCCAAGGCGTGCATTCAACTGTTTTTATAGAATTTTTTACACACAGCGGCATATCTTTTTATGTCAGTTTGTTTTGCTACTGTTTATGTGTACTTGTTAAGTTGCTATTTCAATTATTATTAAATACGAGTATATTAGAATAAATCGACAATAATGGCTGGAAATAAGTGCCAATATTTTAATTGTGGTGAAACTCGAAAATCGGGAGTTCGAATGTTTCGGTTTCCACATAAAAATAAAGATTTATGTAATAAATGGTTTATACATTGTGGTAATCGTAAAATGCCTATACGCAAAAAAACTGCTAATATCATTTTTTTAACCCATAATTTAATTTTTGCAAACAATACAATTTAAAAATGTAAGATTGTATAATACATAACATTGTTATACTTATAAACGGTATGATACAACAATAGTTTCCCTTTGTCTTTATCCTAGGAGACACAAAATATATGATTTAAAAAATAATTCTCTAAAAAAATTGACAAATATAAATTTTAAAATTGACTTGCTTGCTTATTTAACATTCTATAGGAATTAGTCAATATTTCATTCAAATTAAGTATAAAGTTGAGTGCACTGATTTTATTTTGATTTTTTTTTCTCTAAAACTAAATTTACCGCACAAAGTAAGAGCGTAAGAAAATGTTTATCAATAATTACCTAAATTACACACAGCTAAGGGAGAAAAAAAATCTCTCCAATTTTTTAAATAGCAATATAGCCACCAATTTTTATTATGACTTATCCAAAATAAGAATATAGCTTACGTTCACTTTTGTAGGTACCTATATCTATACACGTATTTAAGAGATAAATTCATAAAAAAATTATGCTAAAGTTCACCAATTGTTTACAATTGATTTCGGTGTATCCAAAGAGGTTGGAAGGTTATTTTTATTTTTGCATTTTGATAAATATTTTATTTATTTATTACCACGATTTTATGTGATGTGGTAATTTGATTTGATTTATTGTAATATTTACCACTTTTTTATTTTATTTATGATTTATTTTACCCTGTTACCATTTATTTATTTATTAACATGTTTATTTCTGTTTTGATTTGTTTATGTGTTTATTTATTCATAATACAGTTTGATCTACAAAAAATTTCGAAATCGATAGTATATAGAAAGAGGATACCTACTATTTTTACCACATTTCACTGATTTTTGTATTGTCTCTAAAATATATAATAAATAAATAAGTATCTGTATAGAAGTTATTTTTTTATGATTTCTATTTTTTTGTCGACAACAAAGTGCGATATGAGTCTTTCAAACAACAGGAAAGTTTCATTTTAAGATGCTTAATCCGAAGAAATATAAAATTAAAAAAACGCAGTGTTGTCCCAGAACGCACCTTAACGAAATTATTGAAAAATTTCATAAAAGGGTTTAACATGCGATAGGTCAAACTTTTTCAGTTCATTTTATCGACTATAAACGAGAGTACTTTTTTGTTGAACCTATCCAGATTTATTATTTTAAAGTCTTTATCATACAGGTGTTAAAAATTTAGGCAGTAAGTTGCAAAGTTTAGCCCATCCCTGGTAAACTAAAAAAGCTAAATATGTTTCAACGACACTATTTTAAGAGCTCCTTATTAGTGTCCATCACATTAAATTTTTATTAAATTATATTAAGTAGGTACTTTAAAAGTTATTAAATAAAAACGATTACCAGCTGCATATCTCTTAGACTTTATTTTAGATGTATTAAGTGAAATGGTTGATTTAGACTTTGTTTTAGATGTATTAACTGTTTCATTAATTTGAGCTTCGACAAGCCATGTGAAATTTTTAACATTTATTGTTCGATAATATATTTTGCTTATATTATTTAGAATTCGTCTTCAATTTTCTTTTATATATTCAATACACCTTTCTTTGCTGGTGTTTTCAATTTCATATTTCAATAAATAAAAGGCATTTCCGCAAATTAAACATAATTAAACATATTTAAAAAATAATGACCATAAAAACTCCTTTTTGTTTTATATAAAAAATTCCCTGTTTACAATTCTTTCTAATTTTGAAGAGGGCGATATCATAAATATATCTAATACAATGATAATATATATAATAAAAATCCTTTTTTTCTTTATCCAAAATATAGATATTTCTAATTCGCCGAATGAATGAACCGTCTTATTTACGAGCTTATTTATGAAAACATATTCTGTACCGCAAGTATAAGCTTATTCACACGTTGCACATACATAAAATTCAATTTAATTTCTTGAAAACTGTAGCACATAGCAAAGTAAACTTAAAAAAAAACATTTTTAAAATTTTGCCTACATTTGCCTCGGTATAGCTATAGATCAATTTTCAATAATTAATATAGTCGCATATTAACATTTTTAATGCATAAATTTACTGCTACAACTTTGAAACAAATTTTTTCGAAAAGGCTTTTAAGTTATCAAAAATTGGTGTGTACCATTAGAAGCGTTATAGTTTTTTTATATGGGTTGTGAAAAAATCATGAACATTAGTAAAATCGCTGTTTTACAACTGCGATGTAATAAAAAACATAATTGTCAAATAAAATTCAAGCATCTTTAGAAAATGAACCACAAATAAGCGAGTTAGCGAGGCGATTTTACTCCACTATTAAAATTCATAAACGCAACGCCCTTTATAAAGACGGCAAGATATGGCAACAGAGGCAGCGGTCGTCAAGGAAACGAACGCTTTAGGCTGCTTCTTTCGAAGAGCGCATATTTCTAAGTTTTAAAATTTTAACAAATACGTATCGTTGCGCCGTCTGTCGACAATCTCAGTACCTATTCCCTAATATGTCCCCACGAGAGTTCTGTTGTTCTGTAGCTATATTTTCTGTGCTACTACTGCGCATGTTAAATAGTCCGATTACTGGAAATTACTGCTATTTGGAAAGAACCTTAATTGATATCTTTGATTTCTTTACAGTACAAATGACGTAGTCGTCAATTGTTTCACAGAAATTATGACAAAAAATGTCAAATATCTGTTAAGGTGTACATGTTTCTGTTTACGTATCATTTTTAAATTTATAAATTGATACAGCTTAAAATAATAAGTATTGTGTTTTTATGGTGAAAGTGTTGGAGTAGCAATCTATTATTAATACATATGTATTTATACCCACTGCCTATTTAGTAGACTATACTCAGTTTTATGAAAAATGTAAAATATTTAGACACGAAAACTTTGTGTGAAATATTGGAACGTATTTTAATGTTTTAAAATAGTAAATAAAAAATACGTACATTTTTGCAAACCAAATTAAATAAGTAGGTTCTATTAAAATATAAGCTATTATAGTGTCAATATTAAATGTCAAATTCTGACATTTGTGTATGTTTCCAAATACTAATGTTGGTGTCGCCACAGAAGTCTATATTGAAATTAAGGTGATTCAACCATGATTCAACAGACAAGTATTATAAGGCGATACGATTTAGCAGACGATGTTTTGGATATTGCTACCGTTACTTCCATTTAAATATATGTAAATATAATTTTGATAAAAATTTCAAATATATAATTATTTATCTTACTACCAATATTGAAACGACTGAATTTTCGATAAACTAGACAAGATTGCTACCATATCGTTTTACCCTATGTAAAAACTGTTAGTTTTATCCTAAAACATTGCGAGAAAAGTAATACGTAGAAGAAATTACTGCTCAGGCGAGGCTTTTTTGTGCTTGAAATACACACTTTTTGGTTGATACTCTATGGTAAAGGAGAAAGGGGTAAGGAACAATAGACTTGACGTGCATTTTTACCATCGAAATCGTTATTTGATAAGTCGAAACCAAAATTAAAAAATGTACGGATTTTATTTGTTGTAATAATGTATCAATTGATTATAAACTACTAAATTGGTGTGAACTAACTTCTAAATCGAACACGTTCAACCAGTAGAGTGCGCACTGAAAATGTAAATCGAACACAGAAGTTGGATACTGAAGCCGCGTTCAGCAATATGCTCCCAGCAGATGCGAGTGGATTTTTGTCACGTGATTACAGATCAGACAGACTTATCTGTAATAAACGAACGGAACAGATTGTTTTTTTAACCTTACTTTTCACATATGTGATTTCGTTCTATCATATTTTACTAAATATATTTGTTATGGATTTCATGAATATATTTCTTATATTTTTGAGATGAGGACATCAGTACTGCAGGAAAATAGTAGTTTTGCTGAGACCGTATCGAAATTTAGTAATAAACAATGTAAACAACATATTCAGTAATTGAGGCGGTTAGAAGCAAAAATGGACGTAAGTGACTTTTTATCAAAAATCTTTGAAAACAAGTACAATTTATTAAATCTTTAGAAATACAAAAAAAGACATTAGAAAATAAAAGTATGTTTATCTTATTCATTTCCAAATACTTGTGATAATTTTATAGATTTTTAACTTTGATCTTCTTTTTCTTAAATTTGCAAAATTTACATTTTACACCTCTTCACTTCTAACTGCCTCAATTATAGATAATTAGAAATAAATATATATGCAAATCTACAATCTGTGTAAAAGGCAACTTGTAACTGTTAGGCTAACGTACTCTGAATACAGGCAGTTGACAGAAAATTAAATTCAATCGCTTTGCTCGATCTAAAACTCTGGACCATTTTGATGAACGTCAGATTGCTCCGATTTTATTTGCGGAACGATCGCTAATTCATGGCTGCCCTAAAAGGTCCAGAATCGCTTAAACTTAGTTTTTATGCTAACTTACGTTGGTTATAGTTTTCTAATTAGGGTTAAGTTGAAAAGCAGTTAAACTGACACTTCGCCCTATTATTTTGTTTATTTTACACTTTTTGTACTATTAATTGAAAATAAAGGCAATTTATTGTTATTATAGGATAGCTACTTAGAAGTCACACAACTGTAAAGTAACCAGAGGTAGTTGAAAATCGTAGCAGTAACTGTATCTTTGTTGTATGAAGTTATTTATATAACAAAGAATATTTGGTGGGGGTTGCGTACTAGATACACTTTGATGATTCTAGTGTCAGTGTCTTAGTGTAACTTTGGTGATAGTTGGAATCATTGGATGATGAGTGTTTACACTCCCGCTTGCGTTCTAAAGTTATATCTATCCTATTTTAGTGAATTATGGAAATAGAGGAAACAAAATAATATCCAGCAAGCATCAAATTCTGCAGTTTGTCAACAATGGGAGTGTTTTGTTCTCTATTTGACTGCTTTATCACAAGAGTTCATTTATTTATTTCTTATTGTATACCAGAAGAAAGTGTGCAGTTGCCGAATCTATATAAATATCATTTGAAAGGAAAATAATATCATAAGAATATGTTCAATTGTAATACATAATACTTATGCGCGTTCTGTAAAATTGCAGGAATAATGAATGCATGCCTCTATAAAGTAACATTAAAATTAATTTTGTATAATAGTAAGGCGAAATCCTAATCATTCTACAAGAAAAATTTTATCAAAGCTAGGGATCAATACCATTCCACCTTTTTAAAGGGCAACATCAAATGGGAGATCGAATGAGAAAATTCTAAAGCGAAAACGCGACAATGGGAGTTAGTAGAGGGTTTATGTTAAAATAGCCAAGTTTTATTGCTTTTTGGACTTAGACTTTCCTTAGGTAAGATACAACCGGGCTTTTATTAAATTATAGAGAGTGCCACTACGTATTATGCCACTTCCAGAATATTAAAAATTTAATATAAATTATATCATATAATTTAGTCTTAGAAAGACGGTGAACAATTTGACATACGTAGTAATATAAGTAAGTATAAACTGCATAATTTCAGTTTTTTCAAATGCGTTATTTATTTGTAGAATTATTTAGTTATTTTTAGTAGTATTTCTCCATGTTCAATTTAAAAAAATGAACCCAAACATTTTGAAAAAGGAAGTAAATGAATTTTGGTATGTCACATGCTTAATTTACATAAAGTAAAACCCAAAACAATTGATAAACTAATTTCAATTACTTGTTATTATATACAGTGATTATCTACTTATCTAAAGAAATTTGGGACTAAATGCGTCATGAAAAGTCGAGTCGATATCGTAAAAAAAATGTTTGTAAAAATATTTTCATTCATATCTCAGTAATTGTTGATATTCGAACATAGTACTCCACAGTTACAAATGTAACGCATTCTTAAAATATTTCATTGAAAAATCTTCTTACAGGCATTGCATAATACGGAAAATTCAGTTTTTGACATGGCAACGATTGTTTTGCTCCAGGATCCTGCACAAACGTTGAGTTTTTCTGAATACAATAGGCTTGTTCAATGAAATTTTTATATAGGTTTTATTAATTTTTTGTATTGTACCCAATATTCTTATTATGTTCTTAAAATTTCATATGATTAACTTTTTGCGTTTCTGAGATATAAGAGATTGAAATTGGTGCCAGTTTCAAAAACCGCTTGTGATGTCACTATACGCAACACTAGACTGAGACCCCTAATACCTGGTCATGGTTACTATAATTTGTTTCATTTGTGTTTATATACAGTAACAAGTAAACGCACTAGCCACAATTCTACTATGACTAATATTACTTTTAGGTTAACAGCAGCAACTTGACATATTGCAATGATGTCAAGCGTTACAGTACTTTACAAAGCTACAGATTTGCTGAGAAATTTTTGTACAATACTAATACAAAAAACAAATTAGCAACGTTACACGAGCTTTTACTTAATCGTAGTTGTACCTTAATTTATATTTTTATTTTTGAAATAGAATTCTATTTTAATTGTATAGAAAAACTATCCATTCTAGATATTAATTCCATACAAGTTTTTGTTGCTTTTGGTCAAACATACAGGGTGTTTCCTAAGTAATATCATTAAGAAATGTTCATATATATACCGGGTGTTCCTTCTAAGACTTTCAATGCGAATATCTCAGAAACCATCATAGCCAGTGCGACGAAATTTGGTATATAGACACTAGATAACGCGTAGAATCTGATGATAACATCAATTCTTATACAGGGTGTTCCAATTTCTAATAAATCGATTTAATTTTGATTTTTTGGTTGTCAGCCCTGCTAAAACTTATGTTTAAATTGAAATTCACTTAATTATGAACACATTCTGATAAATACACATTAAAAAATTTCAAAATTTAACATACAAAAATGCCTCCAAAAAGTACCCAAATTTCATTGTTTTGTCATGTAAAATGTGTATAGCCATGAGCTGAGCCAGACTTACACAGAAGAAAATAACATCGGTGAACGTCAAAACTATGAATTGTCAAATATTAATGGCATAAAGTATTTTATTTTACATAAATAACGCTAAATAGTGTATTTAATGCAATTTACGTATGCACAATGGTGTTATTGAGACTTGTCGATAAAAATTTAGACTGAAGTTGAGCCTTTTGGAGCATTGGGGTCGCTGTGCCGTCGTAGTCTACCGCTACAGCTAGGGTTACAGCGTGAATATTGTGTAAAATATCTGGATATTTTTAAATTGTTCCATTATAATAAAACTTCAGTAAATTGTTTTTTTATGGTACTATAGTGTACATAATAATTAGGTACTTGTATTTTTTATCACAAAATAATTTACAAAATTGTGTAAGTACCTAAAGAATATCCCTCTTTTTCAACTGCTGTATTTATTGATTACTTAATTAGCAACAAATAAATTCGAACAAAATGATTCCTAAAACTTTTTTATTATAATGTGAACGGGTTTGTCGTTGAAAGTCAGATCTGAACCTACCCCAGCCCCACAAAAGAAATGTTACGAAAGCATAACCTAGAAATGATTGATTCTTGTATCCACATATTTCAGCACTTATTTCTGATGGATAAAATATGTTTAAGAAGAACTCTACATCTGTAAAATAGTAAACAATGAACTACAATTTCTATTATTTCATGATACAGAACTAAAATAAAGCAACTGGTTTTTGCTAGGATGAATCACCTGCAAATGTACCATACCCAGTAGGTACATATCAAATAGTCATTTAAAAAAGCTAGATAATAATTTGTAATTATTGTTTTTTTTTTTCTTTCAGTTATGTGTGTGCAGTGCCATAAATTACATTAAAACAGACACCAGGAAGAATAAGCGAAAAATATTACGGACATTTTCTTGGAAATAATTCTAAACATGGAATGATAGATAATGTTATAAAGAAGTCTCTAACTCACTTTCTTTGAAGAATATTCTATAAGACATTAAATTCAGTTGTCTGTCGTGGGTTTTAAAATTCCTAAACGAATAAAATTAAGAAAAATAAACTAATTTCATAATCATCTCGTTAGAATATCTTAAAAATGTTGAAAGCTAAACAACATAACGTAATAAGGTAGGTATCGAACAATTAATTGGCAAGATTGGTTTCTAATCGTACATGCATGACTATCCCCGAGATTGAATGTTGCTCTGTAAAAGAAATTAGAATACAGAATATCTGTTTAATATAAAACCAGAGGTAATAATGTAGATACTTAATGTAATTTTATTTTATTGTTAAAAAAAAAATAAAAGATAAAAATAATAATTACAAATTATTGTGTAGTTTTCAATGACTATGTGATGCTTGATTAATTAATAAAATAAATTTACATTATTACATCTGATTTTATATTAAACACTTGTTCTGTATTCTAATTTCTTTTACAGAGCAACGTTCAATCTGAGGGATGGTCATGCATGTACGATTAGAAACAAATCTTGCCATTTTATTGTTCGATACCTACCTTATTACGTTATGTTGTGTATATTATAACAACAGTTAGCTTTCAACATTTTTAAGATATTCTAACGAGATGTTTTCATACTGTACATAGATTATGAAATTAGTTTATTTTTCTTAATTTTATTAGTTTAGAAATTTTAAAACCCACGACAGACAACTGAATTTAATGTCTTATGGAATACTATTCAAAGAAAGTGAGTTAGAGACTTCTTTATAATATTATCCATCATTCCATGCTTAGAATTATTTCCAAGAAAATGTCCGTAATATTTTTCGCTTATTCTTTCTGGTGTCTGTTTTAATGTAATTTGTAGCACTACACACACATAACTGAAAGATAAAAGCAATAATTACAAATTATTATCTAGCTTTAAATGACTATTTGATAGGTACCTACTGGGTATAGTACATTTGCAGGTGATTCTTCCTAGCAAAAACCAGTTGCTTTATTTCAGTTCTGTGTCATGAAATAACAGAAATTGTAGTTCATTGTTTGCTATTTTACAGATGTAGAGTTCTTCTTAAACATATTTTATCCATCAGAAAGAAGTGTTGAAATTTGTGGATACAAGAATCAATCATTTCTAGGTTATGCGTTCGTAATATTTCATTTTGTGGGACTAGGGTAGGTTCAGATCTGACTTTCAACGACAAACACGTTCACATTATAATTAAAAGTTTTAGAAATGGTTTTGTTTGAATTTATTTGTTGCTAAATAAGTAATCAATAATTATTACAGCAGTTGGAAAACATGGATATTCTTTAGGTACTTATACACTTTTGTAAATTATTTTGTCATAAAAAATACAGGTACCTACCTAATTATTATGTACACTGTAGTAACATAAAAAAACAATTTACTGAAGTTTTATTACATTATAATGGAATAATTTAAAAATATCCACAGATATTTTACACAAGATTCACGCTGTAACTCTAGCTGTAGCGGTAGACTGCGCCGGTACGGTGACCTCAATGCTCCAAAAGCCTCAAGTCAAGTCTAAATTTTTATCGACATGTCTCAATAACACCATTGTGCATACGTAAATTGCATTAAATCCATTATTTAGCGTTCCTTATGTTCAATAAAATACGTTATGCCATTAATATTTGACAATTCAATGACAATTCATAGTTTTGACGTATAGCGAATTTAGTTTCTTCTGTGTCAATCTGACTCAAGGCTATGCACGTTTTACATGACAAAACAATGAAATTTGGGTACTTTTTGGAGGCGTTTTTTTATGGTAAATTTTGAAATTTGTGAATGTTTATTTATCAGAATGTGTTCATAATTAAGTATATTTCAATTTAAATATAAGTTTTAACAGAGCTGACAGCCAAAAAAATCAAAATTAAATCGATTTCTTGTAAAATGGAACACCCTGTATAAGAACTGATGTTATCATCAGATTCTACGCGTCATCTAGTGTCTGTATACCAAATTTCGTCGCACTGGCTATGATGGTTTCTGAGATACTCGCACTGAAAGTCTTAGAGGGAACACCCGGTATATATATAGTTTGTTTAAGTATCTTTAAGTAGTTTTTCAGTTACAAGGCATTTTTAGTTTTTTAAGGTTCTTTTCTGGAGTAGACTAAAATTTTCTTTCTAAATTGCTGTCACTTGCACACCATGACAGCAACTTAAAAAATAGCTTTTAGTCTACTCCAGAAATGTTCAAAAATCACCTATAAAGATAAAATTAAAACTTTAACGTCCTGTAACTCAAAAACTTGAAGAATCACACCTTGAAATATTTCAAATTACTTAGGAAACACCCTGTGTATGTCCATAAAATTATAGCACTAATATTCCGGACACTCTGTATAGCAATTAAAAAAAAGGCTGACATTGTACCATCCAACTTTGGTTGGACATTTACTTTTTTATAATTTTCGTTTTGAGAGAACAGCTTTCCTGTGGGATATAGAATTGTAAATTAATTCATTATCAAACCTCAAATCAGCACAGGAAGAAACGACTTTTTGTTGGTAGTTCAGCAATTATGAGTTGTGCCGGAGCTCTTCGGCAAATTAGAATTAATGAGGTTACTATCTCGGGGGAGTTCAAATGACCAGTTTATTTAATTGTTTTTGCGTATAGAGAACGGGCCGGCAAAGTCATTAAACTATACGTTTCCCTAAACACCCATAATTCCTGCGCGGATGCTTTATCACAATGAATAATATATAAAGTTGGCATATGCAGCCGTTACTACCATCTAATACCTATTTAGCGTTTACTGTTTACGATGTGATATTTAATGAAATGCCGAAGAATTAATTAGCTTGACAATATCTTATTAGATTACCTACTCAAAAACATTCATTTAGGCTTTTCTGTACTATTAAACACATATAACCCTATAACTTAAAATTTAAACACAAACCTCAAGCTGTAAGCTCCCAAACCCATAATCACCCCATAACCCTGCAATACCATATCTAATAGACCCAATAAAATTTAATAATTAAAAAGTTAATACCAGATTAAAATTATTAAAAATATCAGTACATAAACATTTAAAAACAACAAGTACATATTAAAAATCAAAAATTAACCCAGAGCTAGGCATATCAGCCGATAGCTAATGAAACAAGGATGACATTAATGGACATGTCGTTAGCATCCCAGTCAGATAAAAAGAAATCGATGAGATAAATAGAATCCAGACGTCAGATTTTAAAATTTTTCATAAATTTAATTTATTAATTGACACCTGTCAAAAGAAAGATGGATACGCAAGGACAAGACATCAGCTATACCTAAAAGTAATTAATAAATATTCCACATTGAAGTGGAGAAATTTGAAAATAAAAAACATGGACAATATTTAAATTTGTATTCAGTTATATGGATATGGATTAGATATATTGGGAAAAAATAGAAATCCTCCTATCAAACTAGAGCTAGCAACGTATCAGAAGAAAAGGTCTATATTAAAGAATTACAGCAAGTTGAAAGGAAAAAGATCTGGCTTTCAAACAAAGAGTAGAAAACAAAATTTTAAGAGCTCATTTGGCACGTGCGCGGGGAAATAAGGAAAAATGCTTTATTAAAAGAAATAAATTATTTAAAAACGGCGTATCCTTTACTGTTAAAGAACTCGAAGAACTTGCTGAAAGTAGAAGTGAAGAAGTCATGAGTGTTCCTATAATTCTCATTTTGGAAGATATTCAGAGTCCTAAAACAACAGAGACAGAATTCTATCATCCCAACTCCAATAGCCCAAAAGTTGTTAATAAACAAATAGCTCAATCCACAGGCGGTCAGAAAAAGGAAAAAATTACAACATATTCTGCTCATCTACAAAAAAAGTAATATGTAGAAAAAATATACACCATCTTACCAAACAATTATTTATAAAGGTACCTATATTGCATTTATTTGGATATTTATATCTGTTAATAAAAAATGAACCAATATGTTGGAGATTTTCAAGCCTTAGATTTTAATACTTTAGATACGAGTAACAGTCAAGATTTTTTCCAGAGTATAAATAAAACTGATAAAAAATACTTCTCTACTGTTCTCTATGTACTTCTTCTTCTATTAAATAGTTTCACTGATTTCAGTTTTGATATACTAATTTTATCAGAAACGTGGAAAATTCATGACCAATCTTTTTTCAAAATTGATGGTTACCAAATGATTTATAATGAGGGAGAAGTAAATCGAGCCGATGTTGTGGTTGTTTATTTGAAAGATAAATATAAAAATAATTATTCCTACGAAATAAAACAACTGGATCTAATGAAAGTTATATTATTAATAATTGAAATATATGGACAAAAAATGTATATAAATCCTATTTACAAATGTCATGATATTACACCTTTTTCTTTCACTTTCTTTATTGTTGCTGACACTAATATAGACATAAAGTCAAATAAAGATTATTCTCACGATTATTTACACTTGCTCAATACATTAGGGTTTGTTTCTTTAATTAATAATTTTACAAGAATTCGGAATGAAACGCAATAAATATATTTTGATTTGATTTAAAACGGTGTTTGATAAATTAGATGAACTACAGACATACTTATACTTTTTTCTTTTATTCATTATTTTTATTTTTTTTTATTTATTTTCTTGTTTAGAGTTATACCGAGTTTTCTTTTCTTCGAATGATCTGCGCGAAGGATTTCTTTTACGTTTTTTTTCTACTTATACAGGGTGAGTCAGTCATAATGTCAATAATTTTAACCACGTATTCGGGAGACTTAACAAAGGCAGAAAATCGAAAAAAAATTTTTTTACTCGACCTTTAAAAAAGTCAACATATCGCCCTATAAAAATCGGTAACACAATACTAAACATTCATATTTATTTGTAAAACGTAGTGAAAACGTAATATCAAAATTATTAAACTGTAATAACCTAACATTCGAAAACATTTATTTATTATCTACATTTGTTTTTATTAACAAATATATCAATATTTAAGGAAAATTTATTCATTTATCTAGATTAAAAAAAAATAGTTTTACTCCTTGTCGTACAAAAACTAGGTAACTAGGTTATTGACGTAATAATACGGTAGGTCAAGGTTCACTCTCGATAACTTAGATTAGTGGCGTGCCATTTCGGTCTTGGACAGTTTTCTGTCGACAACACGATGTTTTTTTATTATTTAGTATTTAAACACGAAACTCTTTTCAGCTTCTTTTAATAAGTTACCGATTGGGTATTGTTTCTTTTATGTAATGTACGTAAATAGTTTATTACTCGGTTTATTATTAGACACGTTGGAGTTTTGTTGCATTCATAACAGCTCAGAGAAAAATCCACACGCTACTTGTAGGTTTAGCTTTCAGAGACGATTTATTGTCAACGTATGGGCAGGAGTGTACGGGTATCGTTTGATTGGGCCGTATTTTCTACCGGAAAACCTGAGTGGACCGCGTTACTTACAATTTTTAATAGTATTATTTGATTATTATTATTTGATTTCATTGGATATTAACATTTTAAATTATTATTGGCTGAAGTTGAACTGAGCAAGAAAAATGATATTCTAAAATAGTCAGTACAACTTTTTATTTGTGATGTCTAAAACCTAGGTAGGTACGAGAAAAATATTTCAACTTGACAACATTGCATCAGATCGACATCGAGTTGAACTGTGAGCTGTAAAGGACCAAAGCTGTGAGCGGTTAGTGACAGTCTGAAAAGGAGGTTTAAATAATGATTTCAAAATATTTTTTTTCGGCGTAAATATGCATTTACATTTTTTTTAATCGCGTATTCGCATTGTAGTCATTATTCCCTATTTCCTCTTAAGATTAATGATATTATGACTGACTCACACTGTGTATCTTTAATATCCAACAAAAATCAGTCATCATCTTTACGTCCCACCTTCCTTGGTAACGGGTGCTCTGGATGCGGCTATAGGTAGTACTAGCACCCATGAGGTGCAGTTTGTTCATAAAAAAACCTTAATCAATTTTGTGATCTGAGATACGTTCGAGTACAGAATAACGCGGTTATTGGGTTTAGTGATTATGAAATTATGAGATTATGGAGCTGTAAGATTTATAGGTAGGATATGTTTTTATTATAAAGCACTGACAAATGTCGTGATATAAGATAAGTTCATGTCTTAAGTTTATTGGTTATGAGATTGTAGGGTTATGGGTGTATGGGGTGATTAGTTCATGGGTTTGTAGGTTAACAGCTTGGGTTTTGTATTACAAATTTGTGTTACAAGGTAAATATGAGTGTAATAGTGCTGAAAAGCCTAAATTATTAGGTTTTTTTGAGGTTATGGCAAAATCCTGAAGTGATGGAGTTAAAGGTATTCCGGATTCGGATTCAGTGACCCCAAAAACATATAGTAAACATGATTTGACCTCCAGACCCGAGATTATTTTTTTGTGGGGCTGTGTTATTAATGTCTAAAATGTGTACATGTTAATTTACAAAATTAGTTAAATTCAGAGATTATACAACAAAATAACATTATTCTTTATATAGAGAAGTTATCTGTATTCTAATTTTATTAAATATCATAATTTTTTACAATTTGTGATTTATTAAACATTCAAATCAACTTTTCTTTATTCGAAAGTCAACACCTGCTGAGGTATGATGTTTTTGACGAAATTACATTTGGGTGGGGTGAGTTAGGAACTGATATTCAGATAGAGTTCAGAGATAAGTTGGTTCAATAATAATACCTTCTATATTGCTGACGAAACATTACAATAAGATAGGAATAAATAAAGTCTTGTGTTAAAGTAGTGTGACAGAGAAATTGACATTTCCATGGTTGTCAGACTTCGGAAATGTCTGTTTGATTAATTTTATAGATAGAAATATCGCCACTACGAATGGGCAAACTTATTTATATCATCAACCGTCACAACATCGTAACTATAACCGTCATTGTTTATCGTATACATGTCTATTGGCTTATTTTGTTTATTTATTACGCAAAACGATGCATTTGCAGCTAAATAATAAATTCTTCAATATCGATAGCATACACTGAACCATTCGATTTCTTTAAATTTCAAGAACGGAGAAAGTAAAACTGTTAGGAATCAAACAGTAATACCCCCCAAAACTACACCTTATTAGACATATGGGAGTTAATAAATTTCATAAATTAATGCCCCAATATCCTATATTTAAGTTTAAAATGGAAATAATAAATCTATTAGACTTTTAAAATATTGGTTGCACAAGGAATGGTATAATATGTCATTCCTCTTTAGAGGCACTCCTATTTTTGATATCGTCGGTCAGTGGTCGCGCGGTTTAAGGCGTCAGTAGTTGAATCGATGTTGCTAGACTGATGTAGGTTTGAGCCCTGTAGCTGGTAGACCGTATATGAGCTATATTTGTGGTACCCTCTGCGAGTATGGCAGGGTCGAAGAATGTTAGCCTGCACTGAATGGTGGTTAGGGCTTATCAACGTAAAGTAACGTTCAGATAAACATTAGTGCAATGGCATTGCAATTGTACTGCTGTATTGTAATTGTATGGTGTTCAATATTATTTACTCTTTTTACATAAAATTACTGCAGACTTAAGAAGTTGGGGAATTTTTCCGCTTTAGTTGGCGACATGCAAAAACTCAAGATTCTTGACCTTCAAATGAAGAGGTTATGTTTATGTTTTTGTCAACTACGTCCGTATCTACGGAAATTGTTGGTTGTTATCATTTGCCGAATAGTAATTAAAAGCCTACAATCTGCAGGAATAGATGGTCTATTTGAATGTTTGGCTAAATGAGGCCCTAGTAATTTCAACAAGTTATCAAACATTGCCACTGTCATTCGGGTGTAATGAAAAAACAATCGGCATTCTCATTTCACATTTCTTTATATAAATTATAGAAATCTTCTTCTTTTCATTTTTTTTGCATGTATGGTTTTTATACATATTGACATCGCTGCGAATAAGAGCAGCAAAAGTAACTGTTTCTTAACCAAACAGTCCTCTTTTTTCATTTTTTTAAAAACAAATCAATTCTAAACTAAATATCTAAATTAGAGTCTAATTTAAAAACTTAACCTGCAAAAATGTGAATCTTCTGTTTACTGTCAAAAAAACTGTTTTCTGATTGGTCCTTGCATGATTGTTGGAGAAGGAATGGTAAAAACTGAAATGCTTTTAGCTTCTGCCATACAACTGCAGTACAAAGGCGTAACTCTTAAGTTTATTTAAATGTTACAAAAGTCATCCGTATTTTTTAATTTTGTTAGTAGGTACACGTGAGATATAAGTGGTCTGCTTACTTCCTGCTCGACCTAAGCAGCTCGACTTACAGGAAGCGACCTACATTGCAGCAGGTACTTAACGTAGTATCATTTTACAGATTTAATGGCTCGTCGCCCAGAGCAAGAGGTCTGCGTTAGGCCGAGCAAGAAGTAAGGAGACCACTTATATCTCACCTGCACTTAGTTTATATGTGAACACACATATGAAGGAACAGCCAGTTCAATTATTGGTCATATCACCTATGGCATACTGATAAGAGCTAATAAACCCGAAACCGGTCTATGTCTGGTGGTGTGTCCGGCAAGGGTTTTTGGCTGTTCACACAGATACCGCAGGAGTAATTCAATGCCGGTCGGGGCATTGGTCCGCGGAGTAGTTGTTTCTTCCAAAATCATTTACAGACTCATTTACAGTAGGTACACGATATTCACATTTTTATACTTGTTTCTGCTGTTTCATAGATAGTTATAAATACAAAGAAAGGGAATGTTTAAAAATACAAACGTTCATAGAATTACCTGATGTCATCAAGACAATGTTTGTAAACACGTATTAACTTAAAATTTATAAAATGCCTGCCGCTTAATAGTAAATAAATTATTCCATCAAATTTGAGCCCCTAAATAAGAAATGCGGGGAAATGTTTTATATTCTTATTAATTTTATTTATTATCTGATGGGTATAATCTCAAATAAATTTAATTGCAGGTGATTAAAAGGTTGCCTACCAATTAATATGCAAATGGTGTATATAAATTACCATCTATTTTGCTCAAGTAAATTACATCTCTAGATTTATTTACGTAACTAATGAGAATCGTATTTAGTTAAGCAGTCAGAGTTAGTAACTCAGAATGTCTACGGTTAAATATTTCTATTACAGTTTTCAGAAAACTGCGTAAATATGTACAGTAAGACTTAAGTATTTACCTCTGAAGTAACTTTTAGTGGATATTTACCTTTTAAATGAAGAGAAAAGAAGTAATAATATTTCGAAATATGTCATAACATAAAATATGTACTTAATTTTTTACTAAAACGTATATTTAAACGAGATATTAATAACAATTTATTTATAAAACATAAAAAATAACTGTAGTTCCTTGTTTAAATTATAGTAAAGTTTTTGATGTCATATGCCATATAGTCTTGAAGACCATACTTAACTACTTTGAACTGAACAACTTGGCAGCCGATTCTTGCTCCACCTATTTGCATAATAGAACCGAAAGTGTAATTTTGAATGTTGCGATGTTCTGCATAATAAAAATATAAAGGGTTGGACTGCGGGGTAGTGTGTTAGGCTCATTAATATTTTGTGCATCAAGTTTTATGAAATTATAATTCATATTGAAAACTGACTATTTTCAACTTTATTTCAACTTCAGATATTAGTCTTGCTAGAAGTAAAATTTATGAAGACCTAGTAGCACATATAAAGCTTGTTTCCAAAGCTAATTTTCTCATTCAATTAAATAATGTGCCTCTATAACCTACTGTGTGTAAAAATTTGAGAAAATATTTCAACACAAGTCTTAGATTTCGTGATGGTGTTAACTATTTACTCTATAAATCTTTTAGCAAACTAAGAATAATATGTATACAGATATCTAGGAACTTGATTAGCCTTCTAAGTCATATTGCTTGCTGTGAATCTGCACACTGACCTTTTTTATTACATATTGCTAAAATTAACCTTCAGCAACTTCAGTATAGCTATCTTAGATTATGTTGCCATCTTAAGAGGTTAGTTGAAGAAATATTTGATTGGCTTAATCTTGATGAATATTTTTGAGTTCATTTGATTTGTCTGGAGCTCAAATCTTTAAAATTTTCCAGCACTGAGTAGGTATTGGCCTCTAGATGTAGCTTGCTATATTTCACGTAGTCAAATTTTGTCCATTCAGGGTAAGTTTGTCCGTTATACAGTGTTCTATATCATAACAATTTATTTTAAACTTATTTAAAACCTTATTAACAATTTATAATTCACTAACTCCTGTCATTAAAGCGTCAAACAAAGAGTCATATATTAGTTTCTCAACTAGAAATAAAGTAGCACTAACTGAGTCTCTAACTTTTAAAAAGTAACTATTACGTAACAACCACAACATTTGCTACTTTGTTATATAAATAACTTCATACAACAAAGCTTCAGTCAGTGCTACGTATTTTCAACTACTCCTAGTTACTTCACAGTTATAACTACTCCTAAGTAACTCTCCTGGTTTTGGGAACGTCTTAGATTCCAATGGGACGATCTTTAAGTTTTCAGAACTTGAAAGTAGCAATGAATTGTAGCAGCGATTAACTCATGTTACTAAAATACGACTTTAAAGTTGCACCCACTTTCATGTAGCTTTGGCAGTTGCCGCGACGTTCAGAGAATCTTAATTCTTTGTTAATAGTCGTGGAACTTGTAAGTAATATTATGTAGGGCATATCACCATAAAGTAAATTTTACAATATAGTCCCAAAATTGAAAACCTTCACGCTGTTCGTCTTTGTATAATGTCTGTACTTCCTTGTCATGTCACGCGTGTGGTATGCTCTTGGTCTTTGTACATATGTATCATATATTTTTACTACTATTAACTTAGTGTATTGACATAAAAACCCCATGTAAAACTATACCTATAACTAAACTATAAACTTGACCTGCAATAAATATCTGGGTCAGAACACTACAAAAAATCCAAATGACAAAACATGCAACATGGGTAACAAAGTAAGGCCACAAAGAAATGTAATAAAAATAATAATTCAGAAATAAGTATTCAACTAAATACAATTCAAGGAGTGTGTTCAATGTAAACATTTGATGTACTGCGCCCTGAATGAACAATAGAAAATATGTTACTAAGAAGAAGCAGTGGGAACTTGGAACAATCAACCCAGGTATGTATCTTCCATTTTGGTCATAATAATATTTACGTTATTTCAAAGTTGAATGTTATATTTGATTACCTTAAATTTTTGTAGTATGTACCACCCTGTAATTGATAAGAACTAACAGCGATGTTATTTCTAACACGTTATGCAGAATTTTAACAGAATCTGGAAGTTTTATCATTATGTTTATCAATAAAATTTCATTTGTTTCAATTTCAGGTTTTAGATTACCGCACAATATTTTTTCCAAGTACCTACATGTCTCACTTGCGTAACTAATACGTACTGCACTTATAAATATGTGCCTAAGACCTACCTGATTCAGATTTAAGGAAATGGAGATGAAATATATGGACAGAAAAGAAATATAACATGTTATAGTCTGTTTGGAAATGAAAGAGAGTAATAAAACCCCGAAATAAGAACCGGTCATGGGCGTGGTAATATTTCGTCTCAGGTAATTATCGGGTAACACTAATATTGCGACATCAATCCAGTCTTAGAGCTGAATATACCAAGACGTGTTAGTGCAGTTGAGTAAAATTCGACTTATGTTTAGTGACTATTGTGTCAGTGGATATATTTTTTGGGAAAAATGTTGAGCTTATCAGATTACGTACCTGATAAATGCGTGAAAAGATGTGTGCTGTCTCAGAATGAGAAAATTATTATATTAAATGTATTTAATGCATTGAAACACCAAAATCCTACCAACAATGTTGACGACATCGTGGAAAAGTGTTTCAAAATGACAGGGATTGGAAAATCGGCTATCTACAGACTTTTAAAGGAAACAAAAAATTAACAAGATACTGTAAATCCCCCAAAATCATCTACAGGGAGGTCAAAAGTCGTTATAGATGATTTCTTCGAAAATATTATTCGCAGAAAAGTACACTCATTTTATTTTAAAAAAGAAATACCAACGCTAAACAAAATTTTAAGTGAACTTTCAGAGGACAACGATTTGCCAAAAATCAGTAGAAGCAAATTATGGGCCTTACTAGAGTAGAATTTTTGCTGGGAAAAGCAGAACAGGAAGTCAGTTCTTATCGATAAAGATGAAATTATCTGTTGGCGAAGATCCTACTTAAGATCAATTAGAAAATTCCGTGACGAAGGGAGGAATATTTATTATCTAGACGAAACTTGGGTCAACGAGGGATATACTGTAACAAAAGTAAGCAAAATAAACATGTAAAAAGTTTTCGACAAGCATTTTTGGATGGACTTTCAACAGGGTTCAAGGCATCTTCAGGTAGGCGAAGATTAATAGTGACACATATAGGTAGTGCCAGTGGTTTTGTAGATGGCGATTTACTTTTATTTGAATCTAAAAATACAGGTGACTATCACGAAGACATCATCGCAGATGTTTTCCAAGAGTATTTTACACAGATGTTGAATCTTATTCCTCCGGGGTCTGTAATTGTAATGGATAATGCCAGTTACCATTCACGGCAGACCGAGCGGACGCCTACGACTGCTTGGAGGAAAGCCGGTATAATTCAAAAATTCCTTGGAATGAGTAACTGCAGGTAACTGGCAAAGATGTGTACATCATGTACAAAAAGAAGAGGAGAAAATGTGGGAACTCGATAATTTAATTGACCTTACTGTGGAACCTATCGTTATCAATCTAGTAGATGAAGATAATTCATCAGAATATTCAGAGGATGAATTTTAATATACCTACTTTTTTATTTTCTTTATTGTATATTTATACAACCCTACATTTACTCACCATAATTTGAATTTTCAAAATACATATATTTTTGTGGGGAATAAAAGTATATTCATTAAATTTAAATAAATATTTTGATAATAATATTGAATAATTTTATTTGAATTACTAAAAACCCTCTTAACCCGTTTATGATACTCATGTTTTGAAATGCTGTTTTTATATTGTTTACTTATAAGAGAAATGGACCGAGAAATTGAAGCGGCATAGACAAAAACGGATTGTCGGGGATTAAATTTTACCTACCTACTACAATTTAGTCCAGTCCGATCACACAAAGTTTTTTTAAAAGTACATCTATACCGATAATACATAATATAAAAATATTGAATATAAGCACTAGTACTACATTTATTTATAATTTGCATACATAAGCTTTTATTACTCTCTTTCATTTCTAAACACAATATTAGCTCCCAAACAAAGCAAACAAGATACTAATATAAAAGAGTGGTGGGCGAGTGTTTCAGGTTGGCGTTCCGGGGACAAAGAATCGACCGAGTAGGTTCTTATTAACGTAGTACTAAAATATAATGCTAAAACAGAATCATTTCCTTTAACTTTTGAGGGAAAATACGCTTGAGAACATGAAAAACCATGAATTCTTCCTTATCACTGTGTTTCATACACCGTGAAAAATACTTTATCATTTACATCAATTCAAGTATTACTAGTTTCTTAAAATAATTCTGTGGGATGTGATCATGTTTATAATGTTCCTATACAATTTTCTGAATATGCAGTTGACATGTAAAATTCACGATATTTTATGATAAAACGTAACATATGAAAGTGGTGTTTTTTTCTTTATTCTAAATAACTTGTAAGCTTGTAAACTATTATATAACCTAGAGAAAACTTGTATAATTGACACAATGAAGAGATATTCTTTCTAACTTACTCAGCTTTTTTATAGACTGTTTCAACAAATAGCTACAAAATTAGTGTATAAAAACAGCGTCCTTAAGTTCCTTAAAAGTTGCGGTTTCCGCACCGCAACCTCATTGCTGGAACGTAACAGGCACCACAAACTGTCTTCCAATTTACCTCGCAGGCACATAATTCTATTACCCATCCATGACTATTGGCAAAACACTTTAAAGTATCTTATAGAATCGTAGCTACGTTACAGCGACTAATTGTGCTAGTTGGGTTTTGACTAAGGTTATCTCAGTTAATACTCATTTAAGAAAACATGGTAAATGCAAAAATAGGTCGTAGATATTTTTCCGAATTGTTATCAGCATTTTTAAATAAACAATTGAGCAGCATCGTATTAAATAAATATGACTTATATTTTTATTTTTTCATGGAGCGCCCAAAGTAGACCATAGAGCAAGAAACGTTACAGCAATGGTGAAAGTACTCTGCGCATGTCGTTAACTCATATCCAGGCTAGTCTAAATTTAATACTGAGATACTATGACCTCTATCCACCCTCAATCGCCCTCTGAATGAAGTCATAAGAAATTTTATCAAATGTTCCCGCTACATTCAAGAAGGTATCGAAAGTCACTTCCTTCTGGAGTGTGAAATCTTATTGGAAATGTTATTAATCTTGTTTTTTCTTAGCAATCCCAGTTCTGTTTAGATAAATATTTCTGCTTTAGCATTATTGGGGGAATTGTTCACGAAATAATTAACACAGAACATAACGTCGCATAAACACAGGATTAATTCCATCGATTTTAATACTAACGCAACAATACCAGTTACAAACGTGAAAACCATAGGTACAAAACCGCATGAATATAAACCACATTGATTACACCACTAGTACAGTCTCCGAGCTGTAAAAGTCCTTTATTATAAACACCTAAATATTTTCATATGCTGTTGCTACGCAAGTATAACTCTGAATTAGCTATTTAGTTCAACATTTCCAAAATAACTTCATAAATCCGAGTTTGAAGTCTGCAAAATTAATCATTTAAATGAATTTATGATAAATTCATCTTCTTGTGTAATGAATATAAACATGGGTTAGTAAAATTTAGGAAGGAAATGGATTATAAAGTTCCAATAAAGTTGGGAGTTATTTAATACCAGATTTTATTTCATTCATACCCAGAAGTGGAAGACAAAACTCTTTTCTTTAGCGGCTTTGCCGTTTAAGTTTGATTAAATTTACCTGAAACGTGAATTAAACTTTTCTGCGTAGATGTTCAGTAAATAATTATGCCCATCGAATCGTATGTACAAATTTTTAATTGAAATATGGCTAATTCAATTTAATGACACATAACTGCACTCATCTTTTCCAAGTGAAAAAATAGGTTGTGTATAAAAAATACTAGCCCTAAGTTTAAATGAAATTGTTCTTGCCCTTATCACTACGTGTTTGAAAATTAAACATTTCTAGTTTAATTTGACTCTTGAATGAGAGTTTAATATAACTTTAATTGAAACATTTCATTTTCTTCCTGGATATCTGATAAGAAAGGTATATTTGACTTTTATTGCAATTTATGAAGACTTCAGGCTGTTCCAATATTTTTTATCTTGTAAATTTAACTTCCCTTTCTCGGCTTTGAGCTTATAATTTAATATCAAAGTAGTTCTCGAACATCCTAAATTAAAAATATCTATATACCTCTCTACAAAAAATATACAGTCAGATACTTAAAATGAATCTTAAGTAGAGTATTAAATATTTGTTAGATAATAAACTAAAATTAATTATATGTCAAAGGTCAGGTCAGAAACCAATATAGCATGTGTTGCATATCTTATTTACGGATTTATGAAGGATGAAGCTAATAAAATCATAGCATCATCAGAAATGACAAGATAGTTGCTTCGTTTTCAGCTTTAATCCACTTTATTTTTAAAAAGAACTTTATTGAAGTCAAATATTCTTGGGCATATAATAGAAAATAACGGAGGTGCCAAAAATCACATAGGTACACAATGGGGAAATTGCATAATATTTCTAAATATGTGCATTTCAAAGAATGTATTATGTTAATCGAAAACAATTTCGTGGAAAAATAAACCGAGAAACGGCATTTAAAATTTTACTATGTCCACGCCCCTAGAAAATGGTCGCCGCCATAGGGAAGACCTGTGACGTCAGACGCCGTTCGCGAGGAATTGTGATTGTAATGATGTGTACAACCTGAATGCGATTTACATTGATCTAATTTTTTCTCTTATCTTTTTTTCCTTAAAGCCAAATTAATTTACTTTTACACTTTTCAGAAATACCGTACTATTTCCTACACTTTGATAGGATCACAAACGTACTATACGTGTGTCTGTGTATCTCAGAGACCGCTACGTACAAAACTAAAACGTAAATATATAGTAATTATCAATAATACATAGAGGTACAGTTTTAGTTCTAAGCACAATATATTTATGAATCCTTTTTAAGACTGCCCAAGTAAGAATTTTACTTATAACTGCAACTACTATTAACTACATAGTAGCAACTGTTATTTTACTTTGGTTTACTAAAATCAGGAATTTTTTCGATGGTGTACATGTTTCAGTATCAGGAATGTTTTTCAATGGTCTACACGTTTCAGTGACGTTTCTGTATATTAGCACTTGGGTCTCTTTGTTAGTTCGTCATTATTTGGTTTGTCAATAACATCATCCATTTTCGTTTCGGATTGCTCCTGGTGTGAGAATGCGAAAAGAACAGATAAAAATAGTTTAGCTTGTTTAGCACCAACAGAAAGGAAGCTCCCAGAGAAAACGTTGATGTTCATTCACGTTATGAATTTCTTGTTCGAATTTCGGTTTGCAGCATCGATATGCGGTTATATAGAGTGTAGATATGTAGTTGTTGACCTTTTTTCCCCAGCACAATTGAGCAAACTGTATACAATATCGAAACATCAAAATGTTCACGACGCAACAAAGTTATCTTTGCAGAAAATATTCCCGCCAACATATCGCCTCCTCTCACGACCTACTTCGAGCTTGTTAGAGACGCAGTTAAGTTTCTACTACAAATGTGTACGCGGCTTAAAGTGTTTCTTTTAATGGGTAATCACAACGTTCCATAAATAAAAAAGAGAGATTATCAAAATTATATACTTAACTGCAAAATTGAAAATTTTGTAGTAATAACTACTTAAATCAATATTGTTTCCTGATACACTATTGCATAATATATCTTTATTTTCAAATCTTCCATGCAATTTAAATGCTTAATATATTTCATAAGTAAACGTCTGGAATGAGGCGTGGAAGAGATGAATAAGTATTTTACTTGCTGTTTCATCTAGTTTGATAATGTGTTTTATCCCTCGAGACATATCATTAGCCATTCATTATCTTGTAATTTCGCACTATGTAAATTACTCTTCAGGGAACTTTATATTTTAGAAGTTGACCGTGTAAATTTTAAAATATGTACCTACCTGTTTACTTTTCTGAGTAATTTTTTAACTATTTAATACATTTTCTAAAGACCATGTTTCATAAAGTAGTGTCGAATTTATAGATTCACAGAACTCATATAGATAATATAAAATATATTTTACATTTTTACTTGTAATTTCTAAAAATCAGAATTGAATAAAATTTACTACAATAACTAACTGAACTATGACTATCGATGCTTAGTTATACAGTTATTTCAGCAAGAAAGGGAAACATTTTAAGATGTTCTGAATGTTAAAATAAGTTCTTATGTTAAAAGAAAATTTAAAAACCGTTTTTTCCTAAAGATCTCAAAAACAATTTGTGAATTTTGACTCAAATAACTTACAATTCCATGAGTAATGTGCGTGACACTAAAAATTTAATATTTTTAAAGAAAACAAATGTACATCACTGTTTACGCATTATTAATCTGTTTCTTAATCGGCAAGAAATTTTAAATATTGTATAGTATAGTATAGTGCTTATTAACAACATTCTGCTTTACATAAGCATTTGAAGCAGGTCACAATTTTAATGTAAAAAACTACAAAAACACTGTATTTATAAAAGTAATAATTACAAACACAATATAAGTGTAAATATATGCATACAGCACAAATAAAATGTGACAAACAACTGAACAAAAAAAAAAATAATAATAAAACAATAATAAAAAATAAAAGAAAATGTCAATGTATGAATTTGTATGTACATGTCAACACACAGTAACTTAAATAAGAGGCACTTCCAGAAACTCTTCTATAGAAGAGAAGCAATATTTGAGAAGAATTTTTTTTAATAGCATTTTTAAACAACACCGATTTTAACAGTCTAAGCTCGTAAGGTAAGTGATTGAACAAATTAAAATTAAGGGAATTTTTGGAACTCAGAGTTAAATTGTAACGAGGTGTTCTAAGAGAGTTAGCTTTACGAGTATTATATTGAATAGGGAGACCCGGAGCACTCCTATGGATCTCAAGTAGATTGTGATAGATATATAATGAGGGAAGAGGTATTATGCCCAATTCTTTAAATATATGTGTTCTGTAATTAGCACCAAAAATTATTCTAACAGCCTTTTTCTGCAACCGAAATGATTTAATTGCATGTTGTGAATTTCCCCAAATCACAGTAGCGTACGTAAGATGGGAATGAAAAAGTGAGAAGTAAGCCAATCTCAGAGTACTAAGGTCTAAAAAATTTCTTAGCCTTCTAAGTAGGAAGAGAGAACTTGCTAACCTAGAATTTAAATGGTCAACATGAGACGCCCAGTTTAATCTGTCATCAAGGTATATACCCAAAATTTTTACATTTGCACCTCTTGTTAAGGAGCTGTTAGAAAAGATAACTAATCTCTGCGTTTTATCTTGGTTAAGTTTCAGCTTATTGGTTAAAAACCATTGATTTGCCTGAATTTCGTTCTGTGTGGAGTGGCGCAATAGTCTTTCAACATTTGCATCAGAGTACATAAGAGTAGTGTCGTCTGCAAATAATACATGTCTATTAGGAGACATATAATATGAGAAATCATTCACATATATTAAAAATAATAGAGGTCCCAAAACGGAACCCTGAGGCACACCATGATTTAATTCAAAGAATTCAGACTGAGACTTAGTAGTAGTAACACATTGTTTACGATTAAATAGATATGACTGGAACAAGAGTATAAAAGATCTCTTGGATTTGTTCGGACAAAACAGGTTTTTTTTAATAAATTTAGTATCTAATAGATAAAGTAGGTACCTCTGTAGTGCTTTCAGAAATAGTCTCAGTGATGTTACTGTTGAAACTGTAATAAGAGTCAAATATATTTTTAAAAATTTCCAAGAAGATATCATTTTTGATAAATTATACAATGCAGTGTTTAACTACCTCTATTATTTACTTTTAGTAATATAATGTCTGTATAAGTGCAATTCAGCCTCACTGTTGCAATATTTCGTGACAGATACATTTTATATTCTACGCAGAAAATTACAGAGAGATTCCTAAATTGACTGAATAGTAAACCGGATATTTTGATAATTTTCTTCTTAGGTTGGAATTAAAACCCATGTTATACAGGGTGTTTTTTAAGTAGATTTCATAAATTCAGAGGCGTATTCTGTGACCAAAAATAAGGTTTTTTTTGTTATATAAATTACTTTTTTAGGACCACACACCCTAGAACAGCCATTGTCCAGCTACAGTGTGTCAAAAATTAAAAAAGAGTCCGTTTTAATTTTTAATTTCTAAACATCTTCAGATAATTTAACCATATTCGGTGTGCATATTTAGTATGAAAGTAGGTATAAAACAAAAAATTATCAGCTTTAAAAACTTACCAGTAGCGGAGATATGGGTGTCATCTATTATTATTTGCTAAAAAAATTATATCACCCTGTATAATATTGCAAATAAAATAGGTCATCATATGCACTATTCTATTATCTTCACTATTTGTTTCTCGGCATTTTTTTGTATTACAAACCGATTAACAAAAAAAATGATTTTTTGATCATGTGTAAAATAATTAATTAACAATGGAATTACTTTACTATGATTTATTACAACAACTGTTGAAAATGACCGCCTTCGATCAAAATACATGCTTCACATCTTCTTCAAACTGCAGCTCGGATATATGCAAATATTCCGGCTGTTATCACAACCAGCTGTAATTTGTTGACATCATAAGTGCTCCTCAGATTCAATGTGAACCTTGTAAACTAATGTCTTGAGATGTCCCCAAACAAAAAAAATCAATAGGGTTCATATCGGGTGATCTGGGTGGCCAAAGTTGACCTGGTTCTTGAGTGCCTCGTCCAATCACGTTATTACCGCATCTTTAATTTAAAATTTCACAAGCAGTCAAGCTAAAATGTAGGAGAACCCCATCGTGCATAAACCACATTCTTTGCTTTGTGCATAGTTCAGGTAAAACGTTTTCAAGGAAGTGTCTGTAGGAGGCACCGGTTAAAGTTATTGGTAACAAATAACACCCAATAGGAAAATTTCCAATAATACCCATCCACACATTCAAAGAATATAGCATTTCCGGAAAAATTAGGTTTGGCGGTAAACAATATGCCAGCGGTAAAGTCAACATTTTGTTCAAATTCAGAACGGACTAAACTAATTTATAATTATAATATTAAGATTTCTAGCGATTTTCCATGAGTCTTCTTCAATTTCGTATAGAATAGTTTCTTCTAACTCAGTTGTTCTAACACTCAAATGTGTTCCAGGAATTGGAACTTTCTAGTAAACCTGACTCCGAAAGACGTTGAAAAACATTTCTGAGCATCCTTGGATTTTTAGTTGGATGATTTGGATCTTTCCAGATAAATTTGCCTAGTCTGAGTACCATTTCCATCTGCAAGGCCATAAATGTAAACTTAATCTTTTTTAAAAAATTAAGCTTAATTTTATAATACACAATATTTAAAAGATGGCGGCTTTTTATTATTTTTGTTTTGCATGGCCTCCCTAAGATATGTTTTAGTAATTTAAGGGCGCCGTTACCGTGTATTAGCTTGATAGATATACCTAGTAATAGCTAAACTATTAATGGCTCAAAAAATACATCTAACTGTATATTACGTGATCTTACTGTGCTTAAATATGACGATAATCAAAACAACATGCATATCGGCATAGATAATTTTAAGTTTACCGTTTTCTTCTACAAAAAATGTAACACTTTTTTGACTGCAGTAAAATACACATAAAGAATGAACTTAGGAAAGGTTTGTGTTCATTTTTGTAACTTTGGCTTTTAAATGGAAAAATTTATTGTTGAAATTTATGTAAGAATACTATAAAAAGAGCCACTCTCAATAAATATTTTTGTATAAAATCGCTACATTTTGGCAATATAAATACTAACACTACCTAACACAGATGTTACTATCGTCCCTTTATAAGGTATTCGATTTACAAGTCGTTTGGGTGAGCCTTGTCTATTTTTTAATAGATGTCAGGGTAGGTATCGATTCTTAAACATTAAATCATGCCACTGGTCAGCTGACTCCATTTGAGCTAAAGTTCATTAAGTGTTTACATGGATTTTTAAACTTTCTTTCTTAAACTGTGATCATGGATGAATGGAGGTATGCCCATTTAATTATCTAAATGTGTAAAGTCTTATTGACCCCGATATTCAGCTACTATTAGGATATAATTATACTATACTTCTAATTATTAAATGCCACAGGTTATTATAGTGCATGTTTAGTAACCAAAATGGCACCGTCCATTTTTAAGGATGGTAGTAAGATATACTACCTATTACCGTAATAATAAGTTTTAGTTGTAGAAGACCGTTGAAACTGCCCGAGTTACTTGAGGAGCTAGAAACTGATGACATACCTATTTCTCCAGATGGAATAATACTTTTCCCCCCTGAAAATGCAAATGACGACAATACCGATTGTGACTCTGGGGATAAAGAACTTACTAACCTAAACAATCTTCCAGGAAGTCAACTGAGGAATGATGTCAAAGTAATAGTACCAACAAAAAAGGTAATAAATATATTATGGATTCAAGAAGATATCAACCCACAACCTGATTTATGGAAGGAACCTATTGATTCTGTTCAAGAGCTTACATTTTTGCAATTGTTTGAATTATTTTTTGACACTGAGGTAGTTGATTTACTAGTGACCTTCTCTAACAGATATGCTTTGAAGAAAGATATCGTAGGTTGTAAGCAATTTATTAGTAGCAAACCAATAAGATGAGGGTATAAGCTGTGGGTCGGCGCTTTACGTTTCGGATACACAGTGTGGTTTTCTTCATATCAGGGTGCATCAGAGACTATGCCTAATATATATAGAACTTGGTTTAGGCTCAAGCATAATCTTACAATATGCATATGTTCTTAGCTCCAAGTGGCCTGGTATTCACTTCCAACTGTTTTTCTATAACTTCTTTACTTCGATCCACGTATTAAATAAATTAAAAGTAAGAGGTCTAACAGCTACAGGAACTATATGTGAAAATCGTTTGCTGAAATGCCCACTTTCTAGTTCTTCTGAAATGAAAAAAAAAAAAATAAATAAAAAAGGCAGTTTGAGTATCGACTGGACAAGAATACTGATATTGTTGTATGCCGATGGAATGATAATGGTGTCGTCACTATTGCATCTAATTTTACGCCAGTTTTTCCTCTGGGTTGTCAAGTCTCAAAAGGAGACAAAACATATAAATATTGACCAACCCAATATTATAAAATCCTACAGTACCTACATGGGCGGTGTAGAAAGGGGAGACCAGAATATTAGTCTATATAGAGTCTCCATCGGAGGAAAGAAATGGTATTTTCCCTTGTTTGTACATTGCTTGGATATGGTCATTCACAATACGTGGCAATTGCATCAGGCTCAGGGGGGCAAACTAGACCAGTTGGAGTTCAGAAGAGCTGTTGCTGAAAATATTCTAGCATCAAATCAAAAAGTTCTTAAAAGAGGCCCATCAAAGCGAAATCCACATTAAAATGCTCACTTAAGATTTGATGGAATAAATCATCTGATAATATACCAAGAAAATCAACTCAGATGTGGAGAATGTCTCAGGAAAGTACAAATTCGCTGTGAGAAATGTAATTTGCTACTCCATTCAAAGTTTTGTTTTAAAAAATATCATACCCTTTTGTTATAGTTTATTTCTCTTGTTTATTCTATTATACCTTATGCTTTAAATAAAGAAATATTTTGTTCAGCAGTAATAGTTTATGTTACTATCGTCCTTTTAAAAGAACGCCTCATATTTTTTAATTATCCGTTAAAAAAAACAATTTTTTTGTGCATTGGTAAAGAAAATTATGTAATATTTGTTAAAAAAAATTAAAAATTCTAAAAAAAAGTTTCAGTAACATCTGGGAAGTTGAACTTTCTAGTATTCAGTAATGCATAATTTATTTTAGTAACTTCAACAGGGTTTAAAATTCCTAATTTTAAAATTACATCGACATTTCCATATTTTGGGCCATAAATACGCAATTTATTAAATAAATCAACTTTGTTGTTAATCGGTTTGGCATACAAAAAAATGTAAAATATGAAAAAGTGAAGATAATATAATGGCGCATATGACGACCTGTTTTATTTGTAATGTTATACAAAGCGATTTATTTTTTTGGTAAATATTGATGGATGATACCTACACCTCCGCCACTGGTAAATTTCTAAAGCTGGTAGTTTTTTTGTTTCATAGAAACTGTTAGACTAAATATGCACATCGAATTTGATTAAATTATATCAAGTGGTTTAGAAATTAAAAACTGATTTTTTTAAAATTTTTGACAAGCTGTAGCTGGGCAATGACTGTCCTAAGACCTCACATTTACTTAACAAGAAACCCTTAGTTTTGACTACAAAACACGCCCCAGGCTTTTAACCTCTACTTAAGATAGGATTCTTTTCTTTATTTTGATATACAGGATGGGCCATTTTAATCAGTACAGTCAAATATCTCGAGTTTCGTGAGTGTTACGAAAAAATGACTCAAAAAAGTTTCTCAAAAAACTGGGGGCCAACTAGCTGTGCATTCAGATCTGACTTTGATATTGATTTTGAAGATCATTTGAAGGTCAAAATCAAATTTTTAAATAGAAACCCATATTTTTGAAACTGGATTCGAAAAGAGCAAGAAATCTTACGTCTGAAGCAACTTAAAAATTTTTGCTTGTTACTTTTAGATCGTAATTACAAGGTGAAATACCGGGAAGGCTGCAGTCAATCCTGTAGCTACGTAACTTGAAATCGCATTTAGGCTAACTTCCCATAATCTAAGCCTGGTAGTTAACTGGATAACCGCATGTACTGAACGTAACCTTCTTTACAACTACATACCTTAGTTCGAAACAATAATTACACCTCTTCAAACCAAAATTATTCAGTCAATTCTTGTCTTCAAGTCTTGCTGCAGCACGAGTATTATTCCTACATTCTCCGAGAATCATAATCATATCAACTTTTTTATTGGAAGGATAGTCAGCCATTTTAGGACTTAACTTCATTTACTTCAATATTCAATCTGAATAATTTTCAGAGCAATTGACTATCCGGACTAATGCACAAAAAATCTGTACTACGTGTCTCCAGTAGACAAGAAAACTTTTTTCGAAATTATTCAAACAATTTGTCAATCTTACTGTTCTGAAATTGATGGAAAACTTATCATTAACAAAAAATTAGTTTTTCAGAAATAATTTCTAAATTTATTATTACACGTACCTCGAAAGTGGTAATTACCGAAATCTTGAGTGCGGTTTAAATAAAAGTTAACCACGTAACTTTGTTCGATCCATCAACTACACTATTAAACTAAGCTTTCATAAAAATTTCAGTTTAATCCATCGAGATTTGTAGAAAAAAAAATCTCTCACAGAAAAAAAGATTTTTTTCAAACATTTTTTTCTCGCAAACTATTACAAATATTGATATTAAATATTGATTTAAGTAAGAAGTAGGCTTAGTAAAAAGAAACATTAAAAAAAAGGATTCTACGATAAGTATTTTCCACTGTGGGGGAGTAATTAGATTTTCAATTCTTATAATGATAAATTGATTCTTAATTATTATTTATAAGTTTTTCCAAAATTGAACTGAAAAATAAACTTTCCCCGAGAATCATTAATGATTATGATTCTCGGAGAATGTAGTAATAATACTCGTGCTGCAGCAAGACTTGAAGACAAGAATTGACTGAATAATTTCGGTTTGAAGAGGTGAGTCTAATTATTGTTTCGAATTAAGGTATGTAGTTGCAAGAAAGGTTACGTTCAGGATATGCGGTTATCCAGTTAACTACCTGGCTTAGATCATGGGAAGTTAGCCTAAATGCGATTTCAAGTTACGTAGCTACAGGATTGACTGCAGCCTTCCCGGTATTTCACCTTGTAATTACGATCTAAAAGTAACAGGCAAAAATTTTTAAGTTGCTTCAGACGTAAGATTTCTTGCTCTTTTCAAATCCGGTTTCAAAAATATGGGTTTCTATTTAAAAATTTGATTTTGACCTTCAAATGACCTTCAAAATCAATATCAAAGTCAGATCTGAATGCACAGCTAGTTGGCCCCCAGTTTTTCGAGCAACTTTTGTCTGAGTCATTTTTTCATAACACTCACGAAACTCGAGATATTCGACTGTACTGATTAAAATGGCCCACCCTGTATACTATGGCCTATTAAAATTATAGCAGTCAATCCTAATACCCTGTATATGCACACATGAAAAGAACTTCAACTGTACTTGATGTTTAATATCTTCCTTAAATTTGTTATTTTTTAAATTCTTCTTAAGAATATTCAGTTCTTTATCAATACCTGTGGTGGCATATAGCTAACTTTCATTTACTAATCTGTAGCTTTCGTAAGGATTAATTAAACGTTACCCTATATTTAATGGGCTATACCATTTGCGTGCAGTATTTTAATTAACATGTGTATTGGGTTAGTTGTTTATCATGAAAGCGGCAAGTAGCGCTTTGTTTTTAACACGAGTTTGTGACCGTTGCTTTTCCCATCAATCTTTTCTTCGAAAGCTAAAAAGTATTAATATAGGGTACATATAATCATTAATCATTTCAAAATATACGTCACTTATACTAGGAGAGAACAAACTGTTTTAAAAATGCAAATGTCTCATTGATTACATTTTATGTTTACGTTAGTTGTGAACTAAATGAATAATATTTTCATTTGATTGTATTAGCAAGATTTATCTCAATATAAAAGAAACAATGTCGTTTTAGAGAAATACTTTAACTAAAAAATGAGTGAATAGGTTGGTAATCCAAAATGTGTTAGCAAAAGTTGCATTGCTAAACAATAACCTTGATTTACCACCGTGTGGTAATTAAAGTTACACACACTATTTGTATCCATGGTAAGTTGTACGTCACTGCACGATTTAAGATAATACATACACAATAATACAAGAAAGCTAAATTTTTTACAAGAATTTCAACTAAAATAAAAAATCTTAAAACAATTTAGTGTCTTTATATACACACAATATTCTCCATTTTAATATAAATACAATTTTTCTAAATGAGGTTTTAGTAGAACAGATTGTTGAGGATTCTAAAATCGTATGTTTCAATCCCACTTAATATTTTCAATATTCCAATTTGGATTTCATAGAATACTTTATAGATGCTTTAAAAAATAAAAAACAGTCGTCTAGATGATATGTGCAAAAGGCTCAACGATACGACGCGAATATGTTACAGGTTCGTATCTGGAGAATCGATGGCTAGGCAAAGATTTAATTGAAATTTTGAAAATATAAATAGTGAAGACCATGACAGTCTTTAATGTCTGAACTTAAATTTATGCGTCTAAACAATACACAATAGCCGAATTTCAGGAAACAACTACTGTGCAGGCGGATACCCCGGACTTATATTTATATTGCGATATTTACAAAACACTAGATGGTAACATATGTTACGTCTCACTTACTCTTGTATGGTCATGACAGAATATGAACAGCTAGTCGGTGATCTTACCTGTGGCATACCGATGAGATCTTATAAACTTGAAACCACTATAAGTTTGGTGGCATCACTGACGACTAACCGTGATTGATTGCTATAGGTTTTTCAGGTGTAATTCAATACTGGTTAGGGCATTGGCCCGCAAAGTAGTTATTTCCTGAAATTCCGTTATTGCATAACATAACCTTGTTTAGTATAAATTCATAAGTTAAGAGATTAAAATCTGAAGTTAGACTTTAAAGTCTGAATTTACAGTTTAAAATTTGAATTTAGAATTTAAATTCTGAGTTTAGGGTATAAACTCTTAATTCGCCCGTTTCAGACAAAGTTTGAATTATAAATTTAAAGTCGGCAATTTATAGATTAAAGACTTAAATCACAGTTGAAAGCCTGAATTATTTTAAAAAATGTATGCATGACACTTCCATAGTTTTGTACAACCACACATATTCAATGAGATATTCCTTCTCCTGAGCATAACTCTTAACTTTGAAACTGAAGATTAAGTTTTCTGGTCAATATTTATATTTGATGTACGTACTGGTGTATGGTTTGAAATCGTTGGTCTAAGACATTTCAGTTCTTGATTTTGAAATATGTATGTATGATCTAAATTATTTCTATTATTCTAGAGATCCAGATCTATCAAATGTCCTGTTTCCTCTGTATTTGAGATAATTGCTTACTTCTTACTGGTATTCCATTTGAAACATTGAATAATACAATTCTGTATGCAGTCAGTGCCTAGACACATGAATATTCATCTTTGTTTAAGATATTTTAAAATAGTAAGTAAATTTCTGAAAAACTATTCATTTATTATTCATTAATGTAATATAAACATAATTGTTTTAAAAGAATAAGTAGAATGCAGAAAATGTAAAAAATCATGAAGTTCTATTTTAAACTTATAATACAACCGGAAGTGCAATTAACCATTATTTCATCTAAAAATATGCTCAAAATTCCTCAGGTTTCACTTTAGTCCACAATATTTTAACGACACTAAAATATGCACGTCATATCATTATACAGGGTGTCCCAAAATAGAAGGCCATATCATTAACCACATATTCTTTGGACAAAAATAATGCGACTTTTCTTATGCCATTTTTTATTTGGGCGCCCCTGTTTCAATATACAGGGTGTTAAAGTTACATTTTAAAAAACTATTTTTGTTAATAATACCATTGTTTTGTAAGATACACACTTGAAATTTTGCACGTACTTTTATCTTATTCCGGCATACTTTTCATGTAATTTTGGTGCAAAAATCGTCCAAATAAAAAATGGTATAAGGAAAGCCGCATTATTTTTGTCCAAAGAATATGTGGTTAATGGTATGGCCTTCTATTTTGGGACACCCTGTATGTTATAATATATTTTAAATATCTACTGAACAGAGATCGATTTATTGTAAAATTTGAAACATTAATTTTTCAAATTTCTGGATTCATTGACTTGAATTTTATGTCTACTTCTTGCACCAAATGTAGATATATTAAAAATTAAAACATCATAGACATGATTGATATGGACAGGTAAAGCAAACTAACATCCGCACATTCACCGCATCACGATAGCTATTTTTTACCATTAGTTGTGAAATGGGCCGAGTCGATTTTACAGCTGTAATTCAGAGATATGCCACACCTGAAATATTGGCTTCAATTATTTGACAATGTCAGAGTAAATCCTCTTCCCATCTGTGCCAAAGTCAGCAAAATTCTGAGAAAAGTCCTATCCTTTCCCTCTACATAATAATACTGTTACAATGTACCGTGTGTTCATCATTGAAATCTCGGAATTTGTAATAGCTACAAAGTAGCATCGACGTCATCATAATGTTTATTGTCAACACCATCGTCTTTAGCAATGCCTTTATCATCACAAATATATTATAACTTTCTAATTTTTAATTTTTTTTCTCATAAGTTCTATTGACTTATTACGCTTTTGTTGAACCAGTGCTCGGTCAAGTTATTTATTTTTGGTTTAGTAAAAATTTAGATGTTATTATGGCAGTATTAAATATACCGCAACCGGTATTGCAATTTTTCGGTGTCAAATAATGATGTGTCAGATTGTGATACAGATCGAGTAAGATTATTTAAAAAAATCAAATTTTGAATGTAATTTTTGCATTTATTATTTAAAATTTAATTTCACACGAAAAAGGTGCTCTTAGAAAATTTGTTAAAAATGTAGCGTTTTCGAGAATAATGCAAAAAAAAACTGTGGTCAAGTCAATCAGGTGATCTGTGTAATAGTACTTCTTTATCAAATGTGTGTGACAAACCTTTTTTTTGAACTTTTCCATATATGTCATATTTTGTACAAAAACAAAAATTATGGTAAATTGTTTATTTTCTGATTTGAATAGTAATTTGTTCTTTGTGAATATTTTAATCATGTTAAAATGTTATTGTTCTGCTTGTTACGCCTTACTAATACTATTAACCTTGTTTATATAGTTAGCAAAGTCGAACTTAGAAGTAAAAACAATAGATGTCGATACTCTTTTAAAATTCATGTCGTTCTTATTTATACTATAGGCAAGGATGACTTGGATTTTAAAAGAGTATCACCATCTATTATTTTACTACTAACTTTGACCGTTTGACTAACTATGTTATATATAAACTAATAACGGAAATTTATACCAGCATGCAGATGGGGGAATGTCTTAAGAATGACATTGCAGTTAGATGATCCATAAAAGTTCTTATAATTTTCTGTAATAGTATGAATGCAATTTTTGTCTTTTCGTATTCTCCGAACTCTAGAATATTCCATATTTATCTGTAAAGAATTTTTTTACATTAATGATTGGATCTTCGGAAACCAAATCTAAAATACGTCAGTTCTAGCTGATGTATTATGGGAAAAACCCAACTTAAAAAAGTTAGAGGAAATATTTGCAACTAGCGTCTTCTACGCTGTACAAAAAAAAACACCAATGTGTTCGGCTCCACCAAAAACGTGCCTGTGTCAAATTATATTCTCTTTTAATATCTTGGTCTTAAAAAAAAACATTTAAAATTTGATTTTCTAATAATATCTTTCATCTCCTGTATATCAAAAATGAGTGACTCTATCAATATTGTATCAGCCCTGGAAATTATGACTAATAAAGACGTACATATCCTATGTGCAGTGGCGCAGGACCGTTGGTAAAACTTGGGGAATTAAACCAAAAGTGGTCATGTGGATATACACTGCCATTGTGAGACCAACGTTAGCCTATGGAGTTGTTATCTGGTGGCCGAAAGTTCAACAGGCCGCAGCTAAACAAAAATTCAACCAGGTGCAAATGATTACCTGCCTAAGTATAACTGGAGCTATGCGTACGATACTCACTATAGCAATGCAGGTGATACGGTACTGTCTGATGTAATCAACATCTTCACAGACGTATCAAAAATGAAGGAAGGTGCAGGTTGTAGAACTTATTCCAGATCCTTACATATTCTATGCCAGTGGACAATGGATCGTGATGCCGTTGTACAAATGGAATTAGCAGGTATAACCATAGCCACCAAAGAAATTGCCCGTAGGCATACAACGGAAAAAGCCATTAGAATCTACACAAATAGTAGACAATTTCTGCTGATATTACGTAATCATTAGATAACAACAACAGCATATCTGTATGCTGAGCAGGGGGACACGATCTGTGCAATAGCAAAATGGCTGACAAGCTGTCTAGGAGTGGATCGGGTCTCAGCATGTTTGGACCTGGTCCCTCCAGTATGTTTCCGTTGCCAACATTTGTTGAAATTATCAAAGAGGACACACATAAAGAGTTTAGTAAACGTTGTGATGAAATAAATAACTGTCAATTTGCTAAGGAGTTCCGAGAGTACCGCTGCAAAGATACAACAAAGAAGTACCTGGTTATGTTTAGGACTAATCTTCACCTCGTGAAAGGTATTCAAACTGGGCACTGTTGGCTAAAGAAGCACCTCTATTACATGAGGAATTGTGAAACATCTCTTTGTAGGGGCTGCGAACAGGAAGACGGGGCAGTCTTCTATGGCATACATTAGAGAGGTCTCCCTCAGCAGCGTCACCACCTTTTTATCCTTATTAAGTTGGTTGGCGGCTCAGGTGGATTGACCTCCTAATGGGATATAGTGCAATGGGCCCAAAGGGGTCTAAGTGCTGTAGCCTTTCTGTTACCGTCCCCACAATTCCAGCCCTAGAAATATTGCCCCTGTATAACGAATTGCAATTTTAGTCGCCAAAACTGGTAAATCACTCAATGGCTAAGAAATGGTTTAGGTCATTTTAATCCTGGAACAACCTGAATGGCATTTAAATGTCCAAAGTGATACTATAAATTATGTAAGATACGATTCCAACATTTATAATTTTCGCTCCTTGTTGAGATGTATTCAGCAGTCAGCCAGTATTTTAAAATTTTAATCAAAATAATAATAAGATTTTTATATATATTCAGAAGAATCCAGAAAGAAATCCCATATTGAATGCAATCAAAAGTATTTATTAAACTCTTATCGAAAGGAATCCAGTTCGTCTCTATTTGAAATCTAATTGCATCTACGAAAATAATTAAAATTTTAATTTATTTCGATCCCGAAATATATAAAAATCCCATTAAAAGGTCTCATTAAATGTCATTCCATGTTCCTTACAATAATTTAAAGAAAACCCTAAAGTTGATGTCGGAATTGAATTGCAATCTTTTTGCGGAAATTGAAGGAGACTCGAAACCCCGCATACCCCAGATCTGCGAAGAGAAATCAAAATATAGTCCTATCAAGAGTCACTAAGCCACAAAGCTATGCATTTAAACGTTATTTATTTAAGTTATATTTGTAGTGTGATTGTTCTCGTCTTCAGCTTTAAGTTATCTATAATTAAATCACTTCTAATAGAACTGCTCGACATTCAGTTTTGCGTAACTTAAAGATACTCCCTGACCGTGAAGTACCAACATTATTTTTGCAGAGATATTTTGACATTATTAGATTAATTTTTAAATTAAAATTATAAATTTTTACTTTAATTAAATATATTAATAACTTAAGCTATTGAGTAATTGAAGCTGCATTGCTGCAAGACATTAAACTTTTTGATAATGATTCACATATTGTATTATAATATTATAGTGTTGAATCATTAATTAATATGTTTATTATTATTTTTATTTAAGTAAATGAGGAAGCTATTTGGTTGAGTAAAGGATCCATCTCTTCTTTACTCTAATGAAAATTTGCAAAATTATGGGTCAGCAGTTATGGGTCAAAATATTGTGCTAGACCTAAAATATTACCGGAACATGTCAGAAAATTTACAAATTGTAGTAGATGTAACAATAATTAGAATATAAATATTGCATATTCATATTTTTAAACGAATTTTGATAACCGAAACTAGTTTTGCCACAGTTTCATTTTGTAAAAACATTTTTCAGTTAATTGTTGGAAATATATATAGACAAATTTTTGTACCAGTATCTGATTATAGTCGACCTTGACATTATGTAGCTTAATATGAACAGAGAGCATGATATATTGTTTTCCATAAACCTCTAGCAGAAATCAATTAAATTAATGATTTTCTAATGGTATATCAAATAATGGTAGCCACTTGCCCTGCCTCGTTCAACTGTAATTACGTACTCCTTACTAGATTATTTTTTAATAATTTCATTCTCTTTGGTAAAAAAACGATTAAGTTTAATGATTTTCTATAAGTTGTTATCATGGATTTAAAAATTCAGTTTTTGCTGTGATGATTTCTTGTTACTAACTATAATCCATTTTAGGTAATATCAATACTAATACTGAAAGAGTTTATACATCTGATAAAAAACAACAAATACGAATAGTTTTTCTAGAAATACATTCCAAAATATAAATGCAGGTACAATAAAATGAGAAACTGTATCACGAATTTATAAGCTACAGTACAATTTATGCAGGCTTCAGAGAGCAACAACTGTAGCCAACGACAGTATCTTCAACCAATAATAATTAATAAGAATTGTGAGACGCATCAATGACTAGGGTATTTCGTAAGTGGGTACATGTGTGACAACTTGTACAGGCAAGCAATTATATTTTAAAGAAAGTATGAGTCATGTTAAATATTTTTATGTTGCAGTGAGTGTAGAGTGTTTAATTTAGAGAGCAATTACTGTCATCAACGACAGTATTTTCAACCAATAATACTTTGAGGTATATTTCCCTTACTTTGACCGCGACAGTAAGCTAGAATTTACGAACTACAAATTTCAAATTGAAATATCGTGCGTTGTTAAAGCAAACAAACACTAAATATAAGTTGTGTTGATTTATACAGGGTGACTCAGAACTTATCAAAAAAAGTATTTTTTTGGATGTACAAAGACCCTTGCAAATACAGTTTTGTAAAAAAATCAAAAACATTTCGAAAATGAATTAAAAATATGCTTCATCATGACACTGGAAACTGGTCCACAGTAAAACCTGACAATGCGCAAGGAAAAGTCAGCAAAATGAACGTAAAAGAATTGAACGAATTTCCCAAAGACAGAAATAAACAAAATTTTATATCTATTTTATATTAGCATATTCTATTGCTTTTGCCGCTACTATTATTATTAATTAACAAAATTAATTTGTGGTTAATAAAATAATTTGATGCACCTGATATTACAACACTGCTAAATTTGATCCACCGTGTAAACACATTTAGGCCCGTTTTACACCGTTTTTATGAACTAATACAAATGTTTCTGGTTCTTAAACAATAGAAAATATTCTACGCCAAATACAACTCAGTTCCAAACACCATAAACTAGTTTACATTAAATGTATGCTACCATACCATATAACAATATTTATTTTATGATACATTAATTCTGGTAGTATAAATAATGTAATAACTAGAAATTACTAACTTTATGATGTGAGCAGCGATGTCATGGACAATTACAAATGTGATTATATTTCACCACTATATGCATTATAAATATTATATTACATCATACATAAAATCTTGGATTTTGAAATCAGTAGCTTTGCATGAATTTAGAATACACATACAGTATGCGCCAAAAGTATGGAATAAATTCAATAAAAACGAAGCAATTATTTTTTGGGAAAAATCCTCGAACAGGTCGATTTTTAATTTAAAAAATACATATTTTAGCGTAAAATGCGATTTTCAAATGTTTTCGAGTAATGACGTCATCGATTTTTTTTTTAAATGGCAACCATATTTTTTCCTTGATTCTGAAAGATCGTTTAATTCTCTATCAGACAGTACTAAAATTTTGCCCTCTTACATAGGAAAGTTTTCGAGTAAATGACGATTGAATGTTAGAAAACGTAAATTTTATCCATAAAAAAGTAACAATTCTGAGGTATGTAAAATCAAATACAATTGATTAAATTTTATACTTAAATTAAATGTTCGAATTGCCATCCACCAACTTCTTGACAATGCGCAAGTCTGTGAAGAAATTATTCTTGCACATTATCAATGATTTCTGGGGTAACTCTGCGTATTTCGTCCCGAATGCGATTTTGAAGTTCTTCTAAATTACGTGGTTTATTAATGTACACTTTTGACTTCAAGTATCCCCATAAAATATAGTCAAGAGGTGTAAGATCTAGCGATCTTACAGGCCATACTATCGGTCCGCGTCTGCCGATCCACCTCCCAGGAAAACAGTTGTCCAAAAAATCTCGTACAGGGCGCGCATAGTGCGGAGGTGCATCGTCTTGCTGAAACCATATGGTATCGTCAGGAATGTCAGGGTCATTATCGTTAGGAAAAATTACTGCAAAGGCTGGAACAAGGTCATTTTCTAGAAACTCTAAATATCTTTGTCCTGTAAGGGTTCCTTCAAAGAAGAAAGGCCTTACTATTCTGTCGTCAACTATTCCAGCCCACACATTTAATTTATGAGGGTGTTGGGTATGTGCCTCTGCCATCCAATGAGGATTTTCCCGACTCCAATATCTGCAAGTTTGACGGTTTACTGTATCATTCAGACAAAATGTGGCCTCATCTGAAAAAAGTATTTGCCGGTGTAAATTTCTATTTCCTTGACATATATCCATTAGAATTTCGCAAAAGTGTAAGCGGCGATCGGGATCATCTTCATTGAGATCCTGCACAAGTTGAACTTTGTAGGGATGATATTTTTCCTTGCTCAAGATACGTAGCACTGTGCTCTGACTAATGCCATTGTTTAATGCAACAAATCGTAAAAAACTATGAGGATTATCCACCATACTTATCAAAATGTTCTGTTTCTAATTTTCATTAATGCTTGGACGTCCAGGTTTCGGAATATTTACAACATTGCCAGTTTCTCTAAATTTAGACTCTAACTTACTGACTGTCGATTGGCTGATAGGGCGATCTGGATATTTTTCATTAAATAAATTGCAAACTTCCTGCTGAGTTCTAGTCATATTCCCGCATCCGATAAGAATTAAAATTTCAATTCTTTGAGTAACAGTTAAATGTGCCATAATACTTTAAATTGAATAATAATTTCTATGTCGCTTACAATACTTATTAGAAAGTCGGTGTGACAATGATACTTTGCAAAGATTTCCACCTACGTGATCCATAAAAGAACTATGGAATTCGAAAAACTAAACTTGATAACGTTTTTGCTTTTTTTTAATTGATTTACGTTTTCTAACATTCAATCGTCATTTACTCGAAAACTTTCCTATGTAAGAGGGCAAAATTTTAGTACTGTCTGATAGAGAATTAAACGATCTTTCAGAATCAAGGAAAAAAATATGGTGTTGCCATTTAAAAAAAAATCGATGACGTCATTACTCGAAAACAAATGACATTTGAAAATCGCATTTTACGCTAAAATATGTATCTTTTAAATTAAAAATCGACCTGTTCGAGGATTTTTTCCAAAAAAATAATTGTTTCGTTTTTATTGAATTTATTCCATACTTTTGACGCATACTGTATTTATTAGGCATCAATATTGTACCTACAATGAAACTAATGTATTAGAAAGGTATTTTAAGCTAATATAAATCAGATCTCCTACAATTCCTATCAATCATCAGTCATCTCTGATACCAAACATCTAGGTAGGATAATGAAGAATTTCACAGACAAAGTTCAATTCAACAATTATCTAAAAGAAAAATTAATCTAGCTAAATTTACTAACCTGGTTTAATGAAAACATTCTATGAATATCTAAGTTCACTTTTAGAACTGTGGGAACTCGATAATTTAACCACAATAGGTAGATGAGATCTGACCTATTTCTGCATTTTTAGGATTGCTTCTTCAAGTGGCCTCCTTTAAGTTGATTTAATTTTAATTAAATTTTTAATTTAATTTAATTTAATTTTTAATCTGCAGAATTTCACACGATATTGTTAATCCTTAAAAATATATAAAAAAAAATAATAATGCATTACCTATACCACATCTGTTTTCTACTTACCATTTTTTGACTGAATTAATTAGTTAGTTAGTTGGTACCTACATAGTACATAAATTATGGTAAACTACTGCCAGTTTAAGCTGAAAATTAGCCTTAAAAGTTTCTTTTGAGTAACAAATAATATATTAACGTATTTTAAGGAAATATGACTATATACCAGTGTACAATACAAGTTTTGCAGATTATTGATGCCAGATGTGCATATTTCTTCATATTTAAAATTTGAACCCTTTAAAAAAAGGTTTTTTCAAATCAGTAATATGTGGATAATTTTCTGATTTACTTAGTTTTGAAGTTTTCTGTTTTCTATACATTTTTTATAGTCGCTGTATGTTCCAATGTAGTGTGTCAAAGTGAAATAATATTATAACTATTTAGTGTAGAGTAGACGTTGGATACGAGATCTTTAATTGATTATTTTGAGATAGGTCTCAATTTATGAGCACTTGTATCAAAGTGCTTTTTAATAAGCATTCCAATTGTTTTTGCTTTTCCATTGAAGCTTTTGTTACGTGAAGAAATGTTCAAATTATCAAGTCAAATTTTCTGAAAAAGATCGGTGTATTTATTACGTTATTGTATTTATGGATTTGCATTGTGTTGTGTTTGTTCTGCTGTTTTAATTTGAGTAACAGAACAATGTACAATGGTGTTATTGTAAATCACATAAAGTTAAAAATAAAAAACTTCGGATCCGTTTTAACGAATATTATTTTCTATAAAGGCAGTAAGTTGCACCTAATTTCTAAAACCCTGAATTTTGTTTATACAAGCAATTTATTTCATATTATACATTATCGTTTACAGAGAAGTAACTAATTCATTATTACGATTTCTTTCTCTTTATTAAAACGAGAATTATATTAAACTGCCTAAAATTATTCATTAACGACCACATTTTATATACTGGTTTTTAACTATATTTTCTTACGGAAATTTAGCTTTATGAAAACCCTTTATCTCTATTTGTTTACTTCAAAAATTTCCGTAAATTTATTGCCATGGCTAGCTAGCTAGCTGGAATTTATTTTTCCACTAAAAATTTTAAGTTCAATTTTCTTGACAAAACGTGAATAAGTATAGTTATTTTTGATAAAAGACTTTTTTATTTCGAATATAGCTAGGAATAGCTAGGAATTTTTTCTGCAAACACGACATCCTGCATTTATTGAAAATAAGTTCCGCTTTTTGTTGTAACTCCATTGAGGTATCTGTCGAGACAGTAACAGAGACGTCATCTGCAAATATTGTAAACTTTCCATTAAAAAAAACAATTGTCAGTCATTCATAACTAGTAATAATAAGAATGGCCCCATTGCAAATCCTTGCGGTACCCCAAGAGAAACATCAGTCTTATTTGAAATATGTTTTTCCATTTTAATTAACAGTTGATTTTTTAGCATGAATCTGTCCAACCAAGTAAAAATTGCCATATACGCGGATTATACAACTTTTGCGAAACAAAATTCAGATTAACACTATCCAATGTTTTTGATACATTAAATAATAACACCAAAACATATTTACCTTCATCCAGTTGATAACATACATAGCTAAAAGTTAATATGAAACTGTCTCTACAGTCTCTAAATCTATGATGTAAGCAAATAATAGCGTTCAACAAACTCAATTGTAGTGTTGAAAACAACTATTTCAATTAATTTAGGAAACTCACTAATTAATGAGATTTGCCTATATTTGTCAATAATTTGCAGGCCACCCTTTTTATGCAATGAAATTACTATTACTGTTTATAAAAAATCGGGAAAGACACTTGTACAAATTGATGAATTTATCAATTCAGTAAATTATTTTAACTAATTTTGAATTTACACCACAATGCCAGAACTATTTTTTTTATTTTAGTAATAAATTTCAGAAGATCGACGTCTGATATGGGGTTAATATGTGACATATGTAATTGTTGTTAGTGATAAATTATGTCCAAAGTGTTCACGTAAAATATTAGTAAAAGAACTTTATTAACAATAATGCCACTATTAGTAATTACATATTTGTTTCCGCACAGATCCATTTTCCCTAGCGGTATATTTATACTGACGCTCTAGTTTTATTATCATTTAGATAAATTATTAAAACAGTTTCGTCTTTCTGATAAATTTTTTTTCTTTATATTCTATTTTACAGGTATATATTATAGCGATATTTTATATCTAACGGCAGTTATCATCCAATACATATTTCCTAATTTATTATTTACTTCCCTGAAATTTTAATTATATCAGTTACTATGTTTAGTATTACCAGTTATTTTAATGTCTATAAAAGGACAACACGCATCAGAATATCCCCAATTAGCTTGTTTAAGTAAAATAATAATTGGCTAATATTAAAATTACTCCTAACCATAACCTTAATTTCATTATGTTACAATAATTTAATAGATATTATCCATATTTAAGAATAACTTAATACATAAGATGTATGCTAAATGATCTGCAATAAGGAAATTTACAACTTCGCATGTTGCATCGAGGAAATATTACTGATGATATAAGGTTTGTTTTTGCAGCAGTTGGAAACGGTTTGAAACTATCACAAATGTCCGTCCAACTATTTATTGCATTAAATTCAATGGTAACTCGTTCCCAACTTAACTGGTCGAATATTTCTGACAGTTTCAAACCGTTTCTAACTGCTGCAACAACAAACCTATTGTCAACCATACTATTACTCGTAATTCCATTTTTAATTGCAAATATTCTAGTCATATCAATTGTCACATGTACCTCAAATGAATTGAGGTCATCACACAAGATATTTCTATTTATTGTTACATCTATGTAACCTACATTTAAATCACCACATAATAAAATTTTTTTCAACAAAGTTTAAAATTAATGTCAATTTATTTATAAAAGTTTCACAATCTCCATTAGGCGGTCTATAAATAGTAATAAGAACTATATTGGATTTATTTACAGTTATACAGGCTGCACTCACTTCCAAACATACTTTACCGAATGATTTATTATTTAAGGTGTACCTACAGCTACTAGTTTGGTTTCTATTAAGAGCCTCTATGAGTGTCTTTGATCTTGAGAAGTGCAAATTCAAATTAAACTCAGGGCAATAGATATTCTTTATATCAAGATTCTGAAGTCAATGTTTAGTTACAATGCATCAATATTGTATTGGATCAGAAGAGAAGGAACAATACCAAGTTAGTTTTTAAACTTTGTATATTTATGACAAGACCGACAATTAAATGAATTATTTATGAATCGAATTGGATTGTTATGAGAACTTATGTCTTGGTTTTAATTTTGCCCTAATTCAATCCTTTAACATCGTTGGAAACAGTCAACACGCAACAGGCTAAAAATTGTAAACCTGCATCTTGATACTTATCCTATACTAAGTAAATTTTAACGCAAGTTTGAAATATTGATTAAACAACCATACAATATAAGAGATAGGACCTATGACTATCGCTAACGGTTACTAAAATCACAGTTAAATAGTTTTATTTTGTTACTTTCTGTCTCTTAATTTCTAATAACTCTAAATGGATGATATTCTTTTCATGTTAAAATGATACAATGATTTGTATCCAGGAATATATTTAGTACGCTTTCAAATACATGTCCTAGAATCAACGAAGTTGTGTGAAGTTTTTATAGGACTTTTGCCATTTGTAAAGCTAAACAAACAAGATATTGTTAGCAAGCTAATCATCAGTGTCCATCTGAAACAGCCAACGTGATGATGTTCATCGGCATACTCATGCCATACGTAGGCAGAGCTACCAAATAAAGTGCTGTTGCCATTTACAAATCTAAGCATACTGGAGATTGCGTTATACAGGGTTAACTATAACTAAGTACAAAAATTTTAACCACGTGCTCAGGCAGTCCTAAAAGATAATAACAAATTTATTTCGTAATTCTACCTCTATGTGGGGCAAGTGGCTATGACATCATCGTCCGAGATGGCCTAGAAATGTCAACTACCTACCTGTCGTTTTTTACAGCTTTGCCAAATGTAGAAAAGACGAAATCAAATATATTTATCAATAACAGTTAATCCGGTTAGCTGCAGTATTTTGTATTCATTATTCGTTGCTTAGTTGCGCAGCACCAAAACTACATTTTTCGCTTATTTCAGGTCCGTCAGGAACGTCCCCAAAAACAAGATGTAGCAAGTAAAAAAATCTTTGCAATGGCAAGTTTTAATGTAAACAAATTAAAACACAGAAAAAATGATTCAACATTCTTGAAATCTTTCTAAATATCAATCTTGGAAATAAATATTAGTCAATATCTGTCGATTCCTTAAACATTTTCAGTGATAAATAATAAAATGCACACTCCAAACATTAATTTGTACAGTATTTTGGTTACATTTAATGATAATTTCAAACTCACCAGAGTAATATTTAATACACACATTTTCTTTCACATCAGATATGTTTTTTACCACATCTCATTTTTTGATATATGATATTAAATGATACATTAACCTAAATAAATTACAACAACGGACAAATTTTTAAATAAAACAGAAAATTTGATTGTTAAGGAAAATATTTTAATATTCAAATTAAATTATTAAACTAATTTTCAAGTTTATTTCGATTAGGTACCTGAAAGATTTAAGATGGTATAAATTTACAAAGAGTCAGCTTGTTTACAGAAAATGTATTCTTGAAGAAGGTTGAGATTGCAAATACAGAAAAATATATTTCGGAATAATCTCGCGCTTTATAAAACTTTTCAAAGTTGATACTTGTTAACATTGTCGAAACTTAATAAACCTCCTTAGAAACAGATGTTAACTAATGAGTTTTACAAAGTAGCTAATTTATATATTAACGTTTGAAACTGATGAAAAATCCTGGGTATACAAAGAGCGTATATAAGAAGAATTATTGCTTTTCCTTCTTAGTAAATATTGCCAATATCTTTGTCAAGTTCTTTAGGACCCATTATTTGGACTTTTCCCTTTCTTTGGGCCATAACTTAGGTTTAATACTGTTATAAGTTTGGTAGGAAATGTTCCACCAGGCTGACGCTAAAGGAAACACTGCACTACTGAGAATTGCGAGTCAGCATCATTGTGGTGTATATGACACCATAAAATTTCAATGCACTCTACTCACTCCTCCAACGAATGAGAATATTGGCTATATGTAGAGTCCCTTATTTTATTGTCGCTGTATAGAAATAAATTATTGTATTTAATGAAGGAAGATATACGTCACTGACACTCAAAGAACAGACATGAAGGGAAAATTCTTGCAGCTACAATAATAATGGTTTGGTTTATTAACAATTTCTATAATTCTGTACAATTTGTCAGTCTAGGATAATCAAATAACATAGGATTTTAAAATAAAGTTGACGTTTCGTTTTTATTTAAAAACTTCTTCAGGACTAAAAAACAATAATCCACCGCATAATAATATTTAAAATACAATCACAAAACATCATAACCTACATATATATATATATATATATATATATATATATATATATATATATATATATATAACTACCAAAAATAAAACCTATATATATTAAATATACTTATTCCAGAACATCCTTACCTAATTTTATGTATCCAAAAAACAAACATAAGTTCATTGTCCAACTTTCATATAAATAGGTAACATTGATATGGGAAAAAACATATTTTCAAACCAGGCTATTAATAATATATAAATCTAATGGAGCAACAGTCTAACGTACAAATGAATTTTCTGTTTAAAACTACACCAAAAACGAATGTCCCGAGGAAAAAAACAAATTTTATCAGACTAATGTATCTATTTACTTTTTACTACCCTTAGTTACTTATTAATATAATTTCTTATAATATTACTGTAAACAATACTTAAATTATCCGTATCAGTTTTTTTTATTTACCGTTATATGACTATGTGCCCGAATGCACACCATTTCGCTAATGAGCCTTTTGTTATAATTTATTTCTCTGTCTAAAATACTAACATCATTAAAATTAAAAACATGATTCTCATCAAAATGATGTGCCAGCCAACGCCGTCTTTTCATTTTTATTTTTATGCTTTTCTTTGCATGACAATTGGTGCTCATATAACCTTGTTTTCAGATTTTGTTTTGTTTGTCCTATATATATTTTATTGCAATCACTACAACAAGGTATCTTATATACTACATCGGACTGATAATTTGTTTTTTTCCTCGGGACATTCGATTTTGGTGTAGTTTTAAACAGAAAATTCACTTGTACGTTAGACTGTTGCTCCATTACATTTATATATTATTAATAGCTTGGTTTGAAAATATGTTTTTTCCCATATCAATGTTACCTATTTATATGGAAGTTGGATAATGAACTTATGTTTGTTTTTTGTATACATAAAATTAGGTAAGGATGCTCTGGAATAAGTGTACTTAATATATATATATATATATATATATATTAAGTATATATATATATATATATATATATATATATATATATATATATATATATATATATATATATATATATATATATATATGCATATATATGTAGGTTATGATGTTTTGTTATTGTATTTTAAATATTATTATGCGGTGGATTATTGTTTTTTCATATAATTGTTTTAAGCGATGATTTGATATGTTATTTTGTTTTTTTAGCCCTGAAGAAGTTTTTAAATAAGAACGAAACGTCGACTTTATTTTAAAATCCTATTTTATTTGATTTTCCTATACTGACTGACAAATTGTACTGAATTATAGAACATTAAGGATATTAGAAGCTCGGAATTAACAATTTCTATGTGTAAGCATCAAATTTAGAATTTCATATACAAGGATGTCTCCAAAAGGTGTGTACAAAACACTTGCACAAATTTTTGAGGCTAAAATATGAGAATTTGGCCCAATTTATCTTAGTCCAAAAGTTGATATTTTCCGAAATATAGGGTTAACAATTATTCTTTTTAAAAATTAATAACATGATTCGCACGGAATTTGGTATTTGGGGATTTTTAAGATAAAAAATTGGGATCTGATTACAGTTTCGTTATATATTACAGAGGGCGCTACCAGCAGCACTTCGCCTACATCTAAAGCTTGATATTTTGTGTTTCGGTATATTAAATTTCTAGTTGAAAAAAGCATTTTTGCATAAGACGACTTATGTCAAATCGATATGAAATCATTCCTAGAGTTTGCTGTCGTTTGGTGGTTTAATTCCCAGACACCAAGTTTATAAAATTTTCATCAAGAAAAAAGTATAGAATAATCTCCAATTTAGTTAAACCCTATTTACATAAATGATAAATTAGCAAATATATTTTTTATCTGTACAGGGTTAACTAGGATTAAGTACAAACGATTTAAGATGGGATAGAAAAATGGAATCAAAAAATCTCCAAACTTATTTATAAAGCGAAAAGAAAATATTTTTCGAAACAACGACGTTTGACGTTTAGAGAGTTAACCAACCACCAACAATTTGTTGCCATAAAACCCTTTGTGTTTGATTTTGTGATTTTCTGTTTTTTATCAGTCTTTAGTGCCTAACTTTCCAATTTTAAACGTTTTATAGTAATTAAATAAAGACATTTGTTTGCCGGTTTTTTATGCTAGCTTATCGGACAAGATTTTATAATTAAAGACTGCTGCGGGTGCAGGAGTGTGTTTTCTATTATCTATTAATGTTCCTTTCGTTCGATTTTCTTAGAATAAATAGACATTATAAGTGTACGCAAAGTGTGTATTTTAATGAATAATCCTGACTGACCTTTAATGAGTAAAAATGCAGTTTTGACAGTTTGGAATGAAAACGCATGGGAAACGCTGTTTACCCGTTATCTATCAAGTATTATTAATAATGTTCATTTTCATCGTTTATACAACTGGAAATATTGTAAAAATCGACCGCATGGTAGTTGACAGATCTAATAAGCCATATCGAACGATAGTTATCATAGGCGACTTTCCGGAGGAAAAGAGGGTTCATTTTTTAAACATCGAGCTAGAATTTCGAAATAATTTTTTTATTGTCTTGTAGGCCTCCCTGAGCAAGTAGTTAAAATGCTTGTAATTGCTTATTAACCCTATATATTATATTTGGTTACTGAAGAAGCAAGTATATTGGATTTGGAGCTATTTTTGAAATTCGATTCCAATTCCGGCAGTGATCGAAATGATGAAATAAAAGACCCTTAACTAAGGCAAAACGTCTTATCTAACGTAACTAGAAAATATAATGAATATAGGCAATGTATACTTTATAACGTAATAAACAAATGTTAAAATATAAAAGCAAACCGCAACTACCAATCCAATTTTGATGCGGTTGACAGCTGAAATCAAATTTTTTAAAAACCGCCTTTCATAACCTAAAATTTTCAGAAATCGAAGTTACAGAACGTTACCTAAACCGAGACCCGAAATTATACTTATATAGGTGTTTCCGTATACAATTTTCCACAAATGTAAACAAAACTTTTGAAATGTTCAAATTAAGATTTTTAAGTGTAATATCATCGCTAAAGAACCAGAGTAGGTTCCGGAAGGCATAATACCGATCTCTTGCCGTCCGAACGACTCAAAAAACATCACTGAATACGAAATTATTTTTAAGACGATTTGCCTGATATTATTATGGAAGATTTTTCGAAAGGAGCATTCCAGATACGTTATGTCTTTGTTTCATAGAGCGAGAAGCCACGGAAAAATGGATATTTACTCAAGAAAATGCAAAAAAACCCAAATACTCACATCGCAGAAAGGAGGGAAAACCGGGCGCGCATCGTGTTTACAGTGTCCCTTACTTCAAGTTTGTTCCCTATGTCTAACCTATTGTAATTTTTCTACTGTAGTAAAAAAATATATTTTTTAATGAATTCTGACGTTTAGTCCATGCCAATTTACTTATTACCTTCGAGATATCATGGAGCAGAATACTATACATTTTTTATATTAATTTTTATTAAGGATTATATTCCATGTTCTGTACTCAGCTTGATACATTGCCAATAAGCATTAAATGTGAACAATGAATCTACGAGTTATATAGCGCAACAGTGATTGGAAATAGCATCAATCTATCTATTATTCAAAATACCAGATTTTCATTTGAAACGGTTTAAAACTTTTGTCAGATTTAGGTACAGGATCCTATGATTTATATTTACTGTTCCTGATTCCTCTTTAATTCTGCTCGCATGTCGAAAATTATAGTTCCAGCGATGCTGTACACCGCTCAGAATAAATTACTACGTTCTGTGATGATTTTAGACGCTGCTTCACTTCTAGTTACTTTAATACAAAGCTATTACAGAATGCCCTGTAGTGAAATTTGGCTTCGAGGTTCTTTACAACTAGATCTTTTGACGATGGTGAATATGATAATAAGTAATTTTCTCATTTCCATTTTACATAAATATGCAGAAGTACTTCATATATTAGGATTAACGGAGAAATATGATGCGTTCAGAGTATTACAGTTAGAAAATCAAGTCAGTTGAATGATATTTTTACATTTTATTTAAAAGAAAATAATGTTTATATTATAGTAATTATTAAAGCTTTTCAAATCGTGTTTTCTATTGTACTCGAAAAGTATACCTACCTACTTAAAAACTAATGGCAACATAATGGTGAGCATTGTATTTAGAAGAAACAAATAATATGAAGTTATAGATTGACTAGTATTTTAGACGCAAGTCTCGTGACCATTTAAAAATTTTGCATTGTTTTATATGGACTTCATGAGAATAGAGAATACTTATTAGATAAACTGATAAAGTTTGATATACATGGTACAAAAAAAAAGACAAGGAAAAAATCCACTTAGAGTTCACTTTTTGCAGTTATTTCATTACTAACTGATCACAATAGAACTAACTAACTTGAAAATTGGTAGTAGTAAAAAGAGATAGATTTAGATATAATGAAACGGACAAATTATAGATATGAGTCAAGATCAGATGGCATTTATTCAGTAAAGCTTCGAAAGGGACTTGATCTTCTTCTTCATAGACTTTGCATAGTCATAATTAAGTGTATAGAACTATGATATCTACTTAAATACACAAAAAAAAAACTGAGTACTGGGTTTTCAGTGAAGTGAAATCCTGTTTTATTATTTTATTTAGTAACTATACCTATATGTATGTATTTTGAAGATGCACTGTACAACAAACAATATGGTTATTTAGGGAAACAAATAGTCAGGCATTCCTGCTAACACTGACAAATATTAACTCTGAGACACTAAGTTTTTGAGGATAAAAGCTTATGAATTAACTGAAATAACTTTATCAGTTCTTTAACTTAATTCAGAACCTACTACAGAAATGCCAAAAACCGGATTAAGGCACTAAAATGAGGAAATGCATCAATAATTAAAATACATTATTTCCCAAACTCTTAGTTATGACTACATATTTTCAAAATAATCTTTACATTTTAAATCATAATTGTTTTAGTTATAAATATTACATCCCACACCTACTATAAATTTTACGTGATCGTAGGTTCAATGGCGTTAATTACTTTTTTCCAAAATTGATATTTAAATTATCGAATTACAAAGATCTTCTTGTTATATCTTTACCAACAGTTCTAAATTTATTAATCTCCAAATCCTATAAGAAAGGGGAACGTCTCGATATCTGCTTTGGTTCATTAACCACATATGATTCAATTAAAACTTGTGGTATAATACTTGACATCGCTACTTTGTCTGATATAGCTATAGTTACGGTGTAAGTTCAATAGAGTTTCGCTCACTTACTTGTGCTATAATTGAATTCATGTCTGTTCATGACAATAACTCTACCGTTTATTTGTGAGGAACGAGGAATTGTATAAATTCCTCTCGGCTTTTCACGGAGATCTTGAAATTATTAATTAGGTCCTTACTTTAATTATAAATGCAGGTACGCCTGATTTTTTACAGGAAAATTTGAACTATATTATTCAATGTCTAGTAACAAATTGAATTCAAAGATGTTTCTGAACAATAAATTTAAAATATTATATGTTTACATATTTGTTAATTCTGTATTAAAAACGAACAGAATAAAATCTCATTCATATCTAATTTTTAAACTAAAGGCTCCCATTCACGAACGGATCGGTTCACCGGATGAGTCGGTCGGACCTAGTTTGGGGACCCCTCCTCTGGTGTATGGTAATTACGGAGAAATCCCGGTCGGGTCGTGGTTCGGTCCACAGTTAGTTTGTCGGCCTAGACCAAATTCACACTAGACGTAACGGTCATAAGTCGAGTCTCTCGAATCCGTCGGCTCGTGTATGGTGAGCACGGACAAATCGCGATCGAGTCGTGGTACGGTTCGCGGTCTCCTTGTCAAACAAGGAAACCCACTACACGACCCCGACTAATGTTAGTATCTACCCAACTGGTACAAATAGTTGTTGGAACGTTGCTACGACCATTGTCGGTACTTTAAAGTGTTATACCACTAGCCATGGGCACGTAATATAAACGTTCCCATTAAATGCTTGCGACTAAAATAGGAAGTTTTTGGTGCCCAGTACATTCCGTATCTGGAACTTGTACGGCTCCATTTCAGTGACGTTGTGGTTTCGTGGAGGGGACGCCTCGGCATGGAAACCACAACTTTTAAGACACTTCAAATTCTCCCACCACTCTTTCATATTAGAATGTTGCTTTCTTTTTCTGGAAATATTGTTATATTGTATGTCTTTCTTCATATTCCATCCCCATTTCCTTAAAACTCTGTATCAAGTAGGTATGAGATATTAATAAATGCAGTACGTATTACTTATGCAAGTGAAACATCTAGGTGCTTCGAAATAAATATTATTGCGCAATGGTCTGATCCCCAAAATTAAAACAAATAAAATTTCATTGACAAACAGTAATAAAGCTTCCAAATACAGCACGCGCCTTTAAAATGTTGCTGTTAATAGCAAAGCTATCTAAAATATCTGATATCATTATGTGTGAATTTGATACTCTCGATGGTAAAAGCTATTTTTTATTGCTCGTTGGAAATTACATAATTTGAGTTAAGTCTTACAATAATGGCACCCTATATCAAACTGACGTATTACACAATCTTTCTTTGAAGTCGTTCTAAGAAATTGATATTTTAACATCCGTGACATAAACTACCAATATGTGACTTTCAATTGATATTTACTACAAAGTATCGAGCGAGGCTGTAGCGTTACTTTGAAGTAGCAGTAAAGTTGTGACTGCCACATATTGTCTGTACGTCTGTAAGTTCTCACTACCACTTCTTAGCAAAATTCCTGCTGTTCATTCTGAATGCGTACGAAATTTACATTGAATACACTGCTTGAATTTTATCTTCTAGTAGTAGTTGAGAATATTTATCCCTACAATATTCTTGTTACATTTTATTATTTCTTTGTGACTTTGTGTGTTACTTCTGTGCATTATTTATCATTTGGAATTTTTGTGGTGTTTTGATGCCCATACTTCGTTAATAGTGATATATATTAAAAAAAAACCGAAAAATACACTCCATACGTGATATGATCAAATAAAACATTATACATACAATCACGAACAGCAAGAAGCCTTCCAAATTTGGGAAACTATACTATGACATATTTAAAGGATGATACGCAGTTGATGTGTTCGATTATCCTTAATACTTCTACGAGTAGCGATAACGTTGTTTGGACTAATAAATATTACTTACAAGTTTCACGACTTTAAACAAACAATTAACGATCCCTGAACGTCGCGGCATAGCTACTTTAAAGTGATTACAATTTTGTAGTTGTAGTAATATGTTAGTAACATGAGGTAGTCGTTGCTATAATTATTTGCCCCTTTCAAGTTCGGTAAACTTTAAAGTTGTCCCACTGGTAACTAAGACGTGACGAACATCAGGGCAGCTACTTAGAAGATATAACTGTAAAGTAACCAGAAGTAGTAAAAAATCTGTAGCAGTTGAATTAATTATTTTAATGGAGTTAGCAAGTTCTGAACTTATTCATTTTATTATATTTGTCTGTCATAGTAGCGAAATTTATGTAATTTTATTATTTGTTCATAAAAAAAGAACCATTTTTGTCTGCCACATTCTGTGTACAAGCTATCCTAATGATCAGGACTTATATTTTATAACAATCAAATTTTATTTCGTAGAGTTCATATAAACATAGCGCCAAAAGTTCTTCGATTTTGAGATAAAAGGCGTCAAATGTTTATAATTTTTAATTTCACAACTGTCAAAGGTTACACTGTAATTATTTCTCATAGCCAATATAGATTTAGTCCAGAGAAACAATTATTATCGTTTTATGTTCCGAGAAACTTTTAATTTTATTAATGATTTTAACCGATATATTAAAATTAACTTTTCAATCAATTTTTATCGAAAACAGCTGCCTGCATCGAATATCAACAAGAGTTTATGTAAAAATCTTTATAGTTTTCAATTTTGCTATGAAATTATCAAAAACATGCACACAAAAAGTTTACTACCCTCCTTGTCTTATCTACCTTTGGACAAATTGTGCTCATATCTTTTCAGATTTTCAAAAAAAGCATTATGTATGGAATTCTGTGAATTTATCTCTACGCATTTGGAAAATAATAACGGTTTTTAAAACCGTACTCAAGAATTAACGTTTTACAATACCTACATGTTTATACAGACATTTCGTTTTATTTTGGGTCTAGAAAAAGCAGTTAAATTTATGATACTTTTTTAGAATCATCTTGTAGATTTAAAAATTGCTATACAGGTTATTTCCGATACGGGTGTTTTTAAAATAGGTATATATTTTTTCACTTTTGGCTGTTTTCGGAGATATTGATAGCCGTTAACATTCTTATTTGAAATTAAATACCTTGTATGTTATTGCGTTTTGGAAAATATATGAGACGTTGAAAACATATTATACCTATACTTATAATCCCAGCCGTTTCGGAGTTATTTAGAAGTTTTCACACATTCACATTTTAGAGCGATATAACGCAACTATATTCTACATATTTTTAGGTATTAATAATATTGTGTGAAACTAACTACTCTGTGGACAAAAGTAAATTTAGATAGATTAATTTCTTTAGATAATTATTGAATAGAGCTTTGTCTGTGGAATTGTTCATTAGCATACCTAGATGTTTGGTATCAGAGAACATACATATGACTTCATTGATAGGAATTGTAGGAGATTTGATTTATATTAGCTTAAAATACCTTTCTAATACAGTAAAAAATATATTCCACATCTTCAAAAGTTCTACCAGTTGCCAAAAATCTTAAGGTTGTCATTAAACGTTGTTCTGAACTAATTGAGTCACGTATAAAAGTATTGTTTTATTCAATAAATGGTTTTATACTGTAATAATTCAGTAAATACAAAGAAGGTAATGGATATATTTTAAAGGCATTTATTGACGCTTCTATTACGCTGGAAAGCAGTGGCACCGACAGTGATAGTTCAACAAGTAGCAGCAGTATTTTTGAAGATGCCAGTGAATATTATGAAACATGAAAATACTTTAAATTATTTTGAAGACACTGATGCGTTATGTTTTGAGGGCTATTTTAAAAGCTATTTGAGAAAATATAACAACAACGCCGATTTTAAAAAGCTAGGTTATAGCAAATTGATTTGATACAAATGATTGAACAAAATTTATACAGCGTGTCCGGAATATGAGTACCTTAATTTTCCCATATAATAAGTTGTACTGAGCAAAACATATTTGACAATTTTTTGTCTCTAACCAAAGGTAAGAGTCTAGCTATTGTCGATTTTTTTTTCGTTAATAGTATTAGGTCAGAGAAAATTAAATACTATTAACTTTCATGAGTTAGGAATGTCCTGCGAAAAGCTAGAGTAATAAGAGATTCACATCAGGCAAATTTGAGACATCTGTTCCGGTTCTGGGTCGTCACGGTCCGTCGTGAAACATAAACATCCTATCAAGGCATTAATTAAATAATATTCATCGCTTAAACCGTCCAGCATAAGATAGTCCATTCGTGGAAAATAAATTAATACTGTAAGAGAAAATATATTTATCCCTCTTCTGGAAAATAATTTCCTGTAGTCTGTAATTAAAACTCTCGAAGCTTAATTATTTCATTGTCTTACTAATTACTGCACTGCTTATTTTCAACAAAAGGTGTAATGAACACAACAAATTTCTTTGCAACAAAGATTTAATTTTTAGTTACCAATGCATGGCTGAGTCTTTGCAAATTTATAATTGAATCTCTTCACAATTGTACGTAATAACAAGAACTGAATGTGCCATAATTTTCGTCATTCCACAAATGCTGTCTTCTACTTTACTTCATACAAATTTTTCATTGGTAAAATCTTGCTACTGTCAAAACCGGATTTAATAAATGCCGATAAGACTAAGACTGAGGTACATGCGATATACAGTGCAATATTGGGCAAATTTTTCCAAAAACGAATCTAGAGGCTTCATGATCTTTGAAAATTTTAAGCGAAAGATAGTTTTAACCAATTTTATAGAAAAACTAACTGTCTCGTCGCTTTTCTTTTGCCAAATGTTCTCTAGACAGTGAATCTAAAAACTTTATATAAAACTAAAGCAGACTCATTTTCTTACTAATGAGAAGAGAACCACTAACCACTACCAAAGGGTAGTACAATAAAGAAGAGCTCCGTTCTATTTTGATAAATCAGTTAATACAAGTTATTAACCAATGATGAATAAATTAATCATTACTTAAGTAAAAAGAAAACCTTATCCAAAATTTTCCTTTAAACTTGTTGATGAAACAGATATACGATTAATTTATCACTCAGATTAAGACCATTGTCGAGCACTTTGTCTTACTGTATTCAGTTTAATCAGAATGAAAGAAAATTGCTAATTGCATGACATGAAACAACTTTTGCAATATGTCTAACAGTTGATTTCTAAGACACTCTTATGATATAAAATTTGTATTACCCAATATATTTCTAAACACTGGATGGTGATGGTCAGGTTGATGTCGTCTATATAGATTTTTTAATGAGGTGTAATGAACACAACAAATTTCTTTGCAACAAACATTTAATTTTTAGTTACAAATGCATGGCTGAGTCTTTGCAAATTTATAATTGAATCTCTTCACAATTGTACGTAATAATAAGAAATGAATGTGTCATAATTTTCGTCATTCCACAAATGCTGTCTTCTACTTTACTTCACACAAATTTATCATTGGTAAAATCTTACTGCTGTTATAACCGGATTTAATAAATTCTGATAAGACTAAGACTGAGGAACATGCGATATACAGCGCTATTTTGGCCACATTTTTCCAAAAACGAATCTAGAGGCTTCATGATCTTTGAAAAATTGAAGCGGAAGATAGTTTTCACCAATTTTATAGAAAAACTATCTGTCTCATCGCTTTTTTTTTGTCAAATGTTCTCTAGACAGTGAATCTAAAAACTTTATATAAAACTAAAGCAGACTCATTTTCTTGCTGAGAAGAGGACATTTTTAACCACTACCAAAGTGTAGTACAATAAAGTAGATCTCCGTTCTATTTTGATAAATCAAATAATACCGATGATGAATAAATTAATCATTACTTAAGTAAAAAGAAAACCTTATCCAAAATTTTCCTTTAAACTTGTTGATGAAGCAGATAAACGATTAATTTATCAGTCAGATTAAGACCATTGTCGAGCACTTTGTCTTACTGTATTCAGTTTAATCAGAATGAAAGAAAATTGGTAATTGCATGACATGAAACAACTTTTGCAATATGTCTAACAGTTGATTTCTAAGACACTCTTATGATATAAAATATGTATTACCCAATATATTTCTAAACACTGGATGGTGTTGGTCAGGTTGATGTCGTCTATACAGATTTTTTAATGAGGTGTAATGAACACAACACAACAAAGAAATCTTTGCAACAAAAATTTTATTTTTAGTTACAAATGCATGGCTAAGTCTTTGCAAATTTATTACTGAATCTCTTCACAATTGTACGTAATAACAAGAAATGAATGTGCCATAATTTTCGTCATTCCACAAATGCTGTCTTCTACTTTACTTCACACAAATTTTTCATTGGTAAAATCTTGCTACTGCCAAAACCGGATTTAATAAATGCCAATAAGATTAAGACTGAGGTACATGCGATATACAGTGCAATATTGGGCAAATTTTTCCAAAAACGAATCTAGAGGCTTCATGATCTTTGAAAAAATGAAGCGAAAGATAGTTTTAACCAATTTTATAGAAAAACTAACTGTCTCGTCGCTTTTTTTTGCCAAATGTTCTCTAGACAGTGAATCTAAAAACTTTATATAAAACTAAAGCAGACTTATTTTCTAACTAATGAGAAAAGGACCACTAACCACTACCAAAAGGTAGTACAATAAAGAAGATCTCCGTTCTATTTTGATAAATCAGATAATACAAGCTATTAACCGATGATGAATAAATTAATCATTCCTTAAGCAGAAACAAAACCTTATCCAAAATGTTCATTTAAACTTGTTGATGAAGCAGATATACGATTAATTTATCAGTCAGATTAAGACCATTGTCGGTAGCATAAGATTTATAATCATATATTATCCCTATAGTTTACCATTTATTGTTAATATTGTTTATAATATACTCTTGGAGTTGCTGTTACCCTCTTTAAACATGGTTTGATAGTACCTTTGCAAAAAATAAATAATCCTGTTAATTTTAAAGGTCTCAGGCCAATAAGTATGTTGTTCTGTCTATTGAAAATAGTAGAAAAAGTCATGATTATGTTGTTTTATTGATTGCCAACAGACTTTGAAGTATTGATTAAAAGGCAATGGTGTTTAGCTTCATTTACAAAATTATTTATATCATTATTAATACTTGCAAAAGCTATATCTACCTCACTAGGAGAAAATGAATAATATATTTGCGTATCATCCGCATAAAGATGTATACTACTATATTCTAACGAGTTTATTAAATTACTTGTATAAATGGTATAAAGAAGAGGACCAGGAATTGACCCCTGCGGTACACCTGATTTTAACAACAAAGAATTTGACATACTATTATTTAATCACACTTTTTGAGAGCGATTTTGTATATAATTTTCAAACAGTAACAAAGCATCATTTGATAGAGCTATACATTTAAGGATCGCAAGCAGAATGTCATAATTTATTGTGTCGATAGCTCTACTGAAATCCAGTAAAACTAATATAGAGCAAAGACCTTTATCAGTTGCACTTATAATGTCATCAACAGCATGTAAGAGTGCTGTTGCACACCTGTGACTAGTCCTAAATCCGGACTGAATTTCAGGGATTATTTTTTTTTGAAATGTACTCGTAACTGTATATACATTACCCTTTCGATAACTTTTGATATGATTGCCAGATACTTATGGCACCCAGGTCCTTAAATTCCTCAGGATTACTTTCTTTTGGTAGCACAGTTATCATAGCACTCTTCCACAGAGCTGGTAAGACAGATTCAGTAAGACAGAAATTAACTATATGTGTTATGTATGGAATTATTTCTGAAATAAATAATTTTAAAAAGGTTAAATTTAACCATCGCATCCTGTAGCATTTGTAATAATTTTATGTAGTATTTTACTTACATCACATTCTGTGACTGGCTGATATGTAAAGTTCGAATTATTTAAACGACTATTGTTATATAAATTTAGTACTCGTTCTGGGGTCTCAACGGAAGGAATAGATTTAACAAAAAAATCATTTATTTTATTTATATCGCTTAGATGACCTGGAATGTTAAAAGTTTTATTTGGTATAAAATTATTTTGTTTAAGAAATCTCCATCTTTCTTTTATACTAGAATGCTTTTTTATAATTAACATATGCCTTTTTTTCTTGCTTAATCGCTTGATTGTGTAATTACGTAAATTCTTGTAGTATTGCCAATGAGCTTCACTTTTACTTTAAATCTATTAAAGGCCTTTTTCTTAAGTGATATCATTAACTTAATATTATCTCTTATCCACGGTGCAGGAGATTTTGTGAATCTTTTAGTGATAATAGGCGCATTAATGTCAAGCAAATGAGTAAGATTCTGTACTAAACCGACCTTGTCATCAACATTTCCCATATCAAATATATTATACCACGGAATATTATAAAAGTCTGCAATAAGCATATCATACTGAACATTTTTTAGGTTCCTGTATGTATGGAAAATTGGTAGATTTTGTATCACAAACATATCTATGATGCAATATGTTAGAGAATGATCAGATGTATTTGATTCACTCACACCCGCACCTACTATATTAATTTCATCAGAAAAAATGATTAGATCAAGCAATGACAATTTTTGTTTTATTAATTATTTGTTTTACACTAAAGTTTTCCAATATAGAAGTCAGACCATTGACACATACTGTAGATATATTCAAAAAATCAATATTAAAGTCTCCAGTGCAGATAATACGATCAAATGATGGACATATTATGATAAAAGTGTCTTTGTATAATTTAAAGTGAATTCATAATTGTTCAATATTCTTAGAAGTATTTATTAAAGAAGCATTAATTGTACTTCTAATATACATACGAACCCCTCCACCTCGCGATCTACTCTAAAAAGTTTAAAGCCTTGAATTTGCACCAGATCATCTGATACTCCTTAATATAACCATGTTTCAGTTAATTTTAATATATCACATGACTGCTGCGAAATTATATTTATAAAATCTTGAAACGACGGTATAAGAGACCGAATATTCAAATTACATATTTTTAATTTGTTAAAATGTGCCATAGTATAACCAAAGAAAAGGACGATAAAGATGAAAATACAAATTTGTTTAATATGTGACCTATACAAAAGAGAGCAATAATTTTATTTGTGCAGAGTAATGTGCAAGAGAAAGTTATAAAAACTTAGGCAAATAAGGTAATAACAAAAAGTGTGTACTGACAATGATAAAGTAAACAGAAAAATTATCTTTATAAGTATATCTACTAAACAAAAAAAAAAAGAAATGATGTTGCTATTTGGAGCTGTATACGACCCAAAAGAAATAAACACAAAGCCACTAATTCTCTACTATATACTACCCAATCTAACATATTTGTGTTCAATATTATTAAATATCACCAATTAAACCAAAATAATAAAAAGACACAATCATTTACAAGCACAATAGAAAATGTATCATAATTTATGTACGTACTATTAATTACTAAAATTTTGTGCATCAGCTTTCGATTCCACTTTTACAATTTTATTACCTAAGTTTGACAAAAATTCGCCCATTGCTGATCCATACCTGCCCATTTTGACCAACATTTTCGACTGCTATTTTTAGAATTTCTAATCTGTCAGGTGCCAGATCTTCTCTCATCACTATACCAATATTTTTCAGATACTTCTTATTATTATATAGTTTATGTTTAGTGTGGATGGTAGTGAAATATACAATTATCGGACGGGGTTTATTAGCTGGAGTCTATAAGAGGCCTATATATCACAATCTTTGATATTTGCCTTTAATTTGTCATTTGCCAAAACCAGTACAATTTTAATTATATTTTCACTTCTACTTTATTAACTCCATACATTATTATACTTTTCTGAACTTTTGATCCAAATTTTCAAATTTGCTTTTAAGAATACATATAGTTTCTACATGGTGCTCTACTTTAGAGCTTAAAGAGGCGTTATCATTTTCTAGTCGTTTAATATCCTCATACTTTTTGCATACAGAGGCAGCTATAGATATTGTTATTTCATTAATAAATTTATGGGATGTACAAATTTTATTGACCAATGTTTTTATGGTGGACTGTAGGTCCATAATTTTATCCTTATTTTTAGGCATTTTAACTGCAGCTATTTTAAATAACTACACTGCGCCGGATCTTAGATCTTATGCAAAAACAAATCTCAGTCACTTTGGATACAGTTTGATGGCACAATCTATAGTTATTTAACTGCTATTACTGATTTAATTGGCCTTTTACATATGGCCCGCAAAGAACACGTCTACTCGGCAAATGCCATTTTTCAATATTCTTTACCAAAGTTCAAAAAGTTGAATTAACAAAGGTTAAGTGGTAGAACACTATTATGTTACCTTCCCCTTGTGATTTTCAATGTATATACAGGACGGTTCATTCGACGGTTCTCCCTGGGCAGATTAGATGGAAACAAAAAATTTAGGGCTCAGTATAAGCCAGTTTTTAGGGATTGTTCATAGCTTCGATTTTCTATTCAAACACCAGCGTTTTCTAGAACCTCCTGTATCTTTGTTCATCTAAGCAGAAATAAAGGTATTTCATAAAGAATTTTTAGAAATCAATAACCTTTCTAAATACAGCAACGGAAGAGTTCCCACCAACAAAAAAAAAATGGAAGCGTCGCGACGCCGACGTCTATAGCATCTCTGAGGTGTCTGCGTAGAATATTAAAGCGACTAGCACATCTAAATGCTGGCTTTCACAGACCATCGCTATTTTTTTTTAGTTCTCCTGTAATTATGTCTGGGGAGTTTTAAGTGAGTCACCCTGTATATTTTTTACATTATATATTTTATATGATTAAATGAAAATAAAGGTATTTATAATAATAATTATTATTACTAACAATCCTTATAAAATAAAGTTAAATACAAAAGAATAGTCCTCTTTGGGCGATCGAATTTAATTTTGAAAAGTAATGATAGGCAATAGAATATACACGTCTCTATCGCTTTAATTCCTTTCAACTTTCTGTTTCAAATATTAAATCTAAAGCAATTTTTTTAAACCGAAATATGCCTTTGTCAAATATTACGAAATTTCTGATTGTCTGAAACAGTTTCATTATATTTAAAAATTATATTTATTTTCTGATATTCTGACATTTACGATTCAAATATATTTCCATCTTTAATTTTTTTTATACCATTATAATTAAAGAAATGGAACATCTTTATAATTCGATGAGATAACTTAAGTATAATATTCAAGGAAAAATATGCAAACCATTAACAAAAAATTATTTTTATTACACTTCAAAGACCTGCATTTGCCTCAAACTCAAGCTAATAGTTACTTTTGTCCCTTTTTGATGCGTTCGCTTCCTATGGAAGTTTCAATCCTCTTTTGAGGGAACTTCGTATATGAACAGTAGAACAGTTCAAGTCCCGGAAGCTATTTTCAAAGGACTCTAGTTCTAAGAAGCAAAAGATCAGTGGAAAAGAAGAATATACCAAAATATTAAACAAATAATATTTATAATAATATTCAAAGTTTGTAAGTTAATTCGTATAAAAAGAATGCTATTTACACCTTTAGTACCTAAGGACAAGAACGTAAATTGCACCTAAAATGCTTATAAAATTGTAACGTCGTTTTGGAAATGAAATATTAATATTATTTTGTTATTAAAATGTGAAATCAATCATATTGTCCTTCGAACGTAAATCCATGAATTATTTATGTACCTATCCATCTACATATTAAATGTCTTATTTATGATTAGTGTTTTTAGGGGCAACAACATTTTATTTATATATATATATATATAATATAGGAATACTAACACTAACTCTGTACAATGATTTGGAGTGAATTTCTTCTGTCACACACGAACAAATGAAATATAAAGAATGTAACGTACTGTTCACTAAGAAAACTCCTGCAAGTAAAGGTGTCTCAAATATTACCCACAGGTTAAATAACGTTTCTACGCACTGACATGTGATTAAGTCACTTGTGGTCAGTAATAATATATTAAACAACAAGGTTTGAAAACGCCTCTTTGCACACAAGCGAGACATATTGGTGCACGAGTCGAGCGAAGTTTTATCTTGGCATCTGATCTGTATATAAAAGTATAGTCCACTGAATTGTTACATTATTTTCGCCTTAGCGTATATTTTTTAGAGGACGCAATTTTACTGTTTAGATGTGGGGGGGGGGGTCAAAAAAAGCTTAACTTGAAGTTTGTGGGGTCACAACCCTCCAACTTCAGTCGCTATCTTGGAAGAGGGGGTTAAATTGTTTTTAGCATTTATCAGGTAAACTATTGGTCATACAATTTTTTTTTAAATTTTTTATTGCAAATTGAATCCTATATAATTTTAATCCAGTAACTTTTTGTTGTAAAATCAAAAATAACAAAGATTAAAGAAAAACAATCAAAATTTTTGGAAAAATTTTCTTTATTACGCCATAATTAATTTATTTTTTTATTTAAAAAAATGATATCAGAGCATTTTTGTAGAGTGGTTTTCAACAAAGAATTTTAATTATATACTTTTTTATTATATTCGTTAGTTTGGGTTTTACAGCGCTATGAAGTGAACACTAATTTTCTCTATAGTCCATTGAAAAGTTACATTTGGGGTTGCATTTTTTAGATGACGCTATTTTATTGTTTAGATTTGAGGGGGGGAGGGGTGTCAAAAAAAGCTTAACTTGAAGTTTGTGGGGTCCCAACCGTCCAACTTCGGTCGCGATCTTGGAAAAAGGGGGTTAATTGTTTTTAGCATTTATCGGGTAAACTATTGGTCATACAAAAAATTTTTAAAAACATTTTTATTTATTGCAAATTGAATCCTCTACAATTTTAGTCTAGTAATTTTTTGTTGTAAACCCAAAAATAACAAAGATATTAAAGAAAAACAATCAAAATTTTTGGTGGTGGTGGGGAAAAGAATCAATAACTATTAAATAACAATATTGAAATGTCTATAATAAAAAACATTATAATAAAAATAATTAAAAACTATGCTATATCATTGATATAAATTTATACTTATAGTCTAAGATCCCACTATAAAACGACATTCACCGAGCTGGTTAATGGATGAAAAGTATTTTATATCCAATTAAATATGTCAATAAATATATTGATGGGTTGTCTAAAAAATTTCAGTCCAGAATATGATTAAATAACAATTAAAAATTATTATTTTTTTAAACATTTCACTGGTTTGGTTAATAGACAAATTCCATACCAATCGAAAGTATGAAGTCCATAGAATATGCAAACGTTAGGTTGATTTTTTTTTTCCGTCACAACTTTTGGGTAGGCAGGTATAAACAGGTAAATCGATACTAGTAACTTGCACCGGTGTGGCTAATAAATTAAAGTTAAATTAAAATAAAGATTATTTCATTACCAACACGGTGGTATAGGGTTGTCTGCGAAAAATCAGTCCTCAATTCCGGTTGTAGAGTTTTAAAAAGTGGATTATTCCCCAGCGAACCATTCCATGCGATAAAAGAGTAAACAGCATTGCAGCTGTGTGTAGTTCGTCCATACCGAAAATGAAGACGATCCTTTTATCCGTTTCTCCAAAAAATCGAATAAAGTCAGGGGGCGGCGTTATTATTATTAATCTGCTCCTAGGAACCCCTAACGCGAAGACGGACAAATTTTTTCGGTTCCGCGTCTCAAAGAGTACGTGTCTTTAAAATTTTGATTCGATCGGTTGGGGGGCGGCTCCGGAGGTGGTATCCCGTTTTTTTAATTTTTTTCGGTACATTACCGGATGCGCCCCCGCCTTATCGCGAAGTATACGTATATAAAATTTGAGGTCGATCGGATTCGATTTGTGGCCGTGAGATGTGCGGATTTTTTTTTACTCCTAATGACGAACACGAGGCTAGGTAAACGGCGGTCGATCTCGACATATCATTAGTAGGGTCGAAAATGTTGTTTTATTGTCATTGAAGGGCGTTAGGGGTTCCTAGGGGCAGAAAAATGTTTTAAAAAAAATTTGTATGACCAATAGTTTACCTGATAAATGCTAAAAACAATTTAATCCCCTTTTTCCAAGATGGCGGCCGAAGTTGGAGGGTTGCGACCCCACAAACTTCAAGTTAAACTTTTTTGACCCCCCCCCTCACATATAAACAATAAAATTGCGTCCTCTATAAAGTGCAACCCCAAATGTAACTTTTCAATGGACTAGTATGTTTCTATTTTGTATAATATATATATATATCATTGGTCGTTCGCTTATTCAGGGTGTCTTGTTTAAACACAGTTTTTAGTGGTTTCTATTGCTTAAATTTATTTCGAATAAGTTTTCCCTATCTCTTAAAATAAAAAAGTTAGACAGCCTTAAAGTTTGGACACTTCACAGGTTTTTTTTGTTATTACTCATAAAGTTGGCCATGAATCACAAATTTGTTTTTACGAGCATAAAGGCCCCCAAAAATGCAACGAAAAACAATTTAAGATTTTTGACGTGTCTCGCATATTAAGCGAGATACATGGGAGTGGCCCTCTTATGTGATACAGTCTGTATATATATCATAGATAAGTGGATTTCAGAAAGCTTGATTAAACTGCCGATCTCAAATTTATACAATTTTTTTACTGGGGCAAATGTATGTATGTACCTACCACTAGTGAATTTTTTCTCAGTGTAAACACTAATAAAATAACTTCAAATGCCATTAACGATTTCCTGACGTATACATTCGTTTTTGCAACAGATTACCAGGAATTCTAGTGATATATTTTTCTTTGTATTAAAAAACCAAATCTGTTTCAAGATACTTGCCATTTCAGTTCATTTTCAACTAAAATAGTGTTATACAATATATTAAGCGGTACTATTCAGATATAATTTTGCATAAGTATATTGATATATAAAATAATCACGAATATTTTGTTATAGTATGAGACATTCTATTGTGTACTTCACAAAATATTTAATTGCTGTGTAAAATGTGTTCTAAAAATATTAGTTACAATCTATGAACTGTTGTGGTGATTTAATAATTGTTATAAAATTACTTAAAAATATATTTATTTAATCATATCGCAAACGAAAAATTTGTCAATGACAACAAATTGAAATTAAGAGTACATTTCTCTGTAAAGTGGGTTTATTTAACTTTATTATATCCGACTAGATATAATTTACAGGAATTAATACATTAGCACCCTATACAAGGGGAACGTTTCCATAACTAGGAGGGGTTAGAGAAACGGAGCCAACTGTGTCCCCAGAAATCGGTAAATTGAACTAAGTTCGATAGCAGTCCGGACTAATAAATGTTGAAAGGGATCTAAACCCTCAACTTGTTCTATTGGGTAAAGAGACTTGACTAATTTAACAAACGTGGCCGTGCTTTAACAGGTAAAGACTTAGAGAAAACTTCATTTCCTGATTGTAAATATACCTACGAGAACCTATACTGGGTGTTCCATATAAAAAACCAAACAAAACAGGTGGAAGTAGGGGGTCCCAAAACATTGCAATTTAACCAAACATACCTATACAGGGTGATTCATTAAGAATGGGCAATCTCTGAATTGGAGATACTACAGACGAAAATATGGCGACTGAGCCAAATATGCCTTATCCGAATGTTGCTGGTTTAAAAAATACAGGATGTTCAATGATAGAATTTTATTTTGAAATATCTCAATAACTTTGAAACCTGTCGGAGTATTAAAAAAAATTGGCACAATTATGTTTTTGGCACGGCAAATAAGAATTTTTAACTAATTTTGACGTCACTAGTAGAGGGCGCCACTTATGGCACAGCATGTTTCTTTTAAATGGCAGAACTTTTTGCTGTTTAGTGTATTCATCTGTTTATTGAAACAATCGATTCTCCTACCTGTTGTATCTAAAAAAGGTATACCTTGTTGAAGTCGTTAAGAGTGACAGTTTTCGAAATAATCCTATTTGAAATATTCAGTGCACCGATTGAAAACTGTTGTCGTTGCAGGTAAAGTGCCTTTTCTACTGTAAATACAGCAAAATTTTACTTGGAAAAGGTGTTCAGATCGGTAAATTTTGGAGACGTGCAAAAATTTCAAGAAGATCGGCGAGGTTTGATTTTGAAACCATTTTTCAACAAAGCACGAAGATTTTATCAAAGCATGATAATTGGTGTGTAGTATCTCCAGTTTAGAGATTGCCCATTCTTAATGAATCACCCTTTATATAAAACTGCACACAGGTGAAGTTACAGACCTTTATAGTGGGAACAATATTTCGAAAAAAAATCAAGTATATCTGAATTTAATTTGGAATAACCAAATTTGTTACATGATTTAGGTTTATTATTAGTCTTCTTTGACTATGAATTCAAGCAAATTGAAGCACTACAAGGTGTTCATTGAAGGTGAGTCACCCCTAAAATTATACCACACTTTTTTTTCGATTGACGAATTTAAAAAGAATGATAATATCGCACTCAGAATTTAGTTAAAAACATATTTTTACGCCTGTTAAATTTTAAAAAACTTCATTTGATAGAGTAATGAGTTCAAGTGAACTTGTAAGTAATATGGATATAAATAAAATTAGAAATGTCCTAGAAACCATGTATAGGTGTTTCCCTAATAAACTGGTTGAAGAAAACCAAGTGGAGGCAGTATATATTACAGACAGTCAAACCTTCAATGCCATATTTGACGAGGTAAAATATCTAGTATATCCAGGATAAAGTACTGTGGGAGAATTACTATACTATTTGCCAACAAAGGAAACACAGCAAAATATATTACAAGGTGGGGAACCTTCTGGAAGAACCAATGTATAAGGAAATCCACAACATTTTGCACTGCAAGCTTCTATATAATAGCCTAGGTGTAAATGCAGTTGAATCAGCCATCCACTCACTTACCCATAAAATTAGCAATCTAGTGAGCAGAGCGAAAAGATTCAACAACAAAGCCACGGAGATCCAACTACATCCATATGATATTCTAGTTAGTTCTGAGATGACGCCATTGTTCACAAACGTGTCATTCAAAGAAACTCTGGGAAATCTTCACCGAGAACTCATCAAAGATGGTAAGAATGTCAATCTAGTAGATTTCGCAAAAAAGTGCACCAAATGGACCTACTACTCCTTTAGAGGTCAGTTCTATGAACAAACGAAAGTAGCACCCTTGGCTCCAGCTTTGACAAATATCTACATGGACACCTTCGAGGAACAGGCCTTGGAGAAAACTGTTCTAAAAGCAAAAAGTTGGTTCATATAGTTTCTTGGATATAATAACATATCGATTTATATACCACATTAACGAAATACGTCCAGAAAGACTATTAGTTATTTATAAAGAAATTGTTTACACTGACAAGTATTTGAATGTAGCCTCATTAGCAACAAGTCCAGTAATACGGTGTCGTTAACAAAATAGTGTATTAAACATAAATCATTTGTGAACTAGAACGCATGGAAGAACTACATCATTTACAGATGCTCTCAGAGAAAATGGATGTAAGTATATTGATATATAAAATAATCACGAATATTTTGTTGTAGTATGAGACATTCTATTGTGTACTTCACAAAATATTTAATTGCTGTGTAAAATGTGTTCTAAAAATATTAGTTACAATCTATGAACTGTTGTGGTGATTTAATAATTGTTATAAAATTACTTAAAAATATATTTATTTAATCATATCGCAAACGAAAAATTTGTCAATGACAACAAATTGAAATTAAGAGCACATTTCTCTGTAAAGTGGGTTTATTTAACTTTATTATATCCGACTAGATATAATTTACAGGAATTAATACATTAGCACCCTATACAAGGGGAACGTTTCCATAACTAGGAGGGGTTAGAGAAACGGAGCCAACTGTGTCCCCAGAAATCGGTAAATTGAACTAAGTTCGATAGCAGTCCGGACTAATAAATGTTGAAAGGGATCTAAACCCTCAACTTGTTCTATTGGGTAAAGAGACTTGACTAATTTAACAAACGTGGCCGTGCTTTAACAGGTAAAGACTTAGAGAAAACTTCATTTCCTGATTGTAAATATACCTACGAGAACCTATACTGGGTGTTCTATATAAAAACCCAAACAAAACAGGTGGAAGTAGGGGGTCCCAAAACATTGCAATTTAACCAAACATACCTATACCGGGTGATTCATTAAAAATGGGTAATCTCTGAACTGGAGATACTACAGACGAAAATATGGCGACTGAGCCAAATATGCCTTATCCGAATGTTGCTGGTTTAAAAAATACAGGATGTTCAATGATAGAATTTTATTTTGAAATATCTCAATAACTTTGAAACCTGTCGGAGTATTAAAAAAAATTGGCACAATTATGTTTTTGGCACGGCAAATAAGAATTTTTAACTAATTTTGACGTCACTAGTAGAGGGCGCCACTTATGGCACAGCATGTTGCTTTTAAATAGCAGAACTTTTTTGCTGTTTAGTGTATCCATCTGTCTATTGAAACAATCGATTCTCCTACCTGTTGTATCTAAAAAAGGTATACCTTGTTGAAGTGGTTAGGAGTAACAGTTTTCGAAATAATCCTATTTGAAATATTCAGTGCACCGATTGAAAACTGTTATCGTTGCAGGTAAAGTGCCTTTTCTACTGTAAATACAGCAAAATTTTACTTGAAAAAGGTGTTCAGATCGGTACATTATGGAGACGTGCAAAATTTCAAGAAGATCGGCGAGGTTTGATTTTGAAACCATTTTTCATCAAAGCACGAAGATTTTATCAAAGCATGATAATTGGTGTGTAGTATCTCCAGTTTAGAGATTGCCCATTCTTAATGAATCACCCTTTATATAAAGTTGCACACAGGTGAAGTCACAGGCCTTCATAGTGGGAAAAATATTTCGAAAAAAAATGAAGTATATCTGAATTTAATTTGGAATAACCAAATTTGTTACATGATTTAGGTTTATTATTAGTTTTCTTTGACTATGAGTTCAAGTAAATTGAAGCACTACAAGGTGTTCATTGAAGGTGAATCACCCCTAAAATTATACCACACTTTTTTTTCCATTGACGAATTTAAAAAGAATGATAATATCGCACTCAGAATTTAGTTAAAAACATATTTTTACGCCTGTTAAATTTTAAAAAACTTCATTTGATAGAGTAATGAGTTCAAGTGAACTTGTAAGTAATATGGATATAAATAAAATTAGAAATGTCCTAGAAACCATGTATAGGTGTTTCCCTAATAAACTGGTTGAAGAAAACCAAGTGGAGGCAGTATATATTACAGACAGTCAAACCTTCAATGCCAGATTTGACGAGGTAAAATATCTAGTATATCCAGGATAAAGTACTGTGGGAGAATTACTATACTATTTGCCAACAAAGGAAACACAGCAAAATATATTACACGGTGGGGAACCTTCTGGAAGAACCAATGTATAAGAAAATCCAGAACATTTTGCACTGCAAGCTTCTATATAATAGCCTAGGTGTAAATGCAGTTGAATCAACCATCCACTCACTTACCCATAAAATTAGCAATCTAGTGAGCAGAGCGGAAAGATTCAACAACAAAGCCACGGAGATCCAACTACATCCATATGATATTCTAGTTAGTTCTGAGATGGCGCCATTGTTCACAAACGTGTCAATCAAAGAAACTCTGGGAAATTTTCACCGAGAACTCATCAAAGATGGTAAGAATGTCAATCTAGTAGATTTCGCAAAAAAGTGCACCAAATGGACCTACTACTCCTTTAGAGGTCAGTTCTATGAACAAACGAAAGTAGCACCCTTGTTTCCGGCTTTGACAAATATCTACATGGACACCTTCGAGGAACAGGCCTTGGAGAAAACTGTTCTAAAAGCAAAAAGTTGGTTCATATAGTTTCTTGGATATAATAACATATCGATTTATATACCACATTAACGAAATACGTCCAGAAAGGCTATTAGTTATTTATATAGAAATTGTTTACACTGACAAGTATTTGAATGTAGCCTCATTAGCAACAAGTCCAGTAATACGGTGTCGTTAACAAAATAGTGTATTAAACATAAATCATTTGTGAACTAGAACGCATGGAAGAACTACATCATTTACAGATGCTCTCAGAGAAAATGGATGTACCTACCAATAACATCGAATACCCCATAAACAGAGCCTTTAGATAAAGGAAAAGGATGAATATTTGGTTGTGACGCCTTCTTTAATGTAAAGGAAGAGGTAGCTTCACCCCAAGCTAGTTTGAGTGGATTAAGAGAAATAATTAAAAGCGTCATATAGCAAAATTTTTGTCGCTACCTATTCCTTTCCCTACCACCGTTGTGATATAATAGAAGTTCCCATCAAACAACATTTTTAAAGCAAACAACAGAAAAGAAATAATTAAAAAATATTTATTATATTTATTACAACGTACAGATTGACAAAGTACGGTACTTTAGGTTTATAATAGCTATGCAAAATAAGTATGGCATCAAGTGGTAAATTCGCACCTCTATTGTAACCTAACAGAATATACTAATAGTGCTTCATCGTACTTATCGCATTACTTTTCTTCGGAGACAGACATGCTTATCTAAGATAAGTTAACATCTAATAATTACACAATACGTCTTTCATATTATAAATCAAAATCGAAACTCAGTAAACAATAAATCTCTTCTAGCTATATAGTCGGTGTCTATAAGTTGTAACTTACCCAAGAGAAATTTGGCATGCTCACTCTATCAGTGATTATAACCACATTATTTATTATCTATTATATTTCTATTACATCTGTATACATATAAATGACAAAGAGAACAACTTTATGACCCTGTATATGGCTAGTTAATAATCAAAATTAATTGCCAATAATAAATGAATTACCGTCGGCACCTACTGATAACCCGCAAAATAAATAGGTTCCAACAACGCATGAAATGACGAGAACAAATTTTATAAGTATACTTTTACAAAGATCTTAAAGAGTTTTAGGACATATGTTGATATTAAGTTTTCTTCTTAAAATGACCGAAGGATTCACACCTTTAAGTATCGGCATTCAATTAATAAACACCCTGTATATCACAGGACCTAGCTGTCAAATATTTCGAATGGAATGAGGGGAATTTGTTCTAGTTCCAATAGGCTACACAGATTCCCACATCAAACTACTAATTCATTAGCAAAACTCCTACTTAGACGAAGATTCCTCAAATTGCTTTAACCAAAAGCCACGAGCACGAATTTTTGGGACATCTCACCTGCAATTTCCAAAGTTTTGGGAGATTATTTGCTCTCTTGGCACAGAGACGGTCTGACAAAGCAAAGCACACCAAACGCTATACAGACCCAGAAGAATACCTGTCGACCGAGCTATGACAATCACTGCTAGATGGTGCACTCTGATCTGAAAATGAAACATTTTATATGGCTTTTAAGTTACATATATTCATCTGTGGATCGCGCTATGTAAATTAGTTTAATAATTACAGAGTCTATAACCAAGGTGTACTGGACAAAATGATAGCATTCTTAATCGATCGAATGAACTCAGTACCGGTCATTGATCCTAGTAGCAATTCAAAGGTCCATCCTTCTCACGGACACGGAACGCGACAAAATAGATCTTAGAAACCTATTATAATTTAGTAGGTGTAAATACATAATTAAAATAATAGACGAAGTAAAAGTAAAAAGTAAAAGAAAAGACGCACTTAAATAATAATTAAACATTCAAAATTATATTCTCGACTAATATGTTTGACTTAATTAGAAGCGATATGACAAATACTACGACAATTTGATTTTGAACAGTACCAACCTTATACACTGACAGAATAATTACCTCCTTCTAATAAAGCACGGTATCAATACAAGGAATATAGAGGCAGCGTTTCTCAAGACTAACTCTGCACCAGAATGTCATGAACAGTGCATATATTAAATACAAATACAGTTCAGATAACTAAATTTTCAAATTACTTCTGAAAAGAAGAGTAACATATCTTTCAAAACACCTAAGAACTTAAACCGACGAGGAAAGCAACACACAAATTGTTCAAACACTTGTTCATATTGCCATCAGTTCAAATTTAAATTTTCTAATTAATTACTGTTGATACATGCTGTCCACTCTAGTATTTACTCAATGTTAAAACGTTCTATTGTACTCTGCAAACTAAAACGGCCAGATGAAACAAGGCTGCACTCGTTTGGCTTCAAAGTAAACGCCTAAACTTCCTATCCATTACATAAATTCTCTGTGATAGGCATCAATATATTTGTAAAATGAATATCGTACACTTTTTAACGAGAATTAAAGGGAGAGTTACCACAGTAACTGCCGTGCAAATATTAACCGTCAAAAGATTTTTGTTGCCCTGCTATGTTGATACATTTCTTAAAATTATAATACTTATTTAGAAATTATTGTAATGTTTGGTTTAACACACACTGTGTATTCTGTTAGTGGATAAAGATGGCCCTGTAATGAGTGAAAATGTAGTTTTACCAGTGTGCAACGAAAGAACGAAGAACGATTGCAAAATACTTCAGCTAACCGGATTAAACTATTATTTATCAGCTATTAGGTACTTAGGTATTACATAAAATGTTTATTTTCGTCGTGTTGTAGTTAGATATCTGAATTAACTTAAAAGAGACCATCTGAAGAAGCAATCCTAAAAATGCAGAAATAATGACATTTATTGTGGTTGAATTTACGGTTCTCACATATTCAAAGTTAAATTTAAGTTTTAAATATTACAGAATGTATCATTAAACCAGGTGTACCTTTTTTGTAGTAAATTTAGTTAGATTAATTTTTATTTTAGATAATATAGCTTTATCTATGAAATTGTCCATTAGCATACTTAGATACTTGATATCAAAGAACATACATATGATTTCATTAATAGAAAAATTGATGTATTAGCTTAAATACCTTTACAATACATAAAAAATCTCTCATGTAGTATTCTAACACTTATTAATTTATTGAATTACACGTTTGGATTGGCACTTGCCTGCTGCTTTGGGGCAAACGAGAAATTGTGCAATACCTATTTAAAAAACTGTAATACTGAAAAGGGAATAACGCCATATAAGAATTAACACCAATAAAAGTTAATTGCTGTTGTTAATGCACTTAGTTACAGATGTATTCAGGCATATTGATTTACTTTTAACTTCATTGAAGTACTCTAACATAAATGTAGGAGTTCTTTAAAAAACAGATGCTGTGTATTTTTCTGCGTAATTCAAATTTTCGGTACAATTCAGAATTGCTCTATTAATGGAATATTAAATTAGGGGCATATATATCACTGGGGAAGACACTTAAATAAAATTAATTGGCAAAGCGCCTGGGAAAGGTCTTGCCTACGCATCTGGCTTCTATCGGGTTGTCGCTCTAATAACAGATATCGAGCACAAACTGCCGAGCATTAGGGCGGTTCATATAGCGTAATATGAGAACGAGATTGCCAGAAACAAGTCGGGCCACTTCATAGTGGGTCAAGCATGTCATAAGGGCCGTTCAATCCCCCCTAAATGCCCACTACACTAACTCATTTCTTGTTAGTGCCTTTCTGACCTCTAATAATTCTTCCCGCTCTTCAAAATGAACTCGTAGATTTCAAGTTTCTCAATTCGAATGCAGTCATTGCCAGACAGAAGTTTTAAACCCAACGAATGTTTTATGGCCCCTGGAAGAATTTATTCTGGCCAAATTAGACAAATAAAACCCCCAGTTCAGAGCAGTTGTCAAATGTTGAATTTAAATTTGCCAAGGGAAATGTTAAAGATGCAAAAAGTATGTACATTAGTCGTATTGCTTAAGTTTGGCTAACGAATGTTATATACAAACTGTAGTTTAGTTCCGTAAATTTATAAAAAAGCGAATTGGATTTCTCAATGGGGTTACTTTAACTCTATCCCTGCTTTCTTTGTTCTTGCACTTTCGCATAACGTACACTTAGACTACAGCAATATTGCCTGTTGCAATTTGTATGCTTTTTGTAATCACTTTAATTCTTATAGAAGTGAAAGAACTTTAGAATTTTAAAATAGTGAAATTTTGAGGTTCGTACGTTATTTAACAGATGTACCATTTTTCATGACTAAAATGTGTTGTTCTGTGGGTAGAATTAGCTGCTTTTCGTGAATTAATAATAATAATGGATTTGACGTACATTTTTTTTCAGTTTAAATTTTATTCGCTATACTATTTTGTTTTTTTTTTTGGCTAGAATCATTCACTAGCATTAAGTAATAATGGAAGATTTTCATTTCGCATGCTTTATAAATTTATAATTTCATCATATTTTAGTAGTTTGAATTTTCTAATTCAGTGTAACACATTTGTGTTAATGGTTTTTCTCACAAAATATATTCCTATAATTTAGGTTATGAAAAACAAATAGCCGTCCTCTATAGCTCGTGTGCATTGACCATAATTAAAAATAAATCCTATAGACTTTCAAAATTTTTTTGAACTTACAGTAAATTATCTAGTAGTAATTATTTTGGTTTTGAGGATAGCGACGATTAACATTGTTACATAGGATGGATGCAGTCAAATCCGACTTTCTTAGCATTAAAGCGACTAGATGACCATGACTCACGTGACTAAAGATCATTTCAACTCCACTTTGTATCATGACAGAAAAAATTCATGTCATAACGATGCAATACTACAGACTACCTAGACTGGCCAGTACGATAAAGAAACTGCCGTCATTAGGTTTGTTTTTGCAGCAGTTGTAAACGCGTTGGTTGGTAACGTTGGTCGAATATTTCTGACAGTTTCAAACCGTTTCCAACTGCTGCAAAAACAAACCTATTGAGAGAGGGTATAATATCCAATTTAAAACCAGTCAATAATATACGATTACGATATACCTTTTCGGTTATCTTCGGTGGGTGATCAGTTTAAAGCGTGCTGAGTGGTAAACAGCATATGGCCACTGCGTATGCGGTAAAACTAAGTAAATATATTAAACTTGGCAACATTGTTATATATTTAAAGGAAGGAGGTCACGAAGTTCTACCAGCGAATATCAAATTATTTTGAAGTTGTCCTCATTCTGGAATATTCTTTTATCGTATCTTACGAATGGTATTCTGGTATGTATTTATTATTTCTCTCTGCATTCCATTCGTCCTCTACCAAATCTATATTTTCTTATCTTCTATATAATTCACTGTTAATATTTTAATTTGTTCTCTTTTTTTTCGATTTATAACCAATATACTTCTTTTGCATAAAAGTTATGATTTTAATTGAAAAACTTATTAATACCCACTTTTTGTTGTGTAAAATTGAGAAGTAGATATTCTCCACAAGATCAAGGAGCCAAGTTTTTGGATTTTTCAGCAAACTAAGCTAAATTACTTCATTGTTTACATCAACCTTCTGATTCATCGGATGTAAAAATTTAATTTTCTGCCCCTCAAGCTTGCGATTATAGTTTCGTAAACATTTTCCAAGCAACACAAACTTATTTCTACAGTAACCAAACCTTTCCATCAGCTTTGCAACATATGTCATAACGAAAAGAATCAATAAAAGTTTTTATCGATATCTGTTGATCATTTTCCGATATTGGCTTATAAAACGTTAATTTCTGTTGGAAAAGCTATCCAGAAATGGTTGCAAAAAACTGTAGAAAAGGAGCATTTATTTAATCCAAGGTCATTTTCTAATGTTGCTGTTTTTGATTTGTTCGATTGTAATTGCAACATACCTTTCTGAGATCACTGAAGACTTACCTTGTTTTTTCAGTGTTATCATATTGTTATATATTTAACGATTTTTGAAAATGTATCTTCTATCTCTTCTATACCATCTAAAATGATCTTTGATCATCTGGATATTTGTCCCTGGATGGATTTTCCATTCACTCTTTGTATCTGTTCATATGCGACAGGAACGAACGCATCACCAAAGTTAGATAAAATTTGACAGTTGCTAAAAATTCTGTTGGTCCACTTCAAAAACCCGACTTAGATTAGGATGCTCTGAATAATTTTTGCAACAATAACAAGTACAGTACTGAGACAACGGTAAGGTTTAATTTACCTGTAATATAAGGAAACAGGTAGCCACACAATTCTGCTAGTTTCATTAGTTTTCTATACCTCCTATAATATGAACCAAAATGGTTTCATGATTATTTAGGTTGTTATCAGATGTTGTTATGTAATGAATATACTCCTCTATAGTTTTCAGATCAGTGTCATGTTTCCAGTCAAATTATAGTTGCCCATTACAGTGTTAATTAGTATCGTGCGATATGTCTTACGTAAGCAATAATACTATTTATCTAACTTTGGGAAATAGGTAAATAGATATCTACATATTATTCATAATTTTGTTAAGAATTAAGTATGTGTATAAATTCAGCATGTTTTTCTACAAACTCAATATACCAACACATATAAAAATGTTCCCAGAAATATCAGTGATCGTTTGAAGATATAACCTCAAACACCGCCTCATAAAAATTACAATTAAAATAGTACAATTTACAATTAAAAGTTTTACAACTAAATTGTTAAAAAGAACAAATGACTAGAATTTCAGACTTTCATGTGTATAAATGAGGTGTTGTCTCAGGTAATGTTTATATTTCAATCGTTTCTGAAATTACTATAGTGCATTGCTATATTGTAAATTAGTTATAAAGATTTTTCATGATAACTTCAGCTCAATACGCTTTCTAACAAACTATCATTTTGGAAATATGACGATTCTTAGGGTATGCATAAAAAATAATCAGTATCTGTTTGAATTTGCTTTATCAAAAATAAGAATGTATAAGGACAGAAAACATTGGATTAAGATTGGACTAAGTTGAATTACAATTGAAACAGATCGATATAAGGTTTTCCCCTTCAGAAGGAACTTTGAAGTGACGCGAAATTTAAAATATTTCTTCATCAGTCTTCATCTCGGTTGAAATTCTTTTGAAACCAATATGTTTCTTGAAATATCAAGAAGTCTAACTCACAACGTGGCCATTATAAAGATATAAGGAAATAACAGAATTTGTCTAATTGTGTTTGTAGGTTACCGGAAATGTTAGAATCCAGGGGACATTACGATACATACATATCTAATAACGAGCCATTATGTAAGTGATTATTTTCTGTTAGAAATTTGATTAAAAAAGTGATCTTGGAAAGCCCATGCTAAGATTGTCATTATGAAATATTAATAGATGTATTTCTATTATGTTTATTATTTTTATATACCATATAAGAACTGAATGCCTTATAAGCATCACTGAAAGAAAAATCTTGTCCAGTTAACCGCGAGATCATTGCATTTTGGCGCCCAACGTGGGGCTCCAATTACCATTAAAAACTTGTCTTAATCATGATGTTCTTATTTAAAAACTAGTGAGGAAGGCATAATATCAGTAATTTAAATAAACTATTTTTATGAATAAATTCATAAATTATCTTAAAAGTAATTTAATTTTTACATTTAAAAAACTATATAAAATGTATATATATTTTCAAGAAAATTCTACAACACACAAAAATTTGTAATTACTTCACAAATTAGTTATTGTAATATCTTGTCCTTCGAAACCGATGTAACATTTATATGGTATGGAAAAGATCACCGGATATTTGCCACAGTCTGGAAGAAAACATAACTGGGGGCACTAGACTGAGTGCATTGTTCTTCTCATACAACGATTCCGTTCGTTCACCGATAAATGGCCTTTATCGGTTCTTAAAGAGAGGGTCGGCAGAACAAACAGTTTCCTCCGGCTTTAATCGATATAATGTTTCCAAACTTCGAATTACAGTTGCTCATTACGTAAATGTCCCCATAATCAATATATCTTAATTAACGTTAGAACTAAACAAACTAATTACATTTAATAAGTTTACGAAACTATACACCTTTAATTGCAATTTAAATAAAGCAAATTTCAAAGTAAGAAAATATTACCTACTGCCTATAGAATTTCTGTTCATGTATAATATCTATGAAGCCATACTTATATGAAATTAGTACCTAATATTCAGATAGTTATTGTCATTATCACCTAACTCTAGGTCAATAGTGGTAGTAGTTGGCAATAGTATATTTTTCAATTGTTCTATGTTGAGGTTGGTCAGCCTTCAGCTAATATGACTCTCTTCATTGGCTTAAGAGTTTCTAACCTAATTTTACTTCCTTGACCACCTGTTGTGGCTTAAGAAAGTTTTTTCTCAAAATTTTTTAAATATGTTCGAGTAATCGGTGTTCATCTTGGTTTTATACCAGTGTTTTAATGTTTTCTTTTAATATTACATATGATGTAAGAAGTTGTGACATTGTGATGATGTTTTTTTGAAGTTTTCTGTTCTGATGGATGGTTCCATTGCACTTTTATTAATCTCAATCTTTTTCATAAGTCCCTTTAACTTATCCTTTTACATTTTGATAATTAGTATACGTTTTTGTAGTTTCCTGATGAAGAAGCAATAAAGGCTTCGAAAGCTTGAATAGAAATAAGTTTTCTTTTTTCTTGCCTAGTGACTGCTATACCTGGTTAATTAATTTTGCAAGTCTTATATATTATATATTATAATAAACAAAAAGAAAACTGCAAAACATTTAGTTAATCTTTTTAATTTGAGTTAGATAAATGATTTAAAAGATTCATGTTTAAAGAAAGCTGGCAATCGAGAACTGCAACTTTTAATGCTCTTCACTGATGATTTTATTAAGCAAAAAGACGTTTGAAAACAGATAGAGATATCAATAAATAATGCTGTATGTCTGGAACATTTCAAAATAGCAATAGTTACTTTTGTAATATAGATCACATCATAAAACAGTATATTATTGACGAGAGTGAAGGTTACGGCATGAGCCGTAGGCGCGTGTAGTAAATCACCCGAGTGAATTACAGCTATGTGCAATTTTTTTACTGGGAAGATTATGCAATATTTTGACATTTCATAACATGACATGACATAACATGCAATTCAAAACATCTTACATTATGAATATGCCAGCAGATAGAACCAAATCGCTAAATTCGTTTTAAACAGTGCCATTGTTATAGCAAAAGATACACTGTTTATTATTACATAATACTCATTGAATGCACTGTCTTGCAATAATAAACTCGAAATAATCTCCCTTGTCTAATTTCAAATTTACAGTTCCATTTATAGCACCAAAATATTGCGCACACAATTGTATGTAAAACTGTTTAAAACTGAATTAATGGTGTAATATTTAATCTACTAGAGTTTTCCTGGTTCTTATGCTGTTGTCTAGCTAACTGGTGACTGTCAGCGACTGAATTAGTGTGCATATCCTTAGCTTCACTTGAAAATCTGTCCTTATTGTTCTTGGGTTAGGCTCTTAAAGGACAGACAAGAATCCGACCATATATGGACTTCAGTTCCTATATATGTTTTGCTACTCTTCACTGTCGGCATTTTCAGTGGTGACTCCGGAAAGAACTGAAGAATTTAATTTATATACCTGAACAGTACGTAACTTAAGAGACAATACACATTTTAGAAAACTTCAAACTGTTTGTTTGTTTTATTTCGTATAAAAGAAAGTACGAATATACAGGGTGATTCAGAACTTATCTAACAAAAAATTCAGTATACAGGGGACTCTTACAAATACAATTTTGTAAAAACAAAATCAAAAAGGGCAATTCAAAAATGATTTAAAAATACACTTCTGCACGGCAACTGGAAACTGGTCCACTGTAAAACCTGATAAGGCGGCAATCTGCGACTGAACGTTATAACGTCGATTTTATACAGTAAATTTAACTGCTGTTGCCGCTACTGTTATTAATTATTAATATATTTAAGTTGTGGTTTTAATTAATAAAATAGTTTGACATACCTGATGCTACATTTGGGCCTGTCTTACCCAGTTTCTACAAACAAACACAAATATTTCTGCTTCTTGTCCGTTTTGAACTCTAAATTATTGGCATGAACTATGATAAACCATCAATAGTATGTATCCACTTCGGTGTGATACACTTCACTTTTTTAGATATCTCCACAAAAAGTCCAAATGATTTAAAGCTCGTGACCATGGTGCCGGTCCTCCTCCTCCAATCCCTTGGTATTAATACTTGGACACGCTGTACATGCTACGAATATAAGTGAGCCTCGTGTATGATACGCCACACTGCTGCAGTACGCAGTGGAAGTCTTGGACCTCCATTTCTTCTACGATTCGGTTTCAAATTTCCCTTGCGTTGCACTACACTTGCACTCACTGCACACCGCGGTAAAATAGCTGCATTTGGTACATGTTCTGCTAAAGCATTTTCACATCGTCATAAATTAAAACGATATCTATCAACTCCGAGTTGCTACTATACACGTAAGCCAATTTCAACATTTGAGAAACGAATATAAAGCCTGGCGTCACAAAAACTTTAGTGTCTACTAAAAGTAATCGGATTTCAACATTCGGAATCGCCTGTCTATAGACTACAGTAACCCAGCGATGTAAAGGTTGAACAACTTCAATGTTTTACTAAGAATTTATAAGAATTTTACAAACATTTTTTTACGATACTGACTCTATTTTTCAAATTTCCAAATTCTTTTAGATTTTAATCACCCTGTATATATTTTCTTTAAAGTACAATTTTTTTTATGAAACAAGTTTATTTAAAAATAATGTTAAATACATATGTGATTATTTTGATAATGCCTGTTAATTTATTTATATGTGTAACCATGCATTGTTTGCAAAACTAAATTGATAATTAAAATATATACCTATATATTTTTTACCTATAAAACTAAATTTCACTGCTTATCTACGCTTCTGCATAGAATTTATTATAACAGCGCGAATTTTCCTGGGCAATAAATGAATGTATAGCAGTAAAATGAAATTTATTTCTGTAATTTAATGTGAGGGCAAAGTTTAGCTAATTGTAAGAACAATATTATTCCCCTGCTAATTTAATTCAAATTTCTAATGTACCTCCAAGCTTAAGCAGAAGGGAGAATTTGCTGGCAATCTTGGTATTGTAACTTCATGAAAAAATAAAAGGGATAAGGAGCTACTTCATTTAAATTTTTTGGTATATAATTAAAAGCCTTCCGCTTGAACCAGAGAAGTTTTTGAACTTAAAAATAAAACTTTTTGGTAACTTGCTACGAAAGGAAATCACAAATCATCCGTGGTTTTGTCTTGATAGAAATTGACAATGGGCTTAAAAAATAATTATGACTTTCCACTTAGTTAATTACAGGTGAATAATTTTAATAAAACGGTACGAATTAATTATGGTCTACTACATACGGCCGAAATGAATATATAAGACTCGGTTAGTTAGTGGGTATGGATGGTTTTCAGTAGGCAATAGAATTGAGAATAAAAAATATTGCCATGCTTATTAATGAATTTTATTAACTTGAAATATGCAGTTTTATCATCCTAAACTTGAGTCATACAGTTAAATTAACAACTTTCGTTTATGAAGGGTTAACTACGACTAATTACAAATAATATTTGTCCGTGACTATCCTATAAAATGTTCATTATACATACATATTTTTCCTAAATAATATTAATCCATCATTTACTACTGAATAATGAAATCATTATTCACTGATTTTAAAGAATCAGTAATGAACTAACGAAACAAAAATTCTCTGATATCAGGAATTGAATCTGAATCTGTGTGAAAGCCAAAACGTTACCCACTATACCAGTTACGGCAATTTAATATTTCCTTGCAATTAACATATAAACTTGCAATATTTATCATGTGTACGACAAATGTCATCTATAAAAATCTAACTTCACTTTTTTGGCAGTGGGAACACGACAAATTCAACCACAATAGATGAGATCTGACCTATTTCTGCATTTTTAGGATTGCTTCTTCAGGTGGTCTCCTTTAAGTTGAATCAAATATCTAACTATAAAAATTATTATAAAAAAAGTGAAGTTAGATTTTTATAGAGTGAGTAAATTAGATAATTTTCTTTAGATAATTATTGAATAGAGCTTTGTCTGTGGAATTGTTCATTAGCATACCTAGATGTTTGGTATCAAAGAACATACATATGACTTCATTGATAGGAATTGTAGGAGGTTTGATTTATATTAGCTTAAAATACCTTTCTAAAACAGTAAAAAAATGTTACAAAAGCTAATAATAAGGAATATATGGGTAGATATTGTGGGTGTAATTCAACGCAAGTTGGGGTTTTTGTCCACTGAGCAGTTAGTTTCACACAATATTATTAATACTCAAAAATATATAAAAACTGTTACATGAAAGGTGAATATTTTTCAAGTAGGTATTGTCATATTTAATTCATTGACAGGATGTCACTTTTTTGTCATTGTCGATATTTAACTTCAAATAATTTTAATTTTTATAATAATTTCTATAGTTAGATATTTGATTCAACTTAAAGGAGACCACCTGAAGAAGCAATCCTAAAAATGCAGAAATAGGTCAGATCTCATCTATTGTGGTTGAATTTGTCGTGTTCCCACTGCCAAAAAAGTGAAGTTAGCTTTTTATAGTGAGTAAATTAGATTATTTTCTTTAGATAATTATTGAATAGAGCTTTGTCTGTGGAATTGTTTATTAGCATACCTAGATGTTTGGTATCAGAGAACATACATATGACTTCATTGATAGGAATTGTAGGAGATTTGATTTATATTAGCTTAAAATACCTTTCTAAAACAGTAAAAAAATGTTACAAAAGCTAATAATAAGGAATATATGGGTAGATATTGTGGGTGTAATTCAACGCAGGTTGGGGCTTTTGTCCACTGAGTAGTTAGTTTCACACAATATTATTAATACCTAAAAATATATAAAAACTTGAAAGTAAGGTGTTTTGACAGTTTTCAGTTGTATGTTATGTAATGTTATCGTGAATTACAGTCATCATTATATTATGCAATTATAAGGATAAGAGAAAAATAAGAATTAACGAACCTGAATTCCAAAATTATTTATAATTTTTTGTTTGTAAACCATTATTAAACCATTATTTATTGTCGTCTATCCTTGTGTATCAATTTATCACGTATCTAAAGAAAACTTGTATTTTCAAAATGTAAATGATTACGTATTTGATTAAAAAAACATGCAGAATATAGACACTTACGCTTCATAAATTTGCTACAGGCTATGCATATATTCGCGATTCGTTATGCGCAATTCGTGATATGCGAGGGCTTCGTGAATAGTGTGTGGGGTCTTGTTCCTTTAAAATCCATTCAGAAAAACTCTACATTCTATGCATGAACTCCTCACACACCGCGCATCACGAATCGCGAATTCACGCATAGTCTGTAGCAAGCAATCATTATAGTTATTAATTATATAATGGAATTAACAAGTAATTAATCCACGAGGAAAAAGGAACCCTCGACGCGCAACCGAGAGTTACGCTTTTTTGAGAGAATTAAAGGCTGGTTAATTTCCCGAATGTAATTCAACGTTCTATTCGATAACTGATGAAAAAAGGGGCACATGAGAAGGAGCAATTACAGAAGAAATGCTACTATCCTACTTTGTCAATGTGGAGAAACGGTTTGCTGCCTCTTCGATGTGGACAAAATATTCCATACTAAAATCAACGTTGAAAGTGCACAAGGGTATTGATATTTCGAAGCATGGTAAAGTTGCTTCATATTTGAAAGTAAAATTAAGAAATTATAAACCAAAGAAGGCAAAGATGCTGGAGAGAAACCAAATCGAAGAATATTTGAAGAAAGCACCGGATGAGGAATATTTACAAGTTCAGGTAGAAAATACACGATTTTAATATTTCAATTTATAGATTGAGCATTTTATTTTGAACTCTTTACAAGTTGCAACGATCATGGGAGTCGCAGGTGCTTGTCGATGCAATAAATTTGCGGATATCACCCATGTCCAAGACAAAGACAGTTACCTAAACATACTCATTCCGGATACGAAAATAAATATTTTAAGAGTTTCACGATCACGACTTTTTCAGGCAATGCTGTCGAAATGTGTCGAAACTACATAAATCTGCGACCTAAAAATGCCGGTGAACTCCTTATTGAGTGAAATTAAATAATTCCAGTCAAAATGACAAGATTGTTCTTGAGATAAATTTTAATGTTAATGTTAGTAATAATAATTCTAAATAAAGTGCTATAAAATCGAAGCGTGGTATTATGAATTCTAATCCACTAGTGTGTTGAAAGGATTTTAATGCACGGAAAACAGAAGTAGTAACCTTCTTTCATTGCTTGTAAAAGCAACGCTGCAAAAGATGGCCACAAAGGCCACATAGCTGTTCGATATTCGACGCTATCTTTGATGGCTGTTATCACAGACACTGATTTTCTGAGAGCAAAGGAAATTTTGCTTCATTTGTAACATGGAGTTAAAATTCCGAAATACATTTTTTATTGTCTTTTAGTCCTCCCTAAGCACGTGGTTAAAATGTGTGTAGTTAACCTTCAAAAACAATTTCAATTGCAGTACTTAAACATAAACCTAAATATTTCTAACATACTTATCGAAAAAAATATAGAGGAATTTCACATAATTAAATAAAAAATGTGCATATATCTATAAAATGTCACAAACATAACTTATTTTCCAAACAATAGTACTGCCAATATTTATGCAGCTTTTTACCCCAAAATCGTTGATTGCCGTTTCCAGCGAGAAATTATCCCTATCCTGAATGTTATGAATTGAAATTTGGTAGAAGCTGGAACGATTTATGTGTTTTTTGATTGTCTGGATCTCCTAATCAATTCCCGCACATTTAGGGGTAGTAACAGATTTATGACCATTTTATGCATGTGCAGGTGAAATTGGCGTGAGCGTGTCCTGGGTTCATTTAACTGCCTGTCCGACGGTACGATATGTAATAATACGATTATTTCACTCATTCGTCATTATGCCCTGCTCTAATAATCAAATCATTCATATATGGGTTTGGTAACTAATCAACCTTGATTTGGATCGGTGTAATTTATCTCAGATTTTATCCTATCCTACTGAAATATAAACGCAATAAGAGCTATATTAACGGAAATTATGATAAATGGGCGATGATTAAAGTCAGTTTGAGTCAACATTCTGAAGGAACTTACATAAATTACCATTGCATGTTATAGTAATAATACCCAGGTGCATGATATCTATAATTGGATTAAAGAAAAACTATTCCACCCAAACTTATATCAGGGATAATTATAACATACCAGAAAGAATAGCAATTTAATTTATTTAGTAATACTCTTTTGTAATTCCGTTAATTGGACAATTTATTTATTTATTTATTTAGACAAACACAACAGGACAGAATCCCAGTTACAGAGTCGGGAAAAGCAAAAAAACAACACAAAAAAAATTAAATATGAGACAAATTGACCTAACAAATAAAAGCGCGTTTGACATCTCTAGTTGAACAATGAAAAATATCAAGTTTATTCTGGATTAAGTTGTAATTATTACACATATTGTTAATGGGTGAGTATTTTAATACATTTGTACGAGACTTTTTAACTTCAAATGTAACATGGAAATGAGTTGATGTGTAGGGGATTCGAAAGTTAATCATTTGTAAGATATTAGGAGAGTTCACTTTATTATTTAATAATTTATATAAAAACAGAACCTCGTGCATATTTCTACGATTTTGAAGTGAATTATAAGAAAACCGATAGAGCAAGTAATTGTGATGAATCCCAATCAGTGGATACACTCCGTCTAACTGATAGCAAAAATATTTTAAAAACTTTCTCTGGATGTTTTCTAAGTAATTTATGTGAGAGGTATAGTATGGAGACCACACTGTGCTTGCGTATTCCAATTTACTTCTGACAAATGCATTATACAAACTTTGCAAAGTACAGGGGTTACGAAAGTCCCTGTAGTTTCTAACGATGAAACCCAGTGACTTAAAAGCAGAAGCAGTAATTATGTTGATACGTGGGATAAAACTTAATTTACTGTCAAATTGAACACCTAGGTTTTTGAAATCGTCGGTACGTTTCAAAATATTGTTGTTCAGCACATATCCGTAATGTTCCTGCTCATGGCTTACGCGTATAAGTAAAAATATTCCATTTTCCAACATTAATAGATAAGCCGTTGTTATAACACCACGTAGAGACTTCAAATTTGACTGCAATCCTTGACAATCGCTAATTCAAATTCAGATCATCAGCGTAAACAAGCTATGGCATTGGAGATCGGAAACCAGATTATTTATAAATAAAATAAAAAGTAGTGGCCCCAGAACTGAACCTTGTGGGACACCAGATGTAGGTGTAAATTGATACGATTTAAAACCTTGGTAATAAACAAATTGTGATCTACTATGTAAATATGACTCGAAAAATATTACAAGTGACGAAGGTAACTCGAAACTTTCCAATTTGCTCAACAAATTGCCATCATCCAAAGTGTCAAATGCTTTACTAAAATCGATGTATATTACATCGGCCTGACTGCCTCCATCAAGTACACGCTTGTGATATACAGGGTGTCCGGTAAGTACCTCCTAATCTCTCGGGAGTGTATAGGGGAGATCAAAATAAAACTAGTTCTTCCTATATTATTTTTCCTAATGTGCCCCCTAACGGAGTTATTGGGGGTCAAAGGGGTACCTAGAAATTAACGTTTAGGGTTATAACTTTGAAACCACCCTCTATATTTTAATAAAATTTTCGTACGTTGTATTACACATGGAGTCTACGATTTGATGCTAAAATCAACTTTTTGCTATTATCAGGTGTCCAGAAACGGACTGGCCCTATCACAATTTTTCTCAAAATTTTGACAGAAGTAATTTTATCAAACTGAAAATATTATTATTAGATAGTCTGAAGGTTTTTCTTTAAAAATGGTACTCTTTATTTATTTCGAAAAAATGAACGGTTTGCGAGATAAATCGGTTTTGAAAAAAATTGGTAACAAATACAACAATTAAAATTTATTTTTTTTACATATTATTTGCATTTAATTTCTTTAACTTTATTAAGTCCAGAAATCTTTGAACGGGTTGGCTATACTTTATGAGCAAGTAGTGACCAATTAAAACATTCAACAATGAACAAAGGTACCTAAATGTTACTTCGGTAGATGTTCAAAATGAGCACCCCGTACTTCATTGCACTTTCTAATCCTACAAATGTTTTCCCGGTGCACTTGAAATAATATTCCGTGATTATTGCGGAGATGGTCACAGTTCTGTGTTATCCTCAGTAGAAGTTCCTCTCTACTATTTACGGGTGTAGAAATAAACGTTATTTTTTAAATGACCCCACAGAAAAAAGTCTGATGGGTTTATATCGGGCGACCTAGGTGGCCATAATACAGGTCCGCCTCGACCTATCCATCGATCACCAAAAACATTCGTCAGATGTTGACGTACTAAACGATCAAAGTGGGGTGGTGCACCGTCATGCATGTACCACATTTCAGTTCTTATTTGAAGGGGCACTTCTTCTAACAAAATATTTAGATTTGAACTAAAGCGTGAAGGTTTTCTTCATCCCAGACATGTAGATTATGCGTATTAATTATGCCGTCTCTTGTAAAACCTGCTTCAACGGTGAACAAAATAGATGTACCAAAATTATGATTCCGAATATGATGCTGTAAAAACCAATTGGCGTATTGAAGTCTTTTTGAATAATCATCTGGACACATAGCATGTACTTTTTGGATGTGGTACGAGTAAAGCAATTGTTCTTTCAGAGTTTCATGTACAGCCCATTTTGTAACATTGTTTTGTGACGCAAGCTTCCTTATGCTATTTGAAGGATTATTAGCAACGTTTTACAATATTTGTTCCTCTACATGAGGGTCTCGTACTCTCCTCGGGGCTCCTGCTCCACCACGGCGTGGCAAAAAGCTTCCTAAATAAAGGATTCGGAAGAAATTAGTTTCACTAACGTTTTTCACAATTTTTTTTTTACCTGTTTCTCTTAAACTACGATCAATTCTTTCAAAAGTTTTTGGACTCGGCAAATGTCGACCCGGAAACCTGTCATCATAAAGTCTTCTTGCCTCCACGGAGTTGCATAATGCTTCCCCATAAATTAGGTGCATATCAGCATATTCTGCACAGGAATATTCTTCCATTTTTAAATGTTATTTCTAACGGCTTAAAACGAATACCACAATAAAATTGAATTTTTATTGTCACGCGCCTTTGACAAGTACTTTAAAATCAACAGGGTCTAACAACGAAAACAATAGAAAAGAACTCCATGGAGACAAGAGCAATAATAATTTGTAGATGTATTTTGGTCATAGATGTTGATTTTACAAGAAACGGCATTATTCATTCCCTTAATTCACCACCAGTAAATGTTTATGGTAAATCTGTAGGCTGGCACTAGCGGGAATGATTTTATTGTAAAAAAATAAATTTTAATTGTTGTTGTATTTGTTACCAATTTTTTTCAAAACCGATTTATCTCGCAAACCGTTCATTTTTTCGAAATAAATAAAGAGTACCATTTTTAAAGAAAAATCTTCAGAGTATCTAATAATAATATTTTCAGTTTGATAAAATTACTTCTGTTAAAATTTGAGAAAAATTGTGATAGGGCCACTCCGTTTCTGGACACCTGATAATAGCAAAAAGTTGATTTTAGCATCAAATCGTAGAGCTCCATGTGTAACACAACGTACGAAAATTTTATTAAAATATACAGGGTGGTTTCAAAGTTATAACCCTAAACGTTAATTTCTAAGTACCCCTTTGACCCCCCATAACTCCGTTAGGGGGCACATTAGGAAAAAAAATTATAGGAAGGACTAGTTTTATTTTGACCTCCCCTATACACTCCCGAGAGATTAGGAGGTACTTACCGGACTCCCTGTATATAGAAGATTGGTGGTTGTTGACTTCCCAAATACAAAACCATGTTGATTTAGACATATTTTATTTTTGGTAACAATGTAAACATAGTCATGTAGAACGGTTTCAAAAAATTTTACAAAAATTTATAATAGCTATAGAACGATAGTTCTCAATGTCAGATTTGGATCCTTTTTTATTTACCGGGCAAATCTTAGTGATTTTCCATCTATTAGGAAATGCATTATTGGATATGGATAAATTAATTATATACGTGAGTGGCTTATAAAATACAAAACGACAGTCTTTTATAAAATATTCTGGTAACCCGTCAGGACCAGCTGTAAACTTAAGTTTAATTTTCTTAAAAGCGTTCAGCACATCATCTTCAGTAAATAAAACAGTGCCTACAATTTCAAAATATAAATTAGAGTTATTTGATGACTGATAAGTAGATGTTTGCTTACAAGTTCCCAGAAAGAAATCAGCAAACTTCGTCACAATATCGGCAAGAGTATCATACAGTACGTTTTTGTAGCACATAGTGTTCGGAATGGAACTGGAATTAGACTTTGAATTTAAATAGGACCAAAAATGTTTAGGATTGCTTTCCAAATCGTTCTCTATACTCTCAATATAATCTCTATATGACTTTTTTGCTTCAGTTTTAATTTTATTCCTAATACGTTTAAATTCTTGGTAATCATCCTCATCGTTGGACTTTTTGAATTTGAGCCAAATTTTCCTTTTAAGCTTAATATCCGATATAATTGATTTAGAAAACCATGGATGATATTTCTGTTGTTTCGAGCAGGACTTAGGAACAAATGTAGCAATTTTCATATATTATATTGCAAAAACATTCAAGAGCACTGTCAACATTATTTATATCGTACAAATAGTCCCAGTTAATTTCGTTTAAACTTTAATACAGCGACATTAAATCAGCTTTTTAAAATTATAGGAATATGACAGGTTTCTTGGAAATTTCTCGCATAAATGCTTATTGAAAAAGCAACAGATTGTTAATGATGGATGATACGAGTCTTCTGCTAATTCATGATCATCCGACTGTTTTACCAAACAGTTAATGTTACTTAATACTAAGTCAAGCAATCTATTTTCGGAGTTTAAGACGGAATTGAATCAAAATAGTCACAGAGCATATTCAGATACCGGGTTTTGGTAGACAGAAGTGGGCAGTACTAATGTCATTATAGTACTCTGGAATTTTAAAGTTTCCTAAGATTATATTGTTTCCATAAAGTTGGTATAAATTTGAAATACTATCAAACAGAATTTCATAACAGAAAAAATTGGTTCTTGAAGGTATATATAGACAAATTATGAAGAGAGTCCTTTAAATGAGGTTATAGACGCACCAACCAAATCAACTGAAGGCAATGCCGTATTAATTGAAATCGTATTAATAACATTAAATGAGAACGACTTATTAATTGCAATTTATACTCCTGCTCCTTTGGATAAATTTGTATGTACAAAATTTCTATCCGCTCTTACAACATTAAAGCTATCGGGCTCATTATCAATGATTGCATCAGTTAACCACGTTTCAGAATAAGCTATTATATCATAATCAAACACTGTAGATGCATTATATAATTGCGTGGCCTTTGAATTCAAGCCTCGAACATTTTGGTATAGGATTTTAAAATTGAGAATAGTACTTACATTATTTGAAATCGAATCATTGTCGCTAACACGAACCGAGTAAAGAAGAAAAAAGAAATATTTTGCAAAAAGGTGCAGACAGGTGGTAGAAATTCAGGAAGGAGGGTTTGAAACTGCCGTTTGGAAGCGATTTGTTGGTAAAAATCAAGAGCCGGAACATAATTTGGTCACACCAAATATAAATACTAATCAGGAGACATGATCTCTAGTTCTACGAGTACTTTTGAAAAAGAGAGCGGTATGTCTCTAGAAACGTAAATAAACCAGTACTAAAACGTGACCAGAAATTCATCAACCAATTTTTGTCCTTCTTCACATTAAACTTTAGTTATAGAATCAAATATATAACTTATTTTTAAGAAATACAAAACCAATATTTCAGGTATAAGAAAAAGTGCAGTACATAAAATTGAAGAAAAAAAAACAATATTTATCTTTTTCAGCACACTCTTTTCAACTCTTGTGAGTACAAGTCAAACAAATAGATTTTTTGCATTCAAAGCATAAAAAGGTGTACTGAAATATCTTTGTTTTCGGACTGATTCAAAACCCTACTATGATTGCTTTCTATTTCAAAATCAGAGTTAACACTTTCCACATAGCTAATATTCAAGTAGATACTGTTATACCATCTAGTAAGTCTTTTTCAAGTCAAAATGTAAGGGACGAACAGTGTATGGCGTAAAGATAAAAAATCAGGGTGAACATTACGAAAATACTCACGTTACTGATGACATAGAGTCTCACACTCCAAAGAGTTGTTTCCATAGACCGTAATTTTACTATATTAATCCATCTCTTCCACTTTTAGGACTAGAATATATACGCCACTAGTCTATCTGTTACTTACGGATTAAGTGTAGATGTAGTTAAAGAGAAATGGATAAGTTCAATGAGAGTAGAGGGAGCTTCATTGATTTGAAACTACAGCTTAAAAAATCATTCGGGCCATTATCTTGAAATAAAGATAACTTTTACGTTATGTATTTTAGTAGAAGGATGTTCAACAATTTTTAACCAATATAATTTATGATTTTGTTTTAGATAATTAACATTGCATCTACACAGTATAAAATAACTTAATTGTGTGGGTGAATACTTTTACAGCGATGTGAGTAGATTCTTGTAAACGTTTAAAACATAATTTATTTATCAGTTCGTACATCGCGTAGTGCTTTAAATGTCAATCAGTTTTTGGGGTAAATTTGGTATTCAAATTTCGTTGTGATAAAATTTGATTCTCTACAACTCTGTACTTAGTAAACAAGGCCCGTAAAGGAAGACCATCGATTTTTCATTACTAGTTGTCATTTCCTTGAAAGGCCAATCGAGATAAAAATTCATTACCATCGACGCCATGAACCCTCTGTCTGTTAACCGCTTTATGTGGGCGTAGATTTTAATAAAATTTAAAACCCATTGAGACGATTTAATGTACAATAATGGTCCATATACATTCCACTGAAAATCGGAATTCCGTGTCAAACGACTGATGAAATGCAACTCTCGAAATACACACACAAACACACACACACACAGACAGTGGACGAATAAGCTATTTTAAATTTCCGGAGCAACTGTTGAATTTTTCGTTTACTGTCAGGCAAAACATTTGCTTCATTTAGTTTACAAATGATTTTTTCAGTCTCGCCTGGGATGGGTAAACGTGTTCAATTTAAGGGCTTTTGAAAGAGAAAGTTACAAGCGGTAACAAAATATGGGGACAAATGTATTAATTTCTGTCAAGTTGCGTGAAAATATGAACGAATATACAAAAACGCAACTTCAAGAGCTTAATTCTTTAATGGAATGTTATATATCAGACAGTTTCGCAAGGTACAATTATATTTTGTATATTTCCTCAGACATAATCGGTACCTAAATGTCAAATGACACGACAAAAAGCTGGTATATTTTCTATGAATAGAAAAAAGTACCTGCTATTTAGTTTACGCGTGTTATCTTTTGCATGGTTACTGTCAAAACTTTGTCAAGCAAACCCATAAATATAAAAAGCGCTTTTCAAAATCAGGGATTCTGATGGAAGTTTACCATTTGATATAGAAGTAGACAGAGCGATCTTAAGTCTAGTTCCGACAAAATCCAAGGCGCGATATGAGTTGAAGTACTAAAGGGTTGAGGATTGGTAGAAAGCTAATAAGGTAAAGGAGGAAATCCATTTGTTTATTTTTGCGGAAAACAACGCTTCCAGAATCTATCTACACTGTGGACTCACTGCTCAATATTGAGAGCTATTATTTCACATGAAATGAAGTTCAGTGGGTTACAAGGCCAAAAAGTCTAGAATTTTTACAAAGGAAGACGTATATAAGTTTATATAAGTACTGCAGATGCTGAAACATATTTACTCATGAATGTTGCTATAATAATCGGCATTTTTGGAGCCTCCCGCGCGGGAATTTGTTATAATAGAAAGAAATGTGGCAAGTATCAATATATTTTCAAAAATATGCTGAACTGCGTCCTCCTAACGCAACTCGAAGGGGTTTTTTTTCTGTATTGTACGGACAAGGAAAATATGCCTCCAACCTGCCGGAGTTAATATTTTTGGAAGCATATTAAAAATGATGGTATCAAAGCTTGGATTGAGGAATCCCGAAGAAAACAGTGAACATTGTTTTAGAAGCCACCATTTTGGTTGATGGCAGTGCAGATATGCTGCTGTAATATATGTCCTTATTATTTATAGAACTGTGAGTAGTAGTAATAGTAATAGTAGTAGTAGTAATTTATATTACTAAATGAAAGTAGATAAAATTATTGTACCTATATCAAATTTTAATATTCTCAAATAAATGAACTGTAATAAGCAACAGCGAATCCTGGAACAATTATAATTTAATACGGTTGCTCGAATAAGAGCATCTGATTTTATAAAATCAGGTCGACCACCGTCGAACTCTTATATCAACTCTAGTAGTTGAGTAGTAGAGTAAAGTTGCAGAAGTTTCCTTAAAGTAGCGGCCGGTAAACTCTTCAGAGGTTTTCAGTATTTCGCGGTCAGCTTTGAAATTTCACCAATTTTATGAAATTCAACAGCTCGACCAAGTACAATTGCCATTTTGATACCTTAAAAACAACTTGCTGTTTGTGGTGTTGTTCGGTCGAAGAGCTACATACTTCCTATACAGATAAATATAATCATGGTTCACAAGTGTGAAATTACGCTACAGTTAGCCCTGAATTTGTATCTTCAACATCATCCACAGATACTTTGTAATTTGATTCCTTCATTATGCTCTAGATATTTCCAAAATTAATACCACCTAAAAATGAAACAGTTATTTACATCGTAAAGTAAATGAAAGTCGTATCATTAATTTATCTTCCACAGTAAATAATCAACATATGAGGCACTGTTTAGGAAATAACTGATGTCTTGTCTACTAAACACTCGAGGCTTTCTCAGGTGGTAACTAAGTGAGTGATACTTCGTTACATCAATAGTTTGGTTAACATTGATCATGCATTTTAGCATTCAATATGTACTCCAAATGAAGAATTTAACACAGCGGATTTCTCTTGCAGGCAAACCAGTAAAATGTTTTCGAAAGTACCACCTACTTTTTTCTCCTCCACAACATGAATGCAACGTATGTCTTTTCGTACAGTTTTTCGATTTTTATGGAATTTAACTGGCTGTAGCACAAATTGCCACTTCTTTTAACTCGGTTGGAGTACACGAAGCTTCTTCATCTGATACAATTCTCACAAACATATGGCAAACGCATTCAAATAAAATAAAAATTTGAAAACTATGTGACAATTCAGTTTACTTGACGTCATAGGAACGAAATATAGTTAACATTCATAATTTTATCAAAGATTAGGAGTTTGTAAATAAATATATGGCATTTAAAAAGTGGCAAAATTCAAGATTTTGTTACCTATTTGCGCTAAAAATAAAAACGTAATATTTGAGAAATTCAAACATCAATTGATATATTTAAATTTTGAATATTGCATAGTTTTAGGCGTAGGTAATCTAAAAAAAATCTTGTATTATTCCCACTTGTTAGCTACTGACTGAGTAGCTACCTATTAGAATTTGTACAATTTTATACAGGATGCCCCATAATGATATGCGTTGCTTTGGAGGGTGTGTTCCTTGGGTCATTGTAGGGGGGTTCGTTCTATTTTTTTTTTATTTTAGCCTTCCCTTTCTAATAAAAAAAACAACAGAGATTGGTGGTTAGCACCCTTTTAGACATTTGGTAAAAATAAAAATCGTACTCAACAATGTCACTTAATTAGCTAAATGTATTCACCGATTTTCAGATTTATAAGCTTAACCGTTTTTGAGAAAAGAAATGAAAACAGAAATTTTTTTAATTTTTTAGAAGCCCTTATATCGTTAGGAAGGGCTCAAATCGAAAAATTCCTACAATGACTCAAGGAACACACCCTCCAAAGGAGCGCATATCATTATGGGACACCTTGTATATAGGTTCAGTTACAAAATTCCTGTTTACTATATTTTTAAAAACATTTTTAATTATTTATAAATAGATATGTAAGGATAATAAATCAATTATCATATGTCATTTGTTAATGATATCAATATTTATACAAAGCGAGTCAAATAAGTAAGCAAGGGTCGTATTTGTCTCCATCTAACATGCAAATAGAAAATAAATGTTCATACCTAAATTACGAGGCGTTCAAATTATCCACAAACATCACATCTGTTATTCCAGGGTAAGACGTAAGGTAGTTTATTTAGACATCTCTGTTGGTCAAGTGTAGGCAAGTTCCGGAAATAAAAGAGAACAAAACTTTACCATATTGTACAGCTAGATTCGATAATTAATAAACTCACCGGGGGTGGAGCTACCCTCAGACTGGACCACACAAGGTGTTTTCTCGTCTGGGCCCCCTCTTCTTGGCTGTAATTACTTATATCATACCTAAAGCTATGAGGGGTAGGTAATAAAAACGTTATGTAAATTAGACAAGTTTAAAATACACAAATACAAATCAACTATAAATCATAAACTACAATAATACAAAACTACAAGCAGCCGCTCGGCAAGCGCGAGTTATCTTACCAACAATGTGCTGATAGTGCAACCCTTGCACATTCCTTATTCATAGTCTATATATATGGGTCAAGTTTATTGTTTAAGCAGTTATCGTCAGAGGTAAATACAGTATTCATGCCTTTGAAACTATTGTACGCTTCTCTTTAACTCAAACGATACTTTTGTGTGTTTTTTAAGAATAAAAATTTGTTTTTCTCGGCACAAAAGTTATCTGGCGCAGTCGTTCGGATCTTTTTTTGGAGCTTTTCCAAGGGAATATTGGAAATCTCGTCGTACCTTCGACTAACCAAAGAAGAACCTACACAGCTGAACCGTCGCCATATCTTTGGTGAACCCCTAGGCTAAGAAAAAACGAAGAATCAAGCAAAGAAGTTTAAAGTTATTCAAGAAAGAAATTAGAATCAGCAAGTAAGAAAACAACAGTGATTAGGCTGTGGAGAAATTATAGTCCAGTCAAAATTTCCACTTTTGCGAAATTACTGGCTGTAATCGCTGTATCCACCCTATCCGAAGCAACCAAGACATCGTGAGGCTTTGCACTTGTATTTTTAGGTGTCGAAGTGCCTAATTATACATAAGCCCTAGAAGCAACCAAGATCGTGTACTCTCTTTCCCAAGACTGCATGTAATCTAAATCGTGCATAGGAAAGATTGACCCAAGCAAGAAGCCAGCTTTAAAGAAACCATCTCTAAAAGCACGTAGCCTTGAGCTACTTAAAGTATTTCAAGTTAGGGAATTTAGGGAAACTGACAAAGACTTTGACCTGACAAAAAGCCCTCCTGCTCGAGAAGCATATATAATCAATCAAATATAATACTGCTTATATCTTGTAATCGATTATATACACCAGAGCCTTCATGTTTTCTGCCATCAAAATTTTTCTCTTATAAGTAATTTTCATGACTGACAATTATTCTGACGACGATACATTAGCTAATCTTTTTTCTAGAGTTTTTTCCCCAAATCAATTTTTAATAGAACCCGCTGTTAACGAACCAAATTTAAACATGGCTCAAGCCAATATTACCATTCGCGATTATTTAGATTTAATTCCATTCTTCGACGGTGATGTTTCAAAATTACCGAATTTTATAGATTCATGTGAAAAAGTTTACGGTATGCTTATCGTAGATAATAATGCCGCGAGAATTCAATTTTTAATGTTACATTTTCGGAATAAAATAGTTGGTAAAGCCGCAGAAATATTAGCTGCCCGCGAAATTACAACTTTTCCTGAATTAAAAACACTTTTATTAAATACTTTTGGAGACCAAAGAAATGAAGAATCACTATTAAATGATTTAATGATGCTGGTACAAAACAATAATGAAACTGCCACACAATTCGCAGATAGAGTAATCTCCCTGAGAAGCCTTTTATTTTCAAAAATTCAAATGTCAACATTGTCAGCAGCACTACGTCAAGAAAAAATCACTCTGTATAATAAAATGGCTCTAAGAACATATCTATCAGGACTCAACTCACATTTAAGTCATCTACTACGATGCAAACAACCACAATCTCTTGAGGATGCCATAAATAAAGTGGTCGAAGAAGAAAATATGTCATACAATCGTCAACAAAAATTAGGACCAAAAAATAATTTCCAAAAAAATAATTCACCACATATAAGGACCGTACAAGGAAATTTTAAACCTGTTCAATCGGATTCCCAAAGGCCTCCACAATTCAATAGACCTATTCAGAATGTCAATTCAACTTTTCCACATCGAATTCCTAATTTTTCTAGTTCGAGATCTTCTCAACAGAGACAATTTCCAGGACCCTTTCAACGTCCCAATTTTTCAAATTTTCCTCAAAGACAAAATTTTCCACAACAATCGCATTTCCAAAATCAATCATTCCCCTCAAATAATCAAAATTCTAATCGTACCAATGTTCAAATGCCCCAGCGTCCTAGACAAACATATCCTCAACCTATGGATACTTCATCGGGAAATACCAGGCAAACAAGACCACAGCAACAACCACCACCAAGATTTACGTTCCAAGAGTTACACTTCCAAGATAATTCCCCATGTGCAGATACTGAACCTGAATATTACGAAGAAGAGCCCTACTGTGAAGAAGAATGTTTCTATCCTGAAAAATATGCTGAATATCAAGGAAACTATACAGAGGACGAAAATTTTCCTATGCCAGCCTCGGAGAACAATATGAAGAATACGAATTCCCCAAATACGACGAACCTTACCAGTTCCAAGAACCAATAGTAGACTTAGAGATCAACATCGCATCCAATAGTAAACTTCCATATATAATTATCCCAGAACTTCAGGCAAGATTTATGATAGATACAGGATCAACAAAATCATTAATTACAGAATATATGGCACATGTACATTTCGTGGATAAAATGTACTTTAACCCATTCAAAATTAAAACACCCCATACTACATCTATACATGAATGGGCTGCAGACATTCCAATTTCAAAAATATTTAAAAATCCTGAATTAATACACACACACTTTGTATTTAATTTCAGCGATGCATATGATGGTCTAATCGGCTTAGATCTCTTACAAAAGATTGGAGCCACCCTTGACTTCAAAAATGGCTACTTGACCACAGACAGGACAAAAATTCCTTTATTTAGTGAAGGAAAAAGACTAATTCACCCCGACGCTGACGACTATAAAAAAGAAAATAAAAAATATATATATAGTATTCCAGCAAAAACTGAAATCATAGCAAAAGTACCAATAATGGAAGAAAGTGGAGAAGCAATAATTAACTCCCTGGTAATTAAAGAAAAAGTAGAAATTCCGGCTGGAATAGTTAATATAAAAAACAGAGAAGCAACAGTTTTGCTTGTAAACAACACGGATGAGCAAGTAAATTTTCAGTTAGGAGAACCCCTTGCATGCATAAATGGATGTAATTTAAATAATTTCGAACCCGAACCAATGAACACTGATGAATATTTCCAAAATTCGTTAACTGACTATGATACTTTACAAAAGAAAAATTTAGAAAATTTAGATTTGCGACATTGTAATCAAGAAGAATACGAAGCTGTAAGAAAAGTTTGTTATGAATACAGAGACATCTTTTATTGTGAAGGAATTCCATTGACATTCACAAATCAAGTCAAACATGAAATAAGAACAACAGACAATATTCCAGTATATACAAAGTCATACAGATTTCCTCAAATTTACAAAGAAGAAGTTAAAAATCAGATATCTTCCATGCTAGGTCAAAATATAATCCGTGACTCAGTTTCACCATGGTCCTCTCCTATATGGATTGTACCTAAAAAAATGGACAATAGTGGAAAAAGAAAATTTAGAATTGTTATCGACTACCGAAAATTGAATGAAAAAACAGTTCCAGATAAATTTCCCATACCAAATATAAATGATGTGCTTGATAAGCTAGGAAGAAGTCAATATTTTACAACATTAGATTTGGCTAGTGGATACCATCAAATAGAAATGGATCCTAAAGACATTGAGAAGACAGCATTCTCAACAGACGACGGACATTACGAATTCCTAAGAATGCCCTTTTGCCTCAAAAATGCCCCCTCCACATTCCAAAGAACAATGAACCATGTACTATCAGGTTTACATAATAAATGTCTAGTTTATATGGATGACATACTGATATTTTCAACGTCATTGCAAGAACACATAGAAAGTATAAGATTAATATTTGACAGATTTAGACAGACAAATCTAAAAATACAGCTAGATAAATCAGAATTTCTGAAACAGACTGTAAAATTCTTAGGACATATTATAACACCTGAAGGAATATTACCAAATCCTGACAAAATTCAAGCAATTTTAAAATTTCCAATTCCTAAAACAAAGAAAGAAATTCAATCATTTTTCGGATTAATTGGTTACTACAGAAAAATTATCAAAGATTGTTCCAAATTGACGAAACCTTTGACCTTATGCTTAAAAAAAGGCGCAAAAATAGAACATACCGAAGAATTTATCAGAGCATTCGAAATATGTAAAAGAATTCTGACAAATAGCCCACTATTACAACATCCAGATTTTTCAAAACCGTTTATCTTAACAACAGATGCTTCACAATATGCATTAGGAGCAGTACTATCCCAAGGTGAAGTAGGCAATGATAAACCTATAGCCTATGCCTCAAGAACATTGAGTGAATCTGAGAAGAATTACTCAGTGATTGAAAAAGAACTACTCGGTTTAGTTTGGGCAACCCAGTATTTTAGACCATACCTATATGGACGAAGGTTTACAGTTTACACTGACCATAGACCATTAAGATGGTTATTCTCTCTAAAAGATGTACAAAATTCAAAATTTGCAAGATGGAGAACAAAATTACAAGACTATGATTTTACTATTGAGTATAAAAAAGGAAAACTTAATACAAACGCAGATGCATTATCCAGAATCCAAATTCATCCTATAGACACCGAATCTATGCAAGTAAACATTGATGACCCTGAATTAGATCAAATTATTCAAGACCTCGAAAGAGAATCAAACTTGAGAACACCCACTGAAGATGAAGTAGAGAGAATCCTGAATCCACCGGAAAATCTTGAAGATATACCACAAGAACATGTAGAAATGTCCACTGTTCACTCAAACAGAGATGATGAACCACGCAATACTATTCAAATTCTAGACGATATAATAAACTCAAAACCAAAACAAATAATAATAAAATCTGTTTTAATGAATCCACAAAAGACAAAAACTTTAAAAACAGATAACAAAGTTATAGTATATGCGGAGATAACAAAAGAAGATAATGAAGATCAAATTGTCACCCTTTTGAGAGAATATACAACAGAAAACGTAACTTTCTATATGTATTTTGACACGGATAAAATGTATCAGGACTTTTGTCGAATATATGAAACATATTTTAATAATAATGGACCAAAATTAGTAAGATGCACACAACAGAGAATAGTTTTGAGAAAAAGGGATGAAATTAATGAAACTATAAAAACTTACCACGAAGGAAAAACTAATCATAGAGGATCACAAGAAACATTTGAAAAACTTAAACAAAGATATTATTGGAATAATATGTTAACAACTATACAAGAATACATTAACAATTGTAATGTATGCCAGAAAGGCAAATATGACAGACATCCTCCTCAAATTCCAATGAACTTAACACCCACTCAAAAGAAACCTTTTGAACTAATATATATGAACACATTTACATTAGAACAAAAAAATTATCTGACTCTTGTTGATAGTTTTTCAAAATTCGGACAAGCTATCCCTATTAAATGCAAAGAAGCATGTGAAGTAACAAGAGCTCTAATAGAATATTTTGAACATTATGGAACATGTTCAGCCATAATAACGGACAATGGAAAAGAATTTATAAATAATCAAGTAAAAAATTTGTTAGCTTTTCATAAAATTGACATTCACTTTACTACACCCTTTCACCCAGAGTCGAACGGAACTGTTGAAAGATTCCATTCAACAATAATTGAACATTTTAGAATATTCCGACAAAATCCAGAATTAAATAAAAAGACAGATGAAGAACTTATGAAATTGGCTATAATTGCTTATAACCATACAAACCACTCTACAACAGGACACACGCCCTTTGAGATTATTTTCGGACATACATCCAGTAAAGATATTATGGATACAAAATCTAACCAAATAATATTCGATTATTCCTTAGACGAGCATAGAAAGTCGTTATCTCATATGTATAACAATATACAAGGAAGAACAGAAAGTCGGAAAAAGACAAACGTTGAGAGAGTTAATAAAAATGTAAAAAATCCCCAAGAAAAATTCAAAATTGGTCAAAAAGTGTATATAAAAGCACCGAAAAAACGTGGATCAAAAACCGTAACTAAATTTAATGGCCCTTTCAAAATTATTCGTTTAAATGATGATAACACATGTGTCGTTAAATTACAAAATAATAAAGAAAAACGAGTACATCTATCAAACTTAAAATCTAATGTTATAGAATAATTTTTTATGCACATATAATCCTGTGCTAAAAAGAAATACTAATGACCCGTGTGAAATACAACTTATCAGTTTTACTTCAAAGCAAAATAATTGTCAACACACACAATTATACAGTGACAGCCCACAAATACAAAGAATCGAAAATTCAAATTCTTGGATAATATCAACGATATCGACTATTTTAATCGAAATGGAATGTAAAGGAAAGAAAAAGAAACTACTACAAGGAAATTACCTTATTACAATTCCAGAAACATGTTCCTGTGTAATCGACACTTACAAATTAACTCCAAATAAAAATTTTCAAGAAAATGTAGAAACTGTTAATGTGCCAACTATAAATGTACCAAATAATATTACATTTTCAAATTATCAACAAAAATTGACCCTATCAAACAAGGTCAATTTAGAAGAATTATCAGAATTATCAAGACGTACAGAGAATTTACAAAAAGACATTGAAAATCAAAATCTTAACACTATGATAAATGAACCAATTCATTGGATTACGTACATTTTAATTTTATTGATTGCAATAATTATCCTAGTTCTTTTTTGGAAGAACATAAAAAGAATTATTCGAAGAAGAAGATCCAGATTCCAGGTTCAACCCCAAGAAGAAGTGGATGTCCAACAAAGTGCATATACTCCAGAAGTGGTAGAAGTTTCGAACTTTGGCATTTTTTGAGAAAACCCCCAAGTTCTCATCCCAGGGTGGACGAGTTATCTTACCAACAATGTGCTGATAGTGCAACCCTTGCACATTCCTTATTCATAGTCTATATATATGGGTCAAGTTTATTGTTTAAGCAGTTATCGTCAGAGGTAAATACAGTATTCATGCCTTTGAAACTATTGTACGCTTCTCTTTAACTCAAACGATACTTTTGTGTGTTTTTTAAGAATAAAAATTTGTTTTTAAAAACCAAACCCGCTCGGCACAAAAGTTATCTCGCGCATGCGATGTGAGTTTCTGACCATCACAGGGTCACCTCTGGGGCACACCCATAAGTCAACATACCGAGGGTCATCCGTGTACTCTACTTGGTCACTCACTCAGATGTGTCAAAATGAGCAATCAACAACTCAGGAATACCGGTAAATATCACCGGGCTGGCGGGACCGATACAAAATCCACGCCAGTTCCCACGTAGCGAGTATAACCACCCGATAGTCACAATTCATCAATTTGTCAGTCATAATTGTCATACAAACAACATCACAAATTATTGTCAAAAACTATTTACTTCAACAATCATTCCTGGCCAGGCAGAATAAAATATCAATAATTACTCTCAAACATAGAAATATACATTAAATAGCTAAGTACTCAGTCAATTATTCCTTTATTAAATTAATCGGAACTTGCCACACTATATTTCAAAACGTCTCAACAAGATAATATGTGGTTATAAAATTTCTCCGTGTTCTTTTCCGCGATGAATCTGCATTGTCTTCAAAAGACATTTGTTTGACAACGTTTCGGTAAAATCTCATTTACCATCTTCAGGTCTTCTTACTTCTGCTTCGCGTTACTACGTTCGGCTTACTGGAAGATGTTTGTCCACTTGGTGAGTTATATACTGTGCTTTCGTTCCGGTATGTGGTTTTCTTCGCATGGCTGCGCTTCACGGATCTTGCGTTTAATGGTGCTGTGGGTTCTTGTGTTTTGCTTGGCCTACTCTCAGCGTTGCGTATCACTGGTTTATTGATCTTCTTGGTTTCCAGGATAGGTTTCCAAGCTGTTGGTAATCATTGGGTATCGTCACGTGTATTGAGATTTTGAGGATGTTTTTCAATTTCGATGGCTTCTCTAATTATTCTTTTTGCCTTATGCTCCATTCTTGCTAGTACCTTGGTATCATCGAAATAAATCTCGTGGCCGGTGTCTTTTACATGTTGAGCTAATGACGAAGTTTTTTCATTTTTCTGGACAGCATTCCGATGTTCTTCTTTCCGGGTTTGAATTCTTCTGTTAGTTTGTCCAATGTACGTCTTCCCGCAGTCTCCGCAAGGAACTTCATATACTCCTTGGTCTTCTAGAGGAATTTTTGTTTTGGCTGATGGTAGCATATTACCAATCTTCCTGTCCGTGTTGAAGACGGTTTCTATTTTATATTTCTTTAAAACCCTGCTTATTTTGTCGGTAGTTCCCTTGATATATGGCAGGAGAGCTTTGGCTATTGGTTTATCTTCTTCCTTCCGTTCTTTGTTTCGCCTAGGTCTTAAAGCCCTCTTGATGTTGTTACCGGAGAAACCATTTTGTTGTAAGGCTAATTTAACGTTTTTAATTTCCTCTTCTTTGTGGTCGTCGTCAGAGAGTCGTTCTGACCGTGTCATTAGTGTTTTGATCACTGATTGTAGCTGCGATGGGTGGTGGTGAGATTCTGCATGTAGGTACCTATTCGTGTGTGTTGGTTTCCGATATACCGTATAGCTTAGACCCCCATCTTCTTTTGTCTTTATACATACATCGAGGAAAGGTAGCTGTTGGTCCTTTTCCATTTCCATAGTGAACTTGATTTTTGGATGTCTGCTGTTCAGATGAATTAAGAATTCTCGTAATTTCTCCTCGCCATGTGTCCATATGACAAAGGTGTCATCGACATATCTCAGCCACATAGATGGTTTATATTCTGCTTTTTCTATTGCTTGTTCTTCTAATTACTCCATGAATAGATTGGCTATGACTGGTGACAAAGGCGATCACATGGGATTGACGAAACATTGCCTAAAGAACACTAACTTTGTCTACAAAAACCAAAAGTATGGGCCAATAGAGGGATTATTATATATATATATATGTATAAATAAATGCTAATTTTTTTTAATGAAAATTACAATACTGTAATTAAATTGTGGCATTAATACGCCTGAACCAATACATTTCACCTCAGAACAGTATAAGTATAAATTTATTTAAGAATTGCAATTTAGTTTTATATTTATACGAATGGAATAATAGTATTTCGTGTTATATACTAAAGAGCAGGAAATGAACTTGTACGCCCGTAGTAACTGTAAATTCAGACATATACTCTACTTTTTACGGTTCTACCTTTAACAATAATGTATACGTTAAATTACGATTTGTGGAAGTTTGTTGTAGTACTCTTGTCGTAAAAATGTTAATGTATTTTTCTATTCCATTTCACAAAAGCCGGCGTAGAAATAAATTATAATAAATGAGTACGGTTTTTATACAAAGCATGGTAGTGTTTTAATAAAAATATATTTTTTTATTTTATGTTTACGGGTAGAGGAGTAAAACAAAATTATTCATACCTATATGAGAAGCTAACTTTATTTACTGAAGTAATAAAGAATGTGCTAACTATTCTTTAGTTAGAAAAATTCATTTCAAATACACTGAAAGAAAGCTATACTAATATCGAGATTAATACATTTACTTACTCTAGTACAGTAATACGTCATTAAAAGATTAACTTATTCTTGTATAATAAATAAGATTATATATTCTTCATTTAAGAATAAAATTTACTTGAAATCAATAAAATTGCTATACTTAATATGAGATAAAGCTATGTTTGTTTAAATAATTGTTTTATTTAGTTAATATGAATTACTTGACCAACAATTGTTTTTCTCAAAATAAAGTTATGATTTCTTTATTTGAAGTTTTAATTGACTTGAAAGAATTACTGCATATAGTTGAAATAATGTTGAATAAGGTAAATAATAACTTTTCTCAACTTAAGCAAAAATAAAACTAAAGTACAAGATTAGTATTTCAGTATTCTTGCTATATTGTATTTCTTTCTAGAGTAGTTACTATACTCACCTTGTAATAAATAATTAATTACTACTCCCTTAGAAGTATTTAATTATTTAGGTATACGAGGAAAAAAAAAACTTATAGCAAAATGTCAAAGTCATTAATTATCAGCACACCATATATATTTGTCTCTTTTGACCGCATTTTAAATTTTACAGTATGACATTTATTACAAAATATTAATAACTTAATTCGTGCAAATCTATAAACTTATAGCAAATTTTATCAAAATTAAACTATTTTTCTAAATTTACTACCAAAAAAAGACATTAAAAGCTCAAATTCATACACACTTGATTAATATACTATATTCTTCTTTACTAAAATTTCTATTATACAGTGCATTCGAAAATTAACGAACAGATTCATTATTTTTGAAATTCAAAAGTTTTCGAAAAAATCGTCTGGCACATCGATTTTGTTTTTAAAAAGGCCCTTTTTGACATACGACCCACATTTGTGACGTCATCTTTGTTATATATAACGTCATCGACAATTTTTTTAAATAGCAACCCCCAATTTTGACCATGCCATTTGAAAGAGCGTGTCATTCTACATACATACATCATGAAAAATTATGATGTTACATAACAAGAAATAATCTAGGGGTGTCAAATCAGACAATCTGGCTGGCCACTCAATCGGCCCCCTTCTCCCTATCCAACGATTCAGGGAAAACTCATCTAAATAAGCACGGATAGGTGTTGCACAATGGGGAGGTGCACAGTATTGTGAAAATCATATTTTAAAATATTCAAACACTATTTTTTTGAAATTTTTGTTATATAACACCATAATTTTTCATGATGTATCTATGTAGAATGACATGCTCTTTTAAATAGCATGGTCAAAATTTTGGGTTGATATTTAAAAAACTTGTCGATGACGTCATATATCGAACAAGGATGACGTCACAAATATGGGTCCTATGGCAAAAAGTGTCTTTTTTAAAAACAAAATCGACGTGCCAGGGGATTTTTTCGAGAACTTCCTAATTTCAAAAATAATTAATTTATTCGTTACTTTTCGAAAGCACTGTATATGTTTGATACCAAATGTAATATAACTTATTATGAATTTATTTGACTAGAACTCTATCTTATTTCGAGAGGATTCTTCATATCCCAACTACTTTATATAGAAATTTTGAATACGACATAGTTTTAACCGCACCCTAAAAGATTATATACAGGGTGGGTGGTTCTTAACTTATAAGTTATCATTTGAAATTTTTGGTTTATAAAAACTAAGAGGTAAACAAGTCAGGACAATGCGCTTGGTTTTTGTAGTAGTACTTTGTTATCAGTTGTTGTCCTATTCAAGTTTATTTTCACGCGATGATAAAAGTATGGCGCATAATGTCTCAAATGGGGATCTTATGGATATAATATTGGCATACCATGGATATGATACTGGCATACATGGAATCCCATGAAAATTCAATAGCTGCAGCTCATATATACGCCTAAAGGTTTCTCCAAATATTTCATTCGAGACGTGAAGCCTTTTTACGTGTTGTTCAGCGAGGCAATTTGCGGCTGAGGCCTGGCCAATATGGGGGACCTTTAGACTTAGACAAATTATGAATTCCGAGGAAGAGATTATAAGTGTCGTCGAGAAGCCTGGCAAAAGCACTAGAACAGTTGCAGAACAATTTACAGTAGATACGATAGGATCACAATCCATAGTTTGGCGAGTTTAAGGTACAACTTACTTCCAAAGCATTTATCGCGACACTCGCGACAAGAATTCAGACGTCTACGTCATGGCTGATTTTAGGCAATTGTTTTTATTGTCAACGTAATTTTCGATATTTGTTCGCGTTAAAAACAATATTGTTTTGCAATTTAGGGCAATATATAATGCAAACTTTTAGTGTAGTATATAGTTGTATTACTCTCAGTTGCAGTTTCTTAAATATTTTTATGAAAATAAAATGAATTATTCATTTGCTCGTATGACGCAAGTCGTCTTAATTCTTGCCGCGAGTATAGAACTTTACTATGAACATTTTAGTTGCGAACACTTTAAACAACAATTTTCAGTAAATATGTGGGCTGGAATTGTAAACGGAGTGCTTAATGGCCCTTTCATTCTGGAAAATGGGTTAACTGGTGTTACTCGAAAAAAGTTAATCTCAACGTTAGACAGCATATGTGGTTTCTTCACGGTGATGCTCTACCATATTTTGCACGACTAGTGCGATATTTGGATCGAGTGAATCCCGAACTATGAATGGGTCCAAGTAACTCCGCTTGACTTTTATTTTGGGGTCATAAAAATGATAGTATGTCATCGAAGTTAACACTGAATAGGAGTTGCGAAATCGCATACATGCTGCCCTTAAGGCTATTCGACTACAGCCTGGTTTGGGTTGTGCGTGTAGGGACTGATGGATTCAGAGAGTTCAACTGTGTACTGAAAATCACGGAAATAACATCGAACAGTTATTATGATCAATTTCAAGAAATTTACGTCCTTTATATTTATTTGAAATAAATTGGTATCTCCGTAACTGAAAGACATTTTTTTACTTTTCATACCACTACTAATACTATAACTACCAGATAAGAAAAATATATTCCGATCTTGTTTGAATACAATAATATATTTGCTGTATTCAAACAAGAATTTTCTTTTCTTGTTTGCGCTGGAAGTGTCCTCGAACATTAAATATATGAAAGAAATGGAATGAATATTAAAATTCATGTAAAAACTTGAAGATTAATAAGTATATTTCTTTAACATATTAGTTGAGGAACTTTCAATACAGGTAACAAGACAAGTGTATAATACTTGTTTCAAATAAAGTTAATTAAAAGTTTTATCCAACTAGGAAAAATTAGAGAAGATAAAAAATGTGCCCCATTGTATGATAAATAAATTATGGGATATTGAATTAAGTAGGTATTATTACACGACTTGAAAGGTAGTAAAACTAAGGTAATAGCTTTTCCATAATAAATTAAATATATTCTTCTGGTTTTTATATAAATAAATGGTCTCTCGTTGTACAAAGTTTAGTTATGTTCGTTTGAGAAAACAGAAAAATGCTTGAAAAAAAATCGTCCGTACGGCTTTTGTTCATTCATAACTATGAACGTGCTTGTTGCCTATTTGAACTTTTGCTTCCCTCAATTTAAGGCTTGTTTTTACAGACATTTTGGTAAGGATTCTTTTTATGAGAACTGGTGATTAGTAGTTTTTCCTGCTTGGCTAGGATCCAACAGCCGAGTTCTGGTGCACTGACTACCTCTAAAAAGAAAGGATATATTATGATTTTGGCTAAGTGATATCTTACTTAGCAGAATAGCAAATGAAACAATATACAGGGTGGCCAAATGAAAACGAAACAGATCCATTTTCAGGAACTGCGTCAAGATTGTAGAAAATGCTCATTTTTGCTGGTATTTTTGATTCCGCCACTTTCACCCCCTAAGCACCCCAAAATATTTAAATGGCATTGGGGGTTGAGTAATATTTATTTTAAAATTTAAATTATATTTAGTTGCTTACTTACTCCTTAATTGATTAAATATTCAAACTGATAACCGCCTGCTTCCATACAAGAAAAAAGATTTTGTTCGAAATGTTCGCGCACATTCTGAAGCATTTCAGGAGTGATTCTTTGACGCAAATCTTGCAGCGACACTGGCTGTATTATATAGATTTTATTTTTTAGGTAGGCCACTCAATGCTGCCTCTTCTCCCAATCCAGTTCGGTGGAAAACGTTGGTCCAAATACTGAGGGACAATTAACGCATAATGCAGAGGAGCGTCGTCCTGTTGAAAAATCAAATAATCTTAATCATACTCTGGAACATTTTCAGTAATATCAGTCAAGGCAGGGTCAATAGCATCTTTCAGTAATTGCAAATACATTTGGCCAGTCAAATTACCGGGTAGAAAAAAAACGACCCACCAGCCGGTCACCGAAAATTCCAGCCCATACATTTAATTTTTCCGGTTGATGTGTATGCTTCTCGCGAAAAACTCTTGGGTTTGAATCTGACCAATGGCAGCAATTGTGACGACTTAATGTCCCGCTCAAGAAAAAATTTCATTCATCAGAAAAACAGATGTTAAAATGGAACTGTGGATCGTTCCGTGCTCGCTCACTCATTAAATTGCAAACGGCGGTGAAAATCATGCTCATGAAGTTCTTGGACTAAATGTATTTTGTATAAATTAAATTTATTCTTCTTGAAAATGGTTTGTATGCTAGTTCGATTGATCCCAAACACAGATGCCAGCTGTCTCGTACTTAATGTAGGATCAGGATGAACTTATTCCAAAACTGCAACTTCACTAGCTTCATTAACTATAGGTTTTTAAATTTCTCATTTTTTATTGGATACGTTCCCTGTCTCTTGAATTTTTTTTACTAACTCTAGAACATGTCGATCTTGACGTTGTTCAGTAAATAGCTGAGCTGATCTATTCGCACATTTATTGTTCATAAAGTAAAGCGAAATAATATCTACTCTTTCCGCAATGGAATAAACCATAGTGTTTAATTTTCAAAAACACAATTAAATAAACCACCAACCAACGCTTCCAAATAATACTAGAAAATAAATTTGGAATCCACTAATTTTATATTCGTTGTGTGTGTATAGTATTCATTTCTGTTCTTTACAATTGTGTTTTTTTACGAAAGTGATAACAAATCGTCAAAAACCAATGTAGCGCAAGAAATACTAAATTTAAACCAATTGTCCATTTAACTCGAACGAGTGACATTTTTACCGTTACTAATTGTTTGTAGATAAGTTTCAACTTTAAAATCAAAATTCTTAGTAAGTGTTGGGTGGAATTATAAAATTTAAAGTATGTTGTAAAGAAAATGGGGAATACCACTAAATTTGGTATTTTGCATTTTTAGAGAGCACTCTAAAAAACATTGGATACGTGTCATAGGATTTGAACTAATATGCAGTTTTATGAGAGATTAATTATTTAAAACAACATGACGTCACATGTACATTTTTACCAGCTGGCAACAATGCATGACAATCAGAGAAATAGAGGAGGGGAGAATGAGCGTCAAGATGCTCGAACTTAGTAATACAGGAGGCTGTCATTTTGAATTCATCCATACGAAGGGGATTGAAAATATTATTTTATGATGTCGTTTCAAAATTTGTATTTAGAACCACATTAAATTTTAAATGAAATATGAACAAATATGTACTTTTGAAATTTTCAGTTAGCTCGAAATATGAAACGTTCAGTCTCCCGTCCGACCATTATCTATAAATATCTTGACTTAAAAGTGTGACGTACATGATTTCAAAATGGCAGCGCCCGTAGCGTCCTAGTGAAGTCGAAGCTCGTTCTCCTCTCCTCTATTTCTCTGGACCGAAGTGACAAATCATGTTTACAGGCACTATATCTGTCTCTATTTATACAGTACTGCATTTCATTTATTTTATTCTAAGACAAGTTGCATGATATTGCTCTGTTGCCGCTTGTTAAAAATGTACATCTGACGTCACATGTACATTAATTTGCCAATAAATTTTTTAAATTTAATTTAATTTAATATAAATAAGGTGGGTATGTGGGAAAGGGGGGGAACAATGCAACTTGTCAAGGTCAATTCACAGTCAGTAGCACCATGTCTGAGCAAGAGGAACACACGCCTGTGGAGCAACGCAAAGTCTCGGCGAGATGGATTCCTTCTCTCACCTCCTGACGAAGTATCAGAAATCACACTGTCTTAACAATTTGTGAAAAGCTTATGGATGGCTATCATGCAGACGAAAATGATTATTTAAGTTGCATTGTCATCTACGATGAGACATGAGTGCATAATTACACCCCAGAATAAAAATAAATAAGCATAAAGTTTAACCAATCTGGATAAGCACCACTTTGAGCTAACAGTCATCTTTCTTTAGAAAACATTTTTGCCTTAATTTGTTTGTATGCAAAGGTGTACTGCTTATTGACTTCCTTCGTGAATGGAGCACGCTGCGTGCTACTGCAGGTCATATTTAACTTGGCACAATCTACTTCAAGATTTGATAAAAGATCAGTGGCGTCAGAGAAGAAAGTTATTTGACGTCACATATCATGCATTCCCAAGTAAAGCTTTCGTACTTGTTGGGTTTTTTTCGTATAATACACTATGTCCTATGTCATAACCATTATATAAGTGCCATTTAACAGTAGAATATTGGTGAAAATCTTATAAGTTAATATATTTTGCACTAATTTACACTTATTTTAATGGAAAGTAGTTAGACAAACATAACCTTTCCATAATACAAAAATTTAAATATCACAAAGGCAAAGTTCTGTTTGTCATAAAACTGAATTTATGTCATGAAATGATGCTTACTAGTAAAGAGCTATATAAGCGTACATGGATTAAAATAATTAAAACTAGTGATATTGATGAGAGTTAAAAACTACCTAGTTTTCGAAGTTCCTATATATAAGGACGAAATAAATTGTATAGTCTGATATTATTTGTAGCAGTTATTAAGGAACCTCACTGTCTATTAAATTATAATATTTACTAAGAAACTAGACAATTATATTTTTGCACAATATAGAGAATTGATTAGTTTTTAAATACACTTATTGGTAACTACATACAGAAGCGCATTTAATAACATAAAAATTTATAATTACAGAAATCTGAATAGATGTAGGGTGCAAAAGATCGTCCAATATAAACCTCAGTCTAAAAATTGATTTTAAATATGATTGCAGTATGATGTATTTTATGGATTGAAATTGTAAAATAAACCCTTAAATAAATAAAGTATGAAATGCGTTTTACTAATCAATACTCCATTAGTCTGTCGATGTTAATTACTGAAAGCATAGAGCCAGTCTGCTTTTGCATATATGGTTATTTACATTTATACATCACTTGTAATACTGTATTTCTTAATCATGAGCAATTGTTAATGGAGAATTATTAATGAACATTTACCGAAAGTCAAATCCAGCTCTAGATATTTCTTTGTCAGCAATTTTCCTTCAAATATCTTTACATTTATTAAAATCTCTTCTTCTCAATCTCTCGTTTAAATCTCAATAAAAATGCATCCGCAAAGTAACGGTTGCGGACATATGGAATGTTTTATGTTTTTTAGCCCCTTTTTTTATTTTGCAAAAACGTTGTGTATTTTCTTTTAATAGTTGGTTGATGTTTAGTGAAATAAACAGTACGTATTTGACAGTTGTTGTCAGTGCACAAGTTTTCTTTCGCTATGGTTGGCTACTCTAACGCAGAATTAACAGACATGCATTTCATGCGCGACGTCTTTATGTTGACGCTTATCCAAATCGCCAGATTCCTTCATAACGCATGTTTGGAAGAATTCACCAAAGATTGCGTGATACCGGTTCCTTGAGCAAACAGTGCCATTTATCCGGAAGACCTAGGTCGGTATCCATTCCTAGAGCAGAAGAAGAAATTCTATCACTGGTAGAGCAGAATCCAGGTACGAGTGTGCAGAGAATATCAGGCGAGGTAGGAATTAGTGGTCCTCTTGTTTGGAGAATCCTTCACGAACAACTGCTTTATCCATACCATGTGCAACGAGTACAGGCCTTAAATACAATAAATGATCATCAATCACGTTTGGTTTTTTTGCCGCTGGTTTCTACGTCATGATGCTGAAGACCCTCGTTTTCTTACAAACATTATTTTTAGTGATGAGGCCGGGTTCACAAGAAATAGAGTGTTTTATTTTCACAATACGCATATTTGGGTTGACGAAAATCCTCATGCTCTAATAGAATCTGGACATCAGGCACGTTTTTCATTATACATTTGGATGGGTATTGTAAGTGACAGGTTTCTAGGTCCTGTTGTTTTACCAAACTGATTAACAGGCGCTGCTTCCCTCAACTTTCTGCAGAACACACTGTATGCGTTTTTCGAAGACATTCCTTTGAATCAGAGGCAACAAATGTGGTTCCAGCTTGATGTTGCTCCAGCTCATTTTTCCATGACCGTTAGACTTTTCCACATAGATGGGTAGGAAGAGTCGAACCTGTTTTATGACCTCCAAGATTGCCTGATCTGAAACCTATAGATTTCTTTGTTTGAAGATATTTGAAGACATTAGCGCATGGTACTCCTGTAAATAGCCTGGAAGAACTGCAGCTACGGATTAATCAAAAGTGTCAAGAAATCCAAACCAAGGAGAGTGTTTTCGAAAGAGTTCGAATATCGTTGAGACGAAGATGTCGTGCCTGCTTGGAAATGGACGGAGGGCACTTTGAACATCTTCTGTAACTTTGTTTTTTGTTTGTTAAAAGCTTCCTTTGTCGGTTTATTCCTAATAAAATAAAATGTTTGAAAAACGAATAGTGGTCCATATCTCCGCAACCGTTATTTTGCGGACCCATGTTTATTAAGACTTTTCTGCTTATTTTGGTTCATATTATTACCTCCTGAAATATTTTGCACTCTTTTTTTAACACCCTGTATGTATTTAATATAATATTAGTACTACTCGTTTTTATCTTGACCATACTTTCAGTAGTCGGTATATAAGAATATCTCATAAAATGTTCTATTGATATAAGTTTTAAAATTTCTAACACAATTTATCTCCACTACAGCAAGTGATATTGATGGTTTATGATTTTATACGTAATTCTTCGTAAGTCAAGAATAAAGCTATAATGTTAATATATATGAATTATGAATGCTATATTATAAATTGAGAAACCTCAGTCATGGCATCCAGTAAAATATAGCAACCCATTTCCTGTCAGCCTGGGATAAATACAATATCCTTCAATCCTTAAGCTCCAAGAAAACGTAATGCAACTGCAGAGATCGATATTTCAGAGTAATTGGATATTTTATTTCTACTGGAATAAATCGGAAAAGTATTATGGAAAGTTAAGCTTAGTTAAAACACAGTATATGGCGACATTACAAAGTTTATATATTGTATTTTAACTTAAAAATTTATTTTGATAAATAGTGTAAAATAAATTAAACCAAATGTAATAGTAAAATATATGTCTCAATAATAGCAGTAGCAGAAGGGATAGGTTACAAAAATTAACGGGTAAATATATTATACCTATATTTAAATACATGCAAGTTGTGACTAAATATTTCTTTGAAGGTCGCCATATTTCTCGCTGCAAAGCGATTAAATTTGTGGTAGAGCAAAAGTAATACCAAAAATAAAATTCTTAATGTTTTATTTATTCATTGCTGCTATTTAAATTTTCCTACCATAAAATAATAATTTTTAAAAAGCATTTGTATTATTTTGCTATTCTAACCCCACATTTTAACAATTATTTTCATATAGATGTAGGTACATAAAAGTGAACAATTTTAAATGTAGTACTACGTTTATGTTATAAAAATATTTACATATACGGTTAAATTAAAGAAATGTATATTTTCAAAGATTTTTGTACCTACAAATTTGTTGGATAAATTATATTTTTCGTTATTTATTCCTTCTACTTTGGTATCTTTATATATACACAGGTGGCATTACTGTTATTGACTAACCCCTAGATTATTCAGTTATTAAATGTTTAAAATTATTTGTATGTGTAGGAAATACTATTTTAAGAATATGGCGTCCTTAACACACGTTTTTAGGTATAAAAATAAATAACTTCTGACAAAATTCTCAATAACATTGCTTAAGCAACTCCTTGGAGTAAGCTGTTTGTGATTACACTAGAAATTTTTTGACGTTTATAAATTAAAACAAGCAAAATCAGAACGTTTTTATTATATACATGTAATTATTTTCAATTACAAGTCTAGCGAACCTGATTACCATTTGTGCCTTAAAATGGAAAGATAGTTAGTACTGTGAAATTCTCACCACCTAAAAATTATCGAAAATAATTTAAGCGGACAATGAATACATTTTTATACAGGGTGTTCGGAAATTGGCAAAAATGATAAGACATGCATCGAGAGTCAAAAAAAGTCAGTACTTCATATGCATTTTTGTCCTATCTGGCTTCCTTAATTGATATACAGAGCTTTCAAGTAAGAAGTTAAATATTGAATTTCAGTCATAATTTCTTAAACCATTATCTTGGCAACCTCGAAATCTGAGTAGAAATGAATGCAACTTTCACTATTTAAATTGGACTTAGACATAATTCATTATAGTCAACGGCCAAAATTTACTTTTAGAATTAATACAATTTAAACAAATCAGCACCCTCTATTAATTTCTTCCGACATAAACTTCATAATTATTTGTACTCGACCTATACAGGGTGGGCCAATAGTGTGTGGATGCAAGATTGTGGTTATACTGATACATATTTTTAAAATCTGCTGTAGCTGGGGGGTGGGGGGTAGTAAGAGTTACAAACTGAAAATATTTTTACAGGAATTCCTGGACATATACAGGGTGATTCATGTTAAAGTTAAATTTTTTATATGGAACCCCCTGTATATTATTGCATATTTGGATTCCTCCGTCAATTCTAGTGCGACTTCATGTACCATACTTGGTACCTAAAACGTACCGTTTGGACGTTATTCGATATTTTGTCAAAAAGTTGATGTCTAGAAACAGTTGAATATCAGAGGTGGGCGGCAACATAGTAGGCTGTGATTGGGGGAAATTATTTATCACCCTCCATACTACCGAGAGCTAGAATGTCAATTATGAACTCTGTTATCGCTGATATCGTCGCTCTAATTTTGAAAATTTCAATCATGAATAACTTGGTTTTTTTTAATGGAACCCATATATTTTTTTTACGTCACCAGATGACGCATTTCGTTACCCTTCACCCGATATAAAGTTATCTGTATTTATCTCTAATACTTTTCTTCTAATCAACAATTACTTTTTACTATGATGGATTTATGCAAACCAACTAATTTAAACTAAATTGAAAAATAATTAAATAAATAAATATTATGGCCACATTTATTCATACGAATTAATAATTAAAGTGATTTTTTATTAAAAATGACTGTTTATTTAAAATAATTCAATTATTGCTCTCCATAATTTTACATTTAGTTTTTTCAAACACTCGGGAGTAAAGTTGACCATGGTAAACAAACAGTAAAGTTCTGTCACCCTAACTTCACTTTGACAGTAATTATTTCTCCATTATGATATATTTTGGTTCTTGTGGTTATAGTTATGTCTCTATATACTCGTAGATATTTTATTTTTAATATGTTTTCTTTTTAATTTTATATTTTTTGAAGAAGTTTTGTTTTAAATTATAATCCTAATTTTATTATCTACATCTACTGTATTGTGTACTCATCCCGTAACTGGGTTAGTCCTGTGGCAAGTTATAATTAAAATAAATAAATAATTAAATAATAAAGTTGAGTTATCAGTGACCATGTATTTAATCAGTTCGACAGGTTACTTCATGACAGTAACAAATTTAACTAAAACCATTACTAAATTTGTTATTTGTGTTGTAAAATGTTTTAGAGTAGACCATATATCTCGCTGTTATCTAACTTCGCTTATTTGGCAGCTGACGTAACTGATAAGAAAGGTCGCTACCAAGATAGTAAAGGGTTTAGTAATTCATAATGGCCTAAGTATTGATTACTAAACATATACAGAAACTTTTTCTTTCAAACAAACTGTGACACATCTGGAACGCATAAAATTAAATTATTAGATTTAGAAAATTACTTCATCTGGTTTCTTGCTACCAAATACCGCAATAATAATAAATTCATACATTCAGCTCGCGATGGATGCAAAGAAATAGCGGGATTTCGAACGAACCACACGATTCGAGCTCACATTTTGCGTTCCAGTTTGTGGAGCAGTAAAACCTGGATTCGTGAAGTTTTTCGCCACAGAGGCGAATTACAAAACGCAGCGAGTCACGCAAATTCCGAAGGGGATCAAAACGCTTTCATAAAAACAGTGACTAATGTTTATATGTGTTAAAATATAGCGCAGTCGTTAAACAGCCAACATCGCTATAAGTTAAACGATATAAGAAAAATGTATGAGAAATACGATGTTATTGGAAATATTATGTTACTCATATATCTATCGGAGTTAAGAAATGTTTAAGACATATTGTTACAATCAGTTTGTATTAATTTCATTACGCTAAAGGCCACATCTTCCTGTCTTAGAATTTCATATTGCTCATCACTTTCTATATCTTAAAAAAATACTAGTTCAGAAGGTAAAAAGTAGTAAGCTTTAGAATGACTGTAACTATTTCAAAATAAGCAGACATACTATGTTCACGAAGTTACTTACTAGGTAATGTAGCAAATATTGCCAATGATAATTTCAAACCTCCATACACCGCTGAAAATTTGAATAACTCAGTAAATTTAGATAAACATATCATAAGTCTTCAATGCATCTGTTTCAACATTCAACCGGTATACATATAGAGCAGCCATATTAGGAATCCTTTCACAGGTCTTATTACTACTAAAGAGGCTTTTTCTTATGTTATAAGTCACTTTCAGGCATTTGTCATCTGTCTTTCCAGAATTATTGATTCTAACCGAATGCTCATCAACCTGTGCCAAGTTAATTGTCTCGCCGAATTTTAGTTTTGTTTGATCAGCTGATAGCTGTTTTTCTGTGAACTGAGAATGAATCTTGTTTACGTTGTCATTAGTAGATTTTGCCTTGACCTTCAAAATTATATTAGTAGATATATTTGTATTACTTGTTGGGATCATTTTTGGTCTTTATATCGATTCCACTACCTTCCAAGTTCAAAATAAAAAAAAGCTTAATTAAGATGTCAGTACTTATGTCATTGTTTTTAAGACTTCTAATTCAACCTCTGCAGCCGGACGATCTATATAAATCATAGGTACTTGTATAAGGCAGCATTTTCGGTAGGTTGGATGGAATACTGTTGGTTTGTATCAATGTAACGTATTGATATTAGTTGTATTTTATCATTTGTTAGCCTTCTGGATAAAATATAGTTTGATTGTCTAATGTCAGTGGATGTCTAGGCACTGTAGTACTGGTTGAAGCTTATCACTGGGCACATTTTAACAATCTAAAAGAACAAAAATTCATATTTATGTCACTTAATGGCGCCTATATCTGAAAAATTTAATATTTTAACGTTTTGTTTACATTTTTATAGTCTACTTCTTAGTTGTATTATAGAAATTTATAAATTTAAGATATTTAGTATACGCTAATCACAATATGAATTTATTTCTGTCCGATCTACAACAACAGACCTTATAAGTATCAATTAATTTATCACTAAGTCCTTAGTAAGGGTAGTCGTATAGATGTTATTTATTAATATTATGTATTAATTATATGCATTACCCCCATCACACTTTGACGTTATTAATTGTTCCACTAATATTATAAGACGATCGAAGACGATGCGGGCAGTTTTCGTTTATACCATATTATTGGCAGTTATTCTTCTTGGTTTTGTTTCCATTGCAGGTTTTGATGGTAATTTCCGGACTGATTTGCACGCAGTCAATTTGACATTGTTATCGATTCTGGGCATTTGGACGTATGAATGTCTTCTTCAGAAGTAACTGTGCTCACGCACTGAAGAGAAGCGTCATGTTGATTCTGTGTCTGCATACTGGAACAAATCGAAGGAAAATGCTACGTGACTTTTGACGCTGATCATTGATTGTGTTGGTCACATGGTATTTTTTCTTCGCTTAGTGCCAGTGCGTATATGCATGATCTAAATGATGCTTCCCTTTGCTTTACGTCGCTTTTGCTTCTCAGTGGGCGAGCAGTTTTAGTCCTCTGGTTAACATTTTGTGTCATGGTCATTAATGTTCCTGTGCGCGGTTGGAAATCACTGATCAATAATTTTCTACCCCTTACACTTTACGGATGATCTGCAAACAGCAGATAGTTGCGACGATGTTTAGATGTATAAATTTCGGACATTAATTTTATTATGGTATTGGAAAAAGTAGTTCTCTTACTTTTGTAGATATTATTGGTAAAACCAGATGACACATTAATAGACAATGTTTATAGAAGGTTTACTCATACTGAAACAAGTTATCACCACCTCAACAACTTAGTGCACAAATTTCAAAAATCAAATTTGTGAACTAAAACACTTGGAAGAACTTACATTATCTGCGATCCACTCTTAGAGGAAATACCAACCGAAACATTGGTCAAGCCATTAGGAAGACTTCTAAGATCAAGGAAAAGGAGGAACAACTGGCAACCATCTACTCTATATAAAAGGATATCCTGACAAGATAGTTCACCTCTTAAGAGAAAAGTGTGTAAAACAGATCGATAAAGTCAAAGCAGGTTTTTCCCAATACTAATTACAGGAACAATTTACTTCAAGGCTCTGGTGTACACGTATTACTGGACACAGATTTTAGAGAAAGAGAGAGAAAGATCTGACCAAAGCAAGAACCTTGAAGTACTTGCAGTTTGGAAACGGTTCATTCGAAAAAATTACAAGTTATACAAGGTGCGTTCAAGTTCTGAAGTCTCCGATTTTTTGTTTCGGAACTGGGAGCAGATAGACACCTGCAGTTTGGTTTAAAATACGTATGAACTCATTGTGAATGAGTGGCAGAGATAACAGCACTGTACGACACACATACCCTCTAGCGGTGGCGGCAAGAGTGAGAAGTGTTGAAATTCATTGGTGTCATGAATGTGAAAAATGTGCTACGTGATAGAGGTATGAATGGGAGCTTCTTTTCATCAATTGTGACAATGGATGAAGTCGAGACTTTTTTGGTTCGACGTTTGGCCTTCTTTGAACTGTCTGATCCACAAACGCACACTTTTCACATTCATGGCACCATCACCACGTCTCAGTGAACTGGCGATAAATTTTAATGGGTGACGCACCACGCAAATGGATAAAACTAATAATTACGTCCTGTTCTTGCAACGAAAACGTCATCATTTTAAGTGTCAACAACACTTTACTCTTGCTGCCACCGCTAAAGGCTCTGTGTGCCATACAATGCTGCCGTCTCTGTCACGCATTCATAACGAGTTCACACGTATTTTAAATCAAGCCGCAGGTGTCAATCTGCCCCCAGTTTCGAAAAAAAAATCGGAGAACTTGAACTCACCTTGTATTAGTTAAAAAGTAAATATGTCATTCATACTGTTATGTTAGTATTATATTCTGACCAATAATGAAATCAAGAACCGTGAAATGCCTACTGATTCCTCGCTAAACGTATTCCCTGTATTATGGCTATTTCTACTTGTTTGGAAACGCTGTCTAATACCTAACCCTTTTATCGCAACCGTCTAAGAGATTTTACCCTTGCTCCCCTTTAACTGCGCCACGTCATTCAGCTTGGCTCACGGCCCTTTGTGGCCCCTTTTATATTGATCGGATTTCCACACTGCCTTCGCTACATTGTCGTCTCTTTATTTATTTTTCCTAATTGGCTCCATCCTGTTTAAATCACCCAAAGTAAGTCTATTGAATTTTAAAATTTCCTTTTATTTTATTATACAATTTCTTTCCTTTGCTATTATCATAAGACTGGCGACTGTGGGATTTTGAGGCAAATAAATCCTCTATCGCTTTTAATTAAGACGTTGATGAAATTAAATATTTCTAAAAGGTTGAAATCTTCAAATGCATAATTAATACTCCAGAAACGTTATGTTTGAATTTTAATACGCACCGGTTCTAACCATTATTAGCATTTTCAAGAGAAGATCGTTTCCTATAGTAGCTTTCCATTAAAATTTAATATCATTAGGAAGAGCTTTGATTACCAGCTCGCTGTTTATTTTCGAAGTTAACTGATCACTTAGTTCCGGATTAAAGAATACAGAACGAAACTTTTTAATGGGCAAATATTGCTAAGCTGAAGTAAACAAGACATAAACATGACTTTATTTCCATACATTCAATGTCTCATTTAATTTATTTATTATTTAAATTGTAATGATCAGTAATCTAATTGTCGTATAAATGTTGACATTGAGAGCAGTATGGGCAAAAATTTATTTGAAATTTATCACAACCTATTTTATTTAATAACGAATATTTGGATCTCTCGCTAAAAAAATGTGACTGAAAATGAGATATATCTAATACACCTCTCTGGTATTTGTAGTGCGTATACATAAAAAATACATTATAACAATTAAGTCACTGTGTTCTTCCATATTGTGCAAAGAAACTGTCAACATTTTAAATACATAAGATATACTTCATATACCTAATATGAATGATAAAAATAAGTTACTTGTATATATGTTGTGTAAATATTTGAATTATATTCATATATTTTTTCCATAGAATCCAGTGGCCTACTCAGTTTTTTTTTTCTGGAGGTACTTAATATTTTTCGAGTTATAAATCAATAAAGTTATATTTTTTTAAAGGAATATCCTATATATATATATATATATATATATATATATATATATATATATATATATATATATATATATATATATATATTCATAATCTAATTTTACTTAAAATTTTCTTTCAGGTATTTTCGTAATTGCGTTCAGAAAATTTAGAGGCGTATTATACAGGGTTAACTATGACTTAGTACAAATATTTTAAGAGGGGATAGGGAAAATTCAGAATTAACGGAATCACCCTTCAAAAAAATTCCAAACTTATTCATAAAGCGAAAAAAAATTGTTTTCAAAACCTTATTAACCCTTAATTTCTCGGCGACTATGCCGCCTGTCAGCTGCGAGGTTAGGTATATTCTGTCAAAGTCAAACTTGTCAATGGTAGTGAAAGAGCACCGCCTTGCCACGTGTAACGATTTACGGCGCTTTTAAAGAAAAATTTTTGTTTACAAAATATTAGATTAGGTAATGAGAAACACGATATGGTAGCACTGAGAGTAAAACCTACCTTACTGATACTTCCAGAACTGATATTTGGAGATTTCAAGAAAGTTAAATTATTTTCTGTTTTCTAACTTGATTACATTATAACTTGTCGTTGTAAAAATTGTTGTACTTGCTGGGGACCTCTTGGTTTCACTCGACCATTTCATAAATAAAAAAATACTTTTTTTCTGTAAGTATATCTATTGTAGTTACTTGCTTTATTTTTTATGTCACTAAGTAAAATAGAAGTTTCAAGGAATTTTAAAAAGTATGAAATTGGTTCTTTTTTATTTTCAAGTTAGGTAGGTACATACGTATTTAAAACTCCAGCACGTGTAAAACAACATTCGTGGACGTTGTACAATTCGTACAAATGTACGAGGATTTGACATATTCTGTCCATTTGGAAAACGTATTTGATATTCTGCTGCTGCACGATTTGCACTTTCGTCGCACTTCCCATAAATTAGTACCATATCCGTAATTTCCGCGATTACACGAATTTGAATGTGCGAAAAGCAAATACTGAAAACTAATAATAGTAACGATATTAACAATTGTTAGGGTAATATTTTCTTTGTTAATTAAATAAATACCCAATAACGTTTTACTACTTTCTTTATTTCGCACTTTCTATCTTTACAACAACAACTCAACTCTGACACACCCCTTCTTCTTCTTCTTCTTACATTCTTTCTAATCTACATTTTACAAAACATATATTTATGTCTACTTTACTACAGTTTAAACTAAGATATTTTTATTAACAAAATAATTATCCACACAATAATCGACCATGTTTGCATATAATAATATTGTAGTATTGTTATTTTAAATTTCCCGAGGCGTTTACAGTGCTCTGTAATATTACTTTTCTGACCACTACTGCTGTTTAACATTTGTAGAGTATTAGAAACAATGCAACCAACAACACAGTATAGGTTCATATCGACGACTCACAAGTGCTATGTGCGTGTAACCCCATGTCACGGAGGAAGTGTCAAAACAATACTAGAATGAAGAAACCCACGATAGTACATAAAAGAAGATAATATTGATTGCCATAAGAATATTTATCGGAAGAATATTAAGTTCTCGATGTAGGCGGACCGAAGATTGAACGGTGGAGTTGACATTGTAATTTTAGTTTTCGGTTTTTAGTGACAGTTTCAGTTTTAAACGTTTTATTCATTAAATAATGGATGGTTGCGATATATTGGGACATGTGTAGTTTTCCACAATTTTCTTTAAACGTATGTGAAGATATTTCCTAGAATTGAGAGCAATGCAGTGGAGTGACCGTTATCATCAAAATTTTATAAATTAAAAACTGCCACGGGTGTATTCGAAGTTTTCTGTTAGTATTTCTTTCAATCAATTTTCTTAAAATAAATGGGCAATTTTATTAACTGCATCTACGCGAAGTGTGTATTTTGTGGCGAGTAATTATGACGGACCTGTAATGACTGAAAATGAAGTTTTTACAGTTTGGAACGAAGTCACGAAAAACGAATGCAAAATACTGTAGCTAACCGGATTAACTGTTAGCAGGTACTTAGGTATTATTATTAATAAAAATGTTTACTTTTGTTGTTTCTACATTCGGCAACATTGGAACGTTGTGAGAAACGACCGGATGGTACCTAGCTGCACAGAACATATGCCTAGTTGACATATGTAGTCATCTTGGACGATGACTGATGACATAGGCGCCGACTTTCCATAGGAAAAGAGGGTTTTGTCCCATTTTTTTTAACATCGAGCTAGAATTCCGAAATAAATTTTTTATTGTCTTTTAGGCTTCCCTGAGCACGTGGTAAAAATTTTTGTACTTAGTCATAGTTAACCCTGTATAGTTAAAATTAAGGTAATTTTGTTAAATAAGCATAGTGTCCAAGGATGTCGCTTCCGAGATACAGGGTTTCCAATGCTGTAAACAATCAGTTTAAAATTTATTACTTCTAAACTATCTATTTTTGGCATAACTTTTTAGCATATCAGTAGGTATAAAATTTGCAGATTACGTACCAGTAGCGGGGTTATGGGTAACATAAATTTTTTCAGAAGAAAAGGTATATCACCCTGTATAACCATGCAACAAAATTGGTTTCCATATGTTTCATTACATTCTCATCATTTTTTCTTTCTGAACAATTTTTGTATCTCAAGCAGTTTAGAGACAAATTTGATTTTCTTAATAGGAATACGCCACTGGTACTTTAGGTAAAAACTAAAAACTTATGACAAATTTGTCAAAAATATCTCAAGAGCTTTAGAAGTTATGAAGATTACTTATATTGATTTTTTTATTGAATAATTAATTAATTACCTTAATTTTGATCATATAATACGCACCTGGATTTTCTGTACGCAATTAGGAAACACCCTGTATAACACTATGGGTTTTTTGTTTGCTCGTAGAAATCAATGCTTTTAAATTTCCAAATTGATTATATTTAGTAGGATCTATAAAATAAACAAAATATCTATCTTTTTAATTTTTATGAGTTATATACCGTGCTTTCGAAAAGTAAAGAATAAATTCATTATTTTTGAAATTGAGAAGTTTTCGAAAAAATCCCCTGGCACGTCGATTTTGTTTACAAAAAAAAAAACACTTTTTGACATACTACCCATATTTGTGACGTCATCGACAATTTTTTTAAATAGCAACCCCCAATTTTGACCATGCCATTTGAAAGAGCGTGTCATTCTACATACATACATCATGAGAAATTATGTTGTTACATAACAAAAATTTTAAGAAAATAATATGAATCTGAAGATTTTAAAATTTGATTTTCACAATACTGTGCACCTCCTCATTATGTAACACCTGTTCGTGCTTATTTAGATGAGCTGTTCCCGAATCGTTGGATAGGGAGAAGGGGGCCGATTGAGTGGTCAGCCAGATTGCCTGATTTGATACCTCTAGATTATTTCTTGTGGGGATACTTAAAAAGCAAAGTATACGTTACTAGACCGGTTAATTTAAAAGATTTAAAGCAAGGATTCGTCACGAGATACATCGTATACCTCCTCAAGTTATTGATAATGTCCAAAAAGAATTTATTAATCGTCTTGGCTACTGTCAGACAGCCAACGGTGCACAATTTGAACATTTAATTTAGTCAATTTTTTACATAATCATTGTCATTTTCAGTATTACATTTTTCATGATGTAGAATGTAGAATGGCATGGTCAAAATTGGGGGTTGCTATTTAAAAAAATTGTCGATGACGTCATATCTCGAACAACGATAACGTCGCAAATGTGGGTCGTATGTCAAAAAGTGCCTTTTTTAAAATAAAATCGACGTGCCAGCGGATTTTTTCCAAAAACTTATCAATTTCAAAAATAATTAATTTGTTCGTTATTTTCCGAAAGCATACTGTAAATTAAATTAAACAAGTTTTGTTTTAGATATTAATGCAATGGGTGTACATTTTACAACACATTTAGTAATCCAAAATTCCACAATCTCAATATAATAAACAGTTAACACAAGCTAGCAACGATAGTAAATGATAAAGTAGCATAGCAATAAGTAATAAAGTTGTTATGAACAAATATTGAAATTGGTCTTTGAATTTCAACAAAAGCCCTATTGACCTCTCCTCAATATTATTATGCTAATTGCAACATATTTGTATGTATCATGCTTTTCATAATTTTAAAATTAACGGCCGTCTTTAATTTAATATTTTTATTATTTTTTCTTTTGTATTGAAATAAAAAAAACAATAATGAGAAATTCTAGATCCAACACAATAGTTGAAAAGAGGAAAAATAGTTAAGAAAATGTGTATAAATAATTCTTTGTTTTCAATAAAATATAATAAATTTAAAAATAAAAATGAACCAAATATAAAAATACACTATATAGCGTTATATATCACTTGAAATATAATTTTAAGCAGAATTAGATTATGAAAAAATATACACGATATATCGATAAAAACATAACTTTAATCTATAACCAGAAGAAAATTGAGTTCGCCACCGGCTACCAAATTGTTAAACATAGATATATTAGTAGTTAAAAATGGGTAATTCCCCCTGTAGATCAGAAGCGCTATGAAAATTCTATTAACATAGCCAATTGTTTCTAAAAATCAGCATATTATTGTTTTTCAAATATCCAAAACATGGGACACACTGTATATAGATAATTTCCATAAAAATTTCCAAACGTTAACAAAAGTGTTACACTCACACAAAAATAAATCTAAATACCTACTATTTATACAATGAGAAACAACTCTTGATATAGCTCCGTAACACATCAAAAACTTTTAATCATTAGATTTACAGCATCAGCTGTAAAATGTGTCGCACGCACTAAGAAATACTATAAAGCCAGTTTTCCTGCTGCCTAAAGGTCTCCAGACTCTTCTCCTGCCTTCGCAGACGTGCTAAAGGGTATTATGTTTTATAGAAACGCGCTCACTAGAAAAACAGTTTCAACGCATTTGCCCTTACATGTACAGCTGTGCTAGCGATATATTCCTTCCTTGTTAAGGGAGTGCACACCAGTGGCGGATGTTCGCTCACTGAATCATACGTACCTAATTTACATAAATATATTTATTAACTGATATCTTAAGAAATATACCACATTAAAATATTTATTCTGTACAATAATTATTATATTATTGGGTAAATTATTGAACATGAAGCTATACACTAGAATCTAAGAGGGTAAAGTTGGAGCATATGATAAACTAACTTATTCAAATATTTCCAACAAATTATATTTCTTGTTTTGTATAAGTGTAGCAATTTGTTCTTAGAGAGATAAATAATTTTTATATCCAAATTATGGAAACTGTTAAATTTGGCTTTCACGTAAAATTTGTGGTTTCTATTTTTTGACCAATATTTTCCTTTATGAAGATATAGGAAAGCATTTTTTATAGCAGTAGTTACAAATTTTGCAATACATATTTAGTACATCATGAATTAATTGCGTGACATATAATATCATGGTAATTTTTTAGTGCAGAACTCACACTCAAATAATTTTCCATTATCATCGCTCTTCACATCCGTTTCAACATTGCAGGCGAATTTTCATCAGCCAGTGTTTTATAAGACAGCAGTTGGAAACGGTTTGAAACTATCAGAAATATCCGTCCAGCTACTTGTTGCGTTAGATTCATTGGTAACTCATTGTCAATTTAACTGGTCGCATATTTCTGACACTTTCAAACCGTCTCCAACTGCTGCAGCAACAAACTTATAATCTGTTGAATTAAATCTAAATTCAAAATATCTGTCAACCCAAATGTTGTTGCTTTTATTTCATTTGATGTGGAACAAAATTTATTTTTGTTACTTTTGAATAATTCTTCATTCCATATGACTTTCCTGCCATCCTATTTTTTGTGAATATCAGCAGGAAAGGAAGTTGTCATATTCAAGTAAAACTCTAAGTAATTGGTTAAATGTACGATCTATTCTATGAACATAATTGGCAAGAATAATAACTACATTTTGGTGAAAATATTAATATTTTAATTTAAGGTAATACAGTCTGAACCACCGAAATCTTGCCACGTGGGTTATCTTATTGGTAGTGGTACTATGTGATACATATAGATATTATTTTAAACCATTTTCAGTTATCTTCAATCATCTTTTCAATGCCATCTAGTTTTTAGTTTTGGATAGGCAGTTTTCGTGAAATTAAAGATAAAATGTTGAGATGATCAAATTTACTTATCACCAATTTAACTATTTTAGATGTTCAAAATGCCCACCACCAACCTGATTCCACTAGTACAAACATTTCTCAAAATGTCTAATATTATGGAGAATTTGTGGAATAATAAGTTTACTCTTGGGTACGAGGCGTACTCACGAGTCTTGTAATGATTCAGGCTGCGCTGCATAAATGAATCCATATATGCAGAAGTATCACAAGTCCACAAAAGCATTTTACTAATATTTAGAATACATTTTGCTTGATTTTAGCCATTAAAAATTATAGTGGCTTGAAGTGGCAATGAGGTATCTCTAATATAACGAAACATTGATTTTATTTCAAAAATATAAATTATTTTTAAACAATGGGCATGTGACTTTTCTGCATAGTCTAAGGTATAATAAGTATAATAATAATTTTTATTTAAACAAGTTTGTATTTTAGAAATTTTATAAAAAAAAATCTTAACATTTAATCAGAACTGTAGCAGTTGACCTAAGAAATATTGAATTGTAATATTCTTAATAAGGTTCTTCTAAAATTTTGCATATGTTCGTGTATGTTCCATTTTCATTGAAATGATGGTAATTTTTCTTTTATTTAGTTGGCGCGAATGCGCACTATGAACCCTGCGTTTAAATTTAGCTGTTTGGTGAGGTGGATTCCATCTAACCAATCAGATATCCCAATACTTGAAACAAACCAATAAGAGTGCATCAGTGGATTCCACCACAGCAAACTTCTGAATTTTAAAACAATCTCATTCATATCTCGCAAAAATAACATTTGGAAAATTATCTATTAAATTGCTCATCGTTATATCATTTCATCGAATAAATTTCCAGTTAAAAAAATCAGCTTATGCGATCTCCAAAATTGTCTGCCTCAACTTTCAGTGTTTCTAGATGCTGCTGGTTCCTTCACATTATGCGATGCCTATGACAATTTTTCAGAAATGGATTAAAAGGAGATGATCTATTGAATGGCCTATACGTTTAACAGATTTGTCAATTAAAGACAAGAAGTTATGCCACACAGCCTGAATTATTACAAAACTTACCTCATAAATGCTCCATAAGGTTAAAGGACATTTTAAGGTTTGTGGTGGGTAACATGTAATAAAATAAAAGTAGTGAAAGTAAATTTGATGATCTCAACATTTCACCGAGAACTGAGAGAGAAAGAATAACCACTTTCCATTTAAATTTTAAGGATGAACGTTACTTCCGCTTGGGGTTAAATATTTGGGGATTGAGTACATTCAATGTGTTCCCTTTAGAACAAATGTTCAAGTATCTGAAAATCTTTTAGTTTTGCATCAAAACAAATAAAATTGGAAGATTTTGGTGGCCTACATCAAATATTCAAGACACAAGCTAAAATATTTAAGAACTTTTAAATTGAATCAGAAATACAGCATAAAAAGAAAAATACAAAGTAATTGACAAAAATCGAAACAATGATTAGCAATTAAATTAACTATTCTGCAATTTTTTATATCAAATAAGTGCTTTAGGAAACTTACCCTTAACAAAAAATTCACTATACTACCAGTACAAAAGTTACTTTACTAAAATTATTAGAATTCGTTATTTTACCTTTGCCATCTCTGTTGTCTTTACCCTATATACAGGCTGTCTTATGGTGACAGCACATTAGAGTATTTCAGAACTACTTCGATTTTACTTTTGAAAATGTATACTATACATTTAGGTGGTTTCTGGGAGTGCTTTCTTTAAAAAAAATAATGCCTGTCTTGTAGCACTTTCGGTTATACCGGAAGTCTACTTGCTTATTTTAAATGGAACACGTATGTTTTTGCATATTTAGATCCTACGCGTAATTTATGGAGAACTTTTATCAAGCTTCCTTAATTTATTTCTAATAACCTTCGAGGTATTTCAATTCTATCAAAAAAAGTTTCTTTTCGATAACCTAATTCAAGATTGCCTATTTTTACATCGTGCAAGCTGAAGTATTGATTTTTTAGATATTATTAAGTATTAATAATATTGTGTGAAAGTAACTACTCTGTGGACTAAAGCCCCAACCAGCGTTGAATTACACCCACAATAGCTACCCATAGATTCTTTATTATTAGCTTTTGTAACATTTTTACTGTTTTTCAATAATTATCTAAAGAAATTAATCTAGCTAAATTTACTAACATGGTTTAATGAAAACACTCTATAAATATCTAACTGAACTATTGATATTTAAAACAGAGATAAGGGAATACCTTTCATTTGTTATAGAAATTTTAAAAATGGTTTAATTTTACACAAGGTGGTGAATATTTATTGTCGAATTTGCTTAACTTCGAGCTATCAAAACTTGGTTTTTCGAAATGAGACGCCCTGTATATTTAATCAAAAACTGTTTTAGAATATTGCCCTCTATCTATCCATATTACACTTTCCTGTACCTATCTCTTTTAATTTTTCCATTGTTCACATGTTTTGTGATAGTAATTAAAATAATCCAATTTCTTGCGAGGATGGCATTGAAATTACTACTTAAAACAACTGATGCCATAAGTCATCATTTCCTTGGTTGAATAGCATGTAGACTGCTAAAACGTTGCCCACAATCACTCCCTATTGTTCTTCTAATTACTTTACCAATTTCTAAATTTTTAAAAAATTTCGCCCCCGGGTGGGCTCGAACCACCAACCTTTCGGTTAACAGCCGAACGCGCTAGCCAATTGCGCCACGGAGGCACTTGTTGAAACGCGTCATGAGCTGGAAGATATAACATATGTGTATTAATACATAAAAAAATTATCAGTTTATAATTAATTGATAAACTGATTTTTTTAAAGATTATGTAATGTAGCGACATGTATGCGAGTAATAAATTTTGTTATGTTTGTTACATAATCATAAATTCTACTTATTTAAAAAAATCATTTAAACATACCAGCACACAAGTTAAAGCTATAAATTATGTTTATCTAGTTATATGTAAAAATATATGGTAATACAATATCTCATCGTGACTGATAATTTTTATCGATACATGTATGTGTATTTGTCAATCACTTAAGGGCGCCGTATTCTTGAAATAATGTTTTTTACAAATACAAGTAGTTTTAGACATTTAAGGACTGAATAATATAGAGTTTAGCAAATAACGAGAATGTTATCTCATGCCACCTGCGAATATTCAAAGGTACCGAAGTAAAATCAATATACAGGGTGTTCGGAAATTATGCGTCAACACTTCAGGAGGAGATTCCTCACAAGAAATTAGGGTCATGAAGTCCTATAACAATTTTTCGAAAACTCAATATTAACGGAGATACAGGGTGTCAAAAAAATTTTTTTTTTTTAGTTTTTCTTTTTATTTGAGATTTGATTTTTTCCAAGTTCCTATGTATTACTAGTGCCCTTGTACTTGTAGATTTATGATGCAAATATGAGTATTCCAGTGCCAAAGGGCGTAACCTGATCTTAATCTTCGATCCATGGCCCACAACATTTTTGTTTTCACCGGTTTATAAATTTGAACAGCACCGTGTTAAAGAGTATCAAAAATTATTTAAAAAAGTATCTCTTGTTGCGGTACAATAAAATGAACCGTTTCTGAGAAAAACGACTACAAATATTTTCATGCATTAACGCTTTGAATTGATTTTTAAGATTAACAAAGGACGCTTTGAAAACAATAACTTAATGTTGGCTTAGCTACTTTTGACAGATAATACCTATTTATGTGAATTATTCTATTGTGATCATTTGTGTGTAATAAGTATCGTGATTAATAATAACAATAATAATTATAATAAATATTCGAATGAGGAGCTGCGCGACATACATTATTATTATGGTTTAGCTGCGGGAAATACATCAAGAGCAAAACGTTTATATCGAGATGCATTCCCAAATAGAAGAATTTTACCATCGCAGTTGTTCAGAACTGTCCATCAGAGATTAGGTGAGTTAAGACGAGGCGGTTTGATGTCGGTCACCCACGGCGAACTTGAACTCCTGCGGCTGAAGTTCGTGTTTTGAATGTGGTTGATAATAATCCTGATATAAGCGTCAGGTTAATTGCATCGCAAGAAAATATTTCCAAAACCTCAGTCCCTGTAATTTTGCAGGAACAACTCCTGCATCCATTCGATTATCAAAAGATCCAAGCTCTACTCCCTAGAGATCCGATTGCACGACTGAATTTTTGCAGGACAATTATAAATCTCCATGATGGCAACAGAAATTTTATCAATTCAATTCTTTTCATGGATGAAGCTGGATCGAGCATGATGGTGTAATAAATCTACATAATAAACATTATTGGTGTGACGAGAATAAATTTTCTGTGAATGTATAGGCAGGCATCGTGTGAGATCATTAGTTGAGCCACATTTCTTTCCTCAAAGGCTTGGTAGTGAGGTTTACCTACACTTTCTACAAAATGATCTGCCAGTTTTGTTGGAAAACGTTCCTATTGGAGTGCGACGTGCAATGTGGCTAATGCATGACGGTGCACCGCCTCATTACAGTTTAAAGGTGAGAGAGCACCTCAATGAAATTTTTCCTGAGATGTTCGACTTGAACCCGATCGACTTTTTCCCTTGGGGCTATGTTAAGTCACTGGTATACAGAAAGCTTGTGAATAACGTGGAAGAGCTGAAACAATGAATTATTGAATTATTGACAGTATTGCAATAGTAAGAACAAGTAAGAACAAGAGGACATATTCTGCAAGGTTCGTCACAACTTTCTGAGAAGAATGAATTTGAGTGTCGAAATGGAAGGACATTTCGAGAACTTATAAGAGCATAGACTAAATAAAAATGTTACTTAATAATGTAGTTAGTGAATAAGTTTTGTATTGATGAGTTGAAACCGTAAATATCAGTTTCACACAGTGTTAACACATGAAAATGTTTGAAGTCGTTTTTCTCAGAAACGGTTCATTTTATGGTATCACAACAAGAGATACTTTTTTAAATAGTATTTGATACTCTTTAACATGGTTCAAATTTATAAAGCGGTGAAAATAAAAAAGTTGTGGGCCATAGATAAAAGATTAAGGTCAGATTAAGCCCTTTGGCACTGGAGTATTTGCATCATATTTGGAACATAAATCTACAAGGACACTAGTAATACATAGGAAAGACTTGGAAGAAATCAAATCACAAATTAAAAAGTTATCTAAGAAAAACTAAAAAAAAATTTCTTTTGACACCCTGTATCTCCGTTAATATTGACTTTTCGAAAAATTGTTATAGGACTTTGTGTCCCTATTTTTTTGTGAGGAATCACTCCTGAAGTCTTGATGCATAATTTCCGGACACTCTGTATAACGTCAGAAAGCGATCTATCCAGCAAATTTTTAGGTACTGAAATCTTTCAAAATACGTATTTTTTTAAATTCAACGACAGATGTAAACATTGTTATAACATAAACTTACATAGTTCTGCATATAAGATTGTTCACTTATAAGTATTTGAAAATAATTGTTAAACTGGGGGGTTAGCATAGCGAAATAATGTGTGTCATACAAATGCATTTTAAAAATTATTATATTATTTGAGGGGAATTTAAATAGTAAAAGCGGATAAACAAAACACAAGTAATTTTATTTTTGGTATTAGTTTTGCTCTACGTGTTTTATTTTTCGAGATTTCAGTATCTAAAAAACACCACAAATTTGATCATTTTACGGCGATAAATATGGCGACCTTAAAATGTTAATAACATAAATACTAAAAGTAGTTAGATATACAATTTAAGTAGAAAATTTTGAATTGGTCTGGTTTGTTATATCACACACCTATATAACATAAAGTACTTGGATAACATTACATATGAACCGGGATATAAACAGTACAATTTAAACAGTGTCCGGAATATGAGTGCCTTAATTTTACCATATGAGAAGTTATATTAAACGAAACATATTTGACTTAACAATTTTTTTTTGTCTGACCAACGGTAACAGAATTATGATAGCAAACAGGACTTGTGATAAGGTCGCTCACATACTATATTAGAATTTTGGTACACTCAAATAGTGGTAAAGTTACTCATTGGTTGTTATTTTTTCCTGACTGAAAAACTAATAACCTCATTGTCTTTAAAAGAAAACGTGACCATGAAAAAGTTCAATTGGTTGGGGGTGACAAACATCAAAAGAATTTTTTACCTAAAATTATCCCGTTACTTTCCAAATAATATAGTTTGGTAAAATACTCAAAAGCAAAATTTTATTTAAAAAAAGCAAATTTTTAATATTCAACATACGTTAACTACCAAATACTATCATGGATTTTGTTAATATAAAAATTTCGCCCCCGAGTGGGCTCGAACCACCAACCTTTCGGTTAACAGCCGAACGCGCTAGCCGATTGCGCCACGGAGGCACATGGAAGATTTTTAAATGGGACATTGGGTATGGTGGTAAAAAAAATATTACGACAAATTTTATTGGATAGGTGATAAACTTCATAGATGCCCAATAATATTCTTATGTCAAATAATATTTCTTAAGCAACGCATATTCCTCTGAATACTTAGAAATTTATATTAATAAAGTGATCATATTGCTATGCGTTCTAGTTAAGTATTTTTGAAAAGTATCCAATAATTAATATTAATTATTACCCGAAACATATATTGATTCAAGACAATTTGAAGGCGAATGTTTTTTAAAATAATGAAAACTGTTTAATGCACTCAACGACTCAATTCGAATCATGCAATATTTTGAGTAATTATAATGAGTAACAATTGTTTTTGTGTGGTCTGAACTTATTGATCTTGTACGAGTAATAATCAAAACATAAAATCCAATGTAAATCGACCAATTCAAGAAATCATATGTTTATTGGAAACGAATGAAGTTAGTCAGGAATTATTGAAAAATTAAATTCCAAAAAAGCAAGTGGGATCTAAGTACAAGTTTATTCTATCTAAGAATCATTTGCTACATATCCACCCAAATGCCCATCCTGGATATTTCAATGCTGTTCCAATTTTATAATCAGTATTTTCATTGCACAAAAGAAATTTCAGGAAACAACTACTCTACGGCTAGTGCCTCGACCGTCATTGAATTACACCTGAAAAACCTATAGCAAATAGCTAAAGTCACTCGTTAGCGACACCATGACACATACTGGTTTCGAGTTTGTTAGGCAATCATCAGTATGCTATAGGTGAGGTAACCAACGAATAATCCTGGCTATTTGTGTTTGTCTTAACCGACAGATACGAACAACCTATATCGCTATCGAGGATTATGATATTTGCAAAGGAAGAATTTCAGGATACAACTGCAAGCAAGCATTGAATTAACACTTGGAGAACCTGTAACAAACAGTCGTCGGTTGCCTCACCTATGGCGTATTGATTGGCTTGAAATACAGGGGAGTCACTTTTGCGACGCTTAGTACAGTATTCTTAAAAACGGTAATATATACAGTGTGGCCTAAATTAGGAAAAAGTCGCACATTTTAATGCCTTTCAGTTTTCTGAAATAAATAAGAAATATTTTGTGTATTTCATGAAACATCGACTGAAAACGGAAAAATCTATGTGCTGTTTCCTTCCATAACTTTTCTATTTTTAAGGCAAATGTTAGGAAATTTAGTACATTTATATTGCTTGACATGAGTTTTTCCATGGAGGTAGAAGTAGCAAATTTTGATTATCTTATCCGTCATTTTTGACTTCTATCACCAAAAGGATGAAAAAGGTACATTCAACCATGTATAACACATGTCTATTTGAACATATTTTTCTACCAAAAATTAATAATTTATTTTTTTCATAGAAAAAAATGTCTAAATACACATGTGTTATACACGGTTCAATTCACTTTTTTCGCTTTCTTAGGTACCCAGTATCAATACCAATTATGGCGGTTATAAGAAAATCAAAAGTTGGATATGAAAACTTGAGCGTATAATGTTTTGTCAACCTCCATTGGAAAGCTCATGTTGAACAACACCGCTGACCGTTGTTGTTTATTTTAGGTTTTTCAGATGTGTTTTTCAACGCTGCTAATTTGTGCTTTCAAGTCATAGTTAACTATCCTAAATCCGCTTTATTTTTTTTTAATCTAAAAAATTTCGCCCCCGGGTGGACTCGAACCACCAACCTTTCGGTTAACAGCCGAACGCGCTAGCCGATTGCGCCACGGAGGCACATGGAAGATTTTCAAATGGGACTTTGGATATGGTGGTAAAAAAAATTACTCCATCAGGTACTGTTATATAAAATTCATAAATGTAATAATATTTTTAAGCCAAATAATATTTCTTCATCAACGCATATTCCGTTGAATACTTAGAAACTTATGTATAAGTATTGTGATTATATTATTACACGTTATTAAGCTATTTTGAAAATAATATTGAAAATTTAGCTGATAGCAAATAATTAGTCTCAGTGTCATTTTTAGAATGTATCTTAAAACAGCTAAGATATGGGGGCCAATAAAACTAAAGAAAAACTAAAATTATGCCACAAATAAATAGCTTCAGACAATATAACATTACCAATTCGAGATTTCGTCTGTATATTGAAGATTGATGAAGTTAGTCAGGAGATATCCTCTCCATTAAATTAAGTCAAAAAAGCACATTGGATCTAATAATGACTGTTCTACCTACTCCCTACATATCCATCCAAAATATCAATCTCGCATATTTCAATTGTTCCAATTTTAGTACACTTAAATAGTGGCTAAGTTACCCATTGGTTGTTATTTTTTCCTGAATGAAAAACTAATAACGTCATTGTTTTTAAAAGAAAAAGTGACCATGAAAACGTGCAATTGGTTGGGGGTAAGTGACAAATATTAACAGAATTTTCTGTCTACAATGATTCAAAGTTGTAGTATAAATAATGTAATTTGGTAAAATACTCCAAAGCAAAATTTGATTAAAAAAAAGAAACTTCTCAATACTCAATATACGTTATAACTTTGCTAAATACTATCATTGTTTTTTGTTAATATAAAAATTTCGCCCTCGGGTGGGCTCGAACCACCAACCTTTCGGTTAACAGCCGAACGCGCTAGCCAATTGCGCCACGGAGGCACATTTTCAAATAAGACATTGCGTATTGTGGTAAAAAAATATTACGATAAATTTTATTGGATAATAAACTTCAAAGATGCCCAATAATATTCCTATGTCAAATAATATATCTTAAGGCTGGCGTTTCAAGGACAAATAATCATATCTAAAGATGCACCAAAAAGTGCACCAAGTAGGTGGAGGTTCTTATTAGCGTAGTACTAAAATATAATGCTGAAATTGAATTATTTTCCTTAACTTTTGAAGGGAAAATGTTCTAGAGATCATGAAAAACCGTGAATTTGTACCTTATCACTGTGTTCTATACATCGTGAAAAATAGTTGATAATTTAAATAAATTCAAGTGTTACTAGCTTTTTAAAATAATTCTGCGGGATGTAATAATATTTATAATGTCGTATATAATTTTCTTAATGTGCAGTTGACTTATAAAATTCAGGAGATTTTATGATAAAACATATTAGGTGAAAATGATGCTCTTCTTTCTTATTCTAAATGACTTATCGGCCTGGAAATTGTTTTGTATCCTGGAGAAAACGTGTATAATTGACCTAGTGAAGAGATATTCTTTCTAACTTACTCAGATTTTTTTTAGACTGTTTCAGCAAACAGCTATGGAATTCGTTGAAAATTTGCATATAAAACGGCGCCCTTAAGCAATGCATATTCCTCTGAATACTTAGAAATTTATATTAATAAAGTAATCATATTACTATGCATTCAAGGTAAGTATTTTTGAAAACTATCCAATAATTAATATCAATTATTACCGGAAACATTTATTGATTCAAGACGACTTAATTCGAATCATGCAACATTTTGAATAATTATAATGAGTAACAATTGTTTTTGTGTGGTATGAACTTATTGATCTTGTACGAGTAGTAACCAAGATATAAAAGCCAATGTATATCGACCAATTCGAAAAATCATTTGTACATTGGAAACGAATGAAGTTAGTCAGGAATTACTTAAAAATTAAATTCCAAAAAAGCACGTGGGATCTAGGTATAAGTTTATTCTATCTAATAATCATTTCTTACATATCCGCTGTTCCAATTTTATAATCAGTATTTTCATTGCATAGCAAACAGCTAAATTCATTCGTCAGCGGCGCTATGAGACATACCGGTTTTGAGTTTGTTAGGCAATCATCAGTATGCAGTATGTGAGGCAACCAACGACTAATCCTAGCTATTCGTGTCTGTCTTAACCGATAGATACGAGCAACCTATATCGCTATCGCCGATTAAGATATTTGCAAAAGAAGAATTTCAGGATAAATTTCAAGCGAGCAAGCATTGAATTAATACCTGGAATACCTGTTACAAACACTTTTGCGACACTCGACAGTACAGGAATCTCAGAAACGGTTATATATTATATTATAGGTGGCCTAAATAAGGAAAAGTTAGCACATTTTAATGCCTACTATGTATACTGCACTATACATCCGAAAGAAATGCTAAACTAAGACCATGATGTAGAATGATTAGAAGAATGATTCTACTTTATTAAATGAGCTGTATTAATTAAAAACATTAATTTATTTCTAACAATTTTTTAATTGTTTGGATTGAAAAAATATATCAATAATTTGAAAGCTGCTAAATTAATTTAGGTTTTCCGTACATTACCTCACAAAATTAAGTTCATTCTATCTAAAAATAATTTTCTGCATATCCACTCTAATGATCAACCTATATATTTCAACTATTGTTCCAATTTTGGAATCAGTATATTCATTGCAAAAGAGAAATTTCAGGAAACAACTACTCTGCGGGCTCGACTAGCATTAAATTACACCTAAAATTATAGCAAACAGTAATGGTCCCTCATCAGCAGCACCATCAGACATACCGGTTTCGAGCTTATTAGGCTAAGATCAGTATGCTATAAGTGAAGCAACCGACGATTAACCCTAGGTATTCGTGTCGGTCTTAACAAATTACTAATTGGACTTTTTACCAGCTATAATAAAGAATAAGTTGCATAGAACTACTGTAAAAATTAAGCTGCCATAAAATAACAAATATCAGCAATAGTAAATAACACAATAACAATGTCAGAATAAAATAGCATTCTTAAACATAATTAATTTCTTACATAAATATTGTGAATTACTACTATTACTATTTTTAGAAGAAAAGAATAACTTTTTGCAGTATTTTGTAAGAAGTTGATTTCTTTATAAGTATAATGCCATTTCTGTATGATTTCAAATATAAATTCGTTATTGTTGACATTTATTATTATATGTCAAATTTTTGAGTGCCGTATGTAACTTATTATTTGTTACAGTTAGTAAATAAGTTGAAGTCCACTTGATTATTTGTGAATTAAAAAGTGAAAATTGTGTTGAAAAATTACAAATAACGTGATATCATTTTTTAAAAAGTTATGTACTATTTAAATAATAAACAAATTATTATCTCAAACTACAATATTTAAAACGTAGTTAAATCATCATATCATTCACAGGTTTATTAATTATTCAGTTTTTTACACATTATCTTACATTACAATTGTTATAGAAATATTTCCAGTTAAGACAAGTAAAATAGTAGTGCTGATTATTTTCTTGGAAGGATAACTTGATTTTCCCAAAAAAATAATAATAATAAATTATTAATTTTCGGTAGAAAAATATGTCCAAATACACATGCATTATATACGGTTGAATTAACCTTTTTTACTCTTTTTCATGGCATCAAAATCAAATATAGAGACCATAAGAAAATCAAAAATTGGCTATGAAAACTTGGGTGTAAAATATTTTTCCCACCTTCATTCGAAGACTCATCTTGAACGATACCGCCGACTCTTGCTGTTTGTTATAGGCTTTTTAGGTAGTGTGGTAGTGGGTAGTTGTTCCTCAAAATTCCTCTTGCAAAATATTGCAATCGTTGATGGCGATATAGATCGGAAGCTTTAAATGGTACCTGCAGTATGGCATTTTGTAAAAGGAAACTGTTCAATAAAATTGTTGCTTGTCGATATACGTTAACTACGCTAAATACTGGGCTGCTTTTTGTTCATTTAAAAAAAGTCGCCCCCGGGTGGACTCGAACCACCAACCTTTCGGTTAACAGCCGAACGCGCTAGCCGATTGCGCCACGAAGGCACATGCAAGATTTTGCAAATGCGACGTTGGATATGGTGCTAGGTAAAAAAAATATTACAGCAGATATTATTAGACAAACTTCATAAATGATTTTTACGCCAAATAATATTTCTTTACCTATCTATACAATCACATCTCAATAAATATTTAAACTTAGATAAGTATTAATAATATGATCATATTACTACGTGTTCTAGGTAGATATTTTTGAAAATTCTCCAATAACGTCGACTACTACCCGAGACATTGGTGATTCAAAACCTTCTGGGACCGTATGTTTTTTAAAATAAGCAAATCTGTTTTTAAAATTAATAGATACACTCAACGACTTAATTCGAACCAAATTAATGTCAAGTAATAACAATGAGCTATAATATTTTCGTGTGGTCTGAGCTTATCGATTGCAAGTTGTATACAGGGTGTCCGCAATAGGAGTGCCGTAATTTTAAGGGCTTATATATCTGACTAAAAGCAATAAAAAACTCTTATGAAGAAAATGTCTAAACGAATAGTTTTTTTACAAAATACAACTGCAATGTTATGCAAAACTATGTTACGAAATTACAAACTAAGGTAGAATTAAGGTTAAGTAAAAGCGCTTGTAACGTAATTTGTTCATAGTTTCGATTTTGGAATTAGTATTAATGAAGTAAATAATTGAAGTTTCCGAGAAACTCGTTAAAACTGTAACGTTCAACAACATTGTGTCAGGATGCTGATGATAATCTAAAAGTAATATTAGTCATAATGCTGCGTACAGCTAGTGCAACTCATTTTTGTCTAATTTTTCTTTGATGTTTGTGAGTGTACATAAACAAAAATGGAACAATTTATAGTAACTATAACCAGCTGCATCACATATTAATTTACGGCGAATCTAGGCAAAACCCATTGACTACGAGACATTTGTACAGTAAATGACTCTTGCAAGAAACAGAAGTCATTTGAAACACTTGAAACTATTATTCTGTGTTGTGAAAAGAGCTCTAAGACAACCATTCACAGGAAGTATATATGTTTAGGTATACCTATTTGCAATTATTATTTATAAAACATAACAATCCTAAGGTAGTATGTGAGCGACGTTGTCACATATTTAAGACTTGTTTGCTGTCATAATTCTGTTACCGTTAGTCAGAAAAAAAATGTTAAGTCACATATGTTTTGTTTAGTACAACTTATCATATGCGTTGAGTGAGAAATTATAATAGAGGCGCAGCCTTATGGCGAAATGCGTATCCACTTTTGGGCCCGAGATAGCATTAAGTTATAGCAGCTCTTTTTGGTTCTAAGATTCGTCAATTTATCGACAATTTATTGTTCACGGAGGTTTTCTTTGCTTTTTAAACCATTGAATCACACAAAGCACTCAAAATTGACTGTCGTTATCAACAGTTCTCGACAGACGGACAAATCTCGGTCCCAAAAAATCCCTACTGTAAAACACAGTGTAACATAACGGAACGTCAAACATGAAGGCCTTTATTTCTGGTCCGACTTTGAAACATTTTGCTCTATACATATTTTCTATTAGGGCCTTTGTTTTCAAGACACAGGGTGTTAAACTTGTAGATCGCATACGCATTTCGCCATTAAGGTTGCGCCTCTTTCTAATTTCTCACTCAACGTCATATAGCAAAATTAAGGCATTCATATTCTGGACACTCTGTATAAAAATATGAAATTTAAACTTGATACTTGGAACTTCTTAAGGAATTTACAAGCTGCACTATACATCGGAAAGAAATGTTCAAAGGACCCCGCAATAATCTTATGGAAATTGGGTTTCTGTCAAATTGTCTGAATTTTTGATATGTTGTAGATTTTGTCCTCCTGAAGAAAAGTCTCCATGGGCACAAAGTGCCAAAATGAACATTTTGGCAGCTACGGAGCTGCCAAAGCTCCCCTGACCCATTGCAAAGCTATTCATTTTCAATACTATTTACAGATGTCAAAAGCATATTTTAATTATTCTAATATACATCGTAATGTTTTTGAGGTCACTGGATTCAACCCTCATGTCAGATTGGACAAATTGACCGTTGACAGCTGTCAATACACTGTCAACGAAGAATAGAAAAGTAAATATTCTCTTTTCACAATGAGAGTTTGGGCTTTTGAGGAAGCTGAATTCAATTCTCATGCCAGATTGGCAAAATTGACAGTTGACAGCTGTCAATTGACTGTCAACGAGGAATATAAAAGTAAATTTCTCTGTTGACATTGAGAGTTTGGGTTCTTGAGATCGCTGAATTCAATTCTCATGTCAGATAGGCAAAATTGACAGTTGACAGCTGTCAATTCACTGTCAAAGTAGAATGAAGAAGAAAATATTCTCATTTATTATTGAGAGTTTGTCATCTACCATTTTCTCCAATTCTAAAAAGAATTGAATTTAGCGAGTTGGCCAACATAAACTCTCAATGTAAAAAAAGACTATTTAGTCTTTTATCCTTCTTTGGCATTTAATTGACACCTGTCAACTATCACTAACGTCATTAACATAGCCGGCATTTACGTTCAAATACCGTTTGGAACATATGGTAAGAAAAGTACATTTATTGTGCGTAAAGAATTTTTCTCGCAAATAAAATAGTAAAGTTTGAAACAATGTTATTTGGTTTAATTCCCTCCCTTTGGACAAGGCTCAGATCTTGTAGGTGTGGCGATGATCGGTGACTAGCGATGATCGAAACACATCAAATATTTGGAGCATAATTATATTCCTTTCAAACATAGGTATTCTCTTGGTGAAGATTATCATACCTAGTTGACAGCTGTAAACTTACGGTGTCTTCAATTTTATGACTTACTTGGATTCAATGATCTAAAAAGCATAGAAATGTTGCAAATAGCAAGATTTAAATTAAACGTATTTTAATACCAACACTCATTGTAAATAGATTTACAGCTATAAACTATTATTTTCTCTGGCTGTACATCAGCGTTGGATTTAGCAAGCTCAAAACAAATCATTCTAAGGTCAAAAATAATTTCTTTAATATTTATTCTACTTTGACAGTAAATTGACAGCTGTCAACTGTCAATTTTTCTAATCTGATATTAGAATTGAATTCAGCTCCCTCAAAAGCCCAAACTCTCAATGTGAAAAGAGAATATTAACTTTTCTATTCTTCGTTGACAGTGTATTGACAGTTGTCAACGGTCAATTTGTCCAATCTGACATGAGGGTTGAATCCAGTGAATTCAAAAACATTACCCTATATATTAGACTAATTAAAATATGCTTTTGACATCTGTAAATAGTATTGAAAATGAATAGTTTTGCAACGGGTCAGGGGAGCTTTGGCAGCTCCGTAGCTGCCAAAATGTTCATTTTGGCACTTTGTGCAAATGGAGACTTTTGTTCAGGACGACAAAATCTACAACATATCAAAAATTCAGACAATTTGACAGAAACCCAATTTCCATAAGATTATTGCGGGGTCCCTTAAGACGATGATGTAGAATTATTCTACTTTGCTAAATAAGCTTTATTAATTAAAAAGATTAATTTACTTCTAACAATTTTTTAATCGTTTCCTTATGAAAATAATTCATCTTGGTGTCATGTAAATTTTTTTTAATCTATCTTACAATAGCTCAAGATATGGAGGCCAATGTAGCTCGTTGGATTTAATAATGACTTTTTCACCTGCTCCTTAATAGCCACTCAATATATCCATCTTGGATATTTCAATTGTTCCAATTTTTGTACACTTAATGGCAAAATTACTCATGAAGATATTCGGAGACAAATGAGATTTTGAACATGGTTCTTATTTTTTCCTGAAAAAGTAATAACGTCATTTTCCTTAAAGGAAAAAGTGACCATGAAAAAGTGCAATTGGTTGTGGGTAGGTGACATTTATTAACATTTTTTATCTGAAGTATTTCCAGGTTGTAGTCCGAATAACGTAGTTTGGTAAAACACTCAATAATTTCAGTGGCGGCAAAATTTTATTAAAGAAAAAGAAACTTCTGAATACTCAATATACGATCACTTTACTAAAAATACTGTAATTGTTTTTCGTTAATATAAAAATTTCGCCCCCGGGTGGGCTCGAACCACCAACCTTTCGGTTAACAGCCGAACGCGCTAGCCGTTTGCGCCACGGAGGCACGTAGGGGACTGAAAAATGGCACAAAGAACGAGATATTTTCGCAGAACACTTAGCATTTATAAAGTTTATTTGTTTATTTATTTATTTATCAATCCACAACAAACAAAGTAGTCTAAAAAAGTGTTTCACAAAATAGGTCTGAAAAAATTAAAGAATTTGGTATACCATATTTTTATTGTTTTAGAAAGGTATTTTAAGCTAATATAAATCAAATCTCCTACAATTCCTATCAATGAAGTCATATGTATGTTCTCTGATACCAAACATCTAGGTATGCTAATGAACAATTCCACAGACAAAGCTCTAATCAATAATTATCTAAAGAAAATAATTTAATTTACTGACCTGCTAATGAAACACTCTATAAATATCTAACTTCACTTTTTGGCAGTGGGAACACGACAAATTTAACCACAATAGATGAGATCTGACCTATTTCTGCATTTTTTGTCCACTGAGTAGTTAGTTTCACACAATATTATTAATACCTAAAAATATATAAAAATTTGGTGTACCATGTTGGAAAGAGAAGAAAAATAACACTACAAAAATGTATCAATAGTACACTTATCATTTAAGAGAAAAATAAGAGTACATTATATCAGAAGAAATAGTTTTCAAATTTATAAGAAAAGAATTCATAATATGCTTTTTGAAAATAGGTACCTATAGTAATATTAAAAATATCCTCATTAGGAAAATTCTTATTAAAAAACACATTCTATTAACTGGAGAATTATGTTCAGATTGGGTTCTACAAAAATTGACATCAACTGAGATACTACTACAATTAGTTCCACACTTCTATTAAAAACATTTAAACACTTTACTTAATTAGAACTATCAATTATTAAATTAATTTGACAATCATGTGAAAACGTAGTACACATAGAATCACAAATAATATTCTATTGTATAACCATACTTAATTTATTTTGATTTGGTATACTCAAGAATACTACGAGGTGTGATCAAAAAGTAACGGGAATTTTGTAATATCTCGGGTTGTATTTTCATTGTTGTGTTGGCAAACATATCAGAATAGGTATCTATACTATATCAGCTATATCAAATGTTTAGTCTGTTGTCACCTGTTACAAAGGATACATATTCTGCGGCCGGTAGAGCGTAGTTCAGTAATTTTTGTGGAGAGGATTGGCACCCTGTGTTTGGGGGTATGGTAAAGTAAGGAAGAACGTTGGTTTGGGTCAATGTGAGAGATTGATACCAGTAGGCGTACCTAATTAATGGGGTTTCCCTCGCTCCTGCACTGAATGGTGGTTAGGAGCTACCAACGTAAGTCGTCCTTGGACGCAAATGTGGTCTGTTTAATAATAATATGCCACTCATCTCCCATACAAGTCTCCTGACTTCTTGGCTAATCCTCGTGATTAAAATGGGGAATATTATTATGTGTTTTGGTACGATATGTCCTTTGTTTACTATTTGTTATTAAGTAAATTTAAAACTCGAAGAGCATACATTATATATAGTTGAAAATATTTTTACATTTACTTATTTTAATTAAGTATATAGTTACATAATAGATTAGTCTTTCATACTAAATATTATAGTAGTAAAAATTTCTTATAACCTTAAATCATAATAAATAATTTCAATTTAAAGTCTATCTTCATTGCAGCTCAATATAATTCTGGAAATCACATTTTTCAAAAAAGGACCCCGCAGGGTCCTTATGGAAATTGGGTTTCGGTCAAATTTGATGAAACTCTGGACTCTTTTAGTTCTCGACGAGTAGAACAAAAGTTCTCATGGCCACTGAATCCAAAAGTCTCATGGTATTGAGATATAGCTCTCTGAAGTTCGACTTTGGGTGCATTTTGCAGTATTACTAGTTTCACACTTACAATAGTATATACTTGTTTGTTCAAGCACGTATGCATGTACACGTGTATTCAAACACATATAAACTTCAAACACGTATAAACATACAACTACACACATCCGGCAAAAATTCAAGGGGTTCCTTGGCCTATTCTAAGAATATTTTGTATGATGATGATTTGTGAAAAACCCCTTTGTTTCGAAGATGCAGGGGGAACAATATTTGCGACAACCATATTTGATATTTGTTGAAATCATTAATGTAAATAAAAGTATGGCGTACGCCAATGAGTTTATCAAGTATAAAAAATTAATGAGTTTTCTCGTGATTTTTTAACAGCAACATACGGAGATCGCTGGATTGGTCGAGGTGCGCCACACGCATGGTCTACTCGATCCCCAGACTTAAACCCTCTGGCTTATTTCTTATGGGGCTATCTGAAGTCATTCGTTTACGCTACTCCAGTGAAAAATTTTGACGAATTGCGAAATCGGATAATTGCTGGGTGTAACTCAATTAGAAACAACCCTGGTGTGTTTGAAAGAGTTCGGCACTCAATGACGAGAAGATTGAATGCTTGTATCCAGGCTGGAGGAAGTAATTTCGAACATTTATTGCAGATTGAGCAACTTTACATGTACTTTTTTTGATAATAAAATGTTGTTACTGTAGCAAATTTTGTTCACCCTGTATCTGTGAAACAAAGGAGTTTTTCAGAAATCATCATAGGACAAAATATTCTTAGAATAGGCTAAGGAATAACCCCTTGAATTTTTGCCGCATGTTTACCTAACACCCTGTATATGTGTGTGTGTGTGTGTGTGTGTAGTTGTATGTTTATACGTGTTTGAAGTTTATATGTGTTTGAATACACTTGTACATGCATACGTGCTTGAACAAACAAGTATATACTATTGTAAGTGTGAAACTAGTAATACTGCAAAATGCACCCGAACTTCAGAGAGCTGTATCTCAAAACCATGAGACTTTTGGACTCAGTGGCCATGAGAACTTTTGTTCTACTCGTCGATGATGTTTCTTGTACAATGGATACTAAATATTAAAGTATATGTTTATTTTCAAATATGGGCATAACATTGACTAGCAAAGTTTCTAAAATCTTAATTTTAACTTAAAGGAGAATATTAGACAAAATTCATTTGTGTTGGTTCCCACAGATGTAAATAAAACATATTATAACATCACAGTGGACAATATTAAGGCTGAAATCCAGTACTTCCTGACACCCAATTTTCATTCTTAACCGATGTATGGAGATTGGTCATTGACAAACAGTTTTCAAGGAATCTGTTGTTGTGTCTATTTATAACAACAGAAATAAAGACGATGGAGATAACTATCTACCTGTATCTCTTATAACAAACTATCATTTCTTATATGTAGGTTATCAATCTTTAAATATTAAAAGACACTTGGACAATTTTACTTCTAAGAGCATAACAGCTGTATTATACACTGTAATATAGTTATTATGTAATGATTTTATCAGTTGTAAAACAAAAATAGTAACATAACAACAGATAAACGTTTGTTTTGACGCAAAATTACATTGATAAACCATTCTTCAAAACAAATTAGAAGTATAGTTTTCCCTCTTGCTTTAGCTTTCAAAGTCGTTCTATGATAGAAATGTTGTCAACACAAAAAAACTATCTTGAAATTTAAATAGTTACTACTTTTATCTCACCCGTTTCATTAAAATTTTTTAGAAATATGTAAAATCTATGATTTTAGGTGTTTTCATATATTACTTACCATTATGATATGTTTTATAGAATTCGCTCAATATGTAATTTACCGCTGTTTTTTTTTTCAACCAAATTATTTTATAAGCGGCAGCCATTTTGACACAATGCTGAAAATCATTGTTGTTATGACTGTAAAAATATCATAAATTTAGCCCGTTTCCTAATACTGAATGGTCAAAAGTAAACAATAATTACGTTATGATGATTTTAAGCTTTTGGCGCTAGTTTTAACGTCAAAAAACTATTCTAAACCTCTTCAAAAAGCAATTATGGTAATGTTCTAAATAATCACTTAACAAGCGGCGCATATAAAAATTACTAGATAGGTGCCATACAAATCAATAATAAAATTTCCGCAATAAAAATTACTTTCACAAAGTGCAGTAAAATGCGTAAAATGATATTGAGTAATAATACGCCACATACTATTCAGATTGAATACATTGTGACTAATGTATGTACACCTCTTTACGATACAGTTAATAATTTACTTTTATTGATGGATTTTATGCTACAGAAATATTATTGCTACTAAAGATACCGAAATAGAGCTCTTATAAAATTGTTATTTAGCGGATTTGTTGCTATTATTTTTTATATGGTGCCAATTTTGGTTGTATAGTTGCTGTATAAACATACAAATTTTGTTTTCTTTTGTTTTATTTTTATTATGTATCTGATCATGTAAATAATAGTATATTATTTAACGAGCGGTAATGCAGGTCATAACTCACACAGATGAAGTTTGCAGCACGAGCCGCAGGCGAGTGCTGTAATTCATCAAGTGAGTTATGACCATTACCGCAAGTTGAATACTATACTTTATCTACGACTATAACAATAAAAACAATAAATACTAAGAAACAAGTATCGAGAAAAAAAATTGATTTGAAAACGTCAAAATTATTTTGTTAAAATATCAAATGACTTTAATCCCCTCAATGATAATAATTGACAGTTCCGCCTTCTGAGAGGCGTTGGCAATTTAATAATTTTAAAATCTTTTAATTATTCATTCCTTTCCACTTGATAAAAATTCTGTCCATTTTACACCAATGGAACGTATTTATCGGCTTAAAAATTTCCAAGAATTTACTGCGTACACTATTTGCATACCGAATTATCATTTTGGAAGCCCAGCGTGAGTTACAATAACTCACTATAAAAACTCACCCTATTTGTTTATTGATACTATTAATTGCTCAAAAGCAGTTGAATAATTAATATATAAATTAATAGGAGTAGATAAACATTATTATAATTATTATCTTATTCTAAATACTGTGCGTGCATACTTGATATTATAGGCATTTCTTTATAGAAACATATAGATTTTCTATAGAGGCAAATCAGCTAATCAAATTTAATATATTTCTACAAAATTACTGTCTGACGTACTTATCTACATGAAACATCCTGCGAGGGCGAACTGCAATTCGTTAACATCCAGAATGAAGCATTGGACCCTTTGCTACATTGGGGGATTCTTTGGAAAGCAATTCATACTCTAAACCAGGCCCTAGAAAATGACAAATTGGACATTGAGAAAATCCATACAAATCCCCTAATATCTAACGCCATTCTACATCAAAATCTAAGTGTGGGAGCTTCCCTGGCTCTCTGACCGGATTTCAGTCGATAATGGCAACTCTTAAAAAGTTTCAGAACATGATTAAATGTTACGTTACCGAAAGAATATTACAAAATGTTGTTGGGTGTATGTGATATTGCTGCATTATCGTACCAATATACAGAGTGTCTCAAATATTACAGGCATCCTTGGAAGAAGTAATTGTACAGTCAAAATAATTAGATTTACCCAAATATACCTATATCTAAAAGTTTCCAAAATACAGGGTGTCACAGATTTCGAAATTATTGTAACCTCAATGTAGACTGTGCCTGGAAACACGTCACGTAAACAAACAAACTTCATTGTCACTCTTGATTATACAAGAAATATCCTTCAAACAAATTTCACAACTACTGTCAACACTTTACTTTGACGTTTGTCAATGGCCTTCGACTGCTTAATAAAAACTGCCTGTGTCAGAGAAATCGATCCGCTTATATAGGTTTTTTAGGGTTCTAGAAGTTTTCGGCGGTCTTGAGAATCAAATATAATGTGGCCGAGAATATTCCAGAAAAGATCAAAATAAAGGCATCACAAAAATTATAAATTCTAACATAAACAGAAACATAATTGATAAACTAAAAAGGTAGGTGAGCTTCCGTAACATTATTAATATATTTTTTATGTACTTGAAAATCCTTCGTAAGAAAACAACAATAATTCTAGGTTATAACGAAATATCTTGGGTCTAATTATTCAGTGTGTTTAAATATTCCCATTATCACCAGTGGCGTAGCAACCCAGTGCCACTCTTGTTTTGGTAATGATGGTACGCTACTGCCTTAATTATAAAAAACAACGTAAAATACTCTAAATTTTGATTATTTTGAACAAATTATTATTAAAAATTACAAAAATATTTTTATACATTTACCAGCTTAACACAATTCGCTATGTTGTGGCATTTTTACATATTAAAGTAAATCGACCAATTTATTATTCAAATTTAAGGCTATAAGGAAATCATAAACCATTTAGAACTGCATATTCCATGTAAGTGCAGTAACAATATATACGTATCTATTTAAATAGTTATAATTAAAGTTTCCAAATTGTAGAATGTAGCTAAAGTTGATACTATCGAATAAAAATAATAATAATTAATATTAAAAAGTTATAAATTAATAAATTATTAGAACCATTTCTATTGTCTCCAATTTCTTGGTCAATTTATTGAAGCTGGAAAACCATCCTTAAAATACGTCGAGTTTAAAATTCTAATAAAATTTGACAACATTGTTTTGCCTTATTCCTAGCCCCGCTGTAAATCTAGGATTCAGCATTTTCTTACATTAACCCTTCACAAAATCTAATTCGCAATAATGTACATGGTACGGGTATAATTGAGCTTAGTGTATAATACGCCACACTGTTGACTGGGACATTCCTTGTACTTGTTGAGCGATTTGTCTGGTACTTATTCGGGAATTCTCTTCAACAATCTCTGAAATGTGTTCCTCAGCTGCTGCAATCCGTCTTCGACGCCCTAGACCTCCAACTCTTCCACGATCGTCTGTGTACAGTAGAGAAGCTGCTAAAGCATTTCTTACTTCACCATCAATTAAAACGATATCCATCAACTCCAAGTTGCTATACACGTAAGCCATTTTTGGCACTTTAAAAACTAACGCAAACACTATCGAAAAAATGTTACTACTAAAATGGGTTCCAGTATTCGGATCTGCGCTCCGAATGCTAGAGACTACAGTAGCCCAGTGATGTAATTGTTGAAAATACTACAACTTCAATAATTTGTTTGTCGGAGCTGTAAGGATTTTATAATTTTTTTAATATTGACTTTTCATGACGCATCTATTTCCAATTATTTTTTTTATGTTGTGAATCACCTTGTATAGTACCGCCTGTTAAAATTATGACAGTGAAAACTTTAACACCCTGTATACCTAAATAAATACACGTCTCAACACGTGAGAGGCTAATGTGATTAATCGATACGTAACTACATTACCTAACCTCAAGTGCCTTTAATACTCTTGAAGGAGGTTTGCACTTCACAGGAAAACTCATTCCTTGATGTGCATATTCTACGACTTGCAACGAACTTGTATGTTATTTGAAGTTATCTTAATCTAGCTGCATCTCAGTTGTGCAGTTATATCTACACTTCCGTCTTTGAAATTTAAAAGGAATGTGAATGTATAAATCACTCTGCTCCACCATATTTTAATTTATGTACGACCATAATCAAAGTTAATTTCAATATGCCTGCGTATTTTTTACTAGAATTAGAATATAAGTAAGTCCAGTTTGAACAAAAAAGATTTAATGCTGAGCTTAATAATTTTATTATCTGTGACGTAAATGTGAGCGTAACTATTTTGGCCCTAACTTTATCACGTTTTTTATTAAAAACTGTTATACCTACATTGTTTTTGAGGAAAAAAGGTATACTTGTCATTAGTCTCAGAAATTTAGTCCAGAGCATTTAGATCAAAATCGACCGGAATAGCGGAAATTTTTAGGTACAGAAGATATCGAGATGCGGTTTTCTGCATTGTGTTCAGGAAGGTCCCAAGAAAAAAATCTATATCGTCTGGTTTAGCCATTTTTTGAAAAATGCCTTCTGGGCCGGAAAATGCATTACACTATTATAGGAACGACTGGAAAATCGCTCGGAAATCGTTAGTGGGGGCTTTTCGGGACTACCGAACTTGATTCTGGCATTAGAATTACCCGGGGATGCGCTCTGTGGGGTACGCGGGGGTGAATTGGGGGCGAAATGGCAGCGTAGATTTCCCCGGGGGCGCTCGGGGGTCCCTCTGTGAGGTTGTCTGGGGGTGATTGGGGAGGAAATGGCAGCGTCCATGAAAATCACTCCTAAATCGATACTCGGGGGTTTTAGGGGATGCCGAATTAAATTATGACATTAGACTTACCCGAATAATAAAAATTTTGTTTGAATATTAAATAAATATATATTACACATATTATAAAAACCATTGCTTTGGAAGTCTTTTGTGCCTCGAAACTGGATTTGAAAAAGGCGCCTAAACTATAAAGAGAGTAGAGTATCGTTGAATTCGGCATCCCCAAAAACCCCCCGAGTATCGATTTTGGAGTGATTTTCATGGACGCTGCTATTCCCCCCCCCCCAATCACCCCCAGACAACCCCACAGAAAGACCTCCGAGCGCCTCCGGGGAAATCTAATGCTAGAATTGAATTCGGCATCCCCGAAAACCCCCCGAGTAACAAGTTTGGACCGCTTCCCATGGACTATCCAATAATAATGGTAATTCTAATACCAGAATGGAGTTCGGCAGCCCCGAAAACCCACGAGTAACAATTTCCGAGCGATTTTTCTGAGTTTCGAGTCGTTTCTATAATGGTGTAATGCATTTTCCGGCCCAGAAAGCATTTTAAAAAAATGGCTTAACCAGACGATATAGACTTTTTTCTTGGGACCTTCCTGAATACAATGCAGAAAACCGCATCTCGATATCTGCTGTGCCTAAAAATTTCCGCTATTTTTCCTAACTTCCCTGGACTAATTGACCATCTTTGATAAAATAGCTTTTCGAAATCAGATGCATAGTTCATTGTACAATATTCTAACGTAGTACGCGCCAGAATTTCCAAATTGGATATGTTAAAGGTAGATCAACAAGCAAAATGCTATGGACAGTATTTTTCAACATGCAACATTTTTAAAATGGAAGCATACTGATTCTTGCAGCTCCAGATAGTCGTCCTGAATAAGTTTGTGGATAATCCGCAATGTGAACAAATTTTTTGTTTTTTCTTCTCTAAATTCCTAAACAGATTTTTTAAATTGTTGATTATTAGGTTGTAATCTATTTCGAAATCCTCCCAAATATTCTTGCTGTCCAGCACACTTGAAATTTAATTGTCAACAAATTACAGTCATCTCTCGTATCGGAATATGAAAAATTATTGTGTCAGAATTTTTAGATTTTATAAACTAATTGATTTTAACCAAAATTGGATAGATACCTTACATTTAGAAATACTCATTAACCTTAACATAAATTTTGTCTAATAATTGGTAAAATTTAACTAACTATTGTTGCTTACTACGTTGAAATATTGTACAACGAACTATGCAGCTGATTGTTGAAGTGCTATTATCTCTTGAAACTATTGACAAGTGCACTCTTTTTCCTCAAAAACAATATAGGTTTAATATTTTTTAATAAAAAACGTAATAACGTTAGGGCCATAAAAGTTACGCTCATATTTACATCACAAATACTTTTTTCGTCACTTTTTATAAATATAAATATTTGAACGGAAATATACAATTTTTTTACTGTACTAGCCGCTGTAAACATATTTGTGAGCCATTCTTTGAATGACGTGTTTTATTTCGACAACACATGTAACACACATAGTATTTATACTAATGTATAATTAAATTCAAATTTAATTTTAGAGAAATGGAAAAACACTTCTTCATTAGCTACCTACATTATTTGAATGATGCTTTTCTATTAGAGTTTTAGTAGACTTTTAATATATGTATATTGCTGTTCTACCTGTAAAATGGTCCTCATCTTTTCTAAAATTTATATTAAAACAAACTTCTCTAAGATCGTTGTTATCTTTACCTGTAATTTTGAAATAAGGTACCTAATTTCTTTTTCACGCAAGATAATTAATGTAAATTCTGTGCACATTATTATTTACAATTTATGATTTATATCTAAATACAGGGTGTTCTGAGAGTCCATCAGGAAACTCCGGAAAGTGATTCTACAGATTAAAATAATAGCAGTATGTAATGGAAATTTGTTCCGAATTGTCAATTATTTACAAGTTACAGCTTGTCAAAGTTCAATTTTCTTTATTTTATTTTTTAATTAATTCAAGTTCGATTATTTTCTCATTTGGCACACCCACTAAGTAGATTCATCTCTATCGGACTAATCAAATAAAGTTTTATTTTGCGCCGCTAGAGTGCAGTTTACCTAAAACTAGAAATTAGCTTTGTTATTATTTACTTTTATATACTTTTTATTCAAGCCGATAAATTTAACCGTTTAGCAGGAAATTGCTGTTAAAGTTTTATCAAACATCAAATTTTTAATTGTTCTCTCTGTAATTAATCAAGTTGTCATATTTTAGATAAATGTCAGTAATTTTGGTGTTACAAGCAGAGATGTAAGTGTGATAATATCATGTAATACCATCACTTGTAAAACCAGCTTTTTCAGTAAATAAAATATTACTAATAAATGCATTATCCTCATCATATTTTTCCGTAAACGGCACATTGGATCTTCATGATAATGTGCGTGCATCTTTTGCACATAAAATGGATGAAGAAGTTGCTCGTGCACTGAGAGAAACATTAGTTTGCAGTAAATCATTTCCGTTTGTTCCAAACTAATCCTAGGTTTGAATACAGAGAAGCATACCTAGCTTTAGTGATAACTTTTAATAAGTTTAAAGTATTGAAAATTCTAGTTATTATATAAATATTATATATTTTAATATTATAATATGTATATTTGATAATAATCAAATATGTTAGATATACCACTGCAATAATTTCTTGCAAATATGTCTTAACCTCGTATTTAACATAGTAATTTAATAGTTAGATTACATTATTTTAATAGTACTAAATGCTGAAGGTGAACGTTATCTAATAAATTTATTATATTAATATAGCAAATTAATCTTGATTTCTAGCAGATATCATTTTTTTTCCAGTAGTTAATTTGTTTAATTTTTAAAAAAATTAAGATTGAAGAGTTTTACGCTAATGTAAATAATTATCTTAATTACATGGATTGTGAATGCTGTATTATGTGCCAGAATGTTCTAAAGAGCGCTGATTCCAATGTTATTAAATGTAGGTACCTATAGGTATACAGGTTATAATGTTAAAAAATGTTTTTCCGAAAAACTAGATTCGATCGCACAAAACTAACTTCAGGTTCGTGTTTCTGCACCCTCGAAAATAGAGGAGCAGAAACATTTTGAATAGAAATTGAGTTTTTTTTACCAAACTTTGATTTAGGCTTTAGTGGCTTTAGTAAATAAATTACCAAAAAATCTAATTTATTTTATAGGTATAAAATCTCAGCTTGTATATTATGTGTATTACTAACCTATAAATACAATGACTATAGATGTAAGCCCCTACAGTTGTAATAAATTGCGCAGTTTTTCTGCCTCGTTCTCCATCACCATCACCTACCTGGTACCTGCTGTCAAACAAAACGAGCAGTAAGCCCATGGCACTTGCTACTGCTAAATATACCTAATAAAAATAATAAATAGTTGACTTACCTTATTTTAACAACAAGAATAAACTTCTGACTATAACTTGTGCTTATGAGCTGAGCTGCTTGCAGTCAATGCTCTGTATTACGGGGTGTACGGATGGTTGGTGGTTGACAAATCTAGATCATACTAGATACAAATAAGATCTAGCCCTCCCCTCCCACACTCTTTGCTGGTAACTTTTTTAGCCTTACGCGGGAAAACAGCAGAATTGGTGTCATGAGATAATATTAAATAAATTTTGTTCAAATTTAACTAAATAATATTATAGTTAAATTAGTTCGTTTCCTATTATCTCTATTGAATAAGTTTACTGGAAACTGATGATGTATATTAATATTAAAATTAAAATATTATTATTTAATTCAGCGCGTTTGTAATAATAACATATTATTTAATATTTACCATTTATAAAGCTTAATATTAAATGATCTGAAAATGTGTAAGATTTACTTTCTGTTTGTTTAATTTAAACTGATTACCTTTAAACTTATAATAATTTAAATACAAAATTATAATACGTTAGGTATTATTCTACACAGATCATATCTAATTAGATAATTTAAATTGAAATGAATCATGCCTGAACTTACAGGTTAGTTTAATATCAGATATTAATTTCCTCAGTGTGGAGAACTTTCTAAGCTAAATAATGTACAATACTTTCCTGAGCAGCAATTCTTCTTGTACTTATAGACGAATTTATTTCCACTGAAACTAGCATCCTTTCTTCTCTTTCTGCAATTCTCGTGGTTCTTAGTTTTCCTGTGTTATAATTATCATTTTAAGAAAAACTTTGCTGCCCCAGACGTCTATGAATGTTAACGAATGTTTGGACATATGGTAATCGTCTATTAGGATATGTGTCTATATAATTTCGCCGAGCTTGTTTTGCATTACCATTTGCTTGTCCATAACCAAAATGCACATGATTTCTCAAATTATTATGGTGAAAAATCAAACTTATACCCACTTTATATTACTAATGACGTTTATTTGAAGCAAGGCATCTTGATTAATTATAGAAAGAATTATTAAAAATGTGATGTTTTATAAAACTTTAAAAGCGATTTCCTTCTAAACGGTTACATTTATCGGCTTGAATAAAGAGTGCCAAATGAGTTAATAATCAAACTCGAATTAAATAATAAGAAAAAAACAAACAATTGATAATTCAGAAAAGAAAATGATTACATACTGCTATTATTTTAATCCGTAGTACCACCTCCCGTTGTTTCCTGACGGGCTTTCAGAACACCCTGTATATTTTCCTGTTACAGGCCGTACAAGACATAAAATAATTTGTGTGCTATTTTTATTTGCAAAAATATATTAAATAGTGAAAAATGTTATTTGATCTATAATATATATTTTTTCGCAATTATTGTTTTATATGCATATGATGTGTATTTAATTTCTGAAGTGCATGCAAAAATGCAACTGTAGTTGACTGTCCCATTAATTTGAAATGTCTCAACTAGGAGTAAAAAGAAATAAAGACATTATTTTCGTTTGAAAACAGTACTTACAACTTTTGCTGAATGATACGCCCCCATTACATGAAAAAGTCTCTGGAAAACTTTTAGAATTATGTGATCCCAACACCAACAAAACTCGACCACTAGCTGGACAAAGCCAAGAAGTTTATTCTCTTAGCAAGTTAAATCTTATGACCAAATTTTTATTTGTGATACAATAAAAGGTTTTGTTTCTTAAACAGTATTCAAACAGGATTGTACCTCACTAAACTTAATAGAAAGAAGAACTTCGAAAAGTCGAGTATGACATTTATTTGACTTAATATTTATATTATACAAGGTGTAACTGAAATGCTCTACCAAATTGTTAATAACATTTAATTAAAAGTTATAGGAAGCAGCTGGATGTTATCACATAAATATAATTTTATTTAATTCAGAAGTTATAAAGTATTATACTATGACCTAAGTTCAATAGAAATTCTTGTCATTGCTGACTCTTTTGTCTTCTGGGTGTCTATAGGCTTTAAGCTCCTAATTATAAAAAAATATGGAATTCACATGGAAATAGATCTGAGCTGTAGATCCATATTTTTACGTCATGCAGTCTAATATTGTCATGATGCATAATAACACCACATGGAAGCTTTTCTAAGAAAACTTGATAAAACTTGTTTGTACTAGTCTTCGCTTTAGGTCCTTTCAACTATATAATAATAATAATATCTCTACCCCTCATTCTAATCACAGGGATTAGCCCAGAAGTCGGAGACTTGTGCGGGAGAGGGGGCGGCATATTATTATTAAGCAGGCCGCACTTGCGCCCAGGAACGACTTACGTTGGTAGGCTCTAACCACTATTCAGTACAGGAATGAGGGAAACCTGGAAAACCTCATTAATTAGGGGGGTAGTCAAATATCAACCGGTATCAATCTCTCACATTGACCCAAGCCAACATTCTTCCACCCTACCATACCCGCAGAGAGGGCGCCAAACCTCTCCACGAATACAGCTTATATACGGCAGCTGGGCTCGAACCAACACCGATCAGTCACCTCGATTCAAGTACTGACGCCTTAAACCGCGCGACCACTGACCGACCCAACAAGGCAAGGTTCAGCAAGGTTCCTTCAAAATCGTTAGAAAATAGCATCGGAAGTATTTTAAATTTCTTTGGTGGTGGTAAAATTGATTGTTATTGGATGATTCAAAATAATAACACAAAGTTTTGTGTCCAGCAATTAGTGACAAGAGAGTGCCATTATTATTTACTCCATGAGGTACTGGTCCTAAAACACTGTACTAACAAGATCAGCGAAAAAAATCATCGGAAACTGTCTAGAGCACTTGTTCATGAAACCACCCCCGTCAGAAGTATCTTTTGGTTTTTTTAGGATGGTTAGCTCATTTTTGGCACCCCAGATCATGCGTATCGTGTTCTATGCGAAAAATTACATTTATGTCTATATACGATTTTTAGTATTGGTAATTAAAAATGAAAAATATTTATAAATTTTCATTTTTTCTAAGATTATTTTTTTTAAAGGATAATGATAATTTCACCACCTCCAAACCCCTCTCAAACTTTGCACGAGAAAAAAACGGCATATTTTTATTTTTTCCCATTGGGGGTAGTTTGCCCAATCCCACCCTCGCCCTAGGGGTTGCGATCAGTGCTAACTCCTTTAGCACACATCTCCATACTGGCCTTGATACACAAGATCGACGAAAAAATTCGGAAACTGTACAAAGCCTTATTTTCATGAAACCATCTCTGAAAGTAGTGATTTATGCCATTTTGAGGGTGTTTTAATATTCCGGACCATGCCCATCATGTTCTACACGAAAAATTTTACTTAGGGAGTACCAACATATTTCTGCTCGCAAAGGGGCCACCCTCCTCGTACTTTGACTGCATCTGCTATAAGGGTACGTTTATATCTGACACTTGTGTCCCGATATATATGTGTCAAGTATCAGATATATATCACTAATGACTGTTTACATTATGACAGAAGTTGCTATACATTTATATCATGGAGATATGTATGGCACTTCTCGTCGCTATATCTATACGAACCGTTTACATATATGGAATTCGGTGTCTAAAATCCGCAATAACGCTCAATTTTTTTAAGGCTGACATCAACTCAATTTGAAAAGCTTGTTTGTAAAATTGACTATATAATAAATAAAGAAGATAACAAATTCAGAAAAACTATTAGCGTAGCTAAAAAGTTTAGCTGCATCTACCTATACCCAGTTGAAACACTGATAATATAGATGTAATATAGAGACACACTGTCTCACAATAAACGTGCATTAGACGTATTTAGGAAATCAGATAGAAATCTGAATTTTATAAGTTTCTAAGTTGAATATATAATATTTACAGTAATGTGGCAGTTGTACCGGAACTAGACGTCAATTCGTTAATTTTAAACGAAACATTGTATTTTTTATTTCATTTTCAGAGCCTACGTGTAATTTTAAATCAACTTTTTTAAATATACCGTATGTCCAATCTCAACAATTTTTAAATTATTCTGTTTACCTTTTTTCATCATAACTGAATCATTGAGTCTGACTCAGGTAATTAACGACTTTAAAAATAATAATTTTGTGAGAGAATTTTAAGTGAAAATATTTTAAATAAAAATAATTTGTTTTATTTTAACATTTTTATACAGATCGAAAGGAAATAAAATATAGAAAGAGATGGTAAAATAAAACACTATTTAAAATAAGCGAGTTACTGAGATTTGAATTTGTCACTATAGGCCGCCCACTTTTCAGCTCTCTGTGTAAAATCTGGAGGAAACCCCAGGACTATTCTGGATATTATGTCCTGTCTCGGTATTATTTCCACAAGCTTATTATTTTTAAATCACTTGTTATCTGAGTTAAACCGAATAATTCAGTTATGAAAAAAAAAACGAAATAACTAAAAACCTGCGTCGAGTTTAAACATATAGTAAAAATGACTACATGTAGAATCTAAAAATTAAATAAAATAATACCTGTTTCATTCAAAATAAGCGAGTTGACATATAATGTAAATATTTTGCTTCAATTCAGCAATATTGAAAGGAAAATAAAGTCCTCAAAAAAGAAAATTCAAATTTCTATCCTGTATACACATATATAGGGTGTCTACTTTTATTTGTGTACAAATGCTTGGAAACTTTATTCTCCAAGATAATCTAACAAATAAATAGCTTCAGACAAAATATTTTATTGTTTTAAATGTCATCAATATCCGCTTCTTTTGATCCTACCATGGTTTTTAAGATGGCGATGCAAGGTCTGCTATTATTTTTGTATACCCCTGAATCTTCTACACGATCCCAAAGTTTTATTCGTGTATAAATCCTTAAAAATTGTTTCCTTCAAGATACTCCAACAAATATTTATCTGTTTTAAATAGCATCGAAAATCGCTTCTTTTGATCCTATCACGGACTTTAAGATGGCGACCGAAGGCCTGTTATTTTTTACACCTTCAAGATTCAATATAAACGCTTAGACATTTTTTTTTTAATCAAATAAATTAGTGTTAATCAAGACCCCACAAAACCCCTATGTGTGAATTTTTAACAAATACTATACATAATGTTTTTATTTGTATATAGCTCCGTAAAAATTCATTCTTCAAAATAATCAATTATTTTTTTGTTTTAAATATCTATATCTTTAGTTTAAATTAAGCAAAATATTGAATTTGAAAGGTACTAAATCAGATTTAATTTTCAGATCTATAGTTCTTTATCCCCATAAACATTTTCTCACAAACTGTTGAATATAAACAAATGAATTTTGGCAGGATTTACTTATAAATAGCTAGTTTACTGGCATATTGCCCATGTTCCTGGTTTGTTGTAAAAAGTGAAATAAACCACCCCTTGCATGTTTATTTTGCAAACATTCTGATACTTAAAAATTTCTTAAATTAAGAATTTTTCTTTGGACTTTATCTTTATATGTTTTTCTTTTAACATCCCAGAGTTTGGATTCGTGGTATAAATTAATCGGTTCTTCAATATCGCATTTTACCCACTCTTTTTTCTCATTGTTTTTGAATTACTGCCGACACTATCACAAAAGTAGACGACTAGTCAACTAGAGCAATTTCTATCAGGCGAGTGCGAATACCAAAATAATACGTTTTTACATCTAATCGTATAGATGTGTCGATATATATCGTAGACTCTTGATACATATAACTCTGACACAAATATTCGCTCTGTTTAGATTAAATGCGATTTCTGTCCAACAGAGAATGAAAAATCGTTCAGTATGGGTATGAGAGTTGATTTTGAGATGAAAAAAATTAGTTCCCTATAGTCACTTAATATGCTAACCCAGTGTGGAAGATCCAGTGCAATTTTAAATTTTATTGGAGATCAAATCAGCTTAGTTTGAAAAGCATATTTGTAAAATAGTCATATAGTTAAAGTTTACTGTGATATAAATTAATCAATTCAATTCAATATCTTCTTTTATCCATTATTTTTTATCACTCAATATTAATAATTTGCTGCCGACACTACCACAAAAGTAGAAGAATAGTCAGTTACAATAATTTCTGTCAGAAGATTCCGAAAGGTGTTTACATCTAATCATATAGATGTGTCGATACATATTGCGGACGCTTGAAGCATATCTCTCTGACAGAAATTCTGCAGTGTTTACATTAGGCATAATTTCCATCGGATATAAATATCGAGGAATTAATGTCAGATGTATCCTAACAACCATTCAAATAAAAACTAATTCAAGTTGTGTCAACACGCTATATCGTCACTGTCAGTAACTTTATTTACTTCCATATTTCGTCAATCTTGCATCTTTTTCTAAAGTGGGGCTCTTTGATAAACACTTTCTGAGAGAATACGGTTTTAAATGTTTTAAAAACGATATTGTGGAAACTGACAGCGGAAATATAGCGCGTTGACAGATGATGTTAAGTTGATCGCTACGCTACGTCACATGTCCAAATTTTCAGAGCCAACTTGACTACATTTTTATTTGAACGCTCATTATTTTTGGTCAACAAGAGACAGGAAAGCCACTGTAAGCAAATTTTGCTGTAATCCAATAGAACACTGTAAACAGATTCTACACTCCAAACTTCAACATTTTCTTTGAGAAATTTTAAAATCACATCACATATCCTTCCACATATACCATATTGATGTTTCTGGTTGTGCAATATACAATGCACTTAGTCGTGGCCCATCTTTAGTTACTTCTTTGAAATTTTTCACAATTGGATACACAATACATGCATTTCTATACGCTGCTTATGTATAAATATGCAGTAGTTGCAAACCCTCAGCGCACAATAGCAATTGCGAATAAGAAGTTTAATATGCTGGAAAATTTGTAATGTTGGCCTGTTACAAAACGTTTTTAGAATTGCCACAATGAAACAATATTGCATTTTGTACTAAGAGGAAATAAATGCTAATGTGGCTGTTAGATGTGATTGAGAAGCATATCTGCCTCGAGACGATCCAAACATTAGTACGAGGTGTAAAACAAGATACACCTTTCGGTCAGCTCGAAACCGGTATATGTTTGGTGGGCTTCTGACGAGTGATTTTAGCTGTTTGCTATAGGTTTTCCAGATGTAATTCAATGCTGGTCGGGGTGTTAACCTGCAGAGTATTTGTTTCCTGGAATTCCATGTTTGCAAAAGATCCAAACATTCTTTTTTAAAGCATAACAAATTGAGGTATTAAAAATAGAGTGTAGGTTGATGTCGTAGTACAGGGTGATCACACGTAAACGTTAGATTCGTTTGTAACTTTACTATTTTAAGAGATATTAAAGCGTGCATTCATTGACACACAAGGATTTCAAGTCTTTTATAAAAAAAAAAACAATGCGTATTGCATTACTGAGATATTGATATCAATTTAGTTTTTTCTTATGAAACACTATATATTACTATATTTTTGGATTGTCCACCTTTTCCTGATTGGATTGACATAACGTGTAATGGGTTATCTTTTACTGTTCGCGAAATATTCATGATTAAATAATAATCCATAATTAAAGTCTTATTTGTTTATTATAAAGAGTGCAAAACTATATTTGAATTCATTCTATAGAGCAATTTGAATAATAAAGTTTATAAAAATTGTTCAAACTTATTTCCTTCCATTTCTACGAAAAACCTATATTGTTTTTCTAAATTATTTAAACAATTATGCGTAATTTTTGGGTGTTGGTTTATGTAATCCATGGCTTCTTGTACTCTATCGTACATTTCAAAATTAGTGGTTGGTCTACTTTTATAAACACTATGGTTTGTATGGTAAACGCTTTTCACAAGCAACGGCAGTAATTTTGAACACTTATAACTATTTTATATTTTATTATGTGTTGTGAAAATAGCTATAAGAAAACACACCAAGTATGTTTATTACGTGTATTTATATTTATTATGTACAAACATCTAACATCGTAGGTGTGCGACGTTGTCGCATATTCAAAAACTGTTTTCTCTCATATACCGTTGGTCAGAAAAAATTGTTGAATATACTTGTTTGGTACAATTTATGATACAGTAAAATAAAGCAACTCATATTTTGGATACCTTGTTTATTTTAAAACTTACCCTCTTCATTCTTTCCATTACTAATCTCTCTCCAACATTTGTCTACGATATATTGGTTGCTGTAAATTTTGTAATTTGTATCGCTTATAGATCCTCGAAAACTAAAGATATTAGTAGTTCTTTGTCCATTTTTCTACACACGACCAGCGCGTACAAATAAATTAATTTTAAATATGATAAAATCAGATTCGCAGGTTTTCCGGCGCTGACCTGCTTCAACCTATTTTCACTATGTACGTCTCCATTGAAAAGTATGTTATAATATTTAAAGCATATAATAAAGAACAACGCAGGGTACTGTAAGCTCGAAACCACCTGCGTTGTGTTCGCTAGAGCCTGCTTTAAACTGGTGTTTTTGTATCAATTTATTTTTTATTATTATTAATTTTATAGCTTATAAGTAGGTATTTGGCGCTAGTTACCATTAAGCGGAAAACCTTTTTCTCCTCTGTCTGTACCCTAACGTTTATGTGTGATCAAAGATATCAAAAATCAAGTCTTAAATTAAAGCCAAGCTAAGTTAAAAACAAACAAGAACGGTAATTCCCTTTTCTGCTAAAAACGATTTTTTAATATTCACTTCACTTAGGATACAAGACAATAACATTTATATAACACAACATAAAAAATACTATAAATATTAAAAGTAATGGAGTTATTTATCTCTTTTTTTAAATTGTGACATTGACATCTAAATCTTGGAAAAGAAGCCCCTAAGTATAAAAAGACATATGCAATGTAACACTACTTCTTCTCAAATAATATTCTGCTAACGACTCTGTTTTACAACATTCTGTATATCAATAACAAATCATACACACGTAGCAATGGAACGATAAAACTAGAAGGTGCCACCAGGAATAATTAATTCGCGCCGAGATTTGATTGTTCACCTGGGTTAATCTGCACTGCTCAAATTTTAAATTGAATTTAGCAAGGAAGCACCAGAACAAAAAGCAATTACAAAGAAAAGTCGTAAATTCAAGGGTTTTGCATACGCAAGTGTCCGAAAGGTATAAATTAACGTTGAAAAAAAGCAATTTTGTATTAAGTTTGAGTCATCCAATTTGTTTTAAAAACAATCCAGGGTATGAGAAGGGTGGGAAAGGAAAGATCTAAAGAAAAACAAAGTTGTGTAACGACGCGAAAAGAATTGTGTTACTGCGTGAACAATGCGACCAAAGAAACAATAACATTTGAGCCCGGGGGAAGAAACCAATATGTACACTCACGAAACCAATATCCCACCAATGTTTGTATATGGAAATAACAACGTACTTTCTACTTTTTATATTTGCCATTAGTGGGATGATAGATTGATAAACATATGAAAATTGTAGTTGTACATTTATTTTTATTGATGTCTAGTTCAACTACTTAATACACTTTATACTTTACAGTACTTTACATATCATTAGTAAGTATGCAGTGATGTGTGTTAATTGATACTGATACAGTACATTTAATAATAATTTTTTGCATTATGGCCATAAAATATAATGTTTACCCCTTCTTTCAATCTATGAATGTTTAATTTTAATCAATAAAATTCGATAATATCGATATTGCTCAATGTACTAAAGGAGCTGTCGGCAGTATCAAATTTCCAACACCGTTTTTCTATTAATGTTTGGTGTGGGATCATAGGAGATCATCTAATAGGACATTTTCAGTTAGATTGACATTAGAGGCACATTTGAATTTTTTGGAGAACATTTTAAAAGAATTGATCGAAAATATATCTCTGGACGTAAAAGCAAATATGAGCTTTTTGCACAATGGAGCTCCAGCACACACAGGTCGACAAGTAGTTATATGATTAAGTCATATTTTTGAAAATCACTGGATAAGCCAGAATGGTCCACTGCGTTGGCCAGCCCGTACACCTGAATTAAATCCACTGGATTTTTATTTATGGGGACATTTGAAGACCTTAGTTTATACCACCGAATTGGAAACAGAAAATGACTTGCGAAAGCGGATTTTTGCTGCTGCCCAAGAATTCAAGAATTCAGCGAGTGCGCAAAAATTGGATCCGAAAGTGTTGTGCATCTGTGGAAAATAAGAGTAGACATTTTAATCATATGTTGTAATTTATCTTATGTTAGGTATTTTCAAATGAAACTATTTTGATTTTCGGTAAGTGCGACGTGAGTCTATTTAGAAGTTTTCGTTACTTATTTTTCAAATTCCTATTTGATAAATAAAATTGCAAAACAATTGTCTAAACTAAATTCATTCATTTTCAAAATAGTTTATCTTTGAATTTTTTGTCATCAATAAAAAACAAGCTGGTGCGTGGTAGGCAACCCACAAATATGCTCAGATGACGGACTAGTCCGTGTATTCGCGTATTTAAAAACGGCTTGAGTTATGCTTTTGTACTATTTAACTTTTTCTTTTTTCATTTATACGTACTTACGAATATATAATATTACAACTTTACGTGTCTAAGCTTTCTTTGTGGATATTTTGCTAAAGATCCTTTCATAATTTTTGACTGAAAGTTGATATGGATAATGTAATGGAAACATTTCACATATATCCAGAACAACTCTTGAAGGTTTATGTAAATATATGGGAACGCCTGACTTCTTAGCCTGAAATAGCCTTAAGCTTTAATATACACAGACTCCTAAGTGAAATGCAAAAGATAGCTTACCGAAGTATCACGGAGGTGATGAAAGCCATATCTACTACAGCTTTAGAGGTTAACTAACCCCAGGAAGAAGCTAGGTGTGTATTACAATAACAGTATTCATCAACTGACGAAGTGGAATGCCAACCGAACACTTGGTTGTGATGTATAGTTTTAAATAAATTACAATGAAGTTAATAAAGAGCAAAGTTAATGTCAAGAATCGAGATAAAGAGCGTGAGATAAAATATAGATTCATAATGGTATTGTGAATGGTCGCAATGGAAACAGACGGAGTATTCAGCTCATACATATAAACTCTGCAATCAAACATTCAAAATGGATGACGTAGAGTGCTGTAATTTATATTTAATTTTTTTTAAAGCATAATCATTGACTAACAAAATTCAAGACATTCACACAATATTAATTTTTTTAAGAAATTTTGATTTTGTACTTTTTTAAATATATACTCATGTCTGCAGTAATTGCAATGTTTTATTATGTTGATTTTGACATTGTCAAAAGAGATGATGATTGATTCTTTGGTAACTGATAATTGTGATGCAGCAATGAACAGTGAGCAGATGAGATTATTTTCTGCACGTCTAAAAAAGTTTGGAGTTCACAACTGTGCAAATAAAGTTTTTTAATATGGTTTTCAAACAATGAGGCAAACTTCAGAAATTACTAAAATTGGATAGCGCCACTGCAGCCTCCTACATAATGATTCGTTCCTTTAGCTGATTTGTTTCTTTTGCAAGTTCTATCGTATCCCAAAACTTTATGTTTTATAATTCACTATAGCACTCTTAATTTTATTCGTTTTTTTTAAATATACTCTTTTTTTTTAATAAAAATGGTGAAATTATTATATCTCTTTTAGTTATTATGTTAGTTATAGAGTTTTCATCAGCACGCTACATAACATAATTTTGTGAGAAACGTGAATTAATAAGATTCAATTTTATTATTTTATATTAGGAATATATACTTAGTATTAGCAAATCGTATGTATGCACAAAGTTTTCCTCTGCCACATTTCATCTTCAAAAAATCTTTCGTTCACTTGACACACATAGGACCATAAGACAATTACAACTAAGACTTGAAGGTGTAGAACGTAGACGAGTTCGTCATATTTCATAGGTAGAAAATAATATCTTACACACCATAAAAGAAAATCCTTCTGTTCAACAGCAAATCAAGGAATGTTTATTATGTGTCGTATAGTGAACTCTATATGAGGAGAAAACCAATTATATTTCCATCATAACAAAATATTCTAAGACTACCAGGCAACCCTAAGATTTTCCACTAAGACTAAAATTTTGTGAAACTTTCACAATTTCGACCTGGTTTATAAGAAGAATTGCTTGCAGCGAATGTTTCACCCAATATGTACTTTCAGCAGGACGGTACTTTACCAGACTTCTACAGTGAAATGGGACAATTCTTGTCACTTTTATATCCAAATAAATGGATTAGACGCGATGGACCTACTAATTGACCAAAGGACCCCGCACTTTTTATATATAAAAGTGGTTTCAGTCGGGAGGTCTAATTTTTGGTGGAAAATGTAGCTCTCAATATCCTAAACAGAAAAGCTAATGAGCACAAAAAAATCTACCGTCAGGATTTTGTGCTACGGCGCATACAAGGCCGGCTCCTGGGTATATCACCCTTTTCTGTGTTCAAAATGAGGATTCCAGCCTTCCACTCCACCTAATGAGGTTCCGAATGAGACGCATTAGCTTTTTTATAGTGGTTCTTCGCCAAAATAGCTATACTCCACTGATGTTCCGCAAACTATTCCATCTCAACTACTTCGATTTCAACGTGATTATTGGTATTTCCTCTGGCGCGATCTATTCCTCATTTTTGAATCTCGTTTCGAACACAGAAAGGGGGACATATATATAGTACTTTTTCACTCCAACACACCTCCACGCATGCATGTCTCCATAATCGTTCACTGAAAATGCTCTTTTTTTGATAAAAATAACCCAACTCCTGAAGACTCACGTGCCGACCTTGTATGTGCTGTAGCGCAAAATCCTGACGGTAGATTTTTTGTGCCCATTTTTTGTTCAGGATGTTGAGTACTACCTTTTCCACCAAATTAGACCTCCCAACTGAAACCACTTTTCCATATAAAAAGTGCGGGGTTCTTTAAAACAATTGGATTTGATACAAATAGCTCACCGGTGAAATGAGTACAAGAGAACTTTTACAACAAATTAATAATTCCAATGCAAAAATTATAGACAATAACGCATTATTAATTTGTAGTACATTATGGTTGTGTAGAAATAGACTGTGCAATTGAGGCAGTTAGAGCGATTTTGAATATTTTCAGGATCGGTTTAAGGGACAGTTTCTGTCAATCCAGGTAAGATTATATTTTTCATGTAGGCATGAGTTAAAATATAATTATCATTAAATATTACTATTTAAAATTAGACATATAAAGATAAAAAGTGTTTATAATATTTCCGTGGATGCTATATATTCTATTGTCACCTTTTAGAATATAATTAACTCATACGAAGCCTTTAAAAATTTCGCAGAAGTTTGACTAAATATTTTTTAACGTCTGATGGTTTTTAAGTTATATGAATCTCTTAGGCCATCAAACTCACTACATAAGATGTTTATAGCAATAAACAAACATAGATATCCTACAAGTAAAAATATAATAGTTTATGGAACCGAAGAACTATACCTACCTTTTGTTTTTTACCCGATTGTACCTACAATCGTCTCTACGATGACAGATATAACAGTAAAATGTGTATTGAGGGAATATCGCTAGCTCAAAGCTCCACTTACAAGAACCGTATATCCTTAGTCTTTATATTTGAAGATACGATAGCTTGAAGTAACTCCCACAACACATTCACTATATGTAAGCTTTTAAAATACAATATATGTAAATTTCGTAATATATATTTTTGCTAGTGTGACGAATGTTTTTTCTTTTCATAACTTAAAATTCCCTCAAAAATAAATTGCATCGTATCAGAAATTTAAGCATAGGACACATTCTTAACATATATATCGTGATGAAATATCTTCCATAAGACAATTCATATTCTAATGCGTTATCCAGGACCTATGGCATACTTACATACTGACGCATAACATAATGTGTTACGGATTATCTGACAGTGCCAGAAAATTCTCAAACTGTTAAGGTATTAAATATAACATACAGATTTATTCATAGTGCCATTAATTTGAAGAGCACGTAGAATAAAATGAGTATAATACAAATATGCAAATAAAAAAAATAAATGCATATTTAAACCCTCTTTTCATGCAGTCTGACACTGTCCGCTGGCGGCAGTTCAACTTGGTGTCGGCCTGACGCGACGTTGCCAAATTTAAATATTTTCCTGTATATGAGTAGTATTGTAATATGTAATTAATGCTGTAAATTATTTTTTAAAAGTACGCATATTACGATTCAACCTAAAAAATATTTAACATTGAAATTACAATGCTCCAACGGATTAAAACTAACCATTCACATTTCATTACATAAAAAGTGATATAAAATCCAATATTCACTAGGTTAAATTATAAACAGAGGCTTAAACGTTTTTTATATTTAAATAGACAGTAATAAAAAAAATCTCGTGCTGTCAACAAAAAACAGTACGTGACATACCTGTCAGAGTCTTGACTACCGTATTAAGGTCAATATACCTTGACTCAATAACAGGCGCTGCACAGCTGCAGAATTGCTAGATAATACCAGAAACAAACAATAATTAAATTTGCAGTTTTATAGACACCCGGTGTAACCAGTTTTACGAAGCTTTTCAACTTGTATTACGAGATCATGATGAATTAATTTTACCTCAGAACTTGACAAAACGCTTAATGAATACCTTCAAAATGCAACAATTTTTAAAGACACCTCATAAAAACATATAAAATGCATATATCTTTAATGTAAACAAGTTTGTCATTAGAAATAAAATCTATCGCTTCAACACTAAACATGATGTATTGTAGTATGTATGTAGTCTTGAGCGGCAACGCTGTTGGATTTAAATATAGCTTCAATATTTTTTGCTGTATTAGAAAGATATTTTAAGCTAATATAAATCAAATCTCCTACAATTCCTATCAATGAAGTCATATGTATGCTCTCTGATACCAAACATTTAGGTATGCTAATGAATAATTCCACAGACAAAGCTCTATTCAATAATAATTATCTAAAAAGAAAATTAATCTAGCTAAATTTACTAACCTGGTTTAATGAAAACACTCTCATAAATATCTAAGTTCACTTTTGAAACGGTAGGAACTCGAAATTTCAACCACAATAGATCTGACCCATTTCTGTATTTTTAGAATTGCTTCTTCAGGTGGCCTCCTTTAAGTTGAGTCAATATCTAACTATAAAAATTATTATATAAATTAAAAATATTTGAAATTAAATATCGACAATGTCAAAAGTGATTTTAGTCTGTCAATGGATTGTGGGAGATTTGATTTATATTAGCTTAAATTACCTTTCTAATACAGTAAAAAATGTTACAAAAGCTAATAATAAAGAATATATGGGTAGATATTATGGGTTTAATTCAACGCTGATTGGGGCTTTAGTCCACAGAGTAGTTAGTTTCACACAATATTATTAATACCTAAAAATATTTGAAAAATAGCTTCAATACTCGAACATGTCATCAAAAAATTTGTAGCGTACCGGAAGCGATATATGTTACCGATTTTTATGTGGTAATTTATTTATCTTTTGAAAGGTCGAGCAAAATTTTTTTTTCGATTTTGTCTCGAATACGTGGTTAAATTTAATGACATTATGGCTGAATCACTGTATAAAGCTTTTGTACTTCATACACTGTCAGAAGATTTAGACCATTTACTCATTTACCATATAGGCCAGGTGGCATCTTGTCTGATAAAATCCTTATTCAATGTTTCTGAAGAAGAAAGTGATATGTTTCTCAAAACATTAGAAATACAAACCGGTGACCTGGCTACCAAACCTGAAATTGTCCTGTCACAACGGCCGCATAAGCCTGCAAACTACAAGAAGTGGATCTAAAAGTTCTACCATATTTGGCGACCACGCTATGCATTAGCAGTATTCCTAGTTATTTGAGTTACTTACACATCCTCTAGAAAAATGGTGGCGGGTATTTAGAAAGCATTGGACGTTATTGTCATAGCTTGTCATAAGCTTGAGCAAGAAAATAATTTGGGCATAAAGAGCCTCTAAACACTAGTGTAAATGTAAATCTAATTTAGAATGACTAATACAATTTCATCAGATACATAGCACAAAACTATAACGTTATAACGTACTGAAGGAAAAAGATGCGATTAATTAATTTGGTTTCATTATTCAATGAAGATTACAACCTGAATTGAAATTTACAAATGCAGAATTTCAGGAAACAACTACCAATATTGAGTTATACCTGAAAAATTATAGCAGGCAGCCAATGTCATTTGTTAACAACGCCACCAGACCCATTTCCTATTTCGAGCTTGTTACCTCTCAGTCTCACTATGAGGTCGCGGTCTAGACGCATCGCGGACAACTCTGTGCCGAGATAATCACAGATCTTTGCAAAATCATTCGCATATGACGTTCTCTACGCGCTTGTGATTTGTTCTACTGTACTACAGCGCGAGCGAGTACATTTAAAATCATTAGAAAATCCTTTACTAGACGAGAATGACACTTATGGCATCCTTATGATAACTAGCACGTATCCCATATATGTCTGGTGGTGATATGTCTGCTGATGAATGGCTTTGGCTAATTGCTATAAACTTTTCAGGTGTAATTCAATGCCAATCGGGGCAATAACCCGCATAGTAGTTGTTTCCTGAATTTTTAGTTTACTTTTGCAAATATCGTAATCGCCGCTGGCGATCGAGGTCGGAGGTTTTCAATGATACCTAGTATGGTGGTAGGTCACTTGGTGTTGTGACCGCTTAGATCCAGCATGAAGTAATCAGTGACTACACAGTGCTACGTACTACATCTCGCGTAACTTGAAATTATATAAAGCTTTGGAAGAATATTTCTCCATTATTATTGAGTTTCTTGAAAAAAGTAACTTAAAAAATGTCCCTCTTTCGCTTCTACACACTGTTGTAAAAAGCGGTTCAATTGAGAAATTTGCAACAATATATTTAAATGTACTCTGCCCTTTACATGTTTACCTTAGAAGATACTTATCTCTTATATAGGCAGTTCTTGCTTTATTACTCCACCTGTGGTAGTCTTTAGATAAAATCTGTTATTACCCACCATGTATATGTTAACAAGAAGCTCTTCTTAAGGAAAGTCAGATAAAGAGAACAGGATTAGTGTAGCTCAGTCTTGGCTCCCCCGATGATTTACGTTTTCGTGCCTGATAAGAAATAGTAACTATATTTTAAGCGCTTGATTAACTTACGGTAGTATCTCAACGAAACGGTATCGTAGAAGATAATAATTTGATAAAATTTAAATTTTTAAAATCTCCCAAATAATGTATTGTATTATAAACTACATTGTTTTTTAAAGTAACTTTTATTTATTTGTTGGTAGATGTAACTGCTTGTTTAATTAAAGCAATAGTCTATTAACTTAACCATGAGGTCATTCTCTTAACTAAAATTTTGTATAAACTTTTGCGATAGAATTGGTAGATTGTGAATAATTTTTGTAAAATCGATACTTACAACAAAATGATAATTCTTTTTTATACAAACGTAACAATTTGTTAAATATACATATAAGGTGCAAACGATATACTTCAGGAAATGATCAAAACATGATAATAAGGTTTATTAATACCTATATGCTGTAAAATAGTTCAAGGAAGTTTATTTAAAGGATTCAGCCATAAATTTATAAATGACAGGATCAGAAAATTGTCTACATATTCCATGTATTTTTGCTAGCTATAATTGAAATTGAAGTCATTTAACCCCTACACGTCAGGATTTGTTTCTACAGTTGTAAAACATTTATTGAAAATAATTTTTGTTCCCTTAACGGAAAGAAATGTGAAAGCAGCTAAAGAAAACCCACTTCATGGATTATTTGAAGACAAGAGGGTATGGAAACAACATAAACTATATACGGTCATTTTGTTAATTGTCTGAGTTAGAACATTAGGTGGCCACTGTCTTAGCAAAATTTTCTTCAAGGTTATTGAGTTTCTGCCTGTCTGCTTTAACTCGTATACTGTACACTCTTTAAGTTATATGTTTATTGGAAGGCTAGAAAACCATGAGGTTTGTCTGTATAATAATTATCAGAGATGGACTTTACAGTCCGCATCGTCTTAGTTCATTTCAATTATGTTTTATGATATTGGCAGATTATTTCACCACAGGAATCACTTGCAAAGCTCATTCGCGCGAAATAATACAGTCATTTGGTAGTTTTACCTGTGTCTGTGACGTTTCGATTGGTACTACAGACGATGAATTTGCAACACCTGGTCCATCGAGAACAATAAAGCGAAGGAGAATACGCTAAATTTAGCACATTAAATTGCATGTAGATTAGGTTGATTGGGGATACCACATTAAAAAAAACGCGCCACTTACTCTACCTCAAGGTGGTGTGGAAATGAGTTTTTTTGGCCAAAATGCGCGTTGGAGTACACTTTGCGGCGCTCGTACGTCAAAACTATTGACTTTATGAAAAAAAGGTAGATACATGAATTGTAGGCAACTGTCTCTAGTTTTATTTTGTATGTAACTGTTTTTATCGTAAAATGAGTCGGAAATGAGATATAGTCAAAAAACTGCTTTTCAGCGCCATTTTTCCAATATGGCGGCGCGAGCGGCAAAAATACGAGGTGGCAAAGTCGAAATTCGGAAAGAGCACCTTAAAATCTATAAAATTACCAATTTTCAAAACTCCCGGAAAACTTTCCAGGTAACCACTATATTTCTCACCAAATGACTGTACTAAAAAGGTTATGGAAATTTGATATCTGATAGTGGACTTCAGATTCAATTTCAACGATCATAAATGCATGGGAATACTGTCACCTGATCCATGGAGCAGACAACTTTTTTTGTGGGTCTCTGCATCAGTAACAAGTGTTACTATGACAAAACCGACAACGTATTCTTACCAAAAGGTAAATTTTGGGGCAGGAGGATGATTACTAAAATTCATGTAATTAATGATATTTATATATTGATATTTGGAGGTAACAGTATTTGAGATATTTGCGTTTAAAGTTTGTAATACCTACACATACTTAGGCTTGTTTAGGTAATAAACTTGTCAAAATATAAACAGTTCTCAAGAAATCTTCAAATGACATTAAAAGGTTAAGGAATGTTCTATATTTCTCAAGAACTGCTTAAACTTTAAGAGAATTTTATTCATTTGTTCATTGCTATATATATTACAAACTTTAAAAAACGAAATTATCTCGAATAGCGTTCCTCCGGCCTGGCACATAGATAATATACCTCTGCTTCTAAATAATTACCAGTTGTCAAGGGCGTTAAGTATGCATTTAAAATCCATAGCGTGGGGATAATATTACACGCTTAGGGTATTAAACGCATTATGACGCACTAGATTTATATAAAACTTTATACACGGCCGGTATTTAGAGCACTTATAAATTTGCTATACATCATATTATGTATTTGTGGAAATATCTGCGTATCTCTAAAATCAAGCAACTTTTGTTAGAGCCAAACTGACAGTTGTGATGAATGCCTAGCAATAATATCAACAAACGCTGTTCACGCCCGCCATATTTAGTACGTGAAAAACCTTTAACAGCGTGACGATAAAATATGAATTTTAATAGTGCTAGCAGTACAGAAGACATTCCGAGTATGCCTCCTGAAATTTTTAAGCGCGGAGGAAGCGAAAGGAAGCATGTTGCCAGGAAGATCAAAAAAAATTTATAATAGAACGACTGATTTTTGTTAAATGATGTTCCTTTAAAAATGTGAAACCTTACACTGAAAATGTCCTCCTAGCATATTTTTTTAGAAAAACGTGAGAACTGTAAGTAAGCGGTCCACTTTGCGGTCGTATTAATCCATCTTAAAGACAGCGGTACTTTTACATCATAAAATCGACGAAGAAGTCAAGAATATTGACTAGAGAGGAAATTGACACTTTTCTAAGATATATTAAATATTTGTAATTATGACGAAGGTAAGTTGTCATCTTCAAATGTAAAATAAACTATACCTATATTATTTTTTTTTAATTAGGTGGCACTATTTTTCGGCAAAATCCAATATTTTTAAAAGTCCGTTAATGGTATTGTAAACATAAAAATGCAATTCATAATTATATTAGTATGATTAAATTGTAATTTATTGTTTGTAGTTCATTACCTTTCGTAAAATGTGATGCATAAAATGATATTTTCCTTCAAAAAAGTAGACGGAGAGTGAATAATTAGGGCGTTAAAATTCCACTTATTGCCCGAAATATTTTACTTTAAATTGCAATTTAACGCCCGGAAGTGTATCAAAACTGTTTTTAACCACCTGCTATATTATTGACCATGTTCAATATGACTGGAGATCCTTTAAGAAGCATTTTGGGATACATGTTCATGAGAAAGTTTATTCTTATTTTAATCATTACTATCCTCATTATGATGCACTATTATCATGTTACATCGAGGCTGTTTTTTGAAATTTTGAAAAAGTGTAAAATTCAATTTAAAAAAATATATAAAATTATTATTAAACATAGTAGTCTTAATGTGGTAAAAAAGTACATGTACTTAGGGAACAAAAAAGACAATAAAAAATTGCAGGCCAATGTTTTTACAAATCTGGTCAGATTGGCAGTGTAAGTGTTCTGAATTTTTGTACATTATAATGCCAGGACGTGAAATTTCTGCGTTTACCCGAGTAAGAATGACTGCTGTACATGATGCAGGACATTCTAATGATCAGATATCGAACATGTTGAGCATTACTAGATCATCTGGTGTACAAACGGTACACAGATAGGTATGAACAATTTGATACAGTGGAAAACAGATCACATAGTGAACGGAAGGGAGGATCGGTATTTGGTGCAATATGCCCGTGGACATCGCACATCTTGAGCTTCTGCTCTCGGGGCCCACTTTCAATGTACGTTTTGCAGTGTTATATCGACACCTACTATTCGAAGACGACTCCACAACGCAAATTTACGTGCTAGAAGACCATTGCAGGTCCCCACTTTACTTCCAAGGCATCGTGCTTCCCGTCTGTAGTGAGTACGAGAGCATATAGATTGCCTTTTACGCCAGTGGCGGCGGGTCCAATTTACAGACGAAACCAGAATTGGGCTGGTTACTTATGACAATCGACAAAGAGTCTGGAGAGAACCAGGTCGTCAACAGTGACCCCATTTTCCCCGTGAAGTTGCTCCGTATGAAGGAGGTACCGTATTGTTTTGGGGTGGAATATTGTTCAACCGCTGCATATATGACCAGTCAAATTTACATCGAACAAGTTATTACGCCCATTATCTACCCCCTACGTAATGAATTAGGTGAAAATTTTGTGTTTATGGACGACAAAGCTCGACCACATCGCGCAAGAAGGGTTCAAGAGACACTCGAAGCAGGACATATCAATAGATTAGATTGGCTAGCCAACTCTCCTGACATGAATCCTATTGATTCTTCTTCTTTTCGATTTAATCTTTTCTTTTTCTTCTTTTATTCTTCTTTTTTATTTAATAAATTTTGTCAAATATTTCACACATTTGCTGGTTTTTAATTTTCTAAGTACTCAGTCTATCGAACACATTCTTTTCACAAGAAAAGGATTCAGAAAACAATATATTTTTATAAATGTATTTGATTTTTCTGAAAAAAAGATTTCTTTAACAAGAATGAGAGGGAGTCCAAGACTTTTCACGTATGTAAAATATTATTTGTAGTCTATCAAAATTAAAAAAAAAACACAGATTTTATTAATTTTCCGTTGAGGAGTTACTGAGCAAAAGCTACACCCCGCTTGATTAGACGCGCTCACAGTAACCCTTAAGTAATTTTTGCTCAATGACTTTATATTATTAATTAACCTTTAACAGATACTTTAATTTATTGATTAGGCAAACTCTAATTACGTATACAGTGACGCGCTAATATTCGCTTTATTTATAGAACTACTATAGAAATAAATTCTACAACCGTTCTGCAACTGGTAGTACAAGGTTCTGCGTAAATTACAGAAGACAAATGAGATTCAAAATTTTAAGTGGCTATTTAAATTCAACAAATCTCATTTCCATAATTCTAACTGTTAGTTTTATACCACTAATTGCTGCTATAAAAAGACGAGATTTTACGTTTTGTTCGTCCTAAAGTCTGATGTTACGATTACTTAAGGATTAAAGGGATTATCTAGAGGAGGACTGAGTTTCATCATTAAATTTATATTAACCAATTTTTATGATCACTAAGTGACAGAGTAGGATAATTTCAGCTAATTAATTATTTGAAATATGTTAGTATTATTCTTCATTTCAAAAAAATCCACACTAATGAAAATATTGACATATACTTTTTCTGTGATCTGCTAATAAGGATGTTCATAAAAAAAATCTGTTTTAAACGCTAATCACATATGATATTTTTCATAAAACTCACAAAATTAGTAACATGAGGAAAGCCCTGTGGGAAAGCCTAAAGTAATATCAACATTTTTCTGAACGCTTTGTCACGTCACACTGCAGAACAGATTAGCACAAGAGAATTAGTAACTAGGTTGGGTTTTCATGTTCATGTTTATTTAGAGTTAATTTAGTTATTTTTAGTATTAGTTTCAATTTGTTTTAAATTTATTTGCTTACATTGGCACATTGTTGTAATGTGTTTGAAGAATGTACAATCTTGTACAAGTATTTTTTTAATGAAACAGAAGAGTATAATCACATTTTGGACTTCTTATTTTCTAACTTCTTATGTATGGTTGAGAAATCTGAATATCCTTTAGTTGGTGAGGACCGTCATCACCCATTTATTTTGATTAGTTTTAATAAAAGACCCCGCAGTAGTTCGTTGTGAACTTTCCAAATAGAGCTTATGATTTCAAGAAAGCAAATTTTCCTTTACTTCACGACATTATTTTGCAAATTGATTGGACTTTTCTTACTTATATTGATAATGTTGATGAAATGTTCTCAATTTTTATTGTTGAGTTGTATAGCTTGTGTGCACCTTTTTAATTACCCACCCTGGTAAGAGTAATCAAATCTATTTGTCCAACGCTTTTAGAAATCCTAAATTCCATAAAACTATTGAACATTACAACTCATTTAGTCTCGACATCGCTCTGATTTCGAATGCCTTATCAACAAGGCGTGTAAATGTTTCTTAAGTGGTACGGAAAAAAATATTTCTAAGAATCGTTCACAACTTTGTTGGGAGGGAAAAAGGCATGTAGCGCATCCCGTCTCTTATGATCTCTTGCGACTTGGAGATTTCTAATTCTATTGAAATAGAGAATATTATAATGGTGAATATTTTAACATCGTTTTTATATAGTTTCAACCAACTGTTCAACTCCAGATTTGTAAATAAGAACAGCTTGAGTGTAGCTATTATTCCAACTATCAGGCAGGAAGATGTTTTAACGTTTTAAGAATCATTAGACGAACTAAAGAATCTTGCATCATGGAGGTGAATGGCATCCCAAGCTTTATGTTAAAGGATTGTGCGATTGCACAGTTAATACGATTGTATTAACTGAACTTTTATGTATTTTATTTAACTGTATTGTCTTCCCATCCCTTTGGAAAAAGGCACTCTTTTATTCTATATTCAAAAAAGGCAATCAAAATGATATATTGAATTATAGACAGATTTCGCTTTTCTGTAATTTTTCAGAAATTTTTGAGTCAGCATTATATTCTGAGATCTACTAGTTCACTAATCAACTAATTCCCACACATCAGCACGAATTTATGCAGAATAGATCAACTATCAACAATCTAAGCTTGCTGTTTTTTCGTTATATACAGGGTGTTAATTAAGTGTGTGCACAAACTTTAAGAAATTAAACTATGATAAATTCGTACGTCATATCACTATCAAATCACGTTTGGAATGACTTAGCCATACCTGCGCTGATGGCTATATGACAAATCAATCAGTCAGTCAAATCAGTCTTTAAATTCGTACGTCATATCACTATCAAATCACGTTTGGAATGACTTACTTTTATTTATTTTCTGGTTTGATATTTTTGGTGTTCAAATACTGCCTTTGCCACTATGTTAATTTTAATTTCAGTTTGTAAAGTGATGGGGATCTATGAATTGCTGAAACATTCGATGTATTGGATGCTGCAATTAGACAAATATACTCTTCAGGCTAACCTAAAAAGTCTTTGATACTTTTTGCAGTTTCATTAGAAAACTTTTGGACGTTAGGCTGATAATCTTATTACTTATATCGCAGAACTGCTATTTATTTTTCTAGAAAAACAGTTTCAATGTACCTTAAAATGAATAGAATTATGTTTCATAAATATTGTATCTAATGCACTGATTATACCATGAGTGTAATATTTATTGTGAGTTGACGACCCACATATTTTGACATTAAAGTTGAGTAAGTGAATAATTATTGCTGCTGTTTCCGTAATCAAACTAAATCAATTAAGGAACTCAAGAAATTGATAGAAAAAGAACATTTCTAATTAATTAAGTCTTATTTCCAGTTGTAGTGACACGAGTATTGAATAAAGTCGATCTAAATGAAGTTTAAAAGATAAAATTAATTACATTGAAGCATTAAAAGTGTATTATAAGTAAATAAGAACACAATGCGCCTAATTTCCGGGGAAGATAATAAAGCACTTTAAAATTATTCACTTCATTTCACAAACAACTTGACAACTGATTTCAAATTTACCACAAACAGATTTCTTAAGTAACGAAATAACGATTTTGTTTTCCTCTGTAAATTTGGAATAATTTAAATTTGTTTTAATGATGTAAAGCGAGGCTTTGCAAACAAAATTTCGGAGTCAGAATAACTTTTAAAACGTGTAGCATTTAGAAAACCTGCACACCAAAGGAAGAATTTTATAGCAGGCAACGGAATGGTAATACATAATAAATATTAAACAGGTCAAAGTTTTATCACATTTTATTTCTAGCCAGTTTAAATCAGTTTAAAGTATTTTGTGGATTCTGTAGGAATCCCCAATAAGTTTACTAGGTGCAGCATTTGTAATATGTATCAGCTACAACTTCCGCATACATTATCACTGAATTAAAATGCGTTTGAACAAAATGTATTGAAGCACAGATTATGTCAAATAATATTTTCAATTATCTTACTAATTAAAGTTTCAATTTCTCTTACATATAATGAAATGTGAAGTTGAAAAAGAACTTTAGACAGTTCTAAAATAAAGAAGGAAGTTGTTGTAAGAAAATTTGTATAGTAAACTGCCCGATTTATAAAATACCTACAGTATATAAAAAGTGTAGTTATTTCTCAACTAAGTAATTCGATGTATGTTGTAAGAAATATATGTTTTTAAACTTTTGTGCCTTTTGATTGCATATACAGGGCGGCCAAATGAAAACTAAACTGAGCCATTTTAAGGAACTGCGTCAAAATTGTAGAAAAACGCCGTTGACCCGTTGATTTTATATTAAAGGGGGACATTCTTTGCTTGTATTTTTGAGTCCGTCACTTTCACCCCCAAGCAAGGATAAGTATCACCCCAAAATATTTAAATTGCATCGGGGTTGAGTAATATTTATTTTGAAAGTTGTTACAATTCTCTTTACAGCAGACTTTAAATTTTATAATTACTCCCATTACTTTGAACAAACAAATACATTTTAAAATTCAAATTATGTTTAGTTGCTTACTTACTACCTAGTTGATTAAATGTTCAAGCTGATGACACCCCTCTTCACTTCAAAAAAAAAAAACAAAGTTGTACATAGACAATATACATTACCAAGCCAAGTTTCACCATTTCGCGTACAGTTTAAAACAGATAGTTCCTATGTTATAGAAGAAGTTATAGTTGAAATATCGTGTGGTGGGTTTCAAAATTTGTCAAAAAGGAGTGGTAGACTTGAGGGTTTATTATACATTTTGACAGGCACATCTTATAAAGACTCTTTAGAAGAAAGTTTGAAGGAAAAAAGATTTGCGTCAAAGTGGAAGAGAGTTCATTTAGTGATATGGATGAGGATTAGAAAGAATTTGACGATGACTCAAATATGGATGCTAGTGGTGTTGGCGATGCCAAATGCATCTTCTGTAATGGCTTGTTTTCCGAATATGTTAATTGAGAAAAAAAAAATATAAAATATTTTAAATGCCTTAGATAGACCCGAGGAGACTGTGTCAATACACAAATATTTACATGTGACTTTTGTTTAAAACCTAAAACCATTTTTCCCACATTTTTGTGGGACAGTGGATGATATGTCCGCTCAATAAAAAATTATGTCCAATTTCGAATAGCCTATCGGAAATTGACTGCCCTTTTCAGAACTTATAAAAAATGTAATATGCCTTGTGCTTTGTATAATATGAGTTTAATGTTTAAAATGAAAAAATCACTTATTTAAGTATGTTTCCTCAAATTGGAACCAAACCTATAATATTATTTTTTTTAAAATGTATTCGAAATTAGACGCATTTTCTCTACTATATCATTGGTTATATAAGTTTAAACTCAATGACTATATTATTGATTAACACATGATATTTAGAAGACTATATCTTGCATATTTGCTTCCGATTTCAATTTTGTTCACATTTGTACAAAATTGCAAACTGACATTTGACCATTATCATTTTTACTGTGTCGTGTTTTGCTATACCTATAATTCCAGGTAGTGCAATGAGTAGTCCGTTAATCTTACTTATTTACGGTATATTTTTGTTTCAAGAACAGTGTTTCATAAGTGAAAAATAAATAAATCATGGATGCATTAGAATAATCCGGAATTGCTTTTCACAAATTATTTAACTTTTCTTCGAAATCTTCTCCCTAAAAAATCCAAATCGGTACAATATTAAAAAGTCACTGCTTATCACAAATGCAAGTTACCAACAGTCGCTAACAGTATTACCCATATAATTTTCTCAGTTTGATATTTCTTTAGAAAGAAAGCGAAAGTAACGTACTCGTATTTCCATCCGCTTGGCAAGGATGCACATCACTGAAATTCAGGATATATGCAACTTCATACAGATCTGATATAAATGCATCATTCTATTCATGCCAGTTTCCTTTCATACATATCAGGGGCTACTTTTGACAATATCCATCCGTAAGGATATTTATTCAAAGTTGAAGGAAAAATATGTTTTAATCCCCCTAAGTGTTTGACACATGGAACGTTGAACATAATGGCGTCTTGTTTATATCCTGCAATTAAAAGATCTGGTTTAGACCTTAATTAAAGGGAGGGAAAACTCATTTTTAGTCTCATAATGATTACAGACAAACGAATTTACTAATGACAACTTCAAATGCTTCAATGTAATATGACATATTTATTTTTATCGAGATATGCCGTACAAGGTGTATTTAAATAAATGAGTATATATCATCACTTAGTATATAGTTAATGTCTCTATCTAAATATGTTTAGTGTTAGGGTGTCAACAAATATGTTGTGTCTTGTTCAGATTTTAGTGATATTAGACATCTGCTGTAATAACTAAAGTGTCTAATCAAATGTACACAAATTCGAGCAGTTTTCAGAAAATTAATTATTATACTAAAAATCACCATTTCAATTCCTGTATATCTCTGATCATTTTGTCTACACATTTTAGTTGATAAAAAATAAAACAAATCGAACTAAATTATATGAGTAAGCATCATCTTAGAAGTACTTAAACATTTTTTTCATTTTTTTTTATTTGATATGTACAGGGTAGTGATGTAAATGATAAAATGGCAAATTGTTACTTACTCAAATTACAGTAAAATTATCGTAATATTACATACCACGAAATAACTGATTTAATTTACAGTTACATAAATTTTACAAAAAAAGGTTTATGTTCGAGAAAAACACATGCTTAAAGAAACAAAAGCTGTTTTAAATAGAAACCTAAATAGTAGTCTCTGAAGATTTTAATTTTTACTATTATCTTGTTATAGTTATTTCCTATTATGTAGGTACACGTTACATAATGTCATAGTTACACTATACTCATATGATTAAAAATTCACATTTTTTGCATAAAAAATGAACAAAGATTAATATGTTCTAATCATTCAATTACAGTACTAATTTTATAGAAGGTGGGTACACTTTAAAATGTTGTAAACTTTCATAAATTATAATTTTATTATAAATTAATTTGTAATTTACATCAAATATTACCCGTAAAATTACATTGCTATAAATTGGAAGCAATTTAATCACTAATACAGGGTGTCTCCAAAGTAAGGTACTTAGGAAACATCTTATATATTCCTAAAATTTGACATTTATTAAATATCTATAGGCATATACCGAAATGTGCTGGTGCACCATGGTGCATGTCCAAATTTGGTTTGTATTCGTAAAGGAACATCCTCAACCAACAACGGCAACTGTTGTTGAAGGAAATTCAGGTAAAATTGTACGTCAAGTCGTCTCGGCAGGAAGAATCGTCCAATAAAGTAATCGCCAATGATACCTGTCCATACATTAACTGAAAATTGTTGTTGGAAATGGGTTTCAGTTATAGCATGACGATTTTCATCCACCCAAATATTATTGTTATGAAAATTTTGAATGAAATTTCTTGAAAAATTAGCTTCGTCAGTGAACAGAATATGCGATGTAAATTGCGAATTTTGGAAAATCTGTGGGAAGTAGCGCCTGCACTCTTAAAATATGAGAAGGATATAACAAAAAATCGACTAAAATTCTCCAAGCAATTTGGTGGCAAATATTCAAGTTTCTAGCAATCTTCCTCGTACTCGTTTCAGGATGTTCTTCGATAATGTGCAACACCTAATCCTCAATTTCGAGTGTTCTTACATTTCGAGGTAGACCTCGAAATGTAAGATGTACCTTTTCGGCCACTACCAATTTCATGAAGACGACGATGAATATTAGAAAAAGTGCGACTATCTGGCAGAGGACGATTGGGATATATCACGTGATAAATACGCATAGCTTGCTTTGTATTACCGTCGGATATACCATACACGTAATGCATTTTCACGATTTCCACATTTGAATAGTTCACTAGAGCGTTTACAAAAATAAGATATTCACAGCAAACAGATTATAACGACAAAAAGTTGATTGAAATGTCAAATCACAAAGCAAGGATATTCCAGGCCAACTAGATTTATTGCAAAATGGTATCCTTTAATAATTACATGAATCCTTTTGGACAATCCAACGGTTATTATTTTTTTTCCTCAAAAATGGCGCATTGCAATACAAAAACTCAAGAGGGCTCTTATTTTTTAAATTGAACGGGGAATTCAAAAATAATTTTTTATCTGGCAGAAAACCATTGGCGTCCCATTTTTTTCTTTAAAAATATTTCGGTTTCGAAAATGTTAATTATTTTCCTTTTTTCCCTGAAACACCCCGTATTTTTGTAACGGAACATTTTTGGACCATACTTTATAAAGCAAACTGTCATTAATTTTTGATGTAGAATCACCCCCTTAAATATTCGCATATCATTTAAGAACACCCTGTATATTACGTACGAGGTGTGATCAAAAAGTAAAGGGATTTTTGTAACATCTCGAGTTGTATTAGTCCGATTTGCCCCATCTCTCTCTCGTTCTTGTGCTAGTAAACATGTCTGAAAAATATCTATACATTATTAACCGGTTCTTATGTTTAGTCTATTGTCGCCGAAAAGTTACATGTGTTTTGGTACGATTGACGTTATTATTCCTTAAAAAAACAACAACAAAATTAGCATTAAATTTTACATTAAGAATGGAATAAATGGTGTTATGACATGTTATACACCTGTTATAATACGTTTCAGTAGTTCTGCATCGTTTTTGATCATTCGACTTCATTTGTCGCTGTTTTTGTTCGAAATTCAACAATTTTAGACAAATTTAGTTGCCACTCGCTTCGTACCCAAAACATCCGAAAAAAATCATGGCATGAGCCAGCTGATGTGCCAGCATCATCAGAGACTTCTCTGATTATGATTATGGGCTATCGTTTACAATAATTTCTTCCAGTATTTTCTCATTTTCATCAGTTGCTGATGTGCGAGGCGTTTAGGGCGCTCTCCATTCTCAACGTTTCTATGGCCTTTTGGAAAGGCTTGTACCACTCGTAAACTCTTATTTTGCATATAAAAAGCTCAACATTTAATATTTCTAAAACATTATTGCACTTTATTCCATTCTTATAGCAAAATGCAAATTCTCTGGTTATTTTTTTTAAATATATAATCGCCGATCGTACCAAAACACATGTCGCCCTTGTGACAGGTGAGTTAAGCCTTGTCCTCATGGATGCGAAATTCGCGAAAATTCAAGCGAATTATTTAATGGCGGGAAAAGTATCAACTTTCAGCGAATTTTGCCAACTGCAATATTTTCATCATACAACTGTCATGGTAGACTGTCATAAGCTCAAGTTAAACTTGTTAAACTTACTAATCCCGCATAATGATGAAAGTGGATACCTTCCCGCCATTAATAATTTAAATCATAATCACGTCTATTAGGACAAGGCAAAAACATTCGATAAGGTTAATAATGTACAGATGCTTTTCAAATATGTTTACAGAATTTATATAGTCGGAGATGTTAAAAAATCCCTGTATATTTTTTTCACATCTTGTATAGATACTATTAAATGATCATGAAATAAATCAACTCGTACTTACGAATAGTGCTCAAGATAGTTTGAACCTTACATATCAAAGAGTAGATTTAGGGCCGGTTGTATAAAGATTTTGAACTCAAGTTTAATGTTAAACTGTAAATCAAAGGCAAAATCAGGTTGTATAAACGTTAAACGTCGATCAAATTGTAGTTTAAACTGACTGACCGATCTCGGCCGTTTAACCAAGTGAACTGCAGTTCAACGGTTTGACACTTGACAAGTGACTATAAACTCTAATATTGAATTATACATTTTTGAGTATTTTTCTGCATTTTGTTACGATGAACTAGACTAACCCGTAACTGATGAAGGGTTTTAGTAAATGCTGTCTTACATCCTAGAAGTGTCAATTGAGAGAACAATCAATTCATTTTGTAAAGTGAAGGGAAATTGATTTTTTGCAGCGATGGCGTTTATTATAAAGAGTTATTACTTATATCTGTAGTTTATTTATGGAAGCATCCTAAACAATCCAAGAATTTTTAGTTGACTCCACTTGAAGAAGAAACTGAGAATGTAAACCATTTTGTATTTAATTATTTATTATAACAGTTAATTATAAGATATTAAAGAAAAATATTATTAAACAACTCCACACGTTTCACTACTTTGTCTTTATTTGTTCTGCAATAGCAATGAATTAAAATAGATGGGAGAGAAATACCCACTACTACTATCGCTGTAAGTAAGTTAGATGAAACATGGATAAAACACTATATAATTTATTATTTAAGTAACATAAAGAGAATGTTAAAGATATCTACAGTAAAATAAAACTCAAAAGGTAGAATATAACCTTACAAAATTGGACAAATTTTGCGCCAACTTAGGTTAAATTGTCAAATGTCACAGTTAAAAATCAAAATTCAGCAAGCCGCACTTCTACCAACCTCGGTAATGCATAGTTCAGCTGAACTACACATTAGTTTCGTTTATACAACACACATGTAAATAAACCAGGTTCAGAATTTGATGGCCAATCCTTTCTCTAATATTTGTTTGTGTATGTTTATTGTATACCTTCTTGTTTAAATCGTGGCATTTATTTTAAATTAAATGTTGTAGTTTACATATCTGTTTGTAATAAAAGTATAATTAGTAACACGTCGATAAACGTTCATAAAGAGAAGTAGTTTCTAAGTGCTCGTTTTCATTAAACTACTTTGTAGTAAACTATTCCGTGTCAAGTACGAAATAATTCTCGAAGCTTTTATTGCACCCAAGATTTGAATTTCAAATGGATCAGTGGCCACCATACATATGCGAAGTGTTACGTGGGGCATTTATTGTTAACGTAAAACGTGCAGTTTAAACATTCCATATGCGTTGGTCGGTTACGAGAAAATCGCATTTTCTTTCTTTTAATATCTAACTTGGCGGAGTTGAATAAAATATTATTTTTCTTTGATTTTTCTGGGTCGCAACTGCTTTATAGGCACGGCATGCGTGACGACCACGCGTCATATGTGGGATTTCAAAAGTTATAAAACCGAAAGATTTCGGGCTGATGCCTTTTCTTAGACTTTCCTTGTCAAACATTGAGAATGAAGCCATACATAACGCGCAGAGGAACAAGAGACCATGCGAACCAACGGCTAAGGATTTTAATTACGGAAATCCATTTCTACGTATGATATAGGGGAGGGTGGGGTAAGATGGGGCCCTTAAGGAATTTGAAATTTTTTTAGCTTTTTAAGAAAACCTAGAAAACCTTAAATTTTATGCCAAAGTTGACAGTAAATAATCTACTTTGATTAAAAATGACCCTATAGAAATGTTGAACTTTTTTATCATAAGTACAGCAATTTTTAAAAAGTATTACCAAAACCCCATCTTACCCCATACATGAGGTATGATGGGGTAACCTGTGGGGCAAGATGGGCTGGAAAGTATTTTGAAGAAAAGTTGAAGAAAAGGCACATGTAAAAGTTTTTCAAAATCGAATTATGTAATTTTACACATATAAAAACGTATAATTTGACATTGGATCAAAAATTTGATTTACAAAATTCGCAAATACGATGAGCCTCGTCGTCCTCATCTTCTTCTTTCTTTTCATTCTCATAAGTGCTATCTTCATCTCCTTTTTTCAGGTTAAGCTTCAATGTTTTTATATTAGAAGTAGTGGTACTATTTCCTATCTCGTATTATTGTAGGCAAGAAAACATACTAATTACATATTAAATTATTTTAACACAACGTACCTGTCACAACTTTAAAAACGCCAAATATTGTAACAAAGATTTGCAGAAACACGGTTTAATACACTCGCAACAAACGCTTGACGGAAGATGGCTTGTTTGTTTGTAGTCTTGCCCTTCTCCTTCAAGCTAGTTACGATCGTTTTCAACAGAGTACAGCACCTGACGGGGAAGAAAAAAGGCCCATCCCGTCTTGCCCCCTTCCCCGTCTTGCCCCGCCTTCCCCTACAATATTAAAAATTAGATAGAAGGCATAGAATTATGTATACTTAGATTTAAATAATATTTATACCTAATTAGTACTGGCTGAGACAAAAAAATTTGTAAAATTTGAAAAAGTCTTGTATTGTCTTGCAAAACAAGTTAAGAGTTTCTTTAAAGTCTTGGTCTTACTCGATCTTGCAAGATCATGTCTTGTCTTGTCTTGAGAGAGTCTTGCAAATGTCTTGTCTCACAATTTTTCAAAACTTTGAAGATGAAAACTTTTCAAAGATGAGATATCTTTCAAAAGTTTTCCGATTTGTTACATACCGATCTGGAAATCGTACCGAGTAAATTCTTTGAGCTTCTAAAGAATTGCAATGCGCTTCTCCATAAATTAAGTGCATATCTGCATATTCTTCAGAAGAATATTCCATTATTTTATTTTCATTTTTCACTAAAAGGGGCATTAATTTTAAGCTGCCTTAATGCTTGCCATCTTTTACGTGTCTCCTGTCACATTTAGCAACCTACTAATTTGATTATAATAATGTGATAATTAATTCACCTTTCCACAGAATAAAAAGATTTAATTATCTTGACAACCGTTCATTTTTTCATAAGTCATGAAGTATAACCTTTTTTGCAGAAAAGTAATAGGGCTATCTGCCTGCGAGGGCAAAATGTCAAATTTGACAGCTCGGTGAAAGTTGCGTAAATTTTAGAACATAATTTCGACCGTCCTTGTATAATGAAAAATATTTGATTCAATTTTAAATGTACAAAGATACATTTCAATGAGTTGCTTTGATCCCTCAAATTTCAAGTCAATCAAAGTAACCCTTTAGAAATTATGGACAATATTCATTTTTCAACTTCTTACTTTGAGTGACAATAACTCCTCAACAACGGCACCTAGGTAAAAAGTTTATATGAAGTACTAGCACTCGTTTGACCTGCTCTATATAACCCTTTATTTTTCCCCGTAGTTACCGCACACCCTGTATATTCATAATTTAGTTAAATAAAAGTGATACTTTGTTAAAACCAATATGCAATAATGTTATGAGCAGTTTGAGAGTGTGGAAACATTTTTTAATGCCATTGAATATTTTAAGATTTTAGGTTTGTATATAGACAGAAGTCTAATTTGGAAACCTCATTGCGATTCCATAATTTCAAATATGAATTGGAATATTATATTCCAATTTAAAAATCTGCGAACTGTACGAAAACGTGATCAACTTAATAATCTATACAATGCAGAAGTTGTATTATGTTTGTGGTAAAATTCTTCTAGATCTCATTAAGTTTTATATTACAAAAAAAAAAATCATCAGGACAATGGCTGGCGTACCTAATACTATCTACAAGTTGTAAGAATATTTTATCTTAAATAAGGATTTTCACGCCGTGAACATGAAGCAAAAAGATAAATTTTATATACTTCTCAACATACTTACTATTACATCCAATTCACCTAAGATCTTAGAACTTAAACTCTTTAACTCTTGACGTATCTGTAAATATTAAAAAAATCTTCCAGCTATAGCAGTCTGAAATGTATTTTTGTTTTTTCAAAAGCGATTTCTAAAACCATAATAAAGTGATGATATATGATAAAGTTATGATGTTTTTCATCACTAAAATATAAAACATAGACTTGAGATTCATATTATATTATCTTCCCTAGTTATTTTAAATTTCTTCTATTATTTGTTTTCCATTGCTGTTGCATTTTATCAAATATTTCCCCTTGGAATATTATTCATTACAGTTTTTCTTACATTTCCCATGAATATTATTTCTGTCACTATATATTCTGTCTTCGGCTGTTCAGATCCATATGTTTAAGAAATAATATTCTTAGATTTATAGCAGTTTAATGTCTTATTGGGATTGTAATAATTAGTTTTTGTGAAAAGTCAACGAGGGTAAACTACGAGTAGAAGCTTCCACTGCCTAAGTTGATGATATATCTCCGGTTCCTGCTTGGTGATACACTTGATGCCAATAATTCCCCAATCATTACAGATGCGCATCACGGATTAACGGTTTCTAAGCTATCGGGTGAAGATGGTCTTTATTACGAATAAGGGTGAGCATACGCGGAATCGTAAATAATTATTTAAGTACGGAAAGGAAGCCGGATTTTGTTTACAGGGATGTATCGATATTTTGGTTTTTTTCTAGTGTTCATTAATTGTTCAGAAACAAACAATGGTGTCACTAATTTAAGAATGAGAACTTTGATAGTGCAATCAATGTTAAAATACTACAAATTTAGAAACTTTATATTATTAAATATTTCATCTTAATGAATTATCATTTTTGTTACCATAATATAACAATTATATTATCACATTAATTGATTTTAGAACGTATCTAACCAATTACAAATGTAATTGCCATATGAAATTGTTGTCCAAAAAAAATATACCTCCAATGCAACTTTGTACAATCTAAAACTTTATAAGCTGTAAGATATTATCTACATTATATGTGTTTTTTACCTGCAAAAGCAAGTGAACGATTCTTGAATATTCTTACTCGGAATAAAACTGATTTTGTTTGTAATTAATTATTAATATTATAACATTTTTTTATAGTTGACATATTTGTATACCAATATAAACTTTTATATTTAACCTTATATCTTTAAAAAATATATTTTATTGGTGTTTACAAAATATTTTCAAATGATATCTAGATGAAAATGATGCAATTAGACAAGACATAACACGTTGCTTATGTATTAAGAGCATAAACCAGTTATGTCAGCCATGCATACAAATTAATGAACGTTTAATATATTAAATATATAAAATAAATTCTAGCTATCGTTTTCAAAACAAATACATCTATTAGATTATATGAGTAGATATTCGCGCATTACGCGAAAACGACTACAATACCAGGCATAACATATTGATAATTAATTTGACGTTTTGGTAGTCTACTTTAAATGCGATAAACTGAGATCTCCCAGAAGTAAGATGAATGAAATTGAAGACCTGCTGCCGGAAAAATCGAAAGCTTTATACGAGAAAACTTAATTTGAATATATCAAATGGTGTAATATAAGAAAGAATATGGTAAAACAATATCTATCCGAAATAAGTCTCCTGCCGTACTTGAAGGAAATGAAGCTATCTTTATTCGATGCTTAAGACCACCATTAATGTTAACCATGAAGTAGATATTAGCAATTACCTAAGTTTATTTGGATTTTTGAAGAGAAAATCGGAATCAGGTAGATTCAAGCCCAAAAAATGTAAGGTTTTCACCATGGAAGATAGATTGAATCTTTTCTGTATCAAGCACCCGATGAAATATATTTAATGAATAACATAAGATAAAGTGTTTCACTTTACACAAATCTTCAATTTGAATTTATTAAAATAGGTTGCGCTAATTTTTGGTTTGGCTGGGGCATACTAAAAGCAGGAATTTGTTCAGTTGGAGATTGATGATATTCAAGATTATGAATCATTACTGCTACTTACTCTTCGTGATACTAAGGCCAAACAAAATCAAATGGTTATGTTACTAGCAATGATAGGCAATCGAGTGTTTTGGATATTTAAGAAAATATGCTTATTTGCGCCCATCAAATGCCGAAATTGGTCGTTTTTTCTGGCATAAGAAAATAGGCATTGCATAAGACAAGTAAAAATATTTTTTATGAAATTCCAAGGACGATAACTACTTATCTTATACTGCTTACTCCTGAGTTATACATTAGGCATTCATTTCGTCGTTCATCGGCAACAGTATTGCCAAATTAGGAAATATAGGAATCCAACAATTGAGACTAGACATCATCGGCAGTTGCCGAATAATATGTGGAGCATTCAGTATCAAATAAAATTAGTTTAGCTGAAAAAAAGCAAGCAAAAGTTCCGGAGATGCTGCCAATAAATTAGCAAATGGCACCATTACCACTAATAGTATGATGAGTAGCACTATCATATACCCTGCATAAACATGACTAATTGTAATAACTGTATTGTAAATATTAAATTTTAAATAAAGTTTTAACTAAGGTCATATATACCTATTGATTTTAATTTGGTCATAATAACGTCCGTGGGCTGAAAAAAAAAAAACGTTTACATCGAAGAAATTTGGTTATAATTGTTATATTATAATGTCATCGTGAACAAAATAACTATTAAGTTACAGTTAACAACTCAATATCTGGAAATGTAATAAAGAAATGTATCACACAGATGTTCATATTATCAAATAATAACTTAAAAATATTAGATATAAAAAGGGATATTGTCTCTAAGGAATTACATGGCAATTTGTCTTGAAGAAATACATTTAAGGATTTTCCAATATGTAGCCAATGAATTGGACAAGTTAATCACCAAATCTTGCTACAGACATTGGTCGCAATTGAGACCAGACACTGCTCCACATATCTTTGAAAACTATTTATTTGACCGATTCCAACGAGTTGAAATAAGCGCAGTGACCTAAAGATAACATTATTGATGAGCAAAACAGCACACAGCTATTTAGATTTTTGAACATTATTCAGCAAAAAAAAAACATTTAGAGGTTTCTATTTCACTTAGCGTTGGCCAAGTAGAAATAAATTAATATAAATTGCAAATAAAAAGAATTGTATAATAATTAAATTAATGCTCGGCAAATGCAAGAAACAAATGAAGTCCATTTATATTTGGAATAAGTGCATTTTAGTGTAGTGCAACAATGTATCGTCTATTTATCCCGTAAAGTAATTGATAATTTAATTTATTACTATTTTGGTATAGCTACATGCATTTCGGAACATACTGTATTGGCCGACATCTGTGTTGGGTGTGAGAAATAATTACATTTGCCATTTAAACTATGTCATCACATATATTTTAAGATAAGTACTCGGTTTTATTGATCAGAACTTTAGCATTCTATAAAGAATTCTGTTTTAATGCAAAACGTTTGAAAACATTTATTAAACCTATTTATTTATTTATAGAAGCAGAAACATAAACAGAGATTAGAAACCCAAAACAAAGTTCACTAAAAATAATTAATTTAACAAGTAAACCATATATTCTTTGAAGATTATAAAATTATATCATAAATAAAAACATAAGTATATGCACAAAAATTACATTATTAATTATTTTATACTAAGCAGAAGTTATTTGTTTTAGAGCTGTCTTAAATTTAAATAATGGTTGATGATGATGCCATTAAATATATCTACATTGGAAAATAAACTATTATAGTTCTGATCATTTTATTTAACGGCAAATTTTGTTTAGTTAGTATGGTAAAATGACTTTTGAAATAATATATTACCTCTAAAATTCCTGGTTGCTACTTAAGTATTTATAATAAGTAGTAGAATCAGTCAAATTATTCAAACAGTTAAAACAAAAATATTACGTCAGCTTGATTTTTCTTATTTTCTAAAGATTGAATTTTATATGTTTGTTAAAGGAGTGCTGAGTATAAAAGTATAGACCTCGGTCACTTTATGATTTAGATAGGTGTTTAAAAAAAATATTTTCAATTACTTCAGTGCGGAAACTATGAACCATATATTGCAGTTTCCATTTGGTTGAAACAAAATGTATCCTACTGGATAAGCAAAATATAGTAATTTTAAGGAAGTCACCTTTCTAAAGTCTTTACGTACTCTAGTGATATAGCCTAAATATCTTGCTACTTTTTAATGAATGTAATCTATATGTGTAGAGAAATATAATTTTCTATCAACACTTATCAATACCCTTATTGAATTTTAAGTGTAATTTATTCAGTAAGCAGTACCTGCAGAATGAATCAAGGTCATTTGAAAATAACATACAGTCCGCTAGGTTATTTATTTGAGAAACTATCTTAAGATCATCTGCATCCATTAAGAAATTAAAAATTTAAAGCAATTATTGACATCATTAACGTAAATAAGGAATATTAATGGACCCAAGTGAGATCCCTGAGGTACTCCAGAAGTAGTTATAAAAGGAAGTGAGCGGAAACTGTTTATTGTTACAATCTATTGAAAACATATGATGCAAGCCACCTTCGGAAACTTCCATGTTCCACCGATCATGCTTAATTTTATTAAATGCTTTGCTAAAATCGGTGTTTTTTTATAAAGAATGAAGGAATTACAACAGTATCGGCACTTTTATTTTCGTCAGTTAATCAGAATATTCAGAACTTCCTGTGGGTCAAGACTTATATTATTCAAGATTCATTCGCGGTTTGAAAAAAAATAATACAAACTGACTACAAATAGCACCGCCATATTTGGTGCTATTGACTACCATTCAAGTTTGTAGAAGAACTAATGATAATAGATAATAATTATAACAACTTTGTAACTCTCACGACTTAGTTGTTGTATTATAATATTTTGAAAACACGCACTATAGTCTGGCAAACATTATTATGCACTACGTTGATTTACACGACACAATATATTTACGACATTTTTCATACAGCTCATGAACTAAAAATTTATACAGTCATCACACGGGGCATATGTGCACACCTTCTGTCATGTTTGTAAGCCCCTAAAGCCTTCCACTACGTAAATGCATCTTTTGAATATGCAATCTTTGTTTTAACAGGAAAAACATAGATGATGGCAACTTCAAAGATTTATGGAAATATTTATGTAAAACATCAAAGGGTTTAAAATATATGTAAAAAGCTTTTTAATTTTAAAGTTTCAGCTAGAGGTGACATAAGCTTCTCAAAGCAGTGTTTAATAAAAATAGTTGAGTAATGTTTACTGCTACTAGGCCAGTAGGCAAGATCAAATATGTTTATTTTAGCATTTTAATAACAGCCGTTGGAATAACAGTTTAATTATGAATATTAAATTGATAACCTGCACAAATCGGTCATATTTTAATTACTGTAATTGTATCTTGTATGATATGAGAGGTACATCTGTTTCTTAAGCCTAGTCTACACGTAATGTTTTGTCGTCAATCTTTCATAATCGTGCCAGATTTGTCAAACAAAATATAACGTGTAAACGGCAGGTTGGACGTTTTGCATTAATCAGGTTTGACAAACTCACATAAGCTTTGTGCACAAGTAAAACAGTAGGCAAGTCAGTAGATGTGGACATGACTTAATATTATCTGTCAAATTACACTCACCTACCAGTTTGTTCTTAACCGTGTTTGAATACTATTTCTGAATGATGGAGAATTAGTTCTTTAAAGGAATAATGTGATTTTTTTATTTTTCTTGTGGAATATTCTCTACAGATATCTAAAGAAATAATTCACACTCATGCGCGTAGTGCTAATTAACACGCTTATATTAGCTTCACCTGTATGTATGTATGTATGTATGTATGTATGTATGTAACGGAATCTTTCAGCGTAATTTTCACCAATTTCAAGAAGTCTGATCAGCTTGAAAATTTGCACAGGGGTCAAGGACTGATGACAATACAATTATTTAATAACTTTGTTCTAATGTCCTGACTAGGATCATCAGAATAAAAACTATTTAGATTACTTTGCAGGTTAAGTGTATACAATCCATCAGTGTTGTTTCCAAGCAGGCAAGGCAGGGGCAGGGGACTGTAATAGATTCGTGCTCTTGCTTTTCACGTATAGATGGCGACCTGACAGAATTAGTTTTCGGTTTTCGCCTAATTTTAAATTAAAAATTTTTATAAATAAATAAAAATTTGATAATTTATAACAAAATTCAAATAAACATTTTGATTTAAAAAATTTCGAAAAAATACAGAATTCAAAATTAAAAAAAAAATTCTAAATATAAAATTTTGGAGTTTAAAAAAGTTTTGAAATACAAAATTTTGTAAATAATTTTGGATTGTGGAATTACATGATAAAATCAAATTTAAAAAATTTTAGAAATAAATAAAAATTTGATAATTTATAAAAAAATTCAAATAAAAAGTTTTGGAAAAAATTTTCAATTGAAAAATTTTAAAATCCAAAAATTTAGAAAAAATTTCGAAAAAGACATTGAATTTTAAAATTTTGAAGAGCGTAAATTTTCAAATTCAAAGAAATTTTGATTTGAAAATTTTGGCAAGAATTTTGAAGAAAGTTTTGAATCTAAAATTTTGTAAAATTAGAAAGAAAAAAAAAAGATTTTGATACGAGAACGTTGACAAAAATTTTAATTTGCATATTTTATAGAAACAAACAAAAATGAAAAATGAAACTATAACACAAAGAAAGAGGAGACTGGAGAAAAAAAATGTATAGAAAAACTATATGAAATGGAAAGGTTACGTAAACATGAATGAAATGAATTTAGATTTATTGTCAAATATAAGATATTTTAAAAATTAAGGCTCTTAATTATAATTACTTTTGTTATTGTTTTGAGACTAAAAATTAAGAAAATAAATTATAGTTTAAAAAAACTAAAAAAACACGCTTTAATAGTAAACCGAACTAAAAAGTAGAAAATAATTTTGAAGTATCAAGAGTTTGTTACAGCAATAGAAAATTCCGACAATCAATTACGACTAATTAATTGGGAATAAGATTAAATTAGAAATTAAATTATTAATAAAATAATTCAATTATAGTAAAAAAAAGCGTGGGGTGCTTGATATTAAATGTTACCATTATTTCAGTAGTGCAGCTATTTATAAAAATAAAGTCATTATGAAAATATAGTAAATTGCACCCCACGCTTTTTTTTACTATAATTGAATTATTTTATTAATAATTTAATTTCTAATTTAATCTTATTCCCAATTAATTAGTCGTAATTGATTGTCGGAATTTTCTATTGCTGTAACAAACTCTTGATACTTCAAAATTATTTTCTACTTTTTAGTTCGGTTTACTATTAAAGCGTGTTTTTTTAGTTTTTTTAAACTATAATTTATTTTTTTTAGTTAATGGGCTGTGCATGAAGACGGGGAAGTATTATAAGGTTATACATATCAACTACAAATAATTACATTTCTGTGTATATGTATGTATGTATGTGTTAATGTACTCGTATGCAGGATTTTATGTACTTTCGTAGCGTAACTATCTTTATTTCATACTGTATTGTAACGAGTTATTTCCCGGACTCATTTAAGTCCAGGAAATAACTCATTACAGTACTGAGTCCGGAAAATGTTTACTTCCCGGACTGCTTTAAAAAACAGAATATTCACATTTTTAAAAGATTTTATCTTTAAAACTACAAAATCAAGCCTATAAAAACCATCAGCATATAGTTGAGCATCGAATATTTTGCCCACATTGTCGCAGGATTCATCTTTTTGGAGATATCCAAGAAGTACGCCAAAAGGATATTCTCATTCAGGCCGTTTTCCACCTTATAGGTTTTTGTCCACACGTTGAAGAGCTGGTATTCCTTCTCATAACGAGCAGAAGACACCAATTTACTGGTTGCTTCAGCACATTTTAGCTCGATTTCTTCCATTTTTTTACGAAAACTATCACAAAATACACACGGGATGACAAACTGTCAAATTTGTTATTTTTGTTTTTACATCACTAAGTTAAATCAAAAGCTATGCGATAAAACAAGAATCGAAACCACGCTAACATCTACATACAGGCAGGTTATGTAAAATAAAACAATTAAATTAAATTTTTAATACAACACAGCATGAAATAAAACGTTGTACGATACACGGCCGTGAAATGTCATTAAAGTACTCGTCTAGAAATTCCTGACCCGTAAACATCTAGACTTGTACTTTAATATACCATTTCCCGGCCTTGTAACGTAAATAACTATAACTTTGGGTAACTTTAAATTGGAATTTCAAGTTTTTTATGAGTGAAAGTACACGAGAATTTTGCTCTTTCATTGCTTCTAAGCATAGTTTTTAATTTATTTTTTACGCTTATGAGAATGCACTCTTTGGCTGCAAATTAGTCATAATAACTAATAATAAATGTTTTCTGTATTTTCAAATATATTTTCTTCCATTCAAAAGGCATTTGCATTCACTTATCTATGATTACATACAAGCAAAATAAAATTCAAATCATGTGGCTACACATCAGAGTCGCCAATAATGAAACTTGACTGACTTGATGACGACAATACACTATGTGTAGACCAGGCTTTAAGTAGACATATTACGCAAGAAATAACATAATAAGAATATGATATTGGAACTTGCAGGAACTGTAGCATGTGTAAATTACAATAATGAAAGTACACCATGAATACCTGGACGTTCAGACGTATGTAGACATAAGAAAGAGGAAAATGAAAGTTGAACGTATCTAATGCTATTCTGTAAGACTGAAGATATTAAATAAACCCTCGGAACAGAAAAAAGCACGAATGAACATATATAGAATAATAATCAAAATATTAAATTGCTAAACAAAGTGCAATCTTTGAAAAAATATAAAATATGAGTAAAGAAGAACTTGGATAGGGTTAAAAGTAAAATCCAAATAATAAAATCTGTGATGAAAGATAAACGAGATTCATACATTTTTGAGGTACAGAATATTTAAGTTGGGAAAAATATATACCTAAAACTATTTTCAGTAATATTACCGACACTCATTAGTTCTTTATATCCAAATTTATTTCGAGAGTACTAATGAATATTTCAATTATTCGATATAATCGTAAATTACGAGACCTTTTGTAATATGACTGTACAATTTTTTAGTTGTAAATAAATTGTTTCGTTTTTCTTTGGTTTTATTGGGTTTTTGCCACACTTCTGAAAAAAATAAAGATTAACTAAATAAGCCCTTGCGTCAAACGGATCAGTCAAGGGTTATTTTTTAAACCAAATTTGCCTAACCAAAAAATCTCACACTGAAAAAGCAGATAAGTAAAAAATAACAAAATTCACATTACTATCGCGCACTTCCGTATTATTGACGTTCCGAAAAACTCTCTGTTTTCGTTCTCAAAATAGTAGTAAAAATATTAAACGTATGTCAAGTTTAACAGTTTAAAATTTGTTTATCTGCTTCCATAGAGATGTTAAATGATTTTTATTTTATTGTTACTTACTTCTTCTTGATACAACTGCAGCCAACAATGATGTTTACTGAACAGTTTGACACACACTTATCTCCGTTCAACAAAATAATCGCGGTCTCTTTTAATTTTCTTTTTGTTGCGTTATCTTCCTCCTCTAAAATTTGTACCCCATTGAATCAAATGACTGTTTTCCCAAGCGTGTTCGCAAATTTTGGATTTTTTTTCGTATTAATCAACGTACATAAATGTTTACCAAACTGTAGTTGTTGCTTTTATTTTCAAAATATAATAATAAGAAAGTTCACATTACTGAGTATTTTTTCCGATGAAGATCAGAAGATCAAAGTTAGGTGTTCTTCAAGGATCGAACTTGGGGTCGCTCCTATTTTTATTCCTTATAAATGACAATACATGCAATACAAAATGGAAATTTTTGTATGTTTGTAGAAGACTTAATATTTTATAAGCGTATCGAATATTCCAATGAGTGCATATCTCTCCAAAGTGATATTAACCCGACGTTTGAATGGAGTGGTGTCAATAAACTAAGAAGTTTTTAAAATCAAAAGACATTAATATTCAGAAATGTTATGCTATAACTTCTACTCGCAATAAACAAATAATATCTTATCGGTATAAAATGAACAATATTTAGTTAAGCAGAAAATATTATGTCAAGGTTTTAAGTGTAACTATTGATTCCATACTTTCATACAAGTGAAAATATAATTGTTTCAGCCAATAAAGGTCTCAGTATTATTAAAAAGGTTGCCTGCAATTAAAATTCTCCTCTCGATGAATTATGTCAACGATGTCATTATCAATAAAATTTGATGAAGTTGATGGCGCGCAATATGATACGAGGCTGAATCGCACCAGTTCACTTGAAATTAAAATTATATTACTAAGACTAACAGAGGTAGTTAATATAGTATTTTATGATATTCTATGCAGAAAATTATGGATCGATTTCTAAATTAACTGAACTTTTACACGTCAAGCTAGACATTTTCATCATTTTTTTCTCGATAACGGGTGAGATTAGGAATTGTGTTATATATGACTTTTTTATTTATTTTGTTTTGTTTTATTGTATATAGCCTCTTAAAATTAATAATATCTCTAACTCTAAGTATAGTAAATTCTATCGAAAATGTTAGTTCGTCATTAATGAATATCAGAAATAGCACAGGACCCAACATAGAACCCTGTAGTTCACGTATATTAAGAATTATTGATTGTGATTTAATAACTGAATTGTTATAATTTCTATGCATTATCCTGTATTTCATATAAAGCCAGCTTGTCAAAGAGTAGATTTTGGTATACACAGTCGATTATGTTTTGTGGTGTTTGTATATTTTCTTGTTATTTGCATAGTTTCTTCTTAACAACTTATTTAAAACGACGGTCGTACTACGTTGCCTTCAATGGATTTGAATCTCATAAATTTGAGGCCACTTCTGGTGTTCCTCAAGGGTCCAACGTTGGACCTATTATATTTTTGTTATTCATCGATGATCTTACTAAAGCAATTGAATGTCCCAAACTCCATTTTCCTGATGATTTAAAAATCTATTACAAAATTAATAACATTGATGATTGTCACTTTTTGCAGTCCTCAATAAATATTATTGAAAATTACGTTAAATATCTCTGAATGTAAAGTAGTTAACTGTACGCGAAAAAATCATCCTATCTTATATAACTACTCGTAGGTAATAGTTTTAAAATTTTAAAATTAAAAGTTGAATAAAAATAACAGTTTTTAATTTTAACAGTATCCAAGTAAAATATAAATTTAATTTTCAATAAATCGAAGATATTCGTCCACCAAATATAAAATCTAAAAGGCAACTGATATAAGATCCTAGAAAATTTAAATCTATCGGCGGAAGAAATATCTGCGATATTTTCTGAATATTTTTCCATAAAATTTGCTCTTGTTACAGGTGTACCTGGTCGGACACATGGCTCCTGGATCGAACGAGCGACAAAGGGGAGCTTTCCTCCCAACCCACATAGCTTATTCGGACCATCACAATAAGAGATATTTGAAAATTGTGCGCAAATATGCTGGCATTATCGTAGGCCAATTCTTCGGGCATTTACATTCGGATACGTTCAGGGTGATTTATGGGGAGAATGGTAAGTTAAAATAGAATTTAAATCTGTTTTTAAAGGAGGTAATAAATTATTAAAGAGGCGTAGGTTGATTTATGAAATGCCACATACAGCTTAATGCGTATATGTGAACGTTTGAAAAGTGGTCTATCATAATTTTGGATTGTCTCAGATGGCTCGATGCCACAGATTTATTTTTTTCTATTATAATTTCATCTCTGCATACCGTGTGATTAAATTTGACCTGGAGACACTTGTGAAATTTAACTGGATTGTGCAATTTCAATTACTTTTTTATATATGGTTATTTTAGGTGCATTTAACGAAGCATATATTGAAATAAACATGATTTGTATGTAGCTACATAAAAAAAGTAGAGTATAAACATTAATTTGAGTAATAAGACAAATAAGATTAATTCAAATAAAGTAAATTACAAATTATAATAATAGGAAAATATAGTAAAATATCAATTCCATATAATAAAAATATTACGGCAGATTTATTTTACAAAAAAACATTAAATTAAAAAGGCAATAAAAAAGAAAGAGTCATTGGATTTATTGTACAAAATAGTAAAATCTTTACGAGTATATTGTGTCACAAGGGCAGCTAATAGCTAAGGACCGCTAAAACGTTTTCTGCATGTGTGACACACAACAGTTTTTCGCCTACTAAAAAAAAATGGAAAATATAACAAAAATATTTAATTTTATAAATACAGACAGAATGTAAAAAGAAACTTAAGTAGTAAAAATGTAGAAATTTATTAATTCCATTTAAAAAATGTTGAAACTTTATGAAAATTATTAAAATTAATATTCTCCTTGACTTTAAAAGTGCTTTTCAACATTGAAAATTCAGACCATAATGTACACGCCTTTACAATCTTTGATCTTTCCCGTAGATAAGCAAGTAATACATTTTCTGTTAGGTTTTTTACTCTTTTTCCAGTTCTTAAACAATTCATAGTACTTTTCGTACTGATGTCTTAACTTTATAGATAACAAATTTAGAAAAACGTTGCTAGCTTCTTCTTGCAAATCTGGTGGAGTATTCGTAAATTCTTCATCACTGACTGAATTACTATTCAATTTCACAAGTAGCTAGACCGGTGTGGGTTCGAACTCCGCTACAGGTATGGTAGGGTGGAAGAATGTTGGCGTGGGTCAATGTGAGATATTGATACCGGTCGACATTTGACTATCTCCCTAATTAATGAGGTTTTACAGGTTTCCCTCACTCCTGCACTAAATAGTGGTTAGGGCCTTACTACGTTATTATTATATTATTAATTAATAAAATACTTTGACACACCTGTTGTTACAACAACATTTTTACCTGTCTTATCCAGTTTCTACAAACTAACACAAATGTTTCTTCTGCTTCTTGTCCGTTTTGAACTCGTAAGTTATTAGCAGTAGCTCTGATATGTTTGTGTAAATTATCAATAGGAGGTATTCACTTTGGTGCGATACACTTCATTTTTTAAATATCCCCACAAAAAGAAGTCCAAATGATTTGTAGTGAGGAGATCGTGGTGACCATGGTACTGGTCCTCATCGTCAAGTCCCTTAGTATTATTGCTTGGACACACTGTATATAGTACGGATATAAATGAGCCTCGTGTATGATACGTCACACTGCTGCAATACGCTATGGACGGTCTGGACTTCCATCTTTTCCACAAATCGGTTTCAAATTTACCTCATGGTGCACTACACTTCCACTCACTGCACACCGCGGTAAAAGTAGCTGCATTTGGCATATGTTTACCGGGAAATAGTTCAGATAAAGCATTTTCACATCGCCATACATTAAAACGATATCCACCAACTTCGAGTTGCTGTACACGTAAGCCATTTTTGACACTTGAAAAACTAGTAAAGACTCACTCACAAAAAAGGTTATTACCTACAATAAATTATCGGATTTCAATATGCGCAATCGCCTGGCTAGAAACTACAGTAGCTCAGCGATGTAAAGGTTGGAAATACTACAAATTTAATAATTTTTACTTGGAAACTAGGTATAAGGATTTTTCAATTTTTTTTTGACGATATTGACTCCATATTTCATGACGCTTCTATTCCCATATTTTTTAGATAAGTTCTGAATGACTCTATTTTTAAAAAAAATATATTTATTACTTAAATTGCACTAGTTATTAGATATTTGAAAATTATTAATATGAAAATATAATTACTCATTCCAATATGCTTTTATAAATTGTACAAAATACTTAGTTTCCTACTTAACCGGTGTTGGCTTTATAACTTTTAATGTAGTGACAAGAAGCCATGCATAATATATTTGTACTCATACTAATGAAACTAGTTACAGATATAAAATGTATTTTAGTTAGTGTTAGAACCATTTACAGAAGTTAGGAATTCTTAATTGAGTTTATATGCAACTTACACTTAAGTTTGGTAATTTAGATAACTCTTTAATACGTTAAGTTGGAGACTCAATATTTAGTATTCCTTTAAAAGAGTTTCTAGGACAATAAGCGAGGAGTTGTGCAGTAAACATCTGTTTTGCGATTTTACTGCGAAAACTTAAGTAATGCCACCGTCCGTCTGTTACTCTATTTAATGATACTTTTCTATTAGACGCTATTGCACAGTTAATCTCTCGATCATTAATTCTCTCAAGATAAACTTAGTTTATATTTGACAGTTACGGGTTTCTTTTCAAATATTGATAAATGTGATACTCGTCTTTTAATCTATGTAATTGTTTGTTTTTGTTAAAAAATATCGAAATTACAAATTAACCTAATCTATCTGCTTATATCGTTTAACCAGCTTCCAAATTGTTCATTATATTGAAATTTAATAATAAATTCATTTAAAATAATTGCGCGTCCTCTAATAGTGAAGTAACACAGCATAATCGATGAGAGTGAGATGGCATTTCGACTAGAAATTTTTATAGAAAGCACCAATTCCCTCGACAGAACCCTATGGAATTATATCTCTTGATATCTGGAGAAAATATTCCACAAGACAATTAAAAAAATAACATTACCTATGTGTGAAATAAAAAAAAATACGTCATTTTCCCTAATGAATTAATTTTCTGGTTTTCAAAAATCAAGCCTCTGTAGTTTAGTCGTAATCAATAGCAATAGAATCTATAATCGTTTCATGAATTGATAATTTTCAAATTCTGGTGACCTATACTCAGCGGATGAAAATCTAGATAGTAACTCATGTTAAAAACCTGCTCACACACGCGCTTATAATAGTCGACACAAAGAAACACACATGCAGTCTGTATCTCTGAGATCATACCCGATTACACAGCTTCTGCTGCAGGAAGTACGCATGCGCCACAGCCTTCTATTGGCATTGGTATATTTTTTCGCTAATTTAATTATGAATGTAATACGTTTTTAACTAATAAAATTATTAGTGATTTTGTATTCTTAAGAATGGAGAATAAGCAAAGCAGTTCTATAAATTTAGAGTAATAGGAGTTTTATATTCTGTTAATATTTTATAGTTGTATTTAGAATACTAAATTGTTCCATTAATGTGGCACATGAGACTATTTTGCCTTCAGAAATTGAATTATTTTTTAAATTTGTTGCAAGAACGTTCTTAGAGCATAATTTATAAAGCATTTATAACATAACTGCTAATGTAGCCCTATAAGCGTGTACAATAACACAATTTTACAGTAACGGTGCTTATAAAATCAAATTACTGTAAAACCGATGCAAAATACTGCTTTATAGAATTATATCATCTCCTGTGACACTCTTATAAAATTATTCTGTATTGTCACTTATAGTTTAATTATATAACTATTGTATAAGGCGTTGTTAAGTTACAATTCTTCTGTGGATAACAAATTACAAACATGGAAGCTGCTATCGAACTTAAGAGAAAAAGCTCTTCAAAGCAGTTATAGAGAATAATAATACAGTTGTTATAAAATCATTATAGAGTAAATAAGTATCAAAAGGCTTTTTGTTCCCATAAAAAAACGCTATAAAACTATTATTTTTTATATATGTAGGTTTCCTATACCCCCATCTGACGAGACCTGCCTGTAAAAGTACGAAATATTTTGATCAAAGTATAATGGGGAAATTTGTATAACATAGTCGTGACTTGTAAAAATTATTATCTGCTTGCAGAAATAAAATTTCATTACGATAGATGATTTATTTGATTGCTAATAGAAATTGATTTTCTTATAGAACTTTAGTAACATATTTAGTTTTGACCATTCCAAACCATTTCCACTTCTAAATGTTGAAGTTAAAGAATTTTATTAGATTTATTAAAAAAGATTGAAATATCACAATAAAATATGACAACGCTGTGGATATTAAGTGGCATAGATTTGTTATAGTAGTTGCTTACCAAGCATATTTGCTCCATAATCATTGCAATCGACACAAAAATGTCATATTAGTGAGAATCCATTGGAAGTACAAGATAATGCCTTTCTTTCTGTCGCCATATTGTGAAGAAAGAAAAAAATCTTAATTAAAAATATATACAATATAAATAGGTGAAATGATAACAATAATATGGATATACTTACTTTCTGGCAATTTTATATACAGTTGGTTGTTAAATTCATCAATATAGAAAACATTTTTTTATTAAATAGCATAGGAAATATAAGGTTAACTGAGGGCGCGTGAAAGAATTACCATTATGTACTACATATTTCACGATAAAACTTTTTCCGCATTAAAATGTACTGCTCCTTGATGGACAAACCAACTAAGCAATTCGTAATGTGAATACTCCTATCCAGGCTGATTAGGTCCATCTTATTGGTTCTTATTGACCCATCCATATTAATTTTAACATGTGCGATACCGAAACATTTTGTTTTTAGAAGATACAATTAAACGATTTTAAAGTTCTCTAAATAGAACACCATGCAACACAAAAATTTTATAACGAAGTGCTATAGAATGTTTATGAGATTACTTTGGAACTGTGTTATAAAAATCCTTTAAGACCTGTGAAAACGTTTATTCAACAATTCTATAAGTAATTCCTGCAAACCTTACAGAACTGCTGAAAGAACTAAAAGGTTCTATAGAACGGTGCCCATTTTATGATATAAGTGTTGTAAGAAAGTTTTGAAAATGTTCTTAGAACAAACATTGCTCTATAAAATTTGCTCTGGAAACGTTCTTACGATTTTTATAGAACAGGAAATTGTTAGCTGGGATGACATATATGAGTAAGTGGTGTTGAAATATGTAATTCATTAACAAGAATGTACGTGAGTAGCATATATGTATATATATTGTGCACAAAAAGCGGTAAAGAAGTACAACTGCAAAACGGAAGATAGTGGAAACTCGCGGAAGGAAGATGGTATTTTTAAAATGAGTAAGATGAAATATTGCCTAGAATACATACAAGGGTGCTTTTCGCGAATTATGCTTATGACATATGAATTATGGTATGTGAATTTCCGTATAACTGATATTGAAAAGAGTATACTGACAGAAAAAGATGACAGTGATATGGCCAATAGTGACCAATAGTGAATAGTGTGTATGTATTTTAAAGCCTTTTGTTATTTTGGATGCAAAATTCGCAAATATTTGCGTGATTTATTTAATGGTGGGAAAATCCTTACTTGTAACGAATTTTGTCAGCTATAATATTTTCTATCATTATCATCATGAAACTGCCACGGTAGATTGTCAGAAGCTCAAAACAAGTTTATTAACACCACATAATAATGAAAGTAGTGGTTTATTATTTTAAAAAATTTGTCAAAAGCTGAGATTTTCCGGCCATAAATAATTAAAACACAAGTTACAAATTTATACAAATATCCGTGAATTTCACGTCCATGAGGATAAGGTTTAAGAGTCCGTTCTCTGTACACTCCTCGGGTAGCGCTCCGGGGTCGGGTGCACGGGCGTTACGGCTGGAGGCGGAGATTATCGCTCTTCCACTACAATTACTTTACGGTGGATGTATTTAGAATATTTAGATTTAGTGGAGTAAAATCGGCGAGCAATTATGCCGTTTTGTTTTTAAGAAAATATAACCATCTTGTAGAAGGACATTTTTAGTATCCAAAATGGACTTGTACAACTTTTGTACGGCCGCATTTTATAAAAATAAAATCAAATTATCTATGCTTGAGACATTATTTGACAATTATTACTCTTTTCGTTACAGCGCACTTGTAAATCAACGATTTTACTTATGTTCGCAGTTTTTTACAGCTTATATAAAAAACTACAGTACTTCTCGCGGTACACACCAATTTTTAATAACTTAACGCCTTTTCGAAAAAAAATTTTCCAAAGTCGGCCCAGCAAATTTGTGCATTACAAACTTATATTAATTATTTACTATTGATATGAAGTTATATCGAGCAAATGTAGTCAAAACTATAAAAAAGTTTTTTAAAAACAGTTTACAGTGTTACACTTTGCAAGAAATTAACTTTGTGCGCCGTGTGCATACTTGTGATGCAGAAGATATTTTCAGAAATAGGCGCATTCATTCGACGAGTTAAAAATATTTATATTTTCGAGAAAAACATTTGTATTGTATATATTATGATTGTGTTTAATATATTTATGACATTGCCCTCTTTAAAATTAGAAGAACAAAGATTTGAGAACAGGTAAATTTTTATATAAAATAAATATAGTCACTACATTTATTTCACTGTTTTATGTTTTTTATTATTTTAATATGGAAAATACGTATTTAATTTGCGGAGAATTTTGTTTAATTTGGAGCTTACAAAAAAATAACATTGTTTTAATAAGCAATGAAAAATTGCATACCTAAGGAATTCCAGTAGAACTTCTTATATTTCCGGTTTGTTGGTCTAAACGAAAAAATGTATTCTACAAGAAACGTTTAGACACCACCGCCAACAAAAGAATCAGCATCGAACTCCACAAGATCGATTAATTCAATATTGTGTCAACTGAGAACGTATAGATTATAAGTGACTATGTATTTCTTTGAACTCCGGTCCTGCCCGCATTTACCAATCTCTAAGCCCATCCCACTGAGTGAAACACACGTGGTTGCAGCATTTAAAATATATTCATATCTGAAGTTGTAGACGTTCGGCATTTATCATAGAATTTTGACTAATTTTTATCAATTCGATATAATTTTGGTACCGTTGCAAAGCTAAAAGACAGACTTACTTCCCTCGTGTAACCAATTTTCCATTTAAGCCTTTATTTTTCAGTAAATAAATTGTAAATATGACGATTTCTTGCACAGTTTACTCATTAAATTTAAATAATCAAAAACTAATTTTGAAAAAATATAACACAGCAGCCTTAGGAAACAACTTTGTCTTTCGATTGTTTTTTTTTATTTAGACCGCTGTGTTTATTCGTTGTCTAAATAAGTGTTATGGGCCGAGCATAAAAAATCGGTTTATTTCAAGCGCGCGACGGACTCTTAAGTGTGATATCCGCGGAGGAGCGCATGAGGTAGGTGTAAGTGGCCGATGGTGAACCATCGCCGTCCTACAGGACGGTATTCTAGTTTATGGAGCATGACACAAGGGGGCATTTAAAGTAAAGTGTTAATGTGCTAGGTTCACGAAGTCAACTTATTTTTAATAAATTTGTGTGCTTTGTGCCCTTCTCAAGTGGCACGTCTAGGTAGTCATGCAATCCTCACCTTCTATACTCATCTCTGTGCTGTGAATTAGTCACTTAGTTTCGACCTTGGGTAATTGATAATACATGATAAAAACTTTACATTTGGAAATAACTCTGATCATTTGTATTATCTAACGCCTTGAAATTGGCAATGACTATTACTACTATATTACTGTCTCTACTAAAAATAATGAATGTTATGTAATGCAATTATTGATATTGATATCAGTTTTCTGTCTCTATATTATATTGTACCATAACACGTATATATTTACAAACTATATCTAACCAAAACTTATTTAAATATTATTGAATTATGTAAAATTTAAAGACTATCTATCACATTATATGACTTTCAATTCTAGTAAGAAACTGGTTTGTACACGAAAATCCTATAAAATGTTCATTATACATGTGTTTCCTAAATAATAATAATAGTATCCATTATTCACTAGTTTCAACGAATCGGGAATGAACTAACAAAACAAAAAGTCTCCTGTGTCAGCAATTGCACTTGAACTGAACTTTCAGTGAGAAAGCCAAACACCACCCACTATACAAGTTATTAAAATTTTTTCGAATGGTGGTAGAAATTTACTAATTAATATTTTAGTTGCTTTTTTAAATGCATCAATTTAACGACAAATATCAAGCTTGAGAGTAAGGTGTTTTGACAGATTTAAATTGTATTGCATTTTTTTATATTCGTGTTACGAGTGTGAAAATATTGTGCAATATGTTCCATAAAATGTTTGCTAAAATATTGTTAATAGTCATGGACAAAATATAGTATTCTGCTTGCATATAATGGCTGAAATTTACTCGGGTGATTTGCAGCACTTCAACCTTTTGAATTACAACCAGATATGCTCGTTGAATAATTACAATTAGCAATTGTACAACTAGTATTGTAAAATATTATATTATAATTTATATTAATAGGAATATTTTTTGTAATTGCTATTTGATAATTTATATATTGCATGTTTTCTAATTTAAGGTTTGTCGTTTTGATATTTTATATTTGGTTACTTTTAATTGTTGAGAATTGGCACAAAATTTCTAAAATAAAGTTACTCTAATTTAATCTAAAATTTAATTTTGCTTGCTCGAATACAAGTTTCTTTACCGTAACAACTGCAGATTCATGGGTAATGAAAAATTTAGCAGGTGGAATAAATCATTTTAATTACAGTGGTTCTTATCTCTTCGAAAGAATCAAAAGGTAAATTTATTATTCCATTCTTCCCGCCAACTTCGAAAAGAAGTAAAATAAGTATGTATTTCAATGAACGTTGGAATAGTTCATTCACACAATTCTCCACTTTTAGGAAGTAATAAGAGCTTCTATTGAAATTTTGAAACAAAGGGTTATATCTCGTCTTAATACAACCTAGTGCGATCAAGTTAGAAACTTTCTATAATTAAACTCTGCGCTGAAGCCACATTAATGGTTCTGTAACTATTTTTGACAAATTTTAAAGCGTTGGAGATGACTTGCTCCTAAGGATATCGTTATATAATTCATCTTAAGACTAATAAAATAATTATTTCTTTAAGAATATATCTACAAAAAGCCGCCATATATGTATAACTGACACCATCTATTATGCATTTAATAAATGTTTTGTTAAGTTTGAAGCAAACGAATACAATATAGGGTGTTCTGTTTTAGACTACCCAGTTCAGTATCTCAAAAATCTATACAAATAGATGCAAAAAATACTGTATATTACATACACATGACTGAGTACAAATGGTGTTACTCTTGAAAAAGATACTTTTGAAATATGGGGCATTCGGTTTTCAATTACATTACATAAATTACTTAGTTTAATGGAATTTTACGTGCACCACTAACCAACAGTCTTTATCTGTAACACTGTTAAAAATAGTATAATTTATATTCAAAATTGAATTCGTTTACTACACATTTTTTTGTAGATCACAGTATGGTAATTCTTTTGGTTTTCGAGATACGTACTGTATAAAGTAATACAGGAGATTTTTTTGTCTTACCCTTGGTACCCATTATTCTAATAACCAGTGCATCAAGTGGCAGTCTTGTTTTAATTTCTTAGATTTTTATTTTAAAACATTTTACTTAAATTAAAATATGTGGTCTACCCAGCTAGCAAAGTAGTTCTATAAATTTAGAGTAATAGGGCTTTATATTTTGTTAATATTTTATAGTTGTATCTAGAATACTAAATTGTTGCATTATTGTGGCACATGAGACTATTTTGCCTTCAGAAACTAAATTGTTTTTTAAATTTGTTGCAAATACGTTCTTAGAGCATAATTTATAGAACATTTATAAGATAACTGATAATGTAGTGTAGTAAGTGTGTACAATAACACAATTTTACAGCAACGGTGCTTATCGAATCAAATTGCTGTAAAACCGATGTAAAATAGTGCTTTATAGAATTATACCATCTCCTGTGACACTCTTATATAATTATTCTGTAATGTTACTTATAGTTTAATTATAGAACTATTGTGTAAGGCGTTGTTAATTACAATTCTGCTGCAGAAAACAAATTACAAATATGGCTGCTAAATATGCTGCTATCGAACTTAAGAGAAAAAGCTCTTTAAAGCAGTTATAGAGAATAATAATACAGTTGTTATAAAATCATTATAGAGTAAATAAGTAACAAAAGCCTTTTTTGTTCCATAGAAAACGCCATTTATATACATACGTAGGTTTCTCATACCCTCATCTGACGAGACCTGCCTATAAAAGTACGAAATATTTTGATCAAAGTATAATGGGGAAAATTGTATAACATAGTCGTGACTTGCAGAAATTATCATCTGCTTGCAGAAGGAAAATTTCATTACGATAGATAAGATTTATTTGATTACTAATAGAAACTGATTGCCTTATAGATATTTAGTAACATTTAATTTAGACTATTCCAAACCTTATTCATTTACACTTCTAGATATTAAAGTTAAATAATTTTATTAGCGTTATTAAATAAGATTGAAATAATTGATATTACCACAATAAAATATGACAACACTGTGTATATTAAATTGCATAGGTTTGTTATAGTAGTTGCTTACAAAGCATATTTGCTCTAAAATCATTGGAATCGACACAAAAATGTCATATTAGTGAGAATCCATTGCCACCAGATAAAGCCTTTCTTTCTGTCGCCATATTATGGATAAAGAAAACAAATCTTAATTGAAAATATATACAATATAAATAGGTGAAATGACATCAATAATATGGATATACTTACTTTCTGACTATTTTATATACAGTTGGTTGTTAAATTCATCAATTTAGAATACATTTTTTTTTATTAAATTTCCAAGATCATAATAAAGAAATATAAGGTTAACTGAGGGCGCGTCAAAAAATTAGCATTATGTACTACACATTTCACGATAAAACTTTTTCCGCATTAAAATGTATTTCCCCCTGATGAACAAACCAACTAAGCAATTCATAATGGTGCGAGTACTCTTATGCAGGCTGATTAGGTCATCTTCTATCTTGGATCTTATTGGCTGATCCATATTATTTCTAAAATGTGGGATGCAGAAACATTTTATTTTTAAAAGATACAATTAAACGATTTTAAAGTTCTCTAAGTAGAACACCATGCAACACAAAAATTGTATAACGAAGCGGTATAGAATTTTTATGAGACTGCTTTGTAACTGTGTTATAAAAATTCTTTAAGACCTGTGAGAACGTTTATTCAACAATTCTATAAGTATTTCCTGCAGACCTCACGGAATAGCTTAAAGAACTAAAAAGTTCTATAGAACGGTGCCCATTTTTATGGTATAAGTGTTGTAAGAACGTTTTGAAAATGTTCTTAGAACAAACATTGCTCTATAAAATTTGCTCCGGAAACGTTCTTACGATTTTTATAGAACAGGAAATTGTTAACTGGGTAGTTAATCAGTTAACATAACGTTGTTATTGAGCCAATGGATAAGTTTATAATATTTTTTTGATTTGCATGACAATAATTTTTTAGATATCAATTAGTGAATATACAGGGTGTCCGGAATATAAGTGCCTTAATTTTGCTGTATGATAAATTATACTAAAAAAACATATTTGACTTAACATGTTTTTTTCTCTGACAAATGGTAACAGAATTCTGACATGAAAAGGTCTTGAATACGTGACAATGTCGCTCACACAGGATCATTACGTATTTGTACATAATAATTACTAATAGGTACTTACTGTGAATGGTTTCCTAAGAGCTATTTTCACAGAATAATAATTACAAAGGTTTAAAACTACTTCTGTTGCTTGCAAGATCTGTCTTGTAGACAGGGTTTTGCCTAGATTCGTCATAAATTATTTGGTCATGATGATGGTTACTCAAAATTGTTCCATTTTTGTTTATGTACACTCACCAGTATCAAGGAAAAACTAGAAGAATGAACCACGCTACAATGCTACTATAACTAATATTACTTTTAGGTTATCAGCAGCAGCCTGACATATTGCAACGTTGTCGAACGTTACAGTACGTTATAGTTTTTAACGAGTTTCTCGGAAACTTCAATTGTTACTTCATTAACACTGATACAAAAAAATAAATTACGAACAATTATGTTACAGTACCTTTTCCTTAACCCTAATTGTACCTTTGTAATTTCGTAACATAGTTTTGTATATTATTGCAGTTGTATTTTTATTTTTGAAACGTTGTTATAATGCCTGTTATCATACTGCTTTCATCACAAAAGCAGTTATTCAAGAGTCGGTTGAGAGGTTATTTCATGGTCGCTCTATTATCTTGGTCTTGGTTCATAAATTTCCATCATATCCACTATCTATCAAATATTTCCAAAAGTTTTCTGACGTTACGTTTCTAAATTGGCAGAATTCATCACCTTATTTCAGAAAATCTGAAATAAAGTGCTATGTGATTTGATTTAATTGCCCTTTTCTCTCTAAATGAGAATTCGAAAATCAACAAAGAGTTTAGAAGAATAAATGATGACCAACACCTCTCAAGGGAGAACTCCATTAAATACACCCTACAGACACAAAAAATGTGTTGACCTATAGCCCAAGTACATGCTTCAATGTACTTCTGCTATAGGCTAATGTTGAAAATTATAATGAAGTAGACGCTCCTTTGTAAATAGTTTTCTGAAATCAATAGATGGTGGCACCTACCCTGGAAAATTCTGTTTTGGTGACTGAATGAGTGGGGCTCAAAAAGGTTAATACATAATTTTCAGTAAAAGTATACTTTGGCCAAAATATCTGTAAATCCCAAAGAAAAGCGGTTTCAAATGAAAAAAGTCTTGATATATATATATCATGTACAATTTGAAAAACAGGATGACTGTTTCCAAAAGTCTCATAACAATAACAATGACGATATATGATAGAAAATGTGGGGAAAGCAATTTTACTTTTTATTAGTTAAGTAGCACGTATGAAGAGTGAACTAGGCACGAAAGCACATAATTTTGATAACTCATTTCACATTCTGTACTCATTTAAAGTAAGCAACTCAAAATATATACGCACTTATCATGTTATCCATATCGGAATCGAACCTTCGCAGAACGTTGCATAGTACTGAACAGCGAATGAATGAACTAGAAATATTTAGTAGTACAAATCTATATATATTTTGAAATTATAGGTACATTTCAGTGCATCTAGTTTTCCAACCTGAAATTAATATTTATGTGTCGTTTAATAATACTCCCGAACTTGCTAGTACGAAATCCTTTCCCAATGACCGCCGGCTGGCGATACACGTTAATATAGCGAACCGTATTACCTAAATTCAGATCCCCAGCTTCTAATGCGCTGGCACAGTATCCTTAGTAGGATTTCATCTGGCCCCTTCCTAATCTCTGTGTAGACCTGGTGCGTTGCGAACATCGATGGCAAATTCCAAACATTAATATATACTTAACTATATCCTCAAGACTAGGTTTCCTAACTACTGAGACCTTATAATCACTTAACCATTGATTACCGACTGCTAATATTAAATTATTAACGCGTTTGCTCAGAAGGCATCCCATACGGCTTAAGCGTAAGAAAATACCTGTACCTAGAAAATACAAAACGTTATATATTTTTATATTTCTTATTAAAGCTGATATATATTATGTTGTAGAGTACAATGTTCCAGGTATAAACGAACGATTCTCATTAAAACACAAAGAAAAAACTAGAGTAATACATTTTCCCAGAAACCATACTATCCTTGAAGCAAGTGAAGCGTAGGTTACAATTTTTAATAAATGCATGAATAAAATAATTAATAATTGAGAATTGAAAATGACCTGTGAGTGTCATAAATTCATCCTTGGGTAGAAACGTGCGTGTTATTGGAAATGACTACAAATAATCGGTACATGGTAAATATGTGGATATGAACTTTTATTTTAATAAAACACAGTCACATCTAACAATCACAGAAATACATCCAACATCTGGGTTAAGAAATAGCACTCGCGAATATTTGCTCAATGCTAGTGCACCTAAAGGGCAAATCAATATTATTAGAACAACGCGACAAACAAATACATTACTAAGCAGTAATAATAGGGTGGTAGCAGGATAGTAATTTGGCTTCAAGATTCTATTTGCTTACCCTACCATCCCGTCACCTCTACACTAGCTGATTTCGGTCTTCTTCGAACCTACCTAGCGCAATGCCAAGATCGCATTCCATAATAGTTCCTTCATCTCTTTCCTTTGCAGCTTCTCGATACCAGAGCTCATATTTCTTAGCTTCCTAGGAGCTGTACAGTATCCTAGAAAATGGGTGAGACTATCCTTCTTTTCTAGACATTCCACACTTCCTATCAAATGTAAATGAACTCTGCGTATGCCTTCACCACTTGGTTCAGGTTCCTTCGACTAAGGTTCAGCAGTCACACTGGCCTAGATTTATTAGGTTCATTAAAAAAAACATGGGTCTGTCTACATTCTCCATTTCTTCTTCAATTCGGTCCTAATATTTGGTAGGCATATATTTATTAAAAGCGCTGTTAATACTTCATCGCGCAATTCCAGGACGAGCTAGCTTACTCCTTTCTTGCTTGCAACCATAAGAATAGTAAAGACCTTTACCTGGAAGACCGTGGTATATGTTAGGTGATTAAAAAATAAGACTTTCAAATGTAACTTTCGCTTTCCACTGTTCTAGCAAAATGCTCAAAATTCAAAATTTCATGACTTCATATCACATTACTTCGTATGGTCGTGGCAAGAATTCAGACGACTTACGTCATACGCACAAATGAATTATTCAATATATTTTTATCAAAATATTTAAGAAACTGCATCTGGAAGTAATAAAGCTATATACTACACTAAATGTTTGCATTATATATTGTATTAAAATGCAAAAATTGGTTTATAAAGCGACCCAAACATGGAAAATTATGTTGACAATAAAAACAATTGCGTAACATCGGCCGTGACGTAAGACGTCAGAATTTTTACAGCGGCTTTACCAGGCATACAAGACGCAGTATATGAAAATTCATATAAAAAAGTTGACTACGTTTGGGTTTATGATAATTTGATGCTCAAAGGTAATTGCAAAATATACAATAATAAGAGTTGGCATTACAATAAACAAATGTTTTTTCTACGTTTATGCAAAAAACAAAACTTTATTGGACTATATTTAGTGGAACAAATGGTTTTTTATTGCACTAGTGCAATAAAATGTTTATTGCATTCATCTGTCATTCTACTACAGCGTTTTGTCATTATGATAAACATAAACGTTCAAATCGTCATATTTTCCTAGACTTAGTGTCATTTAATAAATCATTTTTTGGTTCTTGCATGAACGTAGAAAAAATATTGTATGCAACTCGTACAAAAAGTGTTTGTTGCACTCGACAATTTCACATCGCGTGCAATAAACACTTACTTTTTGTACTTGTTGCATAAATAACTATTGTATTGGTTATGTACATACATCACAAATTTAGTGCTTTAAATAATTATAATACAGTATCAAAAATGTGTGCTACAGTACCTAGCACATATGCGCAGTTTCTTTTATTGTATAACTGGTATAGTTAACCATTTTTTTTTAATAAATTGGTTATGAAAGAGAAACAAATGAATAATGCAAACCCTCAATGATAAATGAAGAATGGTGAATATTTAAAGGAGTTCACACACCAAAGAGAAAAAAATCATAATTAATACTAGCTCTGTTTATTCGGCGCAATTGTTTGTTCGATTTATATCTATAATTTTTTTAGACAGCAAAATACTGAAATAAAGAGAGGAAAATTTCAGAGAAAATATAAGTAAATACAGAACATTACCTTTATCCATTAATGGATTATTAAAACAGTACAAAAAACATTTTACTGCTAAAACTAAGCTAAAGCTGCTTATTGAAGGAAAAACGTAAAGTGAATATTTAATGGATGTTATTGATTATCATTTTAATAAGTATCTTAAACAAAGTGACTACATGGACGTTTAGTTTTGACCAGTTACCTACTGTAGTAGTTTATCTAGTCGGCTTCAGTAACTGAAATGACAGAAAGAAATGTACGTTTTCAACGTAAGAAGGTGCTTTATTGTTTTATGAACAAAACTTTTTCAATTGTCGATTTATCTCAGTGCATTATTACGTTAACTAGTTTGGTAATTAAATTCCAGTTAGTGTAAATTCATTATGAACCAAAAACAGTACTATGAAGGTACAATATGGTACAAAGGTATTCCTAGAATTACTTTCCCTTATTCAGATTACTTACAATTGAAAAAATGGCAATGGCAAAAATAATGGGAGATACCAAAAATTTCCGTATATTTTTTAAACAAATTGTAGAAAGGTGATCTAAGAGTCAAAATGAAACAACAAAGTAACACATACTATTTTCTTTTTACAAATGAAAAATTAACTATGTATACAGATTAGAACTAGAGCACATTGCTGTATTTAGGTGAACGGCGTCTGACGTCACAGGTCTATTCTGATCTTTTTGTGGGACCGGGGCCAGACTAAGTTATTACATGCCGTGTTCAGGTTTATTTTTCCATTAAATTGTCTGAGATAAAGCCATTTCGATTAAAATAATACATTCAATCTTCAGCACGTATTTGGAAAAATCATGCGATTTTTCCATTGTGTATTTATTGTAAAATTAATTAGCACCCTAATTCCTTTAATCTCATAGCATTCGACTTGAATTCGGAGCATGGTGGCACCTAATAGGTTGCGAGACGTAATTGGGAACCAATCAATTTGTGGATATAGGTAAATACTAATACCTCCATAAACATCCCCAGGCTGGCTGCAATTCAGCTTTGCTATGCAAACTAATATTGGAGTTGAGTCTGCATTGCTTCATTCCTTCAGACTGATTTCTGATATAATTTTCTTTAAGGTGGCCTTAGCTCTCATTTGATTCTATAATTTCAGAAGCATGGAAGTAATTAACTTATACAAAAGACATTGAATAAGGCACATAAAATTTAAGAAAAAGTTAGCCACGTCAAGTTGATAATATCGAAAATAGTTAATATATGAAAAACGGTTGGTCGGTTATATTTTTTGCAAAACTTTATAACATAAATAACCACACTAACATGAAACTTTTAAGCCATCTAGTTATGTATTTAAATAAACTATACTTAAACATTATTTTGCAATAATTTTTGCTTGATCACGAATATAATTTACATAAATGCAATGCAGAAAATAAAATATTTATAAAGATTTTTAACACGCACACGAAATTTTTACGCTTGAATGTGATTTATTCAAATTTAGTCAATAAATACGAGGTTTTAAATTTGTACTTTATTGGCGGAATAGCTTTTACATGACACGAAATAAAAGTAAGAGTTTGAAATTCATATCTAAACAAAATATTTATTTCCATAGTAAAAATTATAATCAAATAACGATTAACAAATATTTATATGTAAAAAACATATTTATACTACCTAGAATACTGATCCCCTATGAAAAGTAATCAACATTTTGGCTCTACAGACTGATTTCTTACTAACCCGTCTTCATAACGTTTGACTTTTGGTTTCTCTTTTGTTTGGAGAAGTATCCTGTAACTAGGATTGATGCGGGTACCAGCAATAATAATACTTAGTTGTTCTCTATTTACTTCCCTTATAAAATATCTCGTTATACAGAGTGTGAGGAATATAAGTACCTTTATTTTAGAACCAAACAGAGGAGAAAAATAAATAATTGATTGTGTGCTAACAGATAAAGCAAATAGAAAACAGATTATGGAGACGAAAGTTAAAAAAGGTTCAGAAATAAATAGCGACCACTATTTAGTAACAACTAATATTAAGAATGAACAAATTCAAAACAGGATATAAGCAAGAAAATATATAAGGTGAGACAACACGAAACGATAAAATCATACAAATCAGCAAACCCAAAAGTGAAAAAAAAAAAAATGAAGACTTGATAAATGTAGAGATAGAAAAGATATTAGCAAACAATGAGAGCGTTACAGCTAACCAATTATGGAATCAGTTTGGAAATAATAATTGAATGTGCCGAGAAAACATGTGGAACAAGTAAAATAATAAACAATAGGAAACAAACAGTGTGGTGGAATGAAGAAATAAAACAACAAGTTCAAATTAAAAAGAAAAAATGGAAAGATTACAAAAAAAAAACAAAGAAAATTATGAAGAATATAAACAACAAAGAATTATTGTTAAAAACATGGTGTCTGCTGCTAAAGAGAAAGCGTGGTCGGAATTTGGAACAAAAATGGAAGAGAATTGCAAGAGTAGTCAAAAATTATTTTATAAAATAATAAAATATATTGGAAAAAGAAAAACGATTAAACTCAATAAAGAACGTACATGGACATATTTTGACAGACGAAGTGTATATAATGAAAATATTTCCAAGAATTGCTACAAGAAGAAGAGATAAATGAAATATAAGAAGTAAACAATAACGAAATAAAAGAGAAAGAAAATGAAGCATGGAAGAAATGACTCAAGCTTTAAGAAAACTAAAGAATGGAAAAGCGCCTGGACAAGATAAAATAACATCAGAAATGCTCAAAAATATAGGAAGAAATGGTATCAGAATATTATTGGAAATAGTTAATAAAACGAAGAAGCTATACCATCAGATTGGGAAATGGGAATGATAATATCTATATTAAAAAAAGGAGATAATTACAGCGGGATAATTTTGTTGAGTGCAGGAATGAAATTATATGAGCAAATTCCAATTGAAAGATTGAAGAAAATACTAGAAATGACAATGGCAAAATCTCAAAGTGATTTTAGAAATGGCAGAAGTGTGCAGGATCATATATTTACTCTCCAACAAATTATAAATAAGACCAGACTGAAGAGAGGAAATGCCTATATAGTTTTTATAGATTTAGAAAATGCTTTTGACAAAGGAGCAGGAACAATAGTGTGGGATATATTAGAGAAGAAAGAAGTAAATAACAAATTGAATAAAGTAATACAGAGTCTATATAGAAATACAACAAATCTGCTTATTTACAAAAATATTAAGTCAGCAATATTTAAAATCCGGGAAGAATTAAAGCAAGATGCAGGAATGACTCCTACTCTATTTACAGGCTTTATGAACCACATCATTAAAAAATGTAATGAGAGAACAAAAAAATTATTTGTAGGTTACAAAAACTTGCAGAAAGTGAATATATCGGAATGTGCTTAAGCACATGATGTCGTAATTATGGCTGCAAGTGAAAAAGGGTTACAGAGAAATATAGATGTATGGAAGGAAGTATTAGAAGAAACTGGAATGAAAATAAATGCGAAGAAAACAAAGAAAAGGCAATAAGAACAACAGAAAATAAAGATGCGAATAGATGGACTAGAGTTAGAACAAATAAAGTGTTTTGATTGCTTAGGAGTAACGACAGAAGAGTCAGGAAAACAAGAGAAAGAAATAGAAAAGCGATTAAAAATACAATGAAAGTATACCATAGCATAAATGAAAGCTTCACTAGTAAGAGAGAAATATCTACGAAAACAAAAATTAATTTTTTTCAAGCTGTATACAAGCCTATTTTAACAAATGGATGTGAGACATGGACATTGATGATACAAAAAAGGAGTAAAATTCAAGCAATAGAAATGAAGTATCTGAGAAGAGTGAGAGGAGTAACGAAAATGGATAAAATAAGAAATGAGCAAATAAGAAAAAATGTAGGAGCGCAATCGATACTAGAACTCATAGAACAACGACAGTTGAGTTGGTGGGGGCACTTACAACAAATGAATGATAACAGACAAGTGAAAGGAATATGGGAAGCTAAAGCGCAAGTTAAAAGAAGCCGAGGACGGCCAAGAAAAACGTGGGATAGCTCAGTAAGAAAAATATTAAAAAATAAAGCGAAATCATTGCAAGAGGCAAGGCTAACAGCAAGAGACAAAATGCAGTGGTGTAAATTTGTATATAGTTATGAAATGTTTGTAAAGTTATAATCCTGACAACTTAGGGTAAAAGAAAATCTGGCTACATATATTGCTACAGGATAAATTGCACACAAAGTTCCTTTTGTTTGATCAAAGGTAATAGAGTTATGGCAGCAAACAGGTTCTGAATATATGTCAACGTTGCATTTTATTATTTCAGTAGGTCACATTTTGAGATTATGTTTATAATTGTTTGAATGGTTGGTAATCTTACTGAGATTCGATTGTCCCAGCCACGTCAAATGGAGAAAAGTATCTGAATTTTTTACAAATAATGTTACCCGTTAAACTAGAAGATGTACCCTTACTTATAAGAAGAGAAATGTATTTCATACACGATAGAACTTCTCCTCATTTACTATTTTACAATTTGAAAAGACAAAATCTACTTTAAAAAAATTTAGCTTTAATCGGCGAGGTTTTATTTTGAAACCATTTTTCAACAAAGTACAAAGAGTTTATCAAAGCAGGCCGATCTTTTTGAAATTTTGCACGTCTCCATAATTTACCGTTCTGGATATTTTTTTCAAGTAAAATTTTGCTATATTTTCAGTAGAAAAGGCGCTTTACCTGAAACGATAACAGTTTTCAATCGGTGCACTGAATATTTCAAATAGGATTATTTCGAAAACTATTACTCCTAACGACTTCAGCAAGGTATACCTTTGTCATATATAACAGGTAGGAGAATCGATTGTTTCAATAGACAGATGGATACACTAAACAGCAAAAAAGTTCTGCCATTTAAAAGAAACATGCTGTGCCATAAGTGGCGCCCTTTACTAGTGACATCAAAATTAGTTAAAAATTCTTATTTGCCGTGCCAGTAAACATAATTGTGCCAATTGTTTTTTTAATACTCCGACAGGTTTCTGAGTTATTGAGATACTTCAAAATAAAATTCTAGCACTGAACACCCTGTATTTTTTATGCTAGCAACATTCGGATAAGGCATATTTGGCTCAATCGCCATAATTCGGTGTGTAGTATTTCCAGTTCAGAGATTGCCCATTCTTAATGAATCACCCTGTATATTGATTAAGGTACCTGTTGCTTTAAAACTCCACTTAAGTTAGCATTGCTACATGCCATATTTTAGACATAACCTCTACATGTGTAGAGTCGCAATAAACATTTCAAAACCGCAACTGATTTCCTAAATCGTTCCACTTGTTAGTGCCTATATTGTACCGATGCAATTTAGGAATTAAGCTCTTTTTACAGAATGAATTGTGCTGTTGTAAAGAAAAAGAAATATGCTCAGTGGTCTGAAGATAATATGAAAAAGGCACTAAGGAAATAAATAAGACGTCTAAATCAAATATACAGGATGTGTGAAGTCCCAAACTAACTTTTAAAAGACATTTGAAAAGGGTGCCATAAAACTTCAGGTCGTTGCAGTATATTTAGCGCCGAAGTAAAGAAACAATGAGTGGCGCACATATTGACATAAGAAAAAATGTTTTATGGAGTAACAATAAAAGATGAACGTAAAGCAGCCTTTGAATTTGCAGGAAGGAATCACATAAAACATACATTTAATGAAGAATTGTATGCACCGGAACCGATTTTTTTTTAATACAGTCTGAATCCACATCTTTGGCAAGGTGTCAAGGATTTAATAGAAAAAATGTGTATCGATTCTTTGACATACTAGAAAGAAATGTTAATGAGCATAAGCTTGATTCAACAAAGATCTTTAGCGTAGATGAGTCTAGCTTCTCAATAGTTCAGAAAAAGACAAAAAATTCTATCACAGAGATAAACATCAGGTAGGAACAGGATCAGGTGGCTGGTGAAAAAAGGGGTGTAAATACAACAATGGTTGTTTACCCAAGTGCTGCTTGTCAGTACGTAGCGCCCGTGGTTATTTTTAAAAGGAAGAGCATGATGGTAGAGATGGGTATGGGGGCATCACCAGGCAAATATCTGAGAGTGGTTTTCTGATGTATTTGCAGTATGGTTAAAGCAGTTCATCGATGTGGTAAAATCATTAAATGAAAATAAGGCGTTAGTAGTTTTAGATGGCCACACAACCCACTTAAGAAACCTTGCTGTTGTACAAATGGCTCGTGATAACGGTGTCATCTTATTGCAGTTATCTGATCACACTACACATTGGCGGCACTCGATGTGGTCATATTTAAACCCTTAGAACCCTTAACGGCCAGGCCGTTGAGAAATGGATGAGGAAGCATCCACGATTAGCACAATTTCAGGTTGTCCAATTACTGGGAGAAGCTTATGGAAAGGCGCCAACCGTATCAAATTCAATAAATGTATTTCCCAAATATGGAATATGGCCAGTGAATCGTCATGTTCTTTTCTGATGTACCTCAAAAGCTCCTAAAGTTATTAATATCTGAGGCTAGTGCTTTGTATAGAATCTTTGAAAAAGCATTACATCTGTGGAACTTGTTCTTAAAGTTCCTATTTCTGTTTGCGTTACGTTTATGTAAATCTATATATTTTGTTATTATAGTTATGTTTATCTTACATTATAAAAACCATTTTTAACTATTAGATTCCCTTTCAAAATAAACTATGTTTGCAGTAGTATCATTCTAGGTATACTGCCCTTTATTTTTATTAAAGTAAATTGTATTGGTACAATTAAGGAAATCTAGTAGGTATTGAGAAATCACTACAACAATTTAGACCACTAGTTGCCGAAGTCGTACGACTTGTATTGGTTTTTAAAATACAGTGCCTACGATTAAAAATAGCATGCAAAAATCACTACCTCACAGAAAAATGTTCTACAAATTTGGCGCCATATTTTCAAAATTCCTTATCAAAAAAAATATATAAAAAGTGGTCCAAAAGCAACCTTGCCCTACACAAAGATATATAAATATATTTTTGATAGCGTTATTCAATTTAAGGCCATTTGTGCAAATCGGTAATTAACACTATTTGCATCAATAAAAGCATTTTATCAATACATTTCCATATATCAATTTTATTTTAATCATTCAACGTTTTCTAACCGATTGATATTTTTTTAAAAACTAACCCCCAACGCCCTAACGATTTTTGCATATAGGTAAATTGGCATTTCTTGTATTTTGATTTTAAGCAATGCAGGGTTATTCGTTTATCTACTCCTATTAATTTATATATTAATTATTCAACTGCTTTTGAGCAATTAATAGTATCAATAAACAAATAGCGTGAGTTTTTATAGTGAGTTATTATAACTCACGCTGGGCTTCTACAACGATAATTCGGTATGTACATAGTGTACGCAGTAAATTCTTGGAAATTTTTAAACCGATAATTACGTTCCATTGGTGTAAAATGGAAAGAATTTTTAACAAGTGGAAAGGAATGAATAATTACAAGATTTTAAAATTATTAAATTGCCAACGCCTCTCAGAAGGCGGAACTGTCAATTATTATCATTGAGGGGACTAATGTCATTTGATATTTTAACAAAATAATTTTGACGTTTTCAAATCAATTTTCTTTCTCGATACTTGTATCTTAGTATTTATTGTTATAGTCGTAGATAAAGTATAGTATTCAACTTGTTAAATAATATACTATTACATCAGCATTTAAGAAAATATCATGATCGATCTTCTAAATCTCAAACAAACTGATTTACTTGTGGCAATTTTATATCTAAGTAAAACTTTCTTTTTGGCAGTAATTTTTTATTCTAGAATTGGAAGGCTATTGAATACTTTTTTGTTTGAGAAGCTTTTATTTTAAATATTTTACGGTTCAGTAGTGTTTTAGATTCACGGTTGAAAGTTGAAACTGATGCTTTTATTTTTTAATTGTCGTCTTCCGATGTTCAGTGAAGCATGTTACACAGTTTCTTTTGTCAGACGTTGAATAATTAATTACTCTATCTGGTTATTGTCGTCAACAGTTGTTCGATCCTCTTTTCTAAACAAGTTTTATGTTCAGGTCGTTTACTTTTAAGTAGTTAATTGCAAATTGCTAATAAGAAATTTATAGAGACCAAATAAGTTTGTTACTTTATTGTAAAGATATTTAAATCATTTTTTTTATATAATTAATTTATGTATGGCCATTAACAACAAACATCTAGGTACTAAAAACAACTTCATAAACAAGATTGAATTCATAAATATCTAAAATTAAAAATAGTGTAGTTAAATATACTAATGAAAAAAAAAAAACATTCACGATATGCCTTATGAGTGACAAAATTCAAATCCACTTTGAAATATACCTACATATTGAAACCACAAATGCCAATATCGTGCATAAGGATTTTGAAAAATCTGTTCAGGCATTTGAGTGGAGCAAAAATAGTTGGGTTTATGGTGAATCTGCTGTAGTTGAGCATTTAAGTCTTCCTGTCTCATTTTCTGCGCAAGTTTTGAATATCGCTTAAATCCTGCAGTAAAAGCCAGAAAATACAAGCTGTTTTGTCAATTTAAAAATAGTTATCAGTTTTTAGTATGAACTAAGTATTTGTGTACACAAATAGTAATACGAATAAAAATTTAATGTTTTGTTGTAAATTTGAATAATTTTTATAAATTGTCTAATTCAGTCACATAGGGAAACCACAATAAACAGCTAATAAATTTATTTAAAGAGAACAACAAAACTAAACAGAACTGCTAAATAACAGGTAGCAATTAAAATAGACAAGGAAAAACAGAAAGGAAACAATCTTACGAAGCACTGAAATAAATGTTTAACATGTCCACCGTTAAGGTACGGATTCGCTGGTGCGACTGCGACTGCGACTGCGACTCGTCGCCGACCAATAAACAGTCTGAATGTTCTCATCAACTCCAGCATTTAGACTGCCTATTGGCCGGCAACGAGTCGCAGTTGCAGTCGCAGCCGCAGTCGCACCAGCGAATCCGTACCTTTAAGGAGGAGACGCTCTGTGCGGTCGCGGTCTAGGCGCATCGCGGACCATGCTAGTCTCATTTAGTAATGATTTTAAACGTATACGTTTGCACTAGTTGGTAGAGATTTAGGCTCGCTCGCAACGCGGTCTCGCCGTGACCGCGTAGTAAGTTATCTCCTTTATATTCATTACACTCCTGTGCTCTTTTTTATAATACTTCAGGATTACTTCTTATTTAATTGCAGGTATTTACAATTCGCTCAATCGGTTCCTTCTGACTGATAATTTTAGTTCCATATATCGTCGATTTTGAATGGCCTCATAGGTAATTCAACAGAAGTGATTTTTGATAACTTTGAAGGCCACTCAAGTACACACCCAATATATCCACATTTCAGAAAATTGTTATTCAAAAAATTTCTTACTATAAAATAGGGCGACATCTCATGATGGCAGTGCATACCTGCAGTGTCAATGTTCACATTTTTCAATTTAACAAAAATATAATACAAGTAAGAAGAACTTGCATAATATCATGACAGTTTTCCTCTTTGTTATGGCCTACTTGATTTTATTAATATTAATGTTATATTTTTTAATAATCAAACCTTAAAATGAAAATGCAGTAGAAAAATATATTTACTATTGCATCTAAAATAACTTCTTCCTTATATGGGAGGGTAGTGAATAAACAAAATAAAAAAATATACCAACAGATGTGCATTTTTGTTTTGCTTATGACGTTAGTGAATTAAGTAGAATATATCTACTGAATATTACCCAACATCGGTAAGGCCCTATATCTCGGTAACGACGATGGTTAGACCCTTCAACAGCGGGATATTGAAACTGCCTAGCTGTCTTGTATTTCACTGTTAGCGTATATACATTTTTCAATTAAACACAGTTAGACATGGTTTTCTACAAGTTCTATAACAAACTTTAGCAAATGGTAATTGGTTTAATGTCAAACATTTTTTCTTATATGAACACAGGACCGATTCCTTTTTAATAATTATTATTATTTGTGTATAAACATTAGTTAACCTTTATTAACCAAATTGACAAATCTTAAGTATATAAAAATTCTTCAAAATGTCGACGAACTAAAGATACAGATGAAATTTGGATAATTTCTTAGCTGGTTAGCTGCATCCTGAATTCTTTCAAGTAACTTGCTGATGGTAGTGATTTCAACATGGTAGACAAGTTGCTTCATATGTTCCCATAAAGAAAAGTCCAAAGGCTGAGGAACGCGGTGGTCATGCACCTATCCATTTATTCGAGAAATGATTATTTAACCGAGCAGTGACTTGTCTCTATCTATATGGTGGTGCACCATCATGCTGGTACCATATATTTTGAATAATATTAACCCCTACATCTTTAATGAAATTAAAAAGGTTATTTTCCAAGAAAGTTCTATGTAGATCTGAATTTAAATGATTATTTAAAACATGTACACTAAGTAAATTATTATTGAAAATGCTATCCAAACGCTGCCACTGAAATCGTCTTGGCCGAATTGCATGCGGATTTTGTAACTCCCAGATATGTTCAGTATGATTATGTTTATGCCGTAAAACACGCTTCATCAGACCACAGGACAAGTGAAATGAATCTATCATTTTGTGCATGTGTTAGATATAAAAATATGGAGAAAAAATAATAAACAAATAAAAATACCTAAACATTCGCTTAATATGCTCAGAACAGAATATGCATAGAACAGACAAATATATCAAGAGAATTCTCTCTGTTTGTATAATGCGTGATCATTTGATATAATGGGGATGCAATCATAGAATTTGTCAACTTAAAAATAGCACTGTTTCGTGAATTAAAAGATGGTATTTTAAAAGCGATCTGAGACAAAAGTTCTTCTGACTTAATGGAACTATGCAGAATTTTGTATAAATCAATAATTGAAGAAGTTATCCTTCTTGAAGAGAGACTGCAAAGTTTAGTACGCTGCAGCAAAATGTCATTTGCTATTCCCCAGGGAACATATTCACCATCAATTAAGTAAAGCGCAGATTTCATGAACCTTCACTGAACCTTTTCAATCGAAGTCTGATAGTTATTACAAATAGGTGACCAAACAATAGCTGCATACTCGAGCTTGGAGTGTACAATACGGCAATTTAAGGGTTTCCATGTTTTTAAAATTCTTTGAATTGCGAAGAACAAATCCCAGGCTTCTGTAAGCAGAATTGATAGTACAACACATATGCTCATTGAACGATAATTTTTCATAAAAAAATACACCACGGTCCTTGACAAACTCAGGTCTATTAAATGTAATGTTGCCCAGCGGGTAATCGAATAGTATCTTACCTGTTTTTTTCATGTAGGACATAACATTACACTTTTGAGTGTTCAGGGGTAAGTTATTTTGAAGACACCACTCGTTAATTCGATTCAAATTACTCTGAAGCATTACACAATCTTGCAGTGTGTTTATCTCAAGGAAAATCTTCAAATCATCTGCGTGAATTATACATTTAACATTTAACTGTTCTATAATATCATTTATAAATAAAATAAAAAACATTGGACCGAGTATAGAACCTTGAGGTGCCCCAGATGATTGAAGAAATTCACGAGACTTGTACCCTCGAAGCTACACATAAACGGTTCGGTTAGAAAAATAAAAACAAAACAGGCCCAGCAGTGAGTCAGAGAAACCATAGGATCTTAGTTTTAAAAGTAGAATCTTGTGATCAATTTTATCAAAGGTTTTAGAAAAATCAGTGTAGGTTACATCTACCTGACTTCGCTTATCAATGATGTCACTAATGAACTGTGTCTTACATATCGTCAGTTTGGAACAAGACTGTCATAACTCAAAAAATGTAAATTTTCAGGAGAGCTCGGTAAAGTTTTATAAATAATCTTACTCTAAATATTAGAAAATAAATAAATATATAATGTTTGAGTCATGTTAAAATGTTTGGTGGATAGTTCTTAGTATTTTTAATAAAATTTGTTGTTTGCTTCGGTTTTTGGCACTTTGTTATTGTTATTTTTGTTAAATAATTCCGAATTAAGACTAAAATAATACAATTTTAAAGATTATTATAAAAATATTTATAATACTGCGCAAAATATTACGGTTTATTGTATGAAATGGGAACAAAAAAGGTACTTAGCTTATGAGAATGACTGATCTATTTAAAGATGTGAGAGTTTTGCATATAAATAAAGAAACTAGTTTCTTATTGATATTATTTCGACTTGTGACACTCTTTTCCAAAATTTGCTCATCTCATCTCATTAAACGTCACAGCACGACTAATTGTGACAGTTTTGTCTAAAGCACAAAACCAATGTTGGAGATGTGATATTTCAACGCAGCGCCATTCAACGGTTATTAAGCAAAGCTCACTTGTAACCCTTGTAACTCTCACACATAAAAATGTGCAATATTTGGAGCTGATACACCACTAAATCTTGAAAAATTAAAATTGTGAGTTAAGAGTGCCTTGTTCCAAACTGACGATATAAGGTTTGAGACAGCTGCGCGACCTACCAAGAAGCCATCATATGATAGGAGATCCGGTTGTGCAATGCTACTTCAAAAACTTTACAAAAGTTATTGAATATCGTTATTGGACGGTAATTCCTGAGATTTTGGTTACCCTTTTTGAAAACTGGACAGACTCTAGCTTTTTTCCACACATTTGATCTTGACTCTTTTAAAATGATATTAATTATCATGCACAAAGGTTTGCACAGTACAATGGCACGATCTCTTTAAAATATTGTAAGACAATGTAGAGGGCATAGAATACGAACCAGATTTACTATTTATGAAGGACCAAAACTTATTAGGGTTGGTTCTTATGTCACTTTCAACTGACAAGGTATACGCGTTATATGCTTCAGTATTTTGTATTTTTAATAACGTACGAATATTTTTAAAATAGTCACAATCCTCCACACTACGGGTTCTCTTATATATTTTCCACGCCTTATTTTTCTGTTTTAAATTTACAATAATTTCCTTATTGAGCCAAACTGGGTACGACGCAATAGTAGAAGATTTCCGAGGTGCAAGTCTCAATGGCAAAATTTATTTTATTATAAAACTGCTGGACAGCATCACCCACAGAATTGGTACGCCTATTTATTTCCCGATCAACCTCTAATATATGCTGACAAAGGTGCTTCAGTTCATTTATTCATAAATGTATAAATGTCAAATGAATAAACAAAACAAGACAAATAATAATTTCTACTAGTTTAGACTAGTCTAGATTAGAGATGCTACGATCAACATTAAATTACACAATACTTTATCCAAATATTTTTGATTATTATCTTTTCCAGTTTTTTTTAACTATATTGTAAAGATCTAATAATATATGTATACACAAATAAATTTTATTACATTTTCCTTTAACTACTTGTTGACATTTTTCGTATAAAAGTGATGAAATTTTTCTCAAGATTATATTTTTAGGTACATAACTCATAATATTGTTCTTAAATGTGATGCTTGAAATAAGGATTGTGCAGTGGTGCTATTACATACTTGAAATGTATTGAGTTAATACAATTATTTGTTGACCGCAATCTTTAGGCGAAAATAGTAGGATTTTGCTTAATTTGCTTTTTATTTAGGCATCTTTTTTAGCAATATAGAATGTTAAAGAACAAATAAATGTTTTCATTAGTTTATTTTATACGCTGACATACGTTTTATTTAATTCTATTTCATACTGCTCGGTAAATGGCTATTTCTTGGAGTTATTTGTGGTCGAGAAATGGAACATTACTTAGCAGCACTATTTTCCTTTAATTTAAGTTGAAATTATATCAAATATTCATAGAAATGAAGGTACTACCTCTATTTCTTATATGATTCTTTCTGGATTAATTGTCACGTTGTTTCCTCAGATTACCAATTTTCATAATACGAAACAACGCAAAAATTATGTTATTTATTATTTTATCTACTTTCATTTAGTAATACCAATACATAGAGTAATAATTACTTTTAGATAATTAGTTGATACTAAATTGTACATGAGATTTATATAGCATGCTAATAGGAATATTGGCATCAAAGAAAATACTTATATAACTTCACTTGATGAGAATTTAGATTATTAATTTTTTAATTAACTTAATACCTTTGAAGTAAGAAGATTTTAATCAAAATTCATAAAAAAGACATGTACCAGGTTGACTATGGAAATGTAAGTGTATTTGTTAAATTTCAAATGACATAATTAAAGTAAAAATAACAGAGCTTTCGAAAAGTAACGAATAAATTCATTATTTTTTAAATTGAGAAGTGTTCGAAAAAATCTCGTAACACGTCGATTTTGTTTTTAAAAAAGGCATTTTTTGACATACGACCCACATTTGTGACGTCATCATTGTTCGAGATATGACGTCATCGACAATTAATTTAAATTAATTTAAATGTCATTAGAAAGAGCGTGTGATTCTACATACTCATGAAAAATTATGGTGTTACACAACAATAATTTCAAGAAAATAATGTTTTAATAAGATTTTAAAATTTAATTCTCACAATACTGAAAATGATAATGATTATGTAAAAAATCGACTAAATTAAACGTTCAAATTATGCACCGTCGGCTGCGTCACAGTAGCCAAGACGATTAATAAATCCTTTTTGGACATTATCAATAACTTTAGGGGGTATGCGATGTATCTCGTGACGAATTCTTGCTTTTAAATCTTCTTTTAATTTTATTAACCGGTCTAGTAACAGATACTTTACTTTTTAAGTATCCCCACAGGAAACAATCTAGAGGTGTTAAATCAGGCGATCTGGCTGGCCACTCAATCGGCCCCCTTCTCGGGTGATATATTTCGGTGAAAATTAAATTTTAAAATCTTCAAACATAATTTTCTTGAAATTTTTGTTACGTAACACCATAATTTTCATGATGGGTATGTAGAATGGCACGCTCTTTCAAATGACATGGTCAAAATTGGGAGTTGCTATTTAAAAAAGTTGTCGATGACGTCATATCTCGAACAACGATGTCGTCACAAATATGGGTCGTAAGTGCCTTTTTTAGAAACAAAATCGACGTGCCAAGGGATTTATTCGAAAACTTCTCAATATCCAAAATAATGAATTTATATAGGAATAAGCATTTACATGCATACTATAATATAAAAAATTGGATAATTAAAAAAAATTAGTAATTAGTATTAATGGTAATACAGAATATCCGGAAATGATGCGTATTATTCCTGAGGGATATTCTATAAAAAAAAATTATGCCACAAAGATCTATAACATTTTTTCGAAAAGTCAAAATTAGCGTGGTTGCAAGATGTCAAAAAATATTTCTATGGATTTATTTTAGTAACTTTTATGAGGCTACCGAATTTTTGATAAATTTGTACACGTATCATTAGTGTTTCGTTGTTTTCACGTTCTTATTTTGATTTTTATAAATTTAAATAAAACGTAATTAAACAAAATTAAAAATTAGGAGACTCACAAAAAAGTTATTCTTAAATAAAATTGTTTTGTTATCCTGTAGCCCCGCCAATTTTGAGTTTTGTAGGAATGAATATCGTCTCATTTGTTTTTAATTTGTTTTATTTTTAATTTAGAATTTTAATTTTATACTTTACACTTTTTAGCATGAGATCTCTCTTTCTCTAGATGCGGTTCGAGTGGGATTTTAGTTTTGAGACAAAGAAAATAACTTCTAGAATATTCTTTGCGTGATATGTTTTTTAACTACAGAAATTTAAATATTAACAAAGCAGTCAATATTAAATAAAAATCGTTTAAAAATTTATGAACTCAACGAAAATAAACAATATTAATATTAAATTGTTTGGTTATTCAAGAAAATCATTACTTATTCTTATGACAAAAGTTGTTTTTTTATACACATTTTAATGATTTTTTTGTCTAAAACTATATTTTATATCTGAATAGACCGCTTTAGAGGTTTTTTTCTACTGATAAAAGCTAGATATGGCAATGACGCATTTTTAAATGTGAAATATTTGGAGCATTTATCGCGTGTCAGTTTTTTAAATATTAGAAATTTTCCGCAAATATAAAAATGCAGAATTTGATAGATGAAATGAAGGAACGTTTAAGATATACTCGTATTTTTTAATTTTTTTTTTTGATCTATTTAAATTGCTGCTGGAAGTGTCGTTATACAGGATGTTAAAAAAAAGTGTAAAATATTTAAGGAGGTAATAGTATGAACCAAAATAAGCAGAGAGATAAGCTCAATAAACATGGGTCCGCAAAGTAACGGTTGCGGAGATATGGAATGTTTTATGTTTTTTTTATTTTGCAAAAACGTTGTGTATTTTCTTATAATAGTTGGTTGATGTTTAGTGAAATAAACAGTACGTGCCTATTTGACAGTTGTTCTTAGTGCACAAGTTTTCTTTCGTTATGGCTGGTTACTCTAACGCAGAATTAACAGACATGCATTTCATGTATAGTCGTGCTAATGGGAACGCCACCGAAGCGCTACGTCTTTATGTTGACGCTTATCCAAATCGAAAAATTCCTTCACAATGCATGTTTGGAAGAATTCACCATAGATTGCGTGATTCCGGTTCCTTGAGCAAACAGTGCCATTTATCCGGAAGATCAAGGTCGGGATCAACTCCTAGAGCAGCAGAAGAAATTGTAGCACTGGTAGAGCAAAATCCAGGTACGAGTGTGAGGAGAATGTCAGCCGAGTTAGTGGTCCTCTTGTTTGGAGAATCCTTCACGAGCAACTGCTTTATGTGCAACGAGTACAGTCCTTAAATCCAATAAATGATCATCAAGCATGTTTGGTTTTTTGCCGTTGGTTTCTACGTCATGATGCTGAAGAACCTCGTTTTCTTGCAAATATTCTTTTTATTGATGAGGCCGGGTTCACAAGAAATGGAGTGTTTAATTTTCACAATACGCATATTTGGGCCGATGAAAATCCTCATGCTCTAATAGAATCTGGACATCAGGCACGTTTTTCATTAAACATTTGGATGGGTATTGTAGGTGACAGGTTTCTAGGTTCTGTTGTTTTACCAAACCGATTAACAGGCGCTGCTTACCTCAACTTTGCTGCAGAACACACTGTATGAATTTTTGAGATGGGTAGGAAGGGCCGAACTTGTTTTATGGCCTAAAAGATCGCCTGATCTGAACCCTCTAGATTTCTTTGCTCGGGGATATTTGAAGATATTAGTGCATGGTAGTCCTGTAAATAGCCTAGAAGAGTTGCAGCTATGGATTAATCAAAAGTGTCAAGAAATCCAAACCAAGGAAGGTGTTTTCGAAAGAGTTCGAATATCGTTGAGACGAAGATGTCGTGTCTGCTTGGAAATGGACGGAGGGCACTTTGACCATCTTCTGTAACTTTGTCTTTTGTTTGCTAAAAGCTTCCCTTGTAGGTTTATTTCTAATAAAATAAAATGTTTGAAAAACGAATAGTGGTCCATATCTCCGCAACCGTTACTTTGCGGACCCATGTTTATTAAGACTTTTCTACTTATTTTGGTTCATACTATTACCTCCTGAAATATTTTACACTTTTTTTTAACACCCTGTATACTGTACTTTTTCTTACGTTGTAAATCAATTTGATTGCTTCAAGGATTTCATATTTATAATATATTTATAATCATCATGTATACTATACAAACATATGATAATCTAGTTAGATTTAAACAGCATCCACGTTATTCTTTTCTTAATAAATCTCTATATACTGAGAATAACTAAGTAAACACGTTTTCGCCGCCCGTATGTTACATAATTCGTTTTCTTTTTACATCCTTTCCTTTATTGCACCTTTATTGTGTCATATATTCAGCACATTCTGCTAGGGTGTTTAACACCAAAAAGTCTCCTTTGGGTGCTTTCAAAAAGCTTTAGTAGTTTTCCGGCCACTTTTGGAATTCTTTAGTTGAGAACGATTGTTAGAGATTGGAAATGTAAAACACTAAATTAAATAAAATGTGTTATCTCGTTTTCATTATTTCTATGTTTTCTAGTTCCTACAAATATTGATTAAGAAAAAAGTTTCCAAAAAATATTCTACAGTTCCTATTTGGAACAGTCCCAGCTTGCTTGCCTCACTACTTTAAAAAGTCACGAGCCTGATGAGTATATTACTGCAATGTGATGGATACAGCCCGGAATTAATATCTTTATAAAGTTTAGTTGATAGTCAAGTAGTTATTATTTTGAAGAAGTTTTACAGGATATAAAAAAATAAAAATGTACGAAGTACATGAATAGCTTGGATGAAATAGTGCCCAACTTTCAATAAGCAAATTTTACAGGAGACACATAAAACTGAATTTCTTAAGACAAGTAAACTGTAAAAGAAAACAATATACATTAATTTAGATAAAATGTCTAAGACACCTAGATATTTATAAATTAATAAAACATGGACCCCTTGTTCTACCTGACACACATATGCTTTGGTATATTTTTTAAATAGCTTTTAGGTTGATGAAGCATTAATTAATTAATAACAACAAGACATTTTATTAGGTTATTTTTATGTCAGATATATTTAGATATTACTAATCTTCATCTTCAGAATGCACACAGAGCTACTGACAGGTTCTCATAGAATGCGATTGCCTATTTTTGTTTTATTTGCAGATATTACGTAGGCAAATCAACAGAATTGGCTAATTTTTCAGATATTGCAATGCTTTCAACTCCAGGAAATATCTGGATACCAATCATGCAAACAACTAGTAAACATAAAATATTATACGTCAGCATTAAATTCAAAAAACTAATATTTTGTTATTTCAAGCTTAAACTTATTAATGCAAAAGCTTTTTTTAAACTATGGTTTGGTCAGTCCATTGACAAATTCCTTAAACATAGTTTTGTCTAATAATGTATTTAATATTAGTTGAAAAAAGACACAAGTGTTGCACTTGCAACCCTTGTTTCAATCAGAAATAATGAAACAGTGTTGATTTTCGCTGTATTAAAGCACCTTTCTAGGCCTTATATACAGGGTGTTAAAAAAGAGTGTAAAATATTTCAGGAGGTAATAGTATGAACCAAAATAAGCAGAAAAGTCTTAATAAACATGGGTCCGCAAAGTAACGGTTGCGGAGATGTGGACCACTATTCGTTTTTCAAACATTTTATTTTATTAGGAATAAACCGACAAAGGAAACTTTTAACAAACAAAAAACAAAGTTACAGAAGATGTTCAAAGTGCCCTCCGCCCATTTCCAAGCAGGCACGACATCTTCGTCTTGGATTTCTTGACACTTTTGATTAATCCGTAGCTGCAGCTCTTCCAGGCTATTTCCAGGAGTACCATACACTAATGTCTTCAAATATCCCCAAACAAAGATCTAGAGGGTTCAGATCAGGCGATCTTGGAGGCCATAAAACAAGTTCGGCCCTTCCTACCCATCTATGTGGAAAGGTTTGGTGTAAATGCTCTCTAAAGACCATGGAAAAATGAGCTAAAGCGCCATCATGCTGGAACCACATTTGTTGCCTCTGATTCAAAGGAATGTCTTTCAAAAACTCATACAGTGTGTTCTGCAGAAAGTTGAAGCAGCGCCTGTTAATCGGTAAAACAACAGGACCTAGAAACCTGTCACCTACAATATCCATCCAAATGTTTAATGAAAAACGTGCCTGATGTCCAGATTCTATTAGAGCATGAGGATTTTCGTCGACCCAAATATGCGTATTGTGAAAATTAAACACTCCATTTCTTGTGAACCCGGCTTCATCAGTAAAAAGAATGTTTGCAAGAAAACGAGGGTCTTCAGCATCATGACGTGTAAAGAACATAAAACATTCCATTTCTCCGCAACCTTTACTTTGCGGACCCATGTTTATTGAAACTTTTCTGCTTATTTTGGTTCATACTATTACCTCCTTAAATATTTTACACTCATTTTTTAACACCCTGTATATGTAATAGCTTAGTAAGTGAATACTTGTCTTATGACTGATATGCGAGAAAATACCGAATTTGGCCAAATTACGCAGACGGGCCTTTTTTATCTAAGCTAATCATAACTTTATGGGCCTTAATGATGACCATATACGATGAGGTTTACTGGAACGCAAGCCTTCCGGTTAGCAAACCTTCCGGCGAACTGTAACGTTAGTCGTTGTATTAACGAGAAGGCTCATCTTGACCTTTCGTTATCCCAAAAAAACTGTAAGTGCTTAAAATTTTGTCTATCGCATGCCGATTTGCCATCTCGCATGCAAATCGAACTATGCATACAGGGTGACAACGGAAAATGGGAACACGCTGCAACTTTTTTTATGACTGCTGATAGAAATTTGAAATTGGGTGGGTTTATACTAGATGGTGCCATGAATTCTTTGAGGTCATTTCGGATTTCATGACAAGAATGGATATCGAATTAAGCTTAATCATTATTAATACTATTATTCTACAGGATGTTTATTAAAGAATGGTCTATCCTTTCAGGCTATCTTTTTTGAACGAAAATAAAGTGATTTAAGTCAACTTACTTTACTACCTTGCTTTATTAAGAAATTATAGGCCCGAGAACGTAGTTTTTTTAATTTAGTTTTTTGAGCTAATTTATGTATTTCTTGTTTTTTTGTATGATACACACGAGTGTCTGATTGATTTTTATGTTAAATGTACAGATTTTACTATGAATTTTACGTTCAAATAAATTAATACCCTTTTCTTTACATATTTTTTTATTAGGTATTAACAATATTGTGAGAAACTAACTACTCTGCGAACTAAAGCCCCAACCAGTGTTGAATTACATCCACAGTATCCACCCACACATTCTACACTGTAGATTTTTTCTGTATTGTAAAGGTATTTAATCAATTGTCTCACAATTTCTGTTAACGAAGTCATAGATATGTATATCCTTTGATACGAAATATATATGTACGCATATGAATAATTCTATAAAGAAAGCCATATTACCTAAAATAAAAATTAATCTAGCTAAATTTACTACAAAAAAGACATTCGCAGCTTAATGGACCATTCTATAACATTCATAACTCATATTCACTTTTGAACATGTGGGAACTGAAATAGGTCAGATCTCATCTATTGCGGTTGAATTTATGGTTCCCGTCAGCTTTTATTAAATAACTGTCAGATTGTGTTGTTTAGACTAAATAAATACAGATTGAGAGTTTCAATGCAATATTATTATTAATATAATTATTAAATATTTTTGAACACCCTCTCTATAGAGGTACTTGTTTATTAACTAAATATAGAAAAGAAAGTTAGAAATTAATTACAAATCTAAACTGACGAAAATACGAAATTTTATTTAAAAAATTATACGCTGAAAAATATTTGTTGTGTAAACACCATATGTGGGACATTGTACGCAAATATTTTAAATTGATATTGAAAAATGTTCTATTATATTTTATACATATATTGTGTTGTAATTGAAAATCTTTATAGAGAAATAAGCAAATATTTTCACAAATAAAAAATTCAGACGTAATAGAGAGGGTCTAAAATTAAAAATGTTCTTATCAACTATCAGAAAATGGAAACTTCCAAAATATTGTCAACAAAGAGGATCTTAGAGAGATGGTTTACAGCTGGACATATATTTTAATTATTTTAAATTAATAATTTTGGCGTGCATACGAATATTAAATTATTTTATTGAACCAAATTTATAAACATATTTACAATCGATAGTGTCAATGTTACACAAGTGAAACTCAAAACAATAAAATGTGTCAAGTTGCAAAGGTTACTATCAAACAACACTATGTCTATCCTTCTTGCTCTCTCTAAGAATCAAGCGATAGACTTGCTGGCTATTCCCATTGCTTCAATAGATAGTATAATTCTGATGTACTCAGCATTTTCCGAATGTGTATAAATACTATTGAAACTGGGCTAATCTCAGCCAGTCCATGGCCAAAGGTCTGCGGTCAGCCGTTGACTGGCTCTGATCTCTAGAAGAGATACTGCCCAGCCTAAAAGTCCACCTTATTGTAAGTATAGTTGTTGTTATGGTTTTAATAAATATATATTTTTATTGAAAGGTTGAATTTCTTTACCTCTTGCAGAAGCCAAGCGAATACCCCATAAATATAAGAGAGGTATTTTTTATATATGTTTATAGGTGGTGCAGGATTGTCACACATTTTCCGTGATATTCGAGGGAAGCTCTAGACTTCCCTACTATATGAGATATAAGTGGTCTGCTTACTTCCTGCTCGGCCTAAGCGGCTCGACTTACAGGAAGTGACCTACATTGCAGCAGGTACTTAACGCAGACCTCTCGCCCTGGGCGACGAGTCATTAAATATGTATATGATCCTGCAGGAAACAACTACTCCGCGGACTAATGCCCCGACCGGTATTGAATTACTCTTGCAGTATCTGCGTGAACAGCCAAGAACCCTTGTCGGACACACCACCAGATATAGACCGGTTTCGGGCTTGTTAGTCCTCATCAGTATGTATTTTTTTATGTCATTTTGTAGTATTTGGAATGCAATGGTATCCTCAATATTTTTATAAATAATTGTTTACGTTTTCCGATTTACGACCCTCTAAAAATTTTGTGTACTATATGAATATTTGCAGTTTTTAATTTATCACGCAGATACTGCAAGAGAAATTCAATACCGGTCGGGGCATTAGTCCGCGGAGTAGTGTTTCCTGCAGGATTATTTACAGATTCCCTACTATATAGTCACACACCATTCCGTGACAATATTAAAATCAACACATCCTCTAAAAGTGCATAAATACCAATAAAGTTTAAGTTTATAAAAAATTGGTAATGGAGATTTAAAATTGGCATGACTAAATAATGTCCTCATTCCTTAAAATAATTAGGACGTGTAACTTTTTTTATTGTGTTATTTTATGTAAAATTTAAATTGAGATACTCTAGTTTTTATGTTACAGCCTCTGTTCTTAAATATTAAATATTTCAAGATATTCAAAACATAATGCTGAAATTATTAAGTAGAGTTCGTACATAATTAACGGTAAATTGTAATTAACGTTTACTAAGTAAATATTTTCTCTGCGGACTTTTGTACATATAAATATATAATGAGAAGTAAATAGCCATCTCTTTAATTCAGCAGTTTCATTGCTGATATTCAGGGTTTAATATTTATATAAAAGTGAAATGCTTCGCTGTCTGCTTTATCGTTTTGTTTTCCCCTTTGGTGAGAGGGAAATTCTTTAGGTATAAAGGGATAAATTAAAAACTGCAAATATTCATATAGTACACAAAATTTTTAGAGGGTCATAAATCGGAAAACGTAAACAATTATTTATCAAAATATTGAGGATACCATTGCATTCCAATTACATAAAAAATTACATACTGAATAAATATTTGTATAATTTATTTACAAGCCTGCGTAGTATGAATGTATCAACAATAAATGTGAGAAACACTGGAATCTACAATGACCTAAACAATTTTATAAAAAAATACTTATCTAATAGTATAGGTAATCAACCACAAATTAAATATTTTCTGCTATATAATAATACTAACAAACTCGAGCACAAAGTTGTACAGTAATATCTAATAAAGAACTTAACTTGTTTACAATTTCATTAGATCGGTCGTTTATCAACTATAACAGAATCGTTTTCGAAAGACGAAGTAGGCAATAAAACGTTGGTGAATCCCGACATATACTTCTGAGCCCTTTCCACTTGTTTGTAATATAACTATGTCATGCTCAGGTACGCTTCTTAATAAGGTACAACTAACGTTATGGAGAAATTACCTGCACTAGAAAAGGATGACCAATAACAAAAACAGATGAACCAAACTTGGAATAGTTGAAATGTGGTGATCATTCTATTGCATTGTGTTCATTCTTCTGTTGTGGTGTGTTTGTGATACAGTTTTAACGAAATTTGAAATTGGCAAACGTTTTAGAGCTTTTATTATCATTAAATGAGAAAATTTCTCAGCCGACGCTGGTAATTTACATCTAGAGATAATTGAGTACCGACTTACCTACACTACTGTAATTTTTCCTTTGCACATGCATTCCTAAAGACGTCCTTCCTAGCATAATTTGACTCCACCCAGTTGAAGTTGAAATGAAATAAATGTATACATTTCGTCTCGCCAACGTTTTATTGCCCACTTGGCCTTCCGAAAACGATTGTACTACAATAGGTTAACCACCTCGTTTGCCCGACTTAAAACCTTTAAATTATTTTGCTTGGAGAGCTCTGAAAGAGATAGTTTATAGTTAGCCAATACGTAAAGATAAATTGATATAAAGAATTCAGGAAAATTTTAATATTCTCGAGCTTAATACTGTCATAAAAAAAACAGTATAAGAGATGTCAAAAGTGAACTGAAGCTGAAGACCTTCATTTCCAACAACTTTTGTAGCAGTTACTTATTAAACTAACTTTTTAATAGTTTTTAGATTGTTCAACTTTGTAAAATTACAATAGAAAATGTTGGCTACAATAATTAGATAAATAAATGTTTGTTTTGTTTCGTATTCATTAGTAATTTCTTCAATTTGTTATACTTAGCTTAGAAAATTAATATAAGTTTTTTAGTTAGATGGCATTTCCAAACTTAATATTTCATTTTAAATAATGTAGGATTGTCATGATCACGAAAGAATAATAATATATACCTATCCAATGGAAACAGGTCCATATTCCAAAAATTACTAATCCTTCAACAGTACCTCATTCGCATCCTAGAAGCTATAACCCACTTTATCAAAAATTTTGGAAAGGGTAATATCTACATACATAATTAATAACCCAACAAGTTTGAAATTATTGCACCTTCTCTATATTGAATTAGATGAGCTCAGAATTGTAGAACTCTTTAGTGAAAGTGATGGATGACATTTGTGAATCTTTTGATAATAGCAAGATTAGTGCTCTTGTATTATTAATCTTTAATGGAGCGTTTGACACGATTCGGCATCAATTATTGCTTGTAGCAATATTTATTTAGGTGAAATTTCGCTTAGTTTAATATCTAGCTAACTGTAAGGTATTGAATAAAATTAACTCTGCCAAAAATCAGAAGCCCATTTTTTGTCTTTGAATTCGTCCAAGTTAATTTCGTTTAGTAATAAGTATCTAATATCTTCGTAATTTTAGTGTTGTGACACTACACCCATATATTCATTATTATTAGCTTTCGTAATATTTTTTTACTATATTAGAAAGGTATTTTAAGCTAATATAAATCAAATCTCCTACAATTTCTATCAATGAAGTCGTCGTTATATAAATAGTAATGATGAATGATGATGTTTGTTTATGTTCTATTTATTGATATGTTTTATATTGATAATATTGTGTTGTAATTTTAATTTTATGATGGTTTTGTGTATAATGTTATTATTAGATTTTAATTTAAATTTGAACTTTATTTTCTCTAGATATTTCTATGTTCTATCAAATAACAATTATTATATTTACCTTTATTTACCTTACTATTGCTCCCACGTTATTTTCAATTATACACTTTATTTTAGTGCAAAGGTGTAATATAATATATATTTTTTTTATTATACATAAACAAATAAATCAATATTCAAATTATATCATTACTTTGAACTTGGATTCTATAAATCTCAATGAAGCGGTTCTTGCTAATTTGAAGGCAATTTGTGAATGTAAAGTGAAATGAATCAAAGAAATTTACATAAGAAAAGGTACGTATTGCAGCACTGTTTATTTAACAATATTTAAAAAAAAATGTAAAATTTTTTATCTCATTTCCTACCTTTAATGAAGTTAACCTTTTATTTTTAAAAATCTAACTTAATTAGGTGAACGAAGATTAGTGCATTGGCACGTTCTAAACATATAAACTCATAACTTAAAAGTGTCTCTTTATATGCTTCTTATATTATATGCGTATCTCTGTGAGTGTTTTTTTAAAGCAAAATCTTATTGCCTTTATTAAATATTTTTAATTTCACATAGTCTTGTTTTAAATTGGATTTTATATTCACTTACGTTCCTGTTCCTTAAGCAAATTGAATTTATTTCTCCGTGTATTACCAGTTGTCGGTATTTCTTCGTGCTTTCCCCGCTTTAAATCTGTTGTTTCGTCATAATTCTTGTAGAGCTGTCAAAATGCAGACCTTGTTTTCCCTGTATTTGGAGTTTGAGTGTTGTGGACGCCTTTTTAATGGATTTTTACTACTTTTTGAGCCAGGTAATGGACCCAGCTTTAAATCGATGTTGTATCTCCAAACTTCTGGTCGCGTCTCCTTAATTACTTGGCGTCGCTTCCAAACATAACTATGGTATCCTCCTCGTCGTCAAGGTAATGTCATATCTATCCTGTTTTTCCTTAATTTTGTGGAAGTTTTTCCAGTTGACTACACTTTATTTTTATTTATAGTTTTAAATAACATTTATGTCGCACTTCAATTTTAAAATTATTCACTTTTTTAATTTCTAACCTATACTTAACCTATTGATATATTATTTAATTAGCTCATATTTTTCCTTAAAAAGTTTATTTAGTTATTCATTGATTCATTATTCTTATATCATGTATTTGATCACATTTCTGTTATTTAACTCAAATTATATTTTAAATTTTTAAATACAATATGTCTTATATTAAATGTCCGTTATTGATAAAATTTTATTAATTTGAGTAGTACAGAAAACTTGTATGGCTTACTGCATGAGGTTTCTAATTTTGTGTTTATCAGAGTATGCTCTCTGATACCAAACATCTAGGTATGCTAATGAACAATTCCACAGACAAAGCTCTATTCAATAATTATTTTAAAAAATTAATCTAGCTAAATTTACTAACCTGCTTTAATGAAAACACTCTATAAATATTTAAATTCACTAATACAGTCACTTTTGACATGGTGGATATTTAATTTGAAATAATTTTAATTTATTGGTATAATAATTTTTATAAGTAGATATTTGACTCAACTTAAAGGAGGCCACCTGAAGAAGTAATCCTAAAAATGCAGAAATAGGTGAAGCACTATTTACTTGATAAATGTTTTTATTCTGTTGATGATTTGTTTGTGTGATATTTTTATTTTTTTAGCATTGTAGATCATATTGTATTTTGTTCCCTTTCTTTGTTCATTCTCTTGTTTGTTATTTTATATTCTACATGACTGTACTTTATTCATTACTTTTATAAGTATTACTCCTTGTTTGTTTAAATGTATTTTTGTGACTATTTCAATACGGTTACTGTGTACCGTCTCCTGAAGTAAAAATATTATTATTATTATTATTAGCATACCTAGATGTTTGGTATCAGAGAGCATACATATGACTTCATTGATTGGAATTGTAGGAGATTTGATTTATATTAGCTTTAAATGCCTTTTTAACAGAGTAAAAAATGTTACAAAAGCTAATAATAAAGAATATATGGGTAGATATTGTGGGTGTAATTCAACGCTGGTCGGGGTTTTAGTCCGCAGAGTAGTTAGTTTCACACAATATTGTTAAAACCTAAAAATATATAAAAAAGATAATATTCACTAACTTAAAATTAAATAAAAAATATGTTTTAGTTTTCAATTGACGTGTTTAATATAAACATTAAATAATGAGTCGTCGTCTGTATCAGATTAAAATTAAATAGTGTTAAATAATAATTATTTTTTAGATTTAAATTTATAAATATTTATGTATTTTATATATCTCTGTGTCAGAGAGATCAATCAGTTTCACTGAATACTAATGAACTGTATAGATTAAATAAATAAAAACACATCACTGTCAACACCACGTACAGTTAGCAAAATTATTAAAATATTAAGTCCGGAATGTAATAAAAACAGTGTGTATATTTTGGCGAATGCGCCAATGCCAGAACATATCCTGCATCGAATGATTGATTGATGGTTAATTAAACTGTATAAACTTGATTATTATATAATTTGCTTCGTGGTGCTTAAACTTCTACTTGCATTGTTCAACTACACAAAACCGCAAGCGAAGCAGATGTAGACGTGCACCAAGACTAATACTGTTTTTTAAATATATTAACAAAGATCACCAACAGCTACAAATAGTACTTCACAACAAACTATTTGGCTCGCACTGCTTGTTTTGTTTCCAGATCTTTACGGCGAACTCAAATTTCGTCGCTGTTGGTAATGACTCTTAACAAAGAAGTTTCGTCTTAGAAAAGCGGGGCTACTTCTGATACACATTAATCCTTGGCTGCGTTTACTTGAGAGTGATAAATGTTGCCTTCCAAAAAACGGTTCTAACTATTTTAGATTTTTCCATTGTTTTCTGCGATAAAACTTTATTCGTTTTTACATGGCTGGTACAGAACTTGTTGAAATATTTACCGATTACTTTTAAATTTAAAAAATTGTGTCCCGGGATTAGGTAACTATAAATGTAATTTTGTAGAATTGCATATCTCGTTGAAAGCTATCATTTAAATGGAGGTCAAGTCTAAATTCTAAAAAAATATTTACTTATTTAACAAGATAGAGCTTAAATAAGTGAAAAATTTAAATTCATTTTAACGATATGAAGTAAGTAGATATACCTTTTATTCTACACATTGAAAATTTTCAATTTGTCAATATTTCAAAATCAAATTGATGTAAATTTGCTACTTTGCGCCATAGAAATAGTCTTCAAAGTTACTAAATCTTATATACCAAGTGTAATATAATGACTTCCAAGTGAATTGAAATATATGTCAATTTATATGGTTCGAAATTACAAATTATTGACCTTTTCTGTATTTTCAAATGCTAACATTCCAATAACGCATGAAACGAAGTTATTTATAGTTTAGTTATACTGTAAAAAATAATTACAGTTAAAATAGAGGGCAATTTATTTACCACTCATTATTGCTGTAATTCTCTTACCGATTGTGATTTTACAAATAAAATGTAAAATTACGTCGTAAATTTATTTTGTGGTGTAATTTTAGGTTTTGAAATTGTAATATTACTTTGTGATTTTACAATACAAAAAGTATTTTTACAATGTAACTTCCACAATTACTTGTAAAATTACAAAGTAGATTTACAGGCAGTTGTACAGTTACATTGTAATAATACATTTTATATTATGAACTACAATGTAATTTTTTTTATTTATTGTACAGGATGGTCCAATTTGGGCACTTATGTATAGAAGGTTCCTTCTATTTTCCGAAAGGACGGAAAAAAGTAGCCAAGATATTTAGAGCTTCATTTTTGAGAAAAGTTGAGTAGCGAGAATCACATTTCAATATTTCGATTTATTTAAGAGATACCTACATGATATTTTTAAATTTTGGTCGTTTTCTGTGGTAACTTTTCTACTTATTATATTAATATTTATAAATTGTAAAGACATTTTTTCTCTATGTGTAGTATCTAGTGGCTTGAGGAATATTTTTTATAACTTCTAGTTTTCCGCTGCTATAATAAACATATATATGTTTTAATGAAATGAAATAATGAGGCGTCACCACCCAACGCTCTCAACGATTAGTGGTATAGTGCGTTTTAAAATTAGTAGTACCTTCGTACACACATTAGGCATATTTTTACAGTCAATTATATAGTAAATTATATAATAAATATAGTAAAGTGTCAGTATAATATCATCATTATTTTTAGAATTATTTTAAGACAATTTTAAGGATATTCTTACAAAGTAAGTTTGTAAAGTTACTGTCCTTTTTTCAGTGTAATTTTGGCTTTAAATATATTTTCAATATCTAGGGATTTTTTAAATTATTGCAATAGGTAGAAAATTACATATTTATTACGAATTTGTAAAACTTATTTTGTCTTCAACTAGTAGTTAAAAATAAGGTAATAATTAGTTATTTTGTTCTATTAAATCCTTCAATTCTATTTTTATTACAATATACTCTATGTGTAGTATCTAGTGGCTTGAGGAATATTTTTTTATAACTTCTAGTTTTCCGCTGCTATAATAAACATATATATGTTTTAATGAAACATCATACGTATGTAATATGGGGCATCATAAAAAAGGCCTAAAATTAAAAAATGCTATATAAAAACTAGTCAATATATCGAAATGAAATTTTCTAAAATTCAATTTTTCTCAAAAATATTCCCGTGACATTTGGAAACCGCCTAAAAGTGTCCAAACTGACCTAACCCGGACACAGGACATCTTATATACAACATTCGAATTCACTAACAGTGCTTTGACATACCTAGATACCTAAAAAAATCTGAATAGCAATTCATTTATAACTAATAGATTAATATGCCTACATGAGAAAAATTGAAATATCGTAAGAAATTAACGATTGTTACTTACCTTAAATAACATATCAGGCTTTTCCGTGAGTTTCTCAATAGCATCACTGCATCAGAATGTTATTTCAAAAGAAAAATATACTCATATATAAGTAACCTAATTAACATGAATGCCAATTGCTTCTAATGTTAACAAATACTCTTAATAGTAATACTGAATTTTTGATATGATATCCCCAGTGAAGTCAAACATTTTCGAACCAATAGATTCGTTTTCTATATGCCTTTCAGATTTATATACAAAAAATTAAGTACTTTGGAATTTATGACTCATTTAGTTGAAAATAATATTTATGCCCCGATGTATACCTTAAAATCAACAGAATAATCCTTTTTAAATTTATAATTAAAATTTTTGGACAAATTGTGTAAAAAACATTTGTTACACAAAACCGCACTTTTCCTAACTGATTATATAAATAGCTATTTTGTACTCCGATTACGGCTCAGTTAGCTAATTAGTAGTTACATCTTTATTACATATTCAATATTAATATTAACTGCCCTTTGCTTATTTTTTAGCCTAGAAATACATGTACATACAGGTACTGAAGTAATAAAATATTATGGTTTTACGGCAATTTTTTATTAAAATTTGGTACCTACACATTTAGGTTATTTGTACAAAACAGAACACTTAACTTTATACAAGACATATAATAATGTAAAAATATATTCGTAGAACTAAAGTTAACATTTTATAATATTCAAACGAAATCTATGATCTTATACTAACTATTACAAAGTAATATTAATTATATAAATGTGCATAGATAATAAGTAGGTACCCAGAACTTAAATCATGCTAATCCTCCCTTGTTCTTTAAATATGTATAAAATATAATTCTAATAAAAAATAATATATTTTTATATATTATGTAAGATGAATAAAACAATAGTGGGGTACCCGATTTTTGTAGATGCAATGTTTCTTTGTTGCAATAATTATGTATAACTTACATACCTATTACTTCTTAATTGAGGTTATGTTTAAACAAGCACTAGACAAAACTATTTATAGTACTAAAAACACTCACTTATCACTCTAGATATGTTTATATTGCTAGTCACTACTCACTAAATTAATTATGTAAGTACCTAGGTCCTAGGTACACGCTGCATTCATCGAAATGAAGCAAGAAATAATGAGGCGTCACCACTCAACGCTCTCAACGGTTAGTGGTATAGTACGTTTTAAAATTAGTAGTACCTTCGTACACACATTAGGCATATTTTTACAGTCAATTATATAGTAAATTATATAATAAATATAGTAAAGTGTCAGTGTAATATCATCATTATTTTTGGAATTATTTTAAGACAATTATACAAAGTAAATTTGTAAAGTTACTGGCCTTTTTTTTCAGTGTAATTTTGCCTTGAAATATATTTTCAATATCTAGGGATTTTTTTAAATTATTGCAATAGGTAGAAAATTACATATTTATTATGAATTTGTAAAACTTATTTTGTCTTCAACTAGTAGTTAAAAATATGGTAATAATTAGTTATTTTGTTCTATTAAATCCGTCAACCTGCTAAGTTCTATTTTTTATTACAATACAAATTTATTTGCCTAACTGGTCGAATATTTATTATATTGAATCGATAGATGATATGGTAGAATTTTGGAATAATAATTTAAATGAAACTTTCGAAAATCATGTACCCAAAAAGACTGCCAGAATTTCTAAACCACCAGCTCCTTGGTTAACACCAAATCTTAAATTGATGATGAAAATCAGAGATAAGGCATATGATAAATATAAAAAATAGGACTGATGCTTCATGGAACTATTACAAGGAGCTCAGAAATTTAGTAAATATTTCAGTGAAACAAGAGAAAAAAGTATTTTTACAACAAAAGTCTAAAATAGAACCTAAAGAATTTTGGAAAGCTATTAATTATTTAAATATAACATCAAATAATACAACAAAGAGTGTAGGATTTGATGCAAATGATGTTAACTCTTTTTTTATAGATAATATACCTTGTGTGTCTGGTGAAGATGAAGATAATATTTTACTTGAGAAATGAAATGGCAAATATTCCGTTATTATATTATAGCCAAATGCAATTTTCTAGTATTAGTATTGAAAAAGTTGAAAAGATTGTGCGCAGTATTACGTCTAATGCATTAGAGGCATATGGAATAGACTTAAAAATGTTAACTCTAGTCCTTCCTGCTTTGAGTGAATATTTAACATTTATTATTAACAAATGCTTATCTCTAAATACTTACCCGAAGCAGTGGAAAGATGCTAATGTTATACCTAATTAACCAATTTCTGTCCAAATATTCAATTTTACCAATTACATAATCTGGTTTTCGTAATGGATATAGTACAACAACAGCTTTACTTAAAGTTACTGATGACATATTTAAGGCAACTGATAAACATGAAAATACTCTTTTGATATTACTATCCAAAGCATTTGATAGTCTTCGACATGATATCCTATTTAAAAAACTTCAATATTTTAGTTTTTATGATTCAGTGGCATTGTTTATCAAAAGTTATTTATTAAATAGAAGGCAAAAGGTAATCGTTAAAAGTTCTGTGTCAGACTATACCGTTAATACAGTTGGTGTCCCGCAAGGAAGTGTTCTTGGTCCATTATTGTTTTCTATTTATGCTGCTGATTTTTATAGTTATCTAACAACCGGCTTTATTCATCAGTATGCAGATGACACACCAATTTATTTTAATTTTTCACAAATGAATGTTAAAGAGATGAGTAATCTTATTAATGAGAATTTAAAACAAATTGTAATGGTATCTAGGGCACATAAATTAGTTCTAAATGAAAGTAAAACTCAAATGTTGTTGTTTGGTAATAATAAAAATAAAAATAATATACTTAATAATGCTCAATTTAAAATAATTTTAAATAACAAAGTTTTAGCCGTAAACAAATTTTGTAAAAATCTTGGCTTAATATTGGATGATGAACTGAAGTATACAGAGCATATTAGTTCCTTGGTTAAAAAATCATATTATAAGTTAAAATTGTTATATATGCATAAAGATCAATCTTTCTACTACTGTTAAGCTTAAATTATGTGATACACTGATACTGTCCAGTTTAACATACAGTATTGAAGTCTATTGGCCTGCCTTGTTAAAAAGAGACCTACAGATATTGCAAAGAATACTGAACAGCTTTTTAAGATTCTGTTATGGTCTGCGTAAATATGATCATATTACCGATTTATTATATCAAAGTAAATGGCTATCATTGAACGAGAGATTTAATTTGCGTATGGCCAGTCTTTTATTTAAAATCTCCAAAGAAAAATGCTCGGCTTACTTATTTGAGAAACTTATTACAGGAGTAGATATACACAATTGTGAAACTCGTTTTCGTAATATGTTCTGTATCCCTAAACATTGTACTGCCAAATTTAAGAAATCTTTTTCGTATAATGCAGCTGTAATTTATATTAACCCAGACTATAAATTTCAAACAAGTACTAGTTTGTATGGTTTAAAGAAGCATATCAAAGAATTTCTGTACACACGTAGAAATATATGATTGAGTAAATTGTCATTTTTTATTTTTATTTTTTTTAGCATAGTTGCCCAATTATGTCTAGTGAATTATTTAGTTCGGAAAGGGGATTGCGTGGAAGAGCAGCTTGGTTGAACGCCGCCGCCGACCAAGGCTGTGAGCGGTCAGTGAAAGGGGGTTTAAATAATGATTTGAAAATATTTTTTTTTCGTCGTAAATATGCATTTACATTTTTTTTTAATCGCGTATTCTCATTATACTCATTATTCCCTATCTGCTCTTATAATAAATGACATTATGACTGACTCACCCTGTATAGTATAATCAAAATTAATAGTATTTATATCATTATTTAGCATTAAATTATTATTGACCGTCAATTTTATATATGCATACTGCCAACGTCCTTCTGTAACAAGTGATACTGTATAGTTTTGAACCGTCCTATATATCTTTACGTCATATGCAAATTATTTGACAGTTGCAATACAAATTACTAGGCAAATCATTTATAAAAATGATAAATAATAAAGGTCCTAAGTTAGAACCTTGCAGTATACCTGATACAGCTCTAAACTTATCGAATGTTTAACAGCATATTTAACGAAACATTGACGCGCAGATAGTTATGACTTTCAAAACATTAATGAAGTATTAGTAAAACCAAATCGAAACAGTTTACACAATAGTACATCACAATACCTTATCAAATGTTTTTTAAGGCCTGTGTAAACCACATCCACCTGGAGTCCTCTCAATCAGTATTGAATTACAGCATATTTGTATTAATCTGTTTGGAAGAAACCAATATTCTAGCATCTAGGTATGGTATCAGAGAACATACATATGACTTCATTGATAGGAATTGTAGGAGATTTGATTTATATTAGCTTAAAATACCTTTCTAAAATAATAAAAAAATGTTACAAAAGCTAATAATAAGGAATATATGGATAGATATTGTGGGTGTCAACGCAGGTTGGGGCTTTTGTCCACTGAGTAGTTAGTTTCACACAATATTATTAATACCTAAAAAAATATATAAAAACTTTTACATAAAAGGTGAACATTTTTCAAGTAGGTATTGTCATATTTAATTCATTGACAGGATGTCACTTTTTTGTCATTGCCGATATTTAACTTCAAATAATTTTAATTTTTATAATAATTTTTATAGTTAGATATTTGATTCAACTTAAAGGAGACCACCTGAAGAAGCAATCCTAAAAATGCAGAAATAGGTCAGATCTCATCTATTGTGGTTGAATTTGTCGTGTTCCCACTGCCAAAAAAGTGAAGTTAGATTTTTATAGTGTGAGTAAATTAGATTATTTTCTTTAGATAATTATTGAATAGAGCTTTGTCTGTGGAATTGTTCATTAGCATACCTAGATGTTTGGTATCAGAGAACATACATATGACTTCATTGATAGGAATTGTAGAAGATTTGATTTATATTAGCTTAAAATACCTTTCTAAAACAGTAAAAAAAACACAATCACTTCCTTCATTTTTACCAAATTCAAATATATCTGTTTATTAAACGTACCATAGCAACCAGTAGGTACAACAAACTCTACCTCGTTTTATTGAGTACTAAGAAATATCAAGTCGTGCGAATATTTTTTTATTAAATTCCAATAATTTCACAAATATGATTGTGATGTAATTATGGATACAACGTTGTATTGCATTCGTGTTTTAATTGTATTTTATCCACTTAAAAATATTAATATTAAAACGTACATAAACTGCTACTTAAGACACCTATACAATAAATGTTTATCTAAATGTGATTTAATATTAAAAATTTTAATTAGACATTGTTTTTACAGATCAAAGGAAGTGGTCCGCTTTGTTCGGAATTAATTTTGTTGTAATTATCAAATCATGGTTTCAAATTCAATATTCTATTCGAGTATCGTATTTGTGACTGAAATGTTTTTAAAACGAGTTTTGAAAAACAGAATTTTTAATCGAATAATTATTATTTTATGGCACGCCAGAATAGCTGCATCAGATAAAAATTATTTAATTAAACGTATAGTCTCTTTGTTTAGTGAAATCGAAATATTTTCATTTGTTCTTCCAAAGCGCCGCAGTAATTGGTTTGTGAAACGGAATGAACAATAAATGAAACGAACTTTTTCAAATTGAACAGTTTAAAATATGAGTGCGAGTTAAATGTGGATCTAGAAATAAAAAATTGTTTCATTTCACAGGTTTTCGTAGGCTAATTTGAAAGGAGAGCTTAATAATTGATGGGCATACTTCCAGTGTAATTGAACAATCAAGGTTCACCGCTGAAATAGGGCTTATTCGCTTATTCCAAATGAAATCAGGCTTACCACGGATTTCAAACTTCACAGAGGATTAATGGCCATATACTCTAGCTCTAAAGTTAACTGCATTTTCTGATGACTGTAATTTTAATACCTCAACTTTTACCTGGTACTTAATAAGGTTGTACTATATGGTTAGAAACTGCGACCATTTCATGAAAAACCATCATACGCAAGCAAAAGCTATATTTCGATGTTTGTGGTTTAATTTAAAAAAAATTAGACTGGTTGCAGCCTTACCTAAACCTACCTAAAATTTATAGAGAACTTAGAATATTTACAAGATGTCTAAAATATAAGTTCCCTTACTGAAAGGGTTTCTACATCTTACCAAAAAAAGCTCCTAGGACAAGAGTTTAAAGAGAATAGTTTTTCTATAAATTAAATGGAAACAAAACTGTGTTACAAAATGGCAAACAAAGGAAGAATTAAGGCCAAGTAGAAGTTCTAATAACATAACTTGTTTTTTGTATCTGTCTTAATAAAGTTAACAATATAAACTTTTCTAAAAATCCTTCACATTGTAAAGTTGGCAGTATAGAGTGTTTATGAATTATCCATTCATATTAAGCTATTTTTTATACCCAAAAGTCGTTTAAATATTGCGCACATTATGGCTCACGGACCAACACAGACCTGCAAAGCCTGCTGATAAAGATACTCATGTCATTTAATGGACCTGGAACGACCGTTACAGCAGTTCGTGTCGGTAATCTGCACCTGTTATGCTTGGCCGCGTTAGTCAAATGTAACGTATATTTCCACAAAAGTCAGGGATTGGTTTCAATCTGTTAGAAATATTCGACCAATTAAGTTGTGGATGTGTCGCTGTGTTGGGCGCCCTCGTTTATCAACAACCTTTACTTACCTTAAAGAAACTTATTTGTGACATTCGGATATACTGAAAAAATGTTTGTTGATCTCTCGCCAATTCAGGAAATAAATGATGAAATTCACAATACAGCTTTATCTTTTTATTGATAGGGTGAACCCAAAACTTTTTCATTTTCCTGGCTTCTTCCTCCTTCTCCTATTGTTGCTAAAAGCTGCGCGGATTACGCGCAGCACTCAGGTCAGAAGACATATTGTACACGCCGCTAACTGTAGAGTTCAAAACAGGTCCGTCCTGCGAGCAAAAGCTATCACGCTCTCTCTAATCTCTTGAGGAGAAAAACCTTCCCAAGAGGTTTGTGCTTCTTTACCATTGAACAGACACAGTTGCAAAAGATGTGAATCGAATTGTCATCTGCATTGTCGCAAAATCTGCACGTCGCGACATTGCTTAAACCAATCCTATGCATAGGAGACCCGTGATAATCATAATGTTGCTTCTATTGAGCATAATACAATTTCGGTTTATGTCAGTCCATGGGCCCTCTATAATAGCCTGACCTGAACGCAAACCGGGTCCACCCAACCCATCTTTCATTGGTCGCAACCTCACAAACTGGTTCCGGTTCAGGTTCAAAATTGACTACTACTAGACCAATATGTCAGCCCTCGTATTGCCGCTCACAGTACTGTAACCCGGAACCCAGGTCAGCTTAACATAATTATCGCTTCCCAAGAGGGATATAGCTCTGACACGTTCCAGAACAACACGAGAGATAATTCTGAAAGACAGAAGTGCTCATAAAGCTGCCTGACTGTCTGTGGATATTTGAATATGCTGATTTACACATTTCCTTCTGATTTTCACTTGAACGCAGGCAGAGATAGCAAATCCTTCAACCTATAAGACCGTGGCGTGTTTCCCCATAGAAAGAAATAAATTCACTCTTGGTCGCACTCCATAGATCCCCGCTCCTGAGCTTGGTGTGTCTTGAACCCATCCGTGAATCGCACGAACTTTTTTGAGACCTGAGCGTCCGGATTAGCAAGCCAAGCTTCCCTAGTCTGAAACTTTATCTTAAAGTTCCTCTGAGAAGCATAGGTAGAGAATATTTTGTCGTTGGGTGCACCAAGAATCTCATTCCCATCTAATAACTCCGTAAGGATCACAGTGTGATCCCTATCGTATTTTTTACCTTTCCACATCTCCCACGGTTTTAGCCTCCTTCGCTTGTTAATATAACATTTGTTCTTCTGAGCTATACTCAGCTACTGCTGAAAAACTACAACAAAATATCTGTCCGTGCTAGACAAGTGTGCAAATGGTACCGGTTTATAGGTCCGTGCTGTGCTAGTCCGTGCTGATGCATGCAGGCATAATGTGCGTGCTCAATATTTTAATCTATGTTAGTGTTCCTATACAAAAGTGCAGCATTTGAGGAACCTATTGGGCTAGCTTGCTCGATTTCCAAACATTAATTCTCTAAACTTTTATTTGAGGAGCCATATGAAATATTTAGTGTATTTTACTGTTGTTGGTTAGAAAATTTTCGAAGAAAATTAATTTTAGCATCTGTTGATGCAGTGCGATCCAATGTCGACATCTTTTAGTGCACTAGAGAGAAGTATAGAGCGTATGTTCAACTATGATAGTCATCACCCGAGTGAACTTCAACCATTATACGCAAGTTGAATACCTTCTTCACTTTGTCCACGACTATTAACAATATTTTAACAAACTTTTTACTGAAAACAGTACAAAATATTTTGACACTCATAATATAAACACGACATAACTTAGAATTCAAAACCGTCAAAACACCTTACTTTCAAGTTTGCTATTTGTCGTTTACTTGATAAATTTAAAAAAGCACATAAAACTTTAATTAGTAAACTTCTACCATCATTCGGAAAAATTTTAATATTGTCGTAACTGGTATAGTTAGTAGCATTTGACTTTCACACAGGAGGTTCTGGGCCAGTTGCCGACAGCAGAGAATTTTTGTTTTGTTACTTCGTATCCGATTATTTCGTTTTCAGTAAACAAAGATTCTATTATTTACTAATGAATAATGGATATTGTCATTGTTTAGGAAACACATATAATGAACGTTTTATAGGATAATCGTGAATAAATTATATTATTTACAATACAGCAAAAAAAAACTGATGGTAACAAAAGTGTGTGTCAACTCCAACACTTAGAATATCGTATATGTTGTAAATTTTCGAAATTTGTTTTTAGAAACGTAACAGCATTGATTTATATTTGATTTTATCTTATTTAGAAACAATTGAATATTTATTTATTTATTTATTGAATACATCAACTTACAGCCAAAAGGCCAATAACAAAGAATATATATATGTTAGTTCGTAGGCTTCCGCGGGTGTTATATGTGGTTGTAAAATTTCTCCGGGTTCCTTTCCGCGATGAATCTGCATGGTCTTCCAAGCTGTCAACAGCTTGGAAACCTGTCCTGGAAACCAAGAAGATCAATAAACCAGTGATACGCAACGCTGAGAGTAGACCAAGTAGAACACAAGAACCCACAGCACCGTTAAACGCAAGACCCGTGACGCGCAGTCATGAGAAGAAAACCACACACCGGAACGAAAGCACAGTATACAACTTACCAAGTGGACAAACATCTTCCAGTAAGCCGAACGTAGTAACGCGAAGCAGAAGTAAGAAGACCTAAAGATGGTAAATGAGATTTTACCGAAACGTTGTCAAACAAATGGTTCTTTTGAAGACCATGCAGATTCATCGCGGAAAGGAACCCGGAGAAATTTTACAACCATGAACGCAGACAAAACACAAACTATACAAATAAATTTCTTTCTCAGATGAATTGCATATGTCGAGGCCATTCTGCACAGCGTTATATTTGGTACACATAAAATGCAAAGGAGATGACTTCAATAGGTTGGTACGCGGCTTGCAAAGATAAAACGTATTACCATATCTTGCTCAATTCTAGGTACATGAAAATTTAAATACGATAAAATTTCTGGACAATCATATACATTGTGAATTACTTTAAATATAAATATTAACGAATCTAGTTTCCGACGATCCGACAAACTAAGCAAAGAAAATCTACTAAGAAGATCATTATGCGGTGTTCCAACTGGAGGATATACTCGATCTAATTCAAAACAAACCAATTTTAAGAACCTCCTCTGCATATTTTTAATGCACAGGGTATGATTAATATATCCGGGATTCCAGATCAAACTCGCATATTCCATTTTTGACTTCACAAAGGAATTAAATAATGCAACCTGTTGATCCGTAAAATTGTGTGCGTTTCTTATAACAAAACCTAGATTTTTAGAAGCAGCAGATACAATGTTCTCAATATCATTCACGAATGTTAATTTGTGATCAAATGTAACACCCAAGTCACAAAAATAAATGGGACGGCTTAGAATCGTGTCATTTAATTGATAGTCAAGAGCAGCGCTCCTACGATGATAAGATACAACATGGCTTTTCTCAATGTTTAAGGGAAGTTTATTTGTAACACACCAATCATAAATTTTATTTACATTATTCTATATTCTAATACAATCATTTTCAGTTTCAACCTGCCAGTATAGTTTCATATCATCAGCATATAACAAAGAATGAATATCCAAATCGTTAACAATGCCATTTATAAATATTACAAACAGCATTGAGCCAAGTATAGAACCCTGTGGTACATCAGAAGTAGCTGATATTTCAAAGGACTTAATTCCGCAGAGTTCAACATATTGCTTCCTATTACTAAGATACGAACGAACAAATTTTAGTAAGTTCGGGAAAATACCAACATCACTCAGTTTTTTAATAAGAATTCCATATCTAATCTATCGAACGCCTTTGAAAAAATCAGTATACAGAACGTCAACTTGTGTGTTAATGTCAACATGGTTAGAAATGTATTGAGTAATGCAGCACAAGTTGGTACAGTAGAGCGCCCATGTACAAACCCGTGTTGACTAACTATAATCTGGCCCTGTACGTGAGAATAAATTACTTCATACAGCGCTGTTTCAAAATTTTTTGCAAAGTTACTTATAATAGTTATAGAACGGTAGTTTTCAATCTTATTCATATCTTCTTTTTTTGAAAATCGGACATATACGAGAATTTTTCCATGCTACTGGAAAGATACCAGAATTTAGCGAAAGGTTAAAAATTTTAGTAAGTGAATCAACCAATGCAGAAGCACAATCTCTTACAACAAATGCTGGCAAGTTATCGGATCCTTTAATGAATTTAGGTTCAAGTCTCTTTATTGCCTTAAGTACATCATTACTACTAAGAATTATTGAATGGAGTACGTTATTACTAAACATATTTTGATCACTGCCAGTGTCTGTACAGGTTGGGGAAAAGTTACTTTCAAAAAATTTAGCAAAGCCATTCACAATATCTTCAGGGTTAGTAAACTCTTTATTATTGTAATTAAGGTTTTCTGGAATAGTTGAAGTGCTACGTTTAGCGTTTATATAACTCCAGAATAGATTAGGATTTGATTTTATGTTGTCCTGTATAAGAGATAAATAATTCTTATAAGAAGCTTGAATATCACTTTTTAGTTTTGATCTCAAACTGCTAAATTCATTATAATATAAATAAACTATCAGTAGACTTGTAATCACGCCATAATCTAGATTTGGTTTTAATATCTTTTATTATAGGGCCTGTGAACCACGGCGAATATGTTCTAGATTTTATTATTGTTTTTGGAACACAGCGATCAACAACTTCATATATAGCTTGATACAAGTTATCACATTGTATTAACGTCATTTGCATAGTTTAAGAATGTCCAGTCAACCTCGGCTAGCTCACTGTAAAGTCAGTTTTCCTGATATTGTTTATATTTTGTTCATTTAGTGTGCAGTAATCTGCAACTATTTGTAGAACAAATCTGTAATTGCTTCACATTTCGGTAATATAATATACGGTTCATTTTATGAACATATCAATTCCAAATCGAAATTAATACATATTCTGTAATTAATTTTAAATCAACAATAATCGTTCCTAAATAAATTTATTCTAGTTTTGGCAGTTTTAGTGGCAATTATTTCAATATCCTGAAATGTGCACAAATTGTATAATAATGCACCATCATTTGAGCTGTATCAGGCACGCTCAAATCCTTGCTGAAATTGAATTGAATAAAATTACATTTTGAAGAGATATTCTGTACGTTGGCATCGTCCTACAATCCACATATTTAAGATTCAGTACTATATCTTCGCTGGCCGGTGAATAATAAAATATAATTCGATCTCTGCATCACATAACAGGAAGTTGGTGAATGAAATCCGTGTGGCCAACCAAATAGGTAATATAAAATAAGATATTTATAAACGATACGACTTCAAATCTGCAGCATTCGAGCTGAGCTCAGTTGAACATAACTGCAGTTAAAATAAGGTATTTACCAGATATTATTTTTATCTTTCAAATTCGTTAGCAGTATTAGTCTTCTAGAAATTTCTACAAAAACGAGGTATACCATGACTGTCGTAAAAATATAATAAACAAATAATATTTGAATAAGATATGCAAATACAGAGTAGACAACGGAACACATATTAAAACTAACGAACAGATTTCATTGTCCATATCGGACAATGAAATTATATGTTAACCTTAGTTATCTTACTATTATATGAGGTGCTCTAGTTTGAGCGTTTAAAAATTTTCCAGGTTACAGTTTTGGTCAAAATGGTATCAAAATTCTAATATTTTTTATTATTGCATAAACTTACTGCTATACAGAGTAATTCAGAAATACTAGGAAAAAATGGGTACAGAATCTACATGAGAAATTATTTGACTCGTATTGTTTTGTTGTTCCGATTTTCATTTTTGGGGGCCCATGCAAATATCTTGGTACACGGTTGTAGGTAGTCTATGAGAACATTATTAAGAAAGTAGTTTTGCCAAGTACGACAGAGGGCGCTAGTTATGCGTAATGTCACTCAGTGTTTTTCAAAAACTTTTGTTTCCATTTTTTTCTAAATTATTTGCCATTGTATTTCAAGCAACGTGTCATTCTACATAAAAAAAGTACTTTACAAGGTGTTTGGGAAAATGTGGCAAATCTCTCGGGTGCAAATAGAACATGAAAAATAAAATGAGAGTTACTATAAAAAAAATTTCTGCAGTCCCTCTCTATAGAGTATGTGTCCCTAAAGACGTCGGAGAAAATCAATTTTTCTCCAATAACTCTTAAAATACTCAATATAATTTTATAAATATTTAATATTATGGACACTAGTAAGGACTTTTTTTTTACTGTTTTAGAAAGGTATTTTAAGCTAATATAAATCAAATCTCCTACAATTCCTGTCAATAAAGTCATATGTATGTTCTCTGATACCAAACATCTAGGTATGCTAATGAACAATTCCACAGACAAAGCTCTATTTAATAATTATCTAAAAAAATAATCTAATTTACTCACTCTATAAAAATCTAACTTCACTTTTTTGGCAGTGGGAACACGACAAATTCAACCACAATAGATGAGATCTGACCTATTTCTGCATTTTTAGGATTGCTTCTTCAGGTGGTCTCCTTTAAGTTGAATCAAATATCTGACTATAAAAATTAAAATTATTTAAAGTTAAATATCGACAATGACAAAAAAGTGACATCCTGTCAATGAATTAAATAAGACAATACCTACTTGAAAAATGTTCACCTTTTATGTAAAAGTTTTTATACCGGGTGTTCCCTCTAAGACTTTCAGTGCGAATATCTCAGAAACCATCATAGCCAGTGCGACGAAATTTGGTATACAGACACTAGATGGCGCGTAGAATCTGATGATAACATCAATTTTTATACAGGGTGTTCCATTTTCCAAGAAATCAATTTAATTTTGATTTTTTGGTTGTCAGCTCTGCTAAAACTTATGTTTAAATTGAAATATACTTAATTATGAACACATTCTGATAAATAAACATTCAAAAATTTCAAAATTTAACATAAAAAAAAGCCTCCAAAAAGTAACCAAATTTCATTGTTTTGTCATGTAAAATGTGTATAGCCTTGAGCCAGACTTACACAGAAGAAACTAACATCGGTGAACGTCAAAACTATTAATTGTCATTGAATTGTCAAATATTAATGGCATGAAGTATTTTATTTTACATAAATAACGCTAAATAATGGATTTAATGCAATTTACGTATGCACAATGGTGTTATTGAGACTTGTCGATAAAAATTTAGATTTGAGTTGAGGCTTTTGGAGCATTGTGGTCGCCGTGCCGGCGCAGTCTACCGCTGCAGCTAGAGTTACAGCGTGAAGATTGTGTAAAATATCTGTGAAAATTTTTAAATTATTCCATTATAATGTAATAAAACTTCAGTAAATTGTTTTTTTATGTTACTACAGTGTACAATAATAATTAGGTACACGTATTTTTTATGACAAAATAATTTACAAAATTGTGTAAGTACTTAAAGAATATCCCTGTTTTCCAACTGCTGTAATAATTATTGATTAGTTATTTAGCAACAAATAAATTCAAACAAAACCATTTATAAAACTTTTAATTATAATGTGAACGTGTTTGTCGTTGAAAGTCAGATCTGAACCTACCCTAGCCCCACAAAAAAAAATATTACTAAAGCATAACCTAGAAATGATTGATTCTAGTATCCACATATTTCAGCACTTTACTTATGTACTTATGTTTAAGAAGAACTCTACATCTGTAAAATAGTAAACAATGAACTACAATTTCTGTATTTCATGATACAGAACTGAAATAAAGCAACTGGTTTTTGCTAGGAAGAATCACCTGCAAATGTACTATACCCAGTAGGTAGGTACCTATCAAATAGTTGTTTAAAGCTAGATAATAATTTGTAATTATTGTTTTTATCTTTCAGTTATGTATGTGCAGTGCCACAAATTACATTAAAGCAGACACCAGAAAGAATAAGCGAAAAATATTAGGGACATTTTCTGAAATTAGTTTATTTTTCTTAATTTTCTTCGTTTAGAAATTTTAAAACCCACGACAGACAACTGAATACTTATAGAATACTCTTCAAAGAATGTGAGTTACAGACTTCTTTATAATATTATCCATCATTCCATGTTTAGAATTATTTCCAAGAAAATGTTCGTAATATTTTTCGCTTATTCTTTTTGGTGTCTGTTTTAATGTAATTTGTGGCACAGCACACACATAACTGAAAGATAAAAACAATAATTACAAATTATTATCTAGCTTTAAACGACTGTTTGATAGGTACCTACCTACTGGGTATAGTACATTTGCAGGTGATTCTTCCTAGCAAAAACCAGTTGCTTTATTTCAGTTCTGTATCATGAAATACAGAAATTGTAGTTCATTGTTTACTATTTTGCAGATGTAGAGTTCTTCTTAAACATAAGTACATAAGTAATGTGCTGAAATATGTGGATACAAGAATCAATCATTTCTAGGTTATGCTTTCGTAATATTTTCTTTTGTGGGGCTAGGGTAGGTTCAGATCTGACTTTCAACGACAAACGCGTTCACATTATAATTAAGTTTTAGAAATGGTTTTGTTTGAATTTATTTATTGCTAAATAACTAATCAATAATTATTACAGCAGTTGGAAAACAGGGATATTCTTTAAGTACTTACACAATTTTGTAAATTATTTTGTCATAAAAAATACGTGTACCTAATTATTATTGTACACTGTAGTAACATAAAAAAACAATTTACTGAAGTTTTATTACATTATAATGGAATAATTTAAAAATTTTCACAGATATTTTACACAATCTTCACGCTGTAACTCTAGCTGTAGCGGTAAACTGCGCCGGCACGGCGACCACAATGCTCCAAAAGCCTCAACTCAAATCTAAATTTTTATCGACAAGTCTCAATAACACCATTGTGCATACGTAAATTGCATTAAATCCATTATTTAGCGTTATTTATGTAAAATAAAATACTTCATGCCATTAATATTTGACAATTCAATGACAATTAAGAGTTTTGACGTTCACCGATGTTAGTTTCTTCTGTGTAAGTCTGGCTCAAGGCTATACACATTTTACATGAAAAAACAATGAAATTTGGGTACTTTTTGGAGGCGTTTTTTTATGTTAAATTTTGAAATTTTTGAATGTTTATTTATCAGAATGTGTTCATAATTAAGTATATTTCAATTTAAACATAAGTTTTAGCAGGGCTGACAACCAAAAAATCAAAATTAAATCGATTTCTTGGAAAATGGAACACCCTGTATAAAAATTGATGTTATCATCAGATTCTACGCGCCATCTAGTGTCTGTATACCAAATTTCGTCGCACTGGCTATGATGGTTTCTGAGATATTCGCACTGAAAGTCTTAGAGGGAACACCCGGTATATTTTTAGGTATTAATAATATTGTGTGAAACTAACTACTCAGTGGACAAAAGCCCCAACCTGCGTTGAATTACACCCACAATATCTTCCTTATTATTAGCTTTTGTAACATTTTTTACTGTTTTAGAAAGGTACTTTAAGCTAATATAAATCAAATCTCCTACAATTCCTATCAATAAAGTCATATGTATGTTCTCTGATACCAAACATCTAGGTATGCTAATGAACAATTTCGATATTTAACTTTAAATAATTTTAATTTTTATAGTCAGATATTTGATTCAACTTAAAGGAGACCACCTGAAGAAGCAATCCTAAAAATGCAGAAATAGGTCAGATCTCATCTATTGTGGTTGAATTTGTCGTGTTCCCACTGCCAAAAAAGTGAAGTTAGATTTTTATAGAGTGAGTAAATTAGATTATTTTTTTAGATAATTATTAAATAGAGCTTTGTCTGTGGAATTGTTCATTAGCATACCTAGATGTTTGGTATCAGAGAACATACATATGACTTTATTGATAGGAATTGTAGGAGATTTGATTTATATTAGCTTAAAATACCTTTCTAAAACAGTAAAAAAATGTTACAAAAGCTAATAATAAGGAATATATGGGTAGATATTGTGGGTGTAATTCAACGCAGGTTGGGGCTTTTGTCCACTGAGTAGTTAGTTTCGCACAATATTATTAATACCTAAAAATATATAAAAACTAGTAAGGACCTTTTAACATGTCCTTGGGCGGGCTTAATGCCTACGTTTTTAATACCCTGTATGATAAAGACTTTAAAATAATAAATCTGAGTAGCTTAGACTAAAAAAGGTACTCTTGTTTATTGTTGATACAATGAACCGAGAAAGAAAAAATAAACCAATTCATTTTTTATTTTTAATAAAGGGTCATGATATTTATATTTTTTTTCTCGACAACAAAGTGCGATACGAAAGTGATTAACAACAGGAATGTTACATTTTAAGATGTTTAATCCGGAAAAATACAAAATTAAAAAAAAACGCAGTCGTCCCAGGACACACCTTAACGAAATTATTGAAAAACTTCATAAGAGGGTTGGTTCAACATACGAGCAAAGGTCAAATTTTTTATAGTAAAGGGTTCATTTTATCGACAATAAACAAGAGTATTGTTTTAGTGTAAGATTGAAGCTACCCAGATTTATTGTTGTAAAGTATTTATCACATAGGGTATTAAAAATGTAGGCATTAAGCTGTAAAGCTTAGACCGCCTCTGGTAAACTAAAGAGCTAAATATGTTTCAAGGACACTATTTTAAAAGGTCCTTACTAGTGTCCATAGTATTAAATATTTATTAAATTATATTGAGCATTTTAAGAGTTATTGGAGAAAAACTGATTTTCAGCGTCTTCCTTTAGGGACATATCTCTGTAGAGAGGGACTGTAGAAAAAATTTTTATAGGAACTTGTCATCTTATTTTTCATGTTCTATTTGCACCCGAGAGCTTCCTCACATTTTCCCGGACACCCTGTATACTTTTTTGCATTCGAAGCTTAATCAGAAAAAGTTGCTAACGCTGTAGTGCTATCATTGGCAAATGAAACCGAAAAATTCGTAAACAAGATGGAGAGCTTATAATTGATAACGTTATCACAAGACGAATCTTTTTCTAAATGCTAGAATAAAATGTTTTTTTCGTTTAAGACTTGATATTCTACAAAAAATGTCACGTTTATGGTACTATAGCAAATAAACGAACAATCGAAAAAGTTTGAAATTACATAACTTTTTAAATCCCTAAAAAATAAAGTGGCAGCGTAATGGCGAATCGACATCTGTTACTCAATCTGTTTGAATTCGCAGCTACCTTTTTCATTTTATACATTCATAATTTTTCAAGTTTGTTAATAGTAGTACCACTGCCTTAGTAATTTTTTCTGGAAAATTAAGATGCAAATGAAAAAGTAAAGAGTACTTTTTTATGTAAAATCAAACAGACCCCTAAAAATTGGAATTCGGGAAAAAGAATATAGGTCAAATAATTTCTCATGCAGATTATATACCCAATTTTTTTCCTAGTATTTCTGAATCTTTGTTAAATTAAAAAATAAAATAATTGGTTTGTGCCATATCTACGAAATCCTTTAAATCATGAAATATTACTTGCACAAAGTACGTAATATTTTCATAGTTTCACTATTTTTCTCTCCACTAAAATATTTACATATGATTATTGAATGTAAATATTCGAAAAATGACTATGGGATCAACTGCATTATTTTGCTTAAAGAAATATTATATATAGCAAAGTTTAGATTTAAAAGAAAAAAATAAAAGAGTTATTATTATTATTTACAATACAAAATAATCCATTTCTTGTAAGAGGTCGTTTCAACGGGCCTACTCAGTATTATAATCTTCTTGGTAGTTGAATGTGGCTAACCATTGATAAAAGAACTATATCTTGAATTCTAAAATTATGCTACCTGCTGCGTAAAAGCTCAGTTGTGGTAAAGCTTTTGTGGTGCCACCACTGTCTTCAGTCATCTTTGTCGGCAGTGAAGAGTGATGAAACGTTTGGAACGATAGATTGGGCAGTTGCAGAGGCTACTATGGAACATCTCAGAACACCACTGCTCTCGCAAGCCGTTTTGACAATTGCAGCTGTACTACTAAGCTTCTTTGTACAAAAATAATGTTTTAAATGAATTTTGCTTTCTTAAAAATGATAGGTTTTATGTAATTTTTGTATTATAAATTATTTATTTGTTGATTAATTATTGTACTCAAATTTTGGAAAATAAGTGTTTTTTTAAGTTACACAAGAATATGTCATTATTTTTTGAATTAAATATACAGGGCGTTTTGTGAACCTGTGCCGTAATATTGCTTTTATATTTTTTAAGGATAGACATTTTTTTTAAATCATTATTGTTATGTAATTTTTTTCTCAATGTTTTTAAATATATTTTTTACATATTTTGTCCTTTGCTTTCTTATGATTAAATTTTAACATGTACAGAGTGGTTCAAATTGATGTTTTAGAGAGTTAAGGGTGGTTCTGTCATAGATGTCGAAGAGGCCTGGACTCTCTTTTTGAGAAAATGTGCGCAAACCGCACATATCTTTCACTGTTTTCGAGATACAGGGTATCGCAGTAAGAGATAGAAAAATGTGATTATGATCATTTTTATTTTCTCAAAAAAGAGTCTAGGTCCCCTTCATCAGATTTGTATACCATTGCGTACTCTTGAAGTAAATCATAAAATGAATAGTCCGTCAAAGCAAATCTACGTTCAGCCATTACATAACTACCAATACACGATTTGAGTTCTTAATTATACACCACAATACATTATGTATTGTAACAACTTACCAGTGAAATTAAAAATAAATTCTATACAAATAAATTTTATGTTATCATTTCGGATAGCCCGCACGCATCGACTTCCAATTCTAACATACAATTAAAACATCACATCAACTTGCTTTTAAATATTTGTCAACTATTGCAAACAAAACAAATGCATATCTACTTTTAGTCATTCCCATTCTATGGCCCATTCATTACTGAACACCCTGTAGAGGCGGGCTCAGAATTTCTGATGGACCGAAAACAACAATGGCAGATTAAAGATTCCGAACTAAAGGCACCTGACTGGCAGCGATCAGTTACCTATGCCAAGATATAAAAACTCGGAAGAGTTAAGAAAACATGCCTAGTTAAAATTTCTCTCTTACATGAATAATTTTGCCCTTGATAATATTGACCTCGATTTCTTAAATTTTTTTCTGTCATGCTGAAAAATTGACCTTAGACTTAACGCATGCCAATGTTGCGTGTTTGAAGTACTTGATTGCTAAAGAGAATATATAACGAAGTAGGGAAAATATGTTTACGTAATCTGAAAACAACTGAAACATAAATATAAGTTAAAGAAATTAATTTAATATATATATATATATATATATATGTTAAAGAAATTAATTTAATATATATATATATATATGCGTATACATGAAATACTATTTTGACATATATTTAACGGCAATTAAAAGAGACATTTGCAAACAAATTAAAAAAATCTGGTGATTTACAGTATAGGTACTAATTTGCTAAAGAGGACACAAGTCAAATCTGAAAGCAACGCAATCTAGCAAATTTTGACTATTTATGGGACACCAAATATGACAAATTTAAATTTATATAGTGAACTGTACAGGGTGACTCATTTTAGGTTGGACTTTATAGTACCTACCTACAGACTAAACAGTAACAAATAGAAAAAACTGACATACAGAGTGATTCAGAACCACCAAATTTGCCGTCAGGAGATCGTGGCAGCCATGGTATCGGTCCTCGTACAATCTCGTATTAATGCTTGGACACGCTGTACATCGTAAATAATAATTGATCCTCGTATATGATATGCTCTACTGCTGCAATACGCCGTGCACGTCCTGCACCTCCATCTCTTCCACGATTCAGTTACAATTTTTCCGTGCCACGCCAACGTTGCATTACAATTGCACTCACTGCACACCCCGGTAAAAGTAGCTAAATTTGGTATTCACCATAAATTAAAACGATATTCATCAACTCCGAATTGCTATACACGTAAGCCATTTTTGACATTTGAAAAACTAATGTAAACACTTGCATCAAAAAACGTTAATACTATTAGTAATCGGATTTCAATAGTCGGAATGGCCTGGCTAGAGACTACAATTAGTAGCCCAGCGATGTATAGGTTGGAAATACAACAACTTCAGTATTTTTTTGTTGTGAATCCTGTGCTTTTATTTCGACTTCAATTCAGTGATGCAGCAAAATTTTGTGTTATTTAATTGTTTTTTAATATAGACATTTGACTAATTTCTATTAGCTACTATGGCTCGGCTGTATTTCAAGACAAATCAAAAAAAATACACGTAAAATGAGGCACTCTAATCGCTTTAGTTGTTTCAGTATTAAAATATAAATTATTATAGCTAAACTGCTTAGATATGTTATATAAGGTGTTTTCTAAATTAATTTACAAATTTTATCAACTGTGAGACAATCAATGGCAAGTCACCAACGTGTAAGGTGAAAAAGTTTTTATCTACTGTATGCTTTAATGAATTTATGTACAACAAAAAATGTATAGGGCTCAGAACTGAACCCTAGGGAACATCCATTTGAACAAAGCGTGATTCTCATTTGTACGTGCCTTGAAGGTTACCACTATAGATATAATTGAGACATATTATTTTCTGTTTTAGAAAGGTGAAAATCTAATAGAAAGCACGACAACTAAGGTATATTATATCTATACAATTTTTGTAACAGATTATTGTACTGCATGAAGTCAAATGCCTTACTAAGGCCACAAAATACATATACTTGCCAGAATTGATGTATTAAACAATTTCAATGTAAAATGAATGAATAGCTGCTATAGTAGAGATACCTGATCTAAAGCCTTGTTGATTATTAGATGTATTATTAAATTTGTTCATAACATACATTAAGCTATCCAAACAGGCATCCATCTACAAGAAATAGTATTCGGTCTATAATTTCCTACGTGGTGAGGATCACCTTTTTGAAAAGGGAATTTTCCTACATATTTTCATTATTTCTGAAAAAGCTTCACTTTGAAACGATAAATTAATAAGTAACTTTAGAGTAAAAAGGGAAACATCAGGTCCAGCAGATTTTTCATACTGCAATGTAAATTGGGGCAACCTAAACGAGAACGAATTAACTATTTAAAAAAGTGATATAGGAATTTTCACTAAGATATAAATTTTAAACTATGTGTGGTCATTAATTTATATTTAGTACGCATTATATCCACTGAAGACCAAGACTCCCTTGAAGATAGGATTCGAATATTTCCATTACTTATCTCTTATGAAAGTTGGCTTTGTATGATTGATACAGAGTATTGAAAATGCATGTACGTTGTGACGAAAACTTAGATTTCTCTCATGTCCACACCTTTTTAAATGAACAACACTAGTTTAAGAGCGATCAACCGATTTATATTTAAAATTGAGCTCAACAACTTGTAGGATCAGATTAGGAAAATGACTCATACACGATATTCTCAATATTAGTTATAATGTTAGTAGAAATATTATTATTACTAAGTAGTTGATGATTACTAGCATATGCATAAACAAATGCAAGGCACTTTCTTTGTTTAAACATTTGTTTACAAAACACGCAACAGTTATTAAACTTCGATTAAATTTGCAAACAAATTAGCAATATCTTGATAACATATTGTTCAGATTTTTTTGCCAATACCTATTATTCACGAAAGAATGTTTCATCGCAAGAATGTAGTTTAAAAGCTTAATTTCCTTAGATCGATGAAACACGAATACAATATACAACGTTTAATCCACAATCACAAGCTCAAATTGGTCAAGTTTAATTAAAACAAAACGACATTTTTAAACGTTAAAATAAATGTTTCTTCAAAAACTCGTGATAATAGGAGTGTCATAACGAAACGCCCTGGTTACTATGGTTCAATTTTAGTAACCAAGTGAAATAAGACTTGTTTATTTATCTAATCCATAGAGTGTAGGTTTAACGGCTCTAGAGTGAATAAAATGGCAATGGTTATAGGGTTATTTTAGAAATATCTCAGGTCTTTCTGAACATGAACCATATTATATTGAATTGATATAATTGATATTATATTGAATTTACTAAGTACTCAGAGGCCATTCAATTTTGAATTCACAGTTATTTTAATTTGGCAATCGTTTCTTCTGGTATTTTAGGTATTAATAATTGAGACATATTTTTATTCATTTTGACTGTCAATTTAAAGCCGCTTTCTGATGAAACGACACAACAGTAGTACAACACTGATGTAACATATTAATAACATATCATCGTTTAGAAAAGTGATGAGTATAGGGTACAAACAATTTTATTGGGTGATAGGTTAAAGTAAGTTAGTGCCAATATCATACCTGTTCATCAGGAAGTGACTAACTAGAACTAAACTTGCTTACATACATACCAATTTAAACATCACTTGTTAGTGTTCTTACTCAAATAACAAATTGAGTAAGTCACTTATTTTCTTGTTTTTCTTCTATACTGGCTTAATGTAAAGTGATCTTTATAAAAGTTTGAACTGATTGTCTACGTAGCAATAGTAATATTTCTGCTTACAGTACTCTATTTCATACAAGAGGATTTATTTATATCAGTTGTGGCAAAATTTTAAACAATTTGTATGAATTATTTATTTAAGAAAACCGTTCAGTTATATAATAAAATAACCAATATCACCGGTAACGAAATAGATACCTATATGCATTTCTCTATAACTTGCTACGATGAAAATATTAACTGTAATTGGTTTTGAAATTTATGGCGAAGCTACGAGGATGAACAGAGATTTATTGGATTATAAATTAGTTAAAGAACTCCTTAAATATTTTATTACCTGAACATCAATTAAACAGCACTTATTTAAAGATTTAATGAGAATTTCATTTAGCTGGAAGTTTTAATAAACGAAAACTTTTATAGCTACTCTAATGGAATTTATATTTAGTTTCCCAGGAGGAACTCTGGTTGGTTTCCTGATGACACAGATTTAGTGCTTTGTTAGACGATAACACATTTTGTTACAATTACGGATTCACGGCCTGGCTAGATTTTCAAGGTAGCTATTACTTGAAATCAAGTTAAATTCAAGTCAAGTAATAATAATGACAGTTAACTAATTAGGTATATTTCAAGATATCGTCTGAAGCTATTTATTTGTGGCATAATTTTAGTTTTTCTTTGGTTTGATTGGGTGTTTGCCACACTTCTGAAAAAAATAAAAATGAATTAAATAAGCCCTTGCGCCAAACGGATCAGTGAAGGGTTATTTTTAAAACTAAGTTTGTTTAACCATAAAATCACACTGAAAAAAGCAGATAAGTAAAAAATAACAAAAATCACATCACTATCGCGCACTTCCGTATTTTTAACATTTCGAAAAACTTTCTGTTTTCGTTCTCAAAATAGTAAATGTATTAAAAGTATGTCTATTTTGACAGTTTAAAATTTGTTTATCTGTTTCCATAGAGATATTAAATGATTATTATTTTATTGTTACTACTAATTAGTAATTTGCTCTATGCGTGACATAATGTAACATGATAAAATGTTTGCATTATAAGTTATAGGTAGCAGATTCGTCAAAATATACAGATAAAAAATATTTAGCAAAATAATCAGAAATTTCATCGTCTCCATTATAAAAAATTATATTATTAATTATATCTTGATATTAAGGTTTTATTTCATAAATATAAACCGATTGTCTTCCTTCACATTAAAATTTTGGACTAAGGTGAATTGGGTTCGATAATCAAGTCTTGGCCACAGGAGAATGTGGTAACATTCTGCCTATATTAGAGACACCCATACTATTTGTATAGGATGTGTGTAGATGCACAGGATTCTCTAAAAGTTCTGGAATAAATTCTACCACGTATTGCTAGAGCCAATAGTAACTGATAAAGTGTGAAGGAAAATAATAGGTTGATGTTTATGAAATAAAATCTTAAAATATAATTCTATCTTTCAATTTCTCGGACTACAATGCGTAATGAACTTATTGAAAAAGGCTAAAATAACGAAGACTATACAGTTTTGAACTAAGTTAACTTGATTTATACCATAATATTTTGGCCAACGAAATATGTGGTAGCATTTTTTCCCAATCTTTTACATTACATATATATTAAACATCAGCAATATAGAGACGAATAGTTTATATATTTATACCACAAGTCCTAAATTTGAATATACTTAGATATTTTCTTAATTAAGAAGTTTCAAGAATTTAGAAAATAATATGAAATCATCATCAATCACATATTTTATAAACCAAATCTGGTAGTAATAATAAAAGAGTAGTGTCTTAGACATATTTGGTAACAATTGATAGAGGAACTCGCAAAATTGCAAAATTTATAAAGAACATAAAAAGACTTTTTAGTTTTATACACCTAATATAAAATCAAAAATTATAATCACTGCTATAAATATTCATAAAATAAGGGTTTTGTCTTACAAACGAAAACAAATGCAAAGACAATTTATTATAATGCATTTTTCATGTTCAAGGCAATCTAAGAAAGATATATTTCCTACCTTTGTACTTGACACAAAGAAAAATCTTGAAAGTTGAAATTGTTTTTAGAGTCCATTGTGATTTGTGGAAAGAGCGTTAGAACTTCAAATGTGTGAGGGGTGATAATTTCGGCGCCAGCGGTTGTAATAAAATTTATCATCTTAATTTAGTAGCAAAACAACAAAAACTTACAAATAATGGACACATTGCTTTGCTCTAAAATTTAAAGTTAGTGTGTGTAACATATCTATAAGAAATAAAAGTTCTTATTGGTTCTAATGTTAAATTATTATCTTTTTCATAAAATTCTGATATAATATTAATCAAAATTTCAACCACCTAATCGCCCAATGAACACTGAATTTTATATGATGTCTTGTGGTCCTAGGTCAAATACAGCGATATTGTAACGCACTAAAATCAAATGTTGCGTAAAACGTAAGGAAAAATTTAAAGAAAATTTTAAATAACTGCAACAATTTTGTACAAATTTACTGGTTTTGTCGATTTAAAAACTGACAGTTGTAAAAGCGATGTTCTCATTAGTCGATTTCATTGATCAATATCATTGAAACTATACGGTTGAAATAAAACAAATTAATAAAAAAGAATGTTTAAGGGCTCTGTCTTCAGTTAAGGTATGCTCATTTTATTCTGCATTTGTTCACCGAAAACCACAATCACGAAATCAGCACGCTGATCCTCAGCAGAAGAGCTAATAAACATGTTCTTAATGGTATAGTCACAAAGTAACAAGATGTAGTGCAACCAATATGCATCAATGGAATTCATTGTAACGACCTTCAAGAAATTAAGACTGACTTACCTATCATAGTGACCAAGCTGGCTTTAAACATTGTGTTGTAATGTGCCATATGATTTCTCTTCAATTTCTTTCAAGTCCATTGAGAAGCTGATGTCCGGATGTATTTCTTTAATGTGACTGTTCGTTGTCAATGTTTTATTGACTCAAATGGAATTTATTTTGTATAAATAAATGTATTTATTATTTTTTCTTCTAGATCAAATTTCCAATAATTTTAACAACAGTATAGCATGGATATCTTCTTGGCTGCAGTAAGGCATACAAGCTCTTCATTCAAATAATAATAAAGTTATACGATTTAACTTTTCAATCTCAAACATTGTAACATTTTTTTTTGATTCGAATATGTCTTTGTATAGCCGTGACGTTTATTAACATTGCATTGCATCATAAACAAAAGAATGTATTATTCAAATTTAGTAATTACTAAATTAATTGATTAATGAGAAAACTGCATATTTATTTAAACTTCGGCGTTTCTGAGATAGTCATATTTTTGGTTAAATGATGATAACATTTCTAGTGTCTTTAGGTATCAAAATATAGAAAAATAAATCATATAAAAGAAAAATAGGCGCAAAAATTACATTTTTGATCTGTTTATTCATTGAAAGAAATAGCTCAGTAGGTTACGATTCTTATTAACGTAATGCTAAACTATAATGCTGATATTCAATAATTTTATTTATTTTTTTGGAAGAAAAATGAGCTAGAGAACATTAAACACCGTGAATTGTTCTTTCACTGGTACACCGTGAAAAATACTTAACAATTTACATCAATTCAACAGTCTACCTTATGCAAATTTCTTAATGTGTAGTTGACTTATAAAATTCAGGAGATTTTATGGTAACACAATAGGTGAACATATGCTTTTTTTCTTATTCTAAATGATTTGACAGTCTATACACTGTTGTACACCCTGGAGAAAGCTTGTGTAATGGACAGTGAAAAAATATTTTTTATAACTCACTGATCTTTTATAGGCTGCCTCTAAAAATAAAAAACAGTAAACAGTAAATTCATTGAAAATTGCGTGTACACAGCGCCCTTTTATATTTGAAAAAATTGTTTTCAAAGCAACAGTGTTTTAAGGATTTAACAGAATCAACTGCTTCACAGGTCTTGTTGAACGAATTGTGCCTAATCTAATAATTGGCGTTGTTAATAAGTTGCAGAACGTTTTTAACAATCAGAAATATGCAGATATGCATTTGAAAACTATGGAACTGTCAATAAGACAACAATTAAACATTAAAATGACACACGCCTACTATGTGTTTTTATTTATTATGTGATCCAGTTTGAAAGTGTGGTAATTGATAAGAAATATTTTTACTCAGAAAGTATTAATTTTTTGAAAAAATTGAAAGAGCAAGAAAAGTTTCTAAATTCATGGGTCAAACCGTAATTTTAATTTTGATCCATAGCCATCTAGAACAAAATTCTGGCCAAACCATAAGAACCACTTCGAGGTGAAGGGTGAAAATAAAAATTTATTGCTAAAAAGTAGTTCCATCAGTAGAACACGCGTACCAAATTTCAAAATTTTAGGTTAGTCTTTAAAAAAAAAAAAATAAAACCGAATTTTAGGTTCACCCCACTAACGCGAATATCTCTGCAAGGAGGGCTCAAATCGAAAAAAAATATAGAAAAGACCCCCCCCCCCTAAATTAGGCCACAGAATGCCCCCCTTCAATATTTACGTGGAATTACGGGACACCCTATATATCTGACTAAAAGCAATACAAAACTCTTATGAAAAAATGTGTAAAACGAATAGTTTACCTTCAAAAATAAAAATAAAACTGCAATAAATGGAAAACTATGTTGCAAAAGTACAAACTAAGGTACAATTAAGGTTAAATAAAAGCGTGTGTAACGTAATTTGTTCATAATTTGATTTTTGGATCAGTATTAATGAAGTAAACAATTGAAGTTTCCAAAAAACTCGTTAAAACTGTAACGTATTGTAACATTCGACAACGTTGCAGTGTCAACTGCTGGTGACAACCTAAGAATAGCATTAGTCATAATGGTGCGTACAGCTAGTGTGATTCATTTTTGTATAGTTTTTCTTTGGTATTTGTGAATTTATGTAAACAAAAATGGAACAATTTATAGTAACCGTAACCAGCTGCATGGCATGTTAATTTAGGCCAACCTAGGCAAAACTCTCTGGCTACGAGACGTTTGTACGATAAACACTCCTTGCAAGAAACAGAAATCATTTTAAACAATTGTAATTATTATTCTGTGTTGTGAAAAGAGCTCTAAGAAAACCATTCACAATAAGTACCTATGTTAAGGTGTACCTGTTTGTAATTATTATGTATAAATACATAACAATTTAAGACCTTTTTGCTGTCATAATTCTGTTAACGATGGTCAGAGAAATAAAAATTATTTTAATTTGTTTAGTACAACTTATTATATGGAAAAATTAAGGCACTCATATTCCGGACACCCTGTATTTTACCAAATTGGTGGTAGTAGCAAAGTTTGCAGAATAAACATAGTAGTAGTACATATTCTAATAAGAACTTAAAAACAATTAACATTATAGTATATCATAAACAACAAATATTAAACAAAATAATTTTTGCAGCATTTTAAATAAAATTCTGCAAATCATAAGAAAATCCTTTCTGACGACGTAGCATGACAGTAAATATCAGGCTGTCTAGATATGCGTATCATCAACACACTTTACGCTTCTGTGCACTTAAACATAAACAATATCAAAAGTCGGCAGACGATAAAAAGGTATAAAACGATTTTTTCCATCACTCTACCATAAATATATTTTTATTATTTGTATGCGGGGCCGCTTTTATAGATCTCAGATTACTTACATATCACATAACTCAACACAATACAAACAAGCAAACCTTTATGTTTGATTTTCGTTTTCGTTTAAAGGGCACAATAAAAAACATTTTTGATAAGAAATTGAATCATCATTTTCTCCTTCAGTTGACAGTCTGCACAGTAATCTTATTTCCTGACGTAGTTTGAGGCGCATCCCAAGGAAATGATTAAGACTTGAAAGGAAAATTTTTGATATACGATTTTATGTACTTAAAATTTTGATTTATAATGCATTAAGGCATGGCTTACTTCCACTTCTAGTAAAACCCTCATTTATTACAGGATATTTACAGTTTCCATTCTGTGTACAAGGAAGCCTTCATTTTTAATTAAATGAAAATCTTCTATCAAATAACTGAAAATACATTTGGAATAGGATTGTCTGTAAATATTTGATAAAGGTTTAGGTTCCGCTTTCTAAGAAATTTGCAACAAAACATTGAAAAACAAGGTCGATATACATTATCTTCTAATCATTTATGATAAAAGGGATAAAACTAAAAACTGTTCCAATCGTCAGGTGTAAATGCAATCCAACTAAAACATTTTCTGTTATTATATATGGTCAAGACAAACAAACTATATCTTGTATAGAAAACTGTATATTCCAGTGTTCCAAGTTATTGAGATCTTCGAAAATATAAGACATATGAAAACGCGTTATTTGTGGTGTGATTTGGGAATCAATCAAATGACGTTTAAAAATTTATATAATGGAAACTGGTTTCTATTTTTTCCTGACTTTAGTTGAAGAGATTTTTTTGAAACTTGATGTACTTTCCTGTTTCTTCTTTCTATAATCTAGAAAATGACATTGCCAGTTTCTGCACTCGACGTTTCGATTTTTCAAGCCCATCATCAACAACTTCATTTTTTAAATACGAACTTTTTTGTTTCACTTCGTCTTTTTAGAAACAGACATGTATGAAATTTGGTACGTTATTGAATGTTGTGACGTAGAACTGCAAACCAGATAAAATTTAGAAAACAATACAATCGCATTTTTTGTTAGTTATTAAGGATATAGGTGTTACTGCTTTTGTGATTATTTAGCGAAAAATATTGAATACATGTTAGGTATTTGCACTGATGAAACACTATCCACTAATTGTACACATTGAATACTAATTTTGAAAATTGTTATTTTATAAACTATATTGTATTAAAATTTTTAGTCTTTGTATGTAAACAGAATAATTTAATAACTAGGTATGTAGACAGTAATTATTTAGCGAAAAATATTGAATACATTTTAGATATTTGTATTGAATACTGATTTTGAAATCTGTTATTTTATAAACTATATTGAATTAAAATTGTTAGCCTTATGTACACAGAATAATGAATAACTAGGTATGTACGCATAAGTAAAATTTTTCAACTTTTCCAAATGGTGTAGACAATTTAACAATCAAATTTTTTTAGAAACATGCTAAAATATTATTTACCATTTTGGACAGCTTTTTGTCACGCTTAATTCAATTTATGAGTTTGGATAAAACGACATTTTTTAATTTATAACATAATAAAGTTATTAACGGTTTTAATCGTTATTCTAAAGACGTTAATCGTTTTATTGTGCAAATTTAAATGAGACCCATCATAACGAAAAACTGAAATATTTTTCTTTAATAAAAAGTTATTTTTTACTACTGTTCAGTTCAAATTTAACGGAATGGAAAATTAAAAACACAACAATAATAATTACAAAGCATAATTAAATTAAATGAAACGGTTTTTATACGCATTTTTCTCTTCGAACAGTTTTTAATGTACCCACATCTTAATTTTATATGAAGACATGTTGAGAAAAACACAATTCAGCGTTGTGATTTAGCTCTGCCACTGAATACGAAAATTAAAAATTTTAAATCTAATTTTGTAAACATGAAGTGGGCAAACAAAAATTACTCTAGATTACAAAATTTAATTATAACTTTCATTTTATCAGGTCGACCAATTTCCTGGGCGATGTTGGCACCCTCAATAACCCCGAAAAGAAGTAACGATGGCCCAAATAATCCTGGACTGAGGCTATATAAATTTGATAAAAATACAGGCCAGGTAAGTTATAGCAATTACATACCTTATGTTGTTCCTTTAAGATTATTTGTTCACATTTTCGCATATTCAGCAATTATATTTTATTCACAATCAAGGCTTACGTTAAGGATGACAACAGGCACAGCGGTTTGTGACGTCTCGGCAACCGGCTATAATTGTTTTCCATTTTCTCACTTAATCTGTTTGCTTTTAAATAACAGAAAAGTAAGAAATTTTAGATTTCATACTGAATGAGGATATTCTAAAGTTCCAAAGATATATTAGGTTGATGCATATGTTTTATCATTAAGGCCAGAATTTTGTATTGAATTTAAAACGTATTTCTTTTAAATAAACAAAATACATCAAGTAACCAAAAATCAGGTGGCTTTATGACTTATCAAACAATTTCTAACCATACATACACTTTTAAATAAGAAGTTTATTCATAGAAAAAAACGAAACTGTAGAAAGACCCAGAAAAAATAAGATAAATATTGTTAGTCATAACGCACATATTTATTATTTCCAGTGGTTAGCCGGGTACTAGCGCGTCAAGTAAGTAGAGAGCAGTTCAACTTACTTACCCATTAGCTTACATCCACCACGAAATTATCGAATGTAATGTGTCAAAGCCAGTCTACTATTCTGCTGCTATTTTCTTGTGAACGCATGTGTTGAGTGTTTACGTTTGTGTATTTGAACAGTTTTAAGTACTCATTTTTAGATCTTTAATGTGTCAAAATACCTGTATAGAGAACATGAATGCTTCTGGAAGATGAATAGCTCAAGTTAAGACACAAGTACAACGGACAGCTTTATTAGAAATTATAAACGAAGTGGTTATAGTAGATTCACAAGTGGCATTCGATTCAATCCATTTTTACACATCATATTTTATTTTGAAACTGATTTTCTAACATGAAACACTACTACATGTCTGAATAGTCACTGGCGTGTAATGTTTAATGTAATGCCGCTTGCACACGGATCCAGTGGCCGAGCCAGGACAATCGATAGACATCTGGGCTAATTTTTGAAGACAGTACCCTACTCCCTCCCAAACTTTGTTGGACTGGCCACGTGTGTATGAGTAAACCAGCCACATAGCAAGCCAGTTAATGTCGTTTGATTGATAAAAAGTCAAATTGTCGCCTCTAAAAATGAGTTTCGAAAACAATAAATTTAATTCATCGTTATGTTCTGAAGAATCTCGCTTCGGTCTCATATTCATCCATTTTCTAACCCAAATTTTATTTTCCTTAATAATTTTAATGTCTAGAACTTTCATTATAAAACAAACATAAAACTCGACGTTTTTTCTCCATGGTAGCAAATGAAACTAGCCCTAGTACTTAACTGGCAGATGATATTGGCTTTAATATGAACGTTAAATTGTCTTGGGTTACTGTTTTGGCTTACTGTCTTGGCTCACTGTCCTGGCTCGGCCACTGGCTCCGTGTGCAATCGGCATAAGCGACTTGCTCCAGTAACTGTGTCTATTTACTAAACCCATGTAAATGAGTCTTTAGTCCTTCCTCCTGTTCTACTATCAGCAGTCGTGCTGATCGGTTCACGCAATTCCTCGATATTTTGAACGGTACGATAAATTTCGTTTTCTAAATATACCTATCTCATCTTGGACGCAAAACTTTATTAGCACGTCCAAATAGAACAACTGCGGTAAATAATCCGTGATGTGGCACATACTATTGGGAAATCGGTGGGCGTACAAATAGGAAAAGCCGTTCACGAATTTTGTCTTGTATCTCTGTAAGCCAAACAATGTCCATTAATTCCTCGTTAATATAAACATATGCCATTTTTATTGAAAAATAATTAGCAAAATAGCACAAATGAAAAGATCTTTTGACACAAACTGACCTTTAGCCATTTAGTCCAGAATATATATAAAACTGGTGATCTAATCACAATATTATATCAGACTATTAAAAAACGATCTTTGGGTCTCCTTTTTTAATGTTGTGTTCACTCTAGTACGATATATAAGATAGCAAAATCTAATTTATTATTTGCAGTCATTTCAAAATTTTTTTTCTTAGTACGCAAGTTGTAGTACGTAGCATAATATGTTGTGGTCACTGGATACTCGACCTGAGCGATCATAACACCAAGCAACCTGCAAGTACCTTTGGAAGATCCCGACATCTATCACCATCGGCGATAACAGTATTACAAAGCGTAGTAATTTCAGGAAACAACTACTAGTTTGCTACTGACGTTTGTTGTAGGTGTTTCAGGTGTAATTTAATGCTGTTTTGAAATTTTTGTCTTGCTTTCTGTTGGACTTTTTGTTAGGGACATTTATAACACAACTTCTTACTTGAAAATGCATATATGGATAATAATGGTCGGATACATTGTGAAAAACTGAAAAATCTCATATATGTTCTTGCGTTATTTATGATTTTACGTCTGCACAATCAGGTGGTTTAGAGGTAAAGAATTAATCAATCCAATTTTTACAGAGGTAGAAATTTTATGCAGTAAGAACAGGAGATGAGAGCTGCACACTCAGGAGGAGAAGCGGCGAGAAGGGAAGCTTCATTTTAATCCTTTGTCCGAGCACAAGGACAAAGCTCAGTAATGGAAAATATTAGTTTTTGACTGTAATAGATGTGGGTGTATATAAGCAATAAGGTATTTTATCCTTGATTGCTTCATGCCAAAGACACACGATCAAAATGACGCTTTTCTTCGCGTCACATCTCCTGTGGGCGTGCAGCTTAAGGCGGACGTCAATTACATGCTATCAGACCTCCTGAACGTTTGTGATGTTAGAAATGAAAGGCATTATCACATTGCAAAATCATTTCCGTTTATATTTCTCATAAACCGTGATGTCGAGATCGCGAAGTTGTTGCCAATATACCGCAGCAATGGTTATATTAACTTGAAACAATTCAAGGTAGTTGAGATCTTCTTTTGTGAAGCAGAGTGTGAAATGAATTTTCAACAATCCTTCTAATATTTTTAAGAGCTATAGTGTACAGGGTGATGTTTAACCTATACCCATAAACTTGGGAAATTATATCTGAGGACAAATAGTGACGAACAGTATGCAACAAAATTTGCGAAACTAAAAATATTTTTAGTTTCGGAAATTTACAAAAATTCTTCAGGTGAAATTGCCAGTGAAGAGATATTAAATGCTATTCAGAAGCAGTATGGCATAAGCACTAGGACAATTGCAGCGCAGTTTGTGACATCACAATCCACAGTTTGGCAAACATTAAGGCACGACTCACGACTGCAAGTTTCCCAAGTAGTTACCCTGTATAGTTTCGTAATGAAATCTGAATTTAAATAAGTTAAACTACTATAAGCCTGTTTGGAAATGAAAGAGAGTAATAAAACCACGAAATAAGAACCGGCCATTGGCGTGGTAATATTTCGTTTCAGGTAATTATCGGGTAACACTAATGCTAACAGGTAATGGGTGTACATTAGTATAATTTACTGGATACATCATAGGGCAGGCCAGTGTATTGTGATAGATCAATCCAGTCTTTGAGCTGAATATACGAAGACGTGCTAGTGCAGTAGAGTAAAATTCGACTTGTGCTTAGTGACTATTGAGCCAGTGGATATAATATTGTTTGGGTAAAATGTCGAGCTTATCAGATTACGTACCTGCTAAACGCGTAAAAAGATGTGCGTTGTCTCAGAATGAGAAGATCATTATATTAAATGTATTTAATGCATTGAAACACCAAAATCCTACCAACAGTGTTGACGACATCATGGAAAAGTGTTCCAAAATGACAGGGATTGGAAAATCGACTATCTACAGACTTTTAAAGGAAACAAAAAATAAACAAGATACTATAAATCCCCCAAAATCATCTACAGGAAGGTCAAAAGTCGTTATAGATGATTTCTTCAAAAATGCCATTCGCAAAAAAGTTTACTCATTTTATTTTAAAAAAGAAATACCAACGCTAAACAAAATTTTAAGTGAACTTTCAGAGGACAACGATTTGCCAAAAATCAGTAGAAGCAAATTATGGGCTGTCTTACGAGAGTTGAATTTTTGCTGGCAAAAGCAGAACAGGAAGTCAGTTCTTATCGATAAAGATGAAATTAATTGTTGGCGAAGATCCTACTTAAAATCAATTAGAAAATTCCGTGACGAAAGGAGGAATATTTATTATCTAGACGAAACTTCAACGAGGGATATACTGTAACAAAAGCATGGCAAGATAAAAATGTAAAAAGTTTTCGACAATCATTTTTGGATTGACTTTCAACAGGGTTCAAGGCACCTTCAGGTAAAGGGCGAAGATTAATAGTGACACATATAGGTAGTGCCAGTGGTTTTTGTAGAAGGCGGTTTACTTTTATTTGAATCTAAAAATACAGGTGACTATCACGAAGACATGAACGCAGATGTTTTCGAAGAGTATTTTACACAGATGTTGGATCTTATTCCTCCGGAGTCTGTAATTGTCATGGATAATGCCAGTTACCATTCACGTCAGACCAAACGGACGCCTACGGCTGCTTGGAAAGCCGATATAATTCAATGGTTATCCGGAAAAAACATTTATTTTGAAACAAATATGGTGAAAAAGGAACTTTTGACACTTGTCGATCTTAATAAAGATCAGAAAAAATATGTTATCGATGAAATGGCAACAAAGCGCCAAATAACGGTACTACGGTCACCACCTTATAATTGTGAACTTAACCCAATCGAATTAGTCTGGGCGCAGGTAGAAGGAGATTTAGCGCGAAATAATACAACGTTTAAATTAAGACGTGAAAATTTTGTTAAAAAATTCCTTGGAACGAGTAACTTCAGATAACTGGCAAATATGTATACATCATGTACAAAAAGAGGAGGAGAAAATGTGGGAACTCGATAATTTAATTAACGTTACTGTGGAACCTATCGTTATCAACCTAGGATAAGATACGTAATTCATCAGAATATTCTGAGGATCAATTTTAATATACCTACTTTTTATTTTCTTTATTGTACATTTATACAACACTACATTTACTCACCATAATTTGAATTTTCAAAATAGATATATTTTTGTGTGAAATAAAAGTCTATTCATTAAATTTAAATAAATATTTTGATAATAATATTGAATAATTTTATTTAAATTACTAAAAACTCTCTTAAACCGGTTATGATGCTTAAAGTAGCCTCATGTTTTGAAATGCTGTTTTTATATGGTTTACTTATAAGAAAAATAGACCGAGAAATTGAAGCTGCATAGACAAAGACGGATTGTCGGGAATTAAATTTTAGCTACCTGCTACAATTTAGTACAACCCGGTCACACAAAGATTTTTTAAAAGTACACCTCATCTATACCGATAATACATAATATAAAAATATTGAATATAAGCACCAGTACTACATTTATTTACGATTTGCCTACATAATAAGCTTTTATTACTCTCTTTCATTTCTAAACAGACTATAAAACTACTACTATTCGGAAATTTTACATCTCCTAAACTGGAAATTCAATTTAACATTAAGTATTATAATATTTTACCCAAATTTTATTTAAAAAAATTAATGCTTTTTTGATTTTATTTAAACTGATAATTATGCTCACAATTAAGAGTACAGAAACAGTAAAAATGTAATAATGTACGTATAATTTTTATAGTGGCAACTCAAATTTCATATTATTTTCTTCTCTTATTCAGAAAATTATTTATTTCCACAGAAGTATCTCCAATCATATTTTTATTGTACAAATATACGGTTCTACCCAGTATCTCACTTATGATTATTGACGTTACCCTATATTTTCAATAACACTAACTAAATTTGTCTCGTCGTAATCTAATTCCGTATTGATTGAATAGCTGAAAATGAGATAAAGAAAAATAAGATAAAGGAAAGAAAGGAAACTTGTTGACTACATGCGGGTAGGAAAATTCCGATGTAAAACTTTTTATGTGTTGCCAAAAAGCTTCTGCTTTATTAAACTTTGACTTATTGAACAGCGATAAATCCTTTCATGCAAAGTGTGAACAGAGGGATGAAAGTAGAATATGTAAAAAATATACACTATTATTATATTGTTGAACAGAATTTATAGCTTCCGCTTATTATTTTCATATAATTATACTGTATCATCACAGAAATTATTACCATGTGCTTCCTATAACAAACCGCTATTTGCTAAAGCTAATTATACTGTATTAAAATGTAAATTAAACAGTATTTAGTGGTCAGCCACATTACAGGATCAGGATGTTGATACATGTCTTGATATTTTTTATTCACTTCTAAATAATGTTTGTTGCATCTGTATCCAGTAGAAAAATTCTTAAAAAATCGTATTCTTTCTGGTTTTCGAGGCAAACCATTGGGATAATGCGTGAAAAGGATAAGTTTCATAGTAAGTGGAAGAGATATAAGAGAGACGAGTACTACTCACAGATTTTTCTGCTTAGAAAGAGATTAAAGTTTTACATTACAACAATTTTGTTTTGAAAACTAAAAGCAATATTAAAAAAGATGTGAAATGTGTTTGGACTATCATTGCCAACAAAAGAATTACGAAATCTGTTCCTCTCAACATTCATTTCAATGATGTTGTTTCAAATGATTCTCAATCTATATGTAATCTTTTTTCAATATATGTTGGTACTGTTCATGAATCGGCAGATACTCCCTCTCTTATTTCAAATGATGCTGCTGTGAATCAAGCCTCTGCTAATATACCATTCATATCAAGGCAGCAAATTCATAGTACTTTAAACAGTATGAATATCAGGAAGGGACCTGGACCTAGTGGTATCCCAACAATATTTTTAAAATCTTACAGTGAAGCACTTGTTGAACCTTTGCATATAATTTTTAATAAATTTTTTGCTGTTGGTAAATTTTCTAGCACATGGAAAATTGCACAAATAGTTCCTTTAGGTACATAAGGCAGGTATTAAAAGTAAAGTGTCAAATTGTAGACCGATCTCCCTAATTTCTTATTTTAGAAAAATGGTTGGAATCTATCATTTCCGATGAATTGTTTTTCATGGTAAAAAATGTCATTCCTGATTTTCAACAGAGATTTTTTAAACAGAGTTTTAACTAATTCAGTTACATATGTACCGGAGATATATGCCATGTTCAACGGCTCGTCAGTGTGTGCCGTGTACACCGATTTCTTTAAGGCGTTGGACAAGGTTCATCATCAGAGTCTTGTTGGCAAGCTTGGAATTGTCAGTGTTCTCTGCAACCTACTAAAATTGATCTCAAATTATTTGGTAGATAGAATACAATATGTAGCACAAAATAATTTTAAATCCTCTGTTTTGAGAGTTTCATCTGGGGTCCCACAGTGATCTCACCTTGGTCCATTATTGTTTTCTCTCTTTTTAAGTGATATTGGGAGGTGTTTTCGACACTCTAAAGTAATTATGTATGCATATGATATAAAGATATATAAAGTAGTCAGTACTATATCCGACTATATTGAATTACAGGAAGATCTGAATCGGTTTACAGTTTTCTGTGATACTAACAAATTATTTTTGAATATTAAGAAATGCCATCATATTTTATGTGCTCGCTTGCAATGCCCCTCTCATAGACATCTATATCTTAATGATACGAAAATTAATTTTGTTAACGAAATCAAGGATTTGGGCGTTACTCTTGGCCAAAAACTTATTTTTGATAGGCAAGTCATTAAGAGTTATTGGCTTTATATTTATAACAACATAAGATTTTCATCACTATTCTTCCTTGATTACAATGTATGCAACAATGGGTAGACCCATTTTAGAATAAAGCTCCACCGTATGGAATCTCCAGTATAATAAGTATGTGACGCGATTGGAATTCGTGCAGAAATAATTCATTAACTATGTCAATTATAGATATAATAGAAATAGACCTTATTTTGCGTATGAAAATAATTTGCCTTTTTAGAAATTGGACGCTTCAAGTTTAAGAAGAAATTTCTCGGACATATTTTTAGTTTATAAAATTTGTAATAATTTAGTGGATTTAATATATTGCACGAATTTCTTTTGCTTGAATTGCAGATCGTATCATACTAGTTCTAGAATTTTTTTTTATCAAAATGATATCTATACAAATTATTTGTTAAATTCACCTTTAATTAGGTGTACCTATATGTTCTTGTAATGCATTGGGAACCGATGTCGACTTATTTTATTCAAATTGTTCTTCCTTCAAAAAGTGTTTGAAAGGACATCTTCATAATTAGTTGCACTTCTTGATTACATTTATTTAATATATTTTGTAATTTTTGTTATGTGTTTATTATTGTTTCTAAATTGTTTCATTTTTCTTTTTGTACTCGCATTATTAACCTGTCTTAGTTTATATATTCCTCTTTTTGTAAATTGTGTTACCCTGTTGTTGGATAACTCTGTTTATCTGTTGGGTGGCCTTTTTGTATAAATAAATAAATAATATTCATTGATCATGAATTGATAATAACTAATTTACCAATCAATTTTGACACGTAACATTATCGTTAAAAGATATTCCTCGAAGGTTGTTTGATAGAGAGTAGAAGAGGAAATATAGTGAACCAATATCAGGATTATTGCTTGCATTTTCGTGATATTAGTTATGTGAGATTAGGTGTTATCACGTTGCTGCCGTCTCAAAACTATGAAATTGTCAGTAGCAAACATCATCTGTCATAATTAGATTCCATTCAGTAGTCAGTAGTTATCCTGCATACTGGTAGTAGTCAAGAAGTTATTATTCTGACTACATTATTATACACGACCTCTCTAAAAGCTCTGTATAAATTGCTAACACATCTTTCTAAGGATAAAATATGAGGATATAGTCCAATTTTCCTTAGTTCAAAGAATTTTGTTATTTTATTTTTAAATCGCAATATCCAACAGATTACAGTAATTACAGGATGATTAATCTAAGATCTTTAACACAATAGTTGTGTTGTATTAAGCTAGCTACTGATTAAATTATAGTTAGTTATTGAAATAAAGGACATTTGATTAAAATATTAGTCCGATAAACAGGAAGACGGAAGTTAACAACAGAGCGTAATAAGAACTTGGGAATGTTTAACCATATATTTTGTATGTCAGAAACATCAGCAGCATTGTTCATTACTTTAAACAAAAATATAGTTGAATCATACTGCCTATGAACGCTTAAGCTTTTAAAACCATGTCTCTTAAAGTAAAGAATCATGAGGTATATCATTGTCAATTGTAAATTCCATCTATTTTAAAAGACAACAGTGATGAAACGTTTTTTAATAGAAGGCACTGAACATCTGTAACATTAACAATATCATTTATAAAAATATTAAATAACAAGGTTCCAGGTTGCTACATATTCACTAAGTTTACATAAATCTATTGAACATAGCATACTGTTTTCTGTCTCATAGGTAAGTAGTTAATAGATTAATTAAATTTAAAAACAAACTACACAATAATAATTTCGGCAACAATATCCCATGATCAAGTCTGGTGAATGCCTTCGACATGTCAGTGTAGATGCCATCCTCCTGGGACTGGGACAGAGTTTCAGACATGAATTGTGTGATAAAGTTGATAATTTCCGAAATACAGGGTGTCAAAGATATTATTTTTTAAAACTGTTTTTGTAAATGTCTATCTTAACAATAACATGATATGCATGAAATTTGGTCCTGGTGCCTTTTTAGAATGAGAAAACTAAATCTGATCTAATTACTCTGGAATAAATAACGTCTTTAGACATCATTTTCAAACCAATATTTGATAGCACGTTATTGTTTATTCGAATACGTAAGTATAGAGGGTGAGTCGGAAGGAACACACCAAACTCCAGGACTGGAATCTACACGTCAAAATAATAAGTATGTGACGCCATTGGAAAGAAGAAGCCAGGTGTATTTTTCGGGAAATATATTTCTAACCGTGTCTTGCCGAATCTTTCCAAATATGCATTGCCGTCTTAGCGGAACTGGTGCTATAGAGGTACTTCAGAAGGTAGACGTCAAACTGTCAGAACATCCGAAATCCAGGACCAAATTGATGAACATATTGAGATGAGTACTAGGAAGATCCCTAGAGCTTTGAATATGTTTCATTTAACTGTTGGGCTAATTTAGGTTGATTTTTTTGTTATCCGTACTAGGTATATATTCTAAGAGTAGAGACAACTTTTGCCAGTGGTACGTTGACAATGGTATCTCAAATCTATAGTTTGAGTCACAGATTATACATATAGACGAGACAAACTTTTCTATTTTCTAAGAATACTAATTGATATTTTCACCTATAATACACCAAGAGTTTTGATAATACCGAGATAATTTTGTCATTGAGAATGTTGAAAGCGTGATGCTTAGTAATTACCTTAAAGCAATACACTTGAAGGACTCTGAATGACAAAATTTTGAGTATTTATCAAGACTCGAGATGTATTCGGTAAGATAATGTTTTACACACAAAATAAATTGTTAATTTCACATTTCAACTCGACATTTTAATAAATCATGTCATCTTTGCTGAAAATGCCCCATCGGGTATTATCGCTATAATAATTTGATGATTGGATGAATGTTGTCACATGTCCTGAAGAAGAAGAAGAAATTTGATTGCTAGCTATATACAGCAAAAAAATATTATAATAATCATGTTTGGGGCAGATGAAAATCTCCGTGTGGTAACTGAAACTTATTTTCAAGAGCAATTGTTTATTAATAATAGTAATACAATAGTAATTTGGGTTCAAGAATGACTTATGCTGATAGGCCCTAACCATCTTTCACTGCAGGAATGAATAAAACCTTATCAATTAGGGAGATGATCAAACGCCGACCGGTATCAATTTCTCGCATTGATTCGAACTAATTCGAACCTTGGTGGATGGCAAACACTACTGACTTTATGCCCATACATTGGTAATTATTTTACACGTCCACATTTTCTGTTACAACCTCTTGATGGATAGTCTTACCTGCATTTGCCTCAAGAAGAACTACTATGGAGCTCCTGAGGTTTTTTTCTGATTAAAGCATTTACATCTGTTTTTTAATATTTTGACATGATAATGTTTTCTTTAAGTTTATATACTTGCCATATGCAATATACGAAAGTATTTTGTTTTTAAAAAAGTAGGTATACTCGCGTCAAGAATTCAGACGTCTTACGTCACGGCTGACGTTACACATTTGTTTATATTGTCAACGTAATTTTCGATATTTGGTCGCGTTAAAAACAATAATTTTTTGCAATTTAGTGCAAAATATAATGCAAACTTTAAGTGTAGTATATAGTTTTATTACTATCAGTTGCAGTTTCTTAAATATTTTGATGAAAATATAATGAATTATTCATTTGTTCGTATGACGTAAGTCGTCTGAATTCTTGTCGCGAGTATATATACTGTAGATTGTATACGTTAAAATAATAATAAGTTTTAATTAAATATGTCTTAGTAAAATGTAATTCGTTTAAGAGATACAGGATTTTGAAAGTAAATATTTCCATTATTACGTTTTTCGTATTGGTTTGTATTAATAAATTTGATGTTTCACTGTTAGGTAATCGATTTAATTTCCATTAAATATAAAATTGAAAAAGACTTTCTTCTTTCATAATTTATTATCAGTCAGACCCAAATCTCGAAAACAAAAACTACAGGATAAATATATCCATCCATGTCCATCCACCCAATAATAATAGTTATAAATTCAGATTTCTCGTCTTAAAAAATATATAAAGCTGTTTGCAAACCTTTTAGGCCCAGAGCTGTGTTATTCTCCTCCACTCTATTCTGTTCTTCGCCTTTCCTTTCCGTTACATTTTGTCCCTTAGATCTATTGCCACTGTCTCACTCCATCGCTTCCTCAGTCTCCCTCTTTTTTTCTTGCAGTTAGGTTTACTCTCTACTATTTTCTTAACTGCCCTTTCATCTTCCATACGTTCTAGATGCCCTAGCCACTGCACTCTTCTGGCTTTTACAACTTCGTCTATTGTTGGTGCCTGGTACATTGCATATATGTCCTCATTATTTCTCCTTACATAGCCTTTCTCCGTCTTCTTACCCCTCTAAAATTCTTCTTAAGATCTTCCTTTCCCACCTTAAAAGGTTTTCTCTTGACTACCATACAGCGCTGTCGGTTTCAAAATTGTTTTATACATTCTAAATTTTACTCCTCTATACAATTTTTTTGATTTCATTAAGTGGTTGACTGCTACTGAACTTCTGTTTGGTTTTATTATTCTCCTATTAATTTCTTGCTCCTCATCACAGTTAGCTGTTATTAGCGCCCCCAAGTACACATATTCTTGAACTTCTTCAAACTCCATCTCTCCATGCTGTGTTCTCAATTTAAAATTTGTATCTTTTTGTGTTCTCCTATTCTCAAAAGCTTACTTTTCTGTTGATTTATCTGCAATCCCACTTTACGTGCTTCCTCCACAAGTTTTCTCGTTACTTCTTCTAATTCCCTACTATCTCTAGCAATAATGGCCACGTCATCTGCATAACTTACTATTTGCTTAAAAAATATACTGATATAAATTTTAGCTCCAATAACTTCTACTATTCTCAAATTATTACGTATTTTCAAAAATAAGTTTTTACTTTCAAAAACCTGTATTTCTTAAACGAGTTACATTTTAGTAAGGTATGTTTGGCTAAATCTTATTTTGACGTCTATAATCTCCAGTTTTTCTTTGACCTATTCTTTACATGACATCCTGCACATGACCGTAAGTAAAAATTGAAACAGTAAAATCTTTAATCTTGTTTAATAGAGATGACCATTTCATTTTTTTATAATACTGCAAAAAAACAGATTATTTATTAAAGTCCAATTAATTGTTTTTCAGTTCACCAATAATTTTGTCTATAAAAATAAAAATAAAAAACATTTTCCTGTTAGTTGATGATAAAAAAGATATTTCTTAGAGAAACTATTCTATACACACAAAAATAATAATAAGAAAATGCTGCCCTTCTCATTTCGACTTTGTCCCTTGAATATTGTATGTAGAAGTTGACGGTCCTGTCTCTAATAACAGTAGATACGGCTATAAAAAATCTTATCAGAAATGTTTGTGAAAGCGAGATAACAAGTTGTTAGCAAATTAGAAAGTTGCACATTAACCCTTGGGCTACATTGTTTTGATAATATACCCTAAGCCACTTTAAAATTTATGGTAGCTATATTATCCATTCCTTCACAGCAGCTTTCTGCTTCCAAAATCGTTTCTTCGAATCATCACGTAACTGTATCTCCCGCATTTATTTATTTAGTTAACCAGTAATACAAACACAAATTGATAATTGCAAAATTAATAACTATAAAAACAAATAATATAACTCTAATCAATGACAAAAATGACTTCCGTCTCACAATAAGGTCATTTGATCAAACCTCAAATTACACTATTTGCCAATTTTTATGAAGCATTTATGATGTGTGGTCAATTCAGAAATGTTGACGTCGATCTGATAAATAGTTTTCGAAATATACGAAATTGTCTGCTACAACTTCTCGATATTCGTTCACTTCGAACTTGAGCATTTTTAAAATTCAACACATGCTATTTAAAAGCATATTTGTCTAATCTACCTATGATAGATTTAATTATGCTAATGGATTATTTTAATACAAATAATCAGTTTGTAAGTGCTGAAATAAGAGGTGGGAAAATGCAATGGTAAGTTCTAAAACGAAATCGTTAATAGCAGCTCAAATGCAAATGCAAGTATACAATAGCGAGGCAGTTACGCTACACAGCAGTTTACGCGAGTCCATGTTCTCACATTATTTTTTAAACTTTAGAGGTGTCAAAAAATTATATTGTTTTATAGCACTAAAATTATAGAATCATTCAGAAAATAATAATAAAAAAAATGCTAAATGATCCCATTTTGATTTATCTTGCTTTAATGAAAAATGATAATGTAAAATAAGAAAAAATATGCCTGTAGCCTGAAATAAAAAGAAAAAGAAAGTGATGGTAAATAAAGAAAGTAGTATGTTAAAATCTTGATCAAAATTCATAATTATGTTTCATATTGGCCTTTAAAACTGTTCTGTTCATCAATTTTTTAAAAGTAATCAAGAAGTTGTATAAAATGTCAATATAACTATGTTGATTAATAAACGTTATACATTCTGTAAAGATTAATAAATGTATTCTAGATTATGGAATAAAAAAAGTTTTTCTTATGCGTTTGTTATATAACAGTTGATAGTGAAATATTAAGTAAATCAAGAATGTTTAAAATTGATATTCTATGTGAAAACGTTCCTGCCATCTCTAGCAACATATTATGATACACTGTATTTATTAAATAGATGTAAATATCATCCATTTGATAATATAGTTAAAGTAGGCATGTGGAGAATAACAACAAGCATTATACGAGGTATTTCACAACTATAGGAAGTATATTTGTTTAAAAAATGCAATAAGTGTCCAATAGAAATCAATAATTAAAAAAATAAATTAAACTGCTATTTCATGTCCTGTAGTAAAGTAAACACTGAATGGAAAAGCTAACAACAACAAAAATAATGATGAAAGATCGTTTTATTAATACTGTCCTCCAGCAGGTTTTTTATTTATTCTGGCAGCTAGGAGCACGCTGGAGTGCGAACGATCTAACTACAGAGTTACTTGACATTGTTTGCACACTAAGAAGCAAGACAAAATTCGAGAACGGCTTCTCAACGAATTTCTAAATTAAGACGGGACTAGTATCTTATACTTCGTTTCATAAGGGTTTTTAAAAAACCGTATACCATACCAATGAGAAAATATCAATGAATTGTTTGAATGGATCAACACGGCTGCTGCTCTTCGAGCAAAACATAAAATTCACATCCGGCCTACTGCTAGGAAATTGGATTCGACGAGCCCAAACATGATTGCAAGTGAATGGATATAACTTTGTACAACTTTTATAGAAATAAATGTAAATGGTATGTATGGTATGTAATTTTATCAATTTTGATTTGGCTTTCTGTTCAACAAATAGACAACAGACAAACAGGCAACAATAATATTTAAAAGTTATACGGTTCAAAATTGTCGAATAAATTGTAGATGATTGTGTATAGGTACATTGTACTATTTTATAATATTGACACATACTTTTTTTCATTATTGTTAATATACAGTCAGGTGCATAAAAAATGATCACCTAAAAATTTGGACAAAATTTGATCTTGTACAACTTTTTTATTTTTTGCCCGTTTTTGACGATTTTTTCGACAGATAGAAGGAAACTTGTTCCAATTTAATTAACCGCATTCAGTGTCTTGAATAAAGCTGAAATTATATGCATTATACAGGGAAACACAAAAATATGTTTTCTTTGTCTAACTTCAAAACACCCTGAGGTGAAATTCAGCTTCTTGATGTGGCTCAAAATCGGCCCATCTGCACATTATTTTTTTGAACACTTAGATATCTTTTTTTATTGGATTAGAAAGGTATTTTAAGCTAATATAAATCAAATCTTCTACAATTCCTATCAATAAAGTCATATGTATGTTCTCTGATACCAAACACCTAGGTATGCCAATGAACAATTCCACAGACAAAGCTCTATTCAATAATTATCTAAAGAAATTAATCTATCTAAATTTACTAACCTGCTTTATTGAAAACACTCTATAAATATCTAACTTCACTTTTGGCAGTGGGAACACGATAATTCAACCACAATAGATGAGATCTGACCTATTTCTGCATTTTTAGGATTACTTCTTCAGGTGGCCTCCTTTAAGTTGAGTCAAATATCTAACTATAAAAATTATTATATCAATTAAAAGTGACATTAGTCTGTCAACGAATTGTAGGAGATTTGATTTATATTACCTTAAAATACCTTTCTAATCCAGTAAAAAATGTTACAAAAGCTAATAATAAGGAATATATGGGTAGATATTGTGGGTGTAATTTAACGCTGGTTGGGGCTTTTGTCCACAGAGTAGTTAGTTTCACACAATATTATTAATATCTAAAAATATATAAAAACTTGGATATCTTGTCTGGTTGCAAAGTTATGGAATAAAACGTTGCATTTAATGTGTATTAAATTGGATTATTAATTTGTTTTAGACAGCCATGAAACAAATTTGTTTTGTTACTAGAAGATAGAGTAGATTATTATTCTTTTCACATTGTCTACCTGACAAAAAAGTGGTTTATAGAATGGTTTTAAATAATTATGGAAATCAGAATTGCTAAGTTAAATTAGGCATCTTGATCGAGCTTATTGAAAAGTGGAATATCATTCCTCAGGAATATATTCAAACCCTAATCAATGGAATGCTTCGAAAAATGGAAGCCTTTATTTGGAAGCCAAAGTACACTATTTTTCTTGCTGTTACGTTGTTTAATTCATAATTTTTGTATTAAATTAAAACATTATGGAAAATGCAACGTTTTATTCAATAATTCATAACTTTGGAACCAAACAAATTATCCACGTGATCAAAAAAATAATGTGCAGGAAATAGCATTACGAACGGGCCAATTTTGAGTCACATCAAGAAGCTGAATTTCGCCATAGCGTGTTTTGAAATTAGACAAAGGAAACAAACTTTTTGAGTTTTCCTGTATAATACATATAATTTCAGCTTTATTAAAGAAACTGAATGCGGTTTATTAAAATGGAATAATTTTCCTTCTATCTGTTAAAAAAATTCATCAAAACGGACAACAAATAAAAAAGTTATACAAGATCAAATTTTGTAAAAATAAGGTCCTCTTTTTATACACTTGAGTATAGCTAAGAATGCAAAAATATTAGTCATTTAATGTTTTACATCATTTTCCCATAATTTGGAATTATAACATAAATTATGTCACATTCTTTGTAATAAATATATCAGTCCTATTATTTGTCGTTGTCATACGAATGATTTTAATTTTTTGCATATATATATGCAGGATAATTCTAAATTTATTGTTGATGACATCTGTATTGATTTCGATGTATAACCATTTCGCTGCTTATTTATACTCCACCTGTGTTCTACATTACACAATCCAAGTTGTTTAATAGCATATTTTAAATTGAAACTTATAACACAGCTCATATATTGTAAATATTGATCTCAAGGATTTTCACCGAGCCGGTATCGTATGGAGGCGTCGAGTATTTTGTATTATTCAAGATGAAGCCTTTGGCGGATTTGTTTCTTATACGTTCAAGTCCATTTCTATTTAGAAACAGGTATCTCGTAATACTACGGATTTTGACACATGTAGTATTTCGCTTTTCCGCTTAACTTCCGGTTTCTTTATGCATCTTTTACAGATTGGAAAGATACCTCACAATAATAAAGTATTCTTATCTCTCCGAATCGAATCCCAGTGCAGCTTGAATATTTATGTACTAGTATTATTAAAAACACATTCGGTTTTAGTATCCTTCTCAGGGAATAAAGCGCCTTACGGGGGTTTTCTTTTCACGCCCCTACGCCTCTACTCAAAGTATATCACAGTGAAATGACGTATTAAAATTCCTTTTCAGTTTACGTTCTACAAAAGTTTATTAACATATTTATTGCGTAACTTCCTGCCTTCCCTGTCAAAATGTTCGTCTTCTTAGTCTTCTTGAACAGGTACTTCACTCTTTAATATTTAATAGTGATTAAATATTAATCATTAAAATTCCTTGTTGGTTTAAGGTCAATTCCTTTGTGTGAATTAATAAATAATGTTATATACGCGTGTCCCTATACACGTGTATATAGGGTTAACTATGACTAAGTACAAATGTTTTAAGAGGGGATAGGGAAAAATAAGAATTAACGAAGTAGTGTATCAAAAAATTTCCAATCCAAATTTATTTATAAAGTGAGACCAATTTTTTTAACATGTATTTAATCTTCATTTATCGCCGTTACTGGCCTTCTGTCAGCCGCGAGGTTAGGTATGTTCGGCCAAAGTCAAAGGTGTCAAAAGTAGTGACAGGTCACCGCGTTGACACGTGTATCAATTTACACCACTTTGAAAGAAATAAAATATTTACAAAATGTGGATTACGTATTATTTAATGAGAAACACGATATGGTGGCACAGGGAGGCAGCACCTACCTTACTGATAACAATTTTCAGGAGTCTTATTTAGAGACATTTTAAGAATATTGAATCATTTTCTATTTTCTTACTTGTTTAAATTAAAACTTGTTATTGCAAGGATTTTTTTTGCTGGACCCTCGACCGTTCTTTTTGTTTAAACATCGCCTGTCAAATTGCGTCGCCTTTGTAATACTTATCTGTCGAATCTGAATTTCAATATAGAATTCTGTAATGTGCTGTAGTGTGGCGACATCAACGTTAGTATTTGGAAACATACTCATCATGCCAAAAATGTCAGAATTTGACATTTGATATTGACACTATAATAGTTTATCTTTTATGACGATTTCGATTTACATGCACTTTTGCACTGAGTGCGCACTGTATCCAACTTCTGTGTTCGATTTACATTTTGAATGCGCACTCTGCTGGTGGAAAGTGTTCGGTTTAGAAGTCAGTTCGCACTGAATTCGGTGAAAATGCAAATATTCTTGCACTGAGAAAATAGTCAGTTCAATCGTGGAGTGCAAGTTTAATGTGGCGGTAGTATAAGATTTTTTGAATGTAATTCTTCTGAATAACTTATTTTCTTCATCAGATAGTTTATCTGAAGAGGAATATGTTATTAATAATAGTTATACAGAACAAAATAAAAGGAAATACATTTTTATGGAATTAGTAGTGCATCGGAAGATGTAGCAAATCAATAATAATTAGACTTATTTAATTACTGCTTGCACTACTTGTTTTGTCTTTAGTTAAAAAAATGATTAAGCAGAAAATCTGGTGTACATTATTATAATTGACGATTTTGAGAAAACAGTGTTTATCCAAAAAACAAATTTGGAAAAAAAACTATAACAGCTGAAAAGCATACATTCTTGCATTTTTATAGTAGTTTATTTTAATCAATTGATACTTCTGTTTTTCTTCTGCGTTTAGTGCCTATTTTTTCAATTTTAAGCGTTTATAGATCCATATACTTTTTAATTTTGGTAACGTTTTATCAAATAATGCGGTTATGTAGTGTGCACTAAAATCTGATGAGTATTCGATTTAGTTGCATGCTCGGAGTATTCCGGGCAAAATTTAATAGCACTCGCATCAAACTTTCCGTTATATCAGTGCGCACTACACGTTCTCAATTCATATAAATCGAAATCGTCATTAATAGAACCTAGTTATTTAATTTGGTTTGCAAAAATGTACGTATGTTTTATTTACTATTTTAAAACATTAAAATACGCGGCACTAATACCATTGCAGTACTTCACACAATGCTTTCGTATCTAAATATTTTACATTTTTCATAAAACTGGATACATACCTATTAACAACGGACTGCTACTCCTGCATTTGCACCGTAAAAACACAATATATATTATTTTAGATTGTATCAATTTATAAATTTAAAAATGAGACGTAAACAGAAACGTACACCTTAATAGATATTTGACATTTGTTATAATTTTTATGAAACAATTGACGACTATGTCCACCTACGTCATTCGTGCTGCAGAGTGCTGCCACTCGCGGTGAATCACTGCAAACGGACAAAGAAGCAGACCACAGATCTGAAAAATGTAGACGTGCCAGTTGCAGATTGCCGACGACCGCTAATTCATGGCAGCCGTAGAAGATCTAGAATCACTAAAACTTGCTTTTTACGTCGACTTACGTTGGTGACAGTGGAACCTGAAGCTGAATATGTTTTTATAGATTATTGTAATTGTTTAGATTAGTGGTTATATGGTAAATTAGTGTTTTATATTTTGCGTCCCTGCGTCATATGTGCAGTAGCACCAACATAAAGCAAATAAAGTATCCATTTTCTGGATCTTGGGTCCCTAGAAAACGCGGCACCTGTCACGTGACCTATATCATGGAATGACGCCGTCTATATTTTTTATAGGTTTGTGGAACAGATTAGAAAAAGTTCGGCTGCTGCAGTTTAGTCGACGATGGTTTAAAGCGAGGTACCCGACGATCACGACTAGGTGGATTACCTCCGTCGGGAAAAACTACGAAGGATAACAAAAAAATTTGCTCAAATGTACACAAATACATAAAATCATTGCTACACTTTTACCGGCAAGACATTCGTCGATTACCTCACCTATACCATGAGAGCAAATAAGCTCTAAATCGGTATATATCTGATGATCTGGTAGGTAATGAGTAACTTTAGCTGTTTGCTATAGGTTTTCCAGGTGTAATTCAATACTGGTCGGAGCATTAGCACGCAGAGTAGTTGTTTCCTGGAATTCCGTGATTGCAACATTTGATGGATTCTTGTGTCTGTAATATATATATATATATATATATATATATATATATATATATATGTTAGTTCGTAGGCTTCTCCGGGTGTAAAATTTCTCCGAATTCCTTTCCGCGATGAATCTGCATGGTCTTCAAAAGAACCATTTGTTTGACAACGTTTCGGTAAAACTTCATTTACCATCTTCAGGTCTTCTTACTTCTGCTTCGCGTTACTACGTTCGGCTTACTGGTAACCACATATAACACCCGCGGAAGCCTACGAACTAACATATATATATATATATATATTCCTTTCCGCGAGTCGAACGTAGTAACGCGAAGCAGAAGTAAGAAGACCTGAAGATGGTAAATGAAGTTTTACCGAAACGTTGTCAAACAAATGGTTCTTTTGAAGACCATGCAGATTCATCGCGTAAAGGAATCCGGAGAAATTTTACAACCATATATATATATGCCTACCAGGGACAAGAAAATAATTTTTATATGTTTAATATTGCTTGTATCTAAAACTGATATTTTTCCATTGCCTTTTTATTGATCGAAGCTCTGCAAATTGAATTGCATAAATTGAATGATAATTTTATAGAGGTTGTGTCAGAAACAATTCTTTCTCATGACTAATAAGCGCACTTTGTTTTCCTCAGAAAGGAATTGCCCATTGACATTTCAAATTAGTTAAAGACTTCCTTACTCTTATTGTGATGTTCTACTCACAGAATGACTAAAACGAACGTCTGGCTTTAATTATCAGCAACTTTTATGCAAATTTAAATTTCGTTGGAAGACTTCATTAATTAATCATGAACAATGGACTACCTGGAGCGCAATATGAATATTTCAACCACAGGTATAGAGAGGTTTTATTTACATTTGCAACTCGGCGAGATTTCAATTCAAAAATTAAAATGTTAATCACTGTAAATACTGACTATAATAGAAACGTATAAATCTTCATAGATTTTGAATACATATTTATAATTTCACCTGACACTTTTTTTAATTCGTAAGTTTAAGCCATTAAATATTTCCTACATTATTTATTTGATACTGTTCTAAGGACTATACAGGGTTAACTATGACTAAGTACAAAAATTTTAACCACGTGCTGAGGGAGGACTAAAAGAGAATAACAAAATTATTCCAGAATTTTAGCACGATATTTAAAATTGGGGTAAAACCCTTTTTTTCCTACGGAAATTCGGCGCCTATGATAAGCATAGGCTGAGATGATCATAAATAAAGCCTGTCAACTACCTTGTGGTCCTCTTTTTGCAGCGTTTCTAAATGAAGAAACGATAGAAATTAACATTGTTATTAGTAATAATACCTGATATATAGGTAACAGTTAATTCAGTTAGCTGCAGTATTTTGCATTCATTTTTCATTATTTCGTTACAAACTGGCAAACCTACAATTTCACTCATTACAACCACTCACTACCGATAAAACATACTTCCCGTAGGTACAGTTAGTTAAAATGCCTATTTATTATGAGAATATCAAACGAAAGGAATAGGTAGGTACTTATAGATAATAGAAAGCTTTTAATGCACCCGCGGCAGTCGTGTTCCATAGTCTAGAAAACAAACCGGCGAACTATATTGTGAGAAAATATCTGTACCCGAGGCATATTCCCTTATTTAATAATTATAAAATTAAAATAAGGTACTAAAAACTGAAGAAGAACACAAAACTACAACGTAAACACAGGAATTGAATTATGATATGACAGCGAATTTTGCCGTTGCTTGTTGGTTGCCTGCTCCGACTCTGTAGAGATTCAAAGAGATCACAGTGGATACTGTCTATAATAAAAACGTTATGAAGATTTAAGGACCATACTTACTTACCTTAATATTTTTTGTGAGCTAATAGTTAATTAGCTATATTTAACAAGTGAGACAAATAATAAATTTTCTTTATGAGTTTACATACTATCTAGGACAACTGTCACACAAGACTATGACTTGACACTGTTTCGTAGCATTTTTAAAGAGAAAAGTAGAAAGTTATTAGGTAAAAAATAAAAACTTTTTAATATACATTTACGAATGAAGCTAATAACTATAAACATTTAATATTGAAAATAGCATATATTACTGAGGCGGCTGTTAGCCAAGAAGAACTCACCAATCTATCTACTATAAATCTGAGTGACGGAAGTACCTGTTTTTTCTTTAAAGTAACAGTGACACAATCGATAGTTCTTATATCGAGTAGAGACATTGAAGATAATAAATGTGGTGAACATTGTAAGGAACTATGTCAAACTTCGCCCGAAGAGTATTCCCTAGTCATACAAGATGGTTTCTTACAAATATCGAAAATGTGCAACTGATAAGAATAAATATTGTTTGGTTTCACGAAAAACATTGTTTCGGGAGAAAATCTACTACTATTTTAGAAAATAAAGCGCGGATCTGCTAACCATTAAAAAGTATGACGATTGAAAACCCAATACCACAGCAAAATGATATGTAGAAATAATACCCGCCTACTATAAAAATCCAGTAATGCAGGGTGATTCAGAACTTGTCTAAAAAATTTGGGAATAGATGCGTCGTGAAAAATGGAGTCAATATCGTAAAAAAAATTGTAGAATCCTTATAGTTTCCGAGAAAAAAATTATTGAAGTTCTAGTAGTTTCAACTTTTACATCACTGAGCTACAGTAGTATCTAGCCAGGCTATTTGAAATATCCGATTACTTATCGTAACTTTTTTGTAATGCAAGTATTTACATTAGTTTTTCAAATATCAAAAACGGCTTACGGATATAGTAACTCGCATTTAATGGATATCGTTTTAATTTATGGTGAAGTGAAAATGCTTTAGAAAAACGATTTTCCGGTAAACATGTGTCAAATATAGCTAATTTTACAACGGTGTACAGTGACTGCAAGTGCAAGTGTAGTGGAAACGCTGGTGTGACACGGGAAATTTGCAACCAAACCGTGGAAGAGATGGAGGTCCAAGGCATCCACGGTGTTTTGCAGCAGTGTAGCGTCTCATACACGAAGCTCAATTATATCTGTACCATGTACAGCGTGTCCAAGCATTAATACCAAGAGATTGGACGGTACCATGGCCGCCACGATTTCCTGAGTTTAAATCATTGGAACTGATCTTTGTGGGATATTTAAAAAATGAAGTATATTGCACCGAAATGGACAGTATTGATGATTTACGCAAACGTATTATAGCCGCTGCCAGTAACTTACAAGTTCAATACGGACAAGAAGCAGAAACATTTGTGTTAGTTTGTAGAAACTGGGTAAGACTCAAAATTTTGTTATAATGTTAAACTCAGAAGGCAGTTTATTATAAAATCATAATCAATTTAGAGAACAGAAATTAATGTTAAAAAATGTACTGTTAATAGGTTTAAAAATTTGTTTTATTAATACAATAAAATTTATAAAGATTGAGAATTTTTCTTTAATGTATTTACATTTACTTTTCCCACTAATGGGAATGACTTGTTCCACTTGGGCGAGAAATAAAGTTTCCTAATTCATTTTAGTGAAAGAAGTAGTGGATGTTTTTTCCCCACTAAAATAGGTAAGTATTTTTATATTCTGTCATAATTCTTTGAATAATGTTGAGGGCAATTAGCTAAACGAGATCTTCTTAGTCATGAGTAGCACAGCATCAGAAAAGAAACTGCCTTCCTGACGCATGATTTATGAACCATTATGAAGTTGAATTGTGACAAGTGCTAACAAGTTGTGTGCGTGATGTGAATTAAATTAGGTGAATAATAATAACTTCGTCAGAATTTTAATGCTCATAATCGCAGTGAACTTTACTTGCGGTTAAAATTCCTAGGGCAGTATTATTAATTTTTTGCTTCACCTCATTCCATAAACATAAATTATTTGACAGGCACGTCATAATGTCGGAAATTTTTTAAGATATACTTAGAGGCTTAATTTTACTTTACAATTATTTTTGACGAAAACATATATTTTTTGCATAATACATAGCAATTCTTTGGAATCCTCTAGACAACCAATTACTTTTCAAGATGATATTGATAGCCTGGATGTATTATTTATAAATAGTGCGAAAGCATAGTAGGTAGGCATAAGCGTAATAGGTACATGTACATGAAAACACGATGGATATTGTACAGGGCGTAATTAAATGAAGTAACAAAAATGAGATCAAAGATTCCTTAGGTGAAAATAAATCGATTTAACAAAACATACCTATATCCCAAATCGCATAATAAAAAAATACAAGGTATCAAAGTTAAAATTGTATTTTCTATATTTGTAGATAACTTCTTAAATAATCAGGGGTTTTTGCGGGTGAGAAATTCAAATTTGTTTCTAATTTTGGCGTCACTAGTAGAGGACGTTACTTACAGCAAATCATGTTTCTTTTAAATGGCAGATTTTTTTTTGCTGCTTAGTGTATCCATCTGACTATTGAAACAATCAATTCTTCTCCCTGTTATATCTGAAAGAGGTTGAAGTTAGTAGGAGTCATATTAATCATGTTTAGATATACTATTTACAGCCATAACATATTTGCAAAGAAAATAATTAAAATTCGAGAAAATAAAAAATAGAGATCAAGCAATTTATTTCTGAATCATGATAAGCACGATATATACCACTGACCGATCGAATATGTGCTTATATTATTGTTGGATGTGTTGCTGCTATTGAAACTTTATGTGACATTGTGACTGTGACCAACCATATTTAAATAGAATATAGTAGTAATAGTTTCATAGACAGTAGAATTCATTATTCACTTTGACATCTACTTGTAGGTTATTATTAAAGGGTTATTAAAGACAACTAAATGTTCTTCTCTTTCTCTAAAACATTTTCTATTTGTGTAATAGATATTGTACTAAAATACACGTGGATGTCTCTAGTAACAACTGTTTCGGAGAAGATAAATAGCTTAAATTATATAGCATAGGTCTGCAAATATTCCTTCCTCATATTGAATGAATAATTTCCATCCTAGAAATAAATTTATGCCCGAAGCAAAGCAGTTTCGTATATTTCGACCCTTTTATTATTGCCTCCAATAATGACCGCCCATAAGTTTCTGCTTTATCTGTTCCATGCATCCATCTCAAATACCCTGCGATTTTCCTACTGAAAAGAGCTTCGCGAGGGGGAGTCGAACAACACCCCAGAGGTCTAATAATACGAAGGGATCTCAAGATTCGACTTTAATTTTTTTTAAGACATCTGTCAATTTTTTGACTATATTATGGTTATACCACTGTTGCTTGTTCATCAAAATTTATAGGTAACTTTCTTCTATTATATTGGATTAAATTATTTTATCTACGACTATAACAATAAATACTAAGATACAAGTATCGAGAAAGAAAATTGATTTGAAAACTTCAAAATTATTTTGTTAAAATATCAAATGACATTAGTCCCCTCAATGATAATAATTGACAGTTCCGCCTTCTGAGAGGCGTTGGCAATTTAGTAATTTTAAAATCTTTTAGTTATTCATTCCTTTCCACTTGTTAAAAATTCTTTCCATTTTACACCAATGGAACGTATTTATCGGCTTGGAAAAATTTCCAAGAATTTACTGCGTACACTATTTACATACCGATTTATCATTGTAGAAGCCCAGCGTGAGTTATAATAACTCACTATAAAAACTCGCGCTATTTGTTTATTGATACTATTAATTGCTTAATTGCGCAGTTGAATAATTAATATATAAATTAATAGGAGTAGATAAAATAATGTATTCAACTTGCGGTAATGGTCATAACTCACTTGATGAATTACCGCTCGTTAAATAATATACTATTAACTGATTAGTTTTTGATTATAATTATTGAAATAATGAATTATGCATGTTAACAAGCAATAAAAATCACCTTCTACAAGCTACAGCCCTATAAACTGAAAAAGGCACATGTTCATTAGAACTTGTTTACGATAAGTCAAAATTCAATTAAAATTTTCTTATGTCTTGAGTATGCTCTACTTCAGGGTTGTCCATAGAAATATGCTTTAAAAACAAAAATATATGCAAGCAAATCGTTCCTACACCAACAATTAAATGATAAAATAGCACATGCATATGCTATGTGACGTCACTGACATTTCATAGAACACCGCAACGAACACTGGAGATCTCGTTGGATCACTCTCGAATATTCGAGTGGCCATGTGTGCATATACAGGGTGATTCATTAAGAATGGTCAATCTCTGAACTGGAGATACTACACACCAAAATATGGCGATTGAGCCAAATATGTCTTATCCGAATGTTGCTGGTTTAAAAAATACAGGGTGTTCAATGCTAGAATTTTATTTTGAAATATCTCAATAACTTTGAAACCTGTCGGAGTATTAAAAAAAAAATTTTCACAATTATGTTTTTTGGCACGGCAAATAAGAATTTTTAACTAATTTTGACGTCACTAGTAGAGGGCGCCACTTATGGCGCAGCATGTTTCTTTTAAATGGCAGAACTTTTTGATGTTTAAAATATCCATCTGTATCTTGAAACAATCAATTTTCCTACCCGTTGTATCTAAAAAATGTATACCTTGTTGAAGTCGTTAGGAGTAACAGTTTTCGAAATAATCCTATTTGAAATATTCAGTGCACCGATTGAAAACTGTTATCGTTTCGGGTAAAGTGCCTTTTCTACTGAAAATACAGGAAAATTGTACTTGAAAAAGTTGTTCAGAACGGTAAATTATGGGGACGTGCAAAATTTCAAATTTTTGTTATTGTTGTGTTGTGTATTTATAGCTATATAGTATTATTTGCAAAACAAGAAAATATTATCAGTTACGCTGAATGAATCACACCCTGAATACGTAAAGACGCTCTTATTGAATAGCTATAGCTATATCTATATATACTCTTCCTGCATGACGTCAGACAAACATGGTTTACTTATTGTTAAAATTGATTGCGGAGTTGTAATACTCTCTCGTCACGAGAATCATACATTAGTGTCTATAATGGAACCCTTTTCAACTTCGCTGTTATGCAGATTTGATTACATAAATTATATTTTATTAATTAATGAAATATAAATTTTATGCGAATATTGATTAACAGCTATCTCTACGCTATTTTAAACACATGCCATGAAATTTGTCAGGCTACTGCTGATAAACTAAAAGTAATATTAGTCATAGTGGTGCGTATAGTTAGTACGTTTAATTTTTCTCTAGTTTTTCTTTGGTGTTTGTGAGTGTACATAAACAAAAATGGAACAATTTATAGCAACTATAACCAATTACACGACATGTTAATTTACAGCGAAACTAGACAAATTTCTCTGACTACAAGATGTTTGTATGGTAAATGCTTCTTGAAAGTTATTTTTAACACTTGTAACTATTACTCTGTGTTGTGAAAAGAGCTCTAAGAAAATCATTCACAGTAAGTATCTATGTTTAGGTGTACCCATTTTAATTATTATGTATAAATAGATAACAATCCTAAGATAATATATGAGCGACGGTGTCACATATTCAAAACCTGTTTACTGTCGTAATTCTGTTACCGTTGGCCATAGAAAACAAATTGTTAAGTCAAATATATTTTGTCTAGTACAACTTATACAGGGTGTCCCAAAATAGAAGGCCATACCATTAACCACATATTCTTTGGACAAAAATAATGCGACTTTCCTTATGCAATTTTTTATTTGGACTTCCCTGTTTCAATATGCAGGGTGTTAAAGTTGCATTTTACAAAACTATTTTTGTTAATAATTCCATTGTTTTGTAAGATACAGACTTGCAATTTTGCAAGTACTTTTATCTTATTTCGGCATACTTATCATGTGATTTTGGAGAAAAAAATCGAGCGGCAAATGGAGGTAACTGTGGAATGCAGTACCCTTTATCCCCTCCAATTATTTCTAAGTACGTCTAAGCAGCTTTTTTTCAAGCGTAGAATTTTCTTCTGATCATTTTATCTCTTTTGTATTTTTTTGTTTAAATGCTCCGTTCTGGAGAAAAACGACAATTTGTAGTGCCCATAAATCTATAATTCATTATCATTTTCAAATGAAACTGAAATTTTGTGGATATATCTATCATTACAATACCTTGGCAACTTAGCAAATCGTAATACTTACTGAATGAATATTTGCTATTTAAAACAAAATAGACAATTCTAAATGTTATAAAACGAGGAATACTTATTAATTGAAAAAATAATATGGCATTAATATCTCTAATACAGTTCTCTTATCAACCAAAAAAATAATAGTCTCATTTAGTAATAGTAATAATAAACGATCAACATAATAACTATTTGCCTAAATAACATTAAATGTAATAATTTATTAATTACTACTAATTTAACAAACGTTCCACTTGCCCACCCTCCTCATTAACATATGTATGTACCCTTTTAAGTAGTGAAAACCTTATCTTTTGAAAGATATTTTCCTTTTGCGTAAGTTCATCAGCTGCCATTACTATTCTCTCTCTGAAATGGTTAATGTCGTTTATTTCTGCAGCATCAACCATATCTTTCATATAACCCCAGAAAAAAAAAACAATGGATTAAGGTCAGGAGATCGTGGTAGCCATTGAATAAGTGCGTCTTGTCCTCGACCAATCCAACGATTGGGAAATAAATGGGTATTTAAATACTGCCGGATTTTTGTACCATAATAGGGTGGAGCACCGTCAAGCTTTATCCACATACCGTCACGTACGATAACAGATAAATCATGTAAAACATCTCGGAATTCATTTTGTAGAAAATTTAAAAATGATGCTAAATTAATTTATTTGGTATGAAAAGGGGACCCAGACGTTAACGGTGAATATAAATTGATCGTGTGCTACAATGGTTGCATGGGGATTCAAATCCGTCCATACGTGGCTGTTACGCATGTTTATCAATCAATTTCTTGTAAAGCTTGCCTCATCCGTGAATAGAATTTTTCTTACGAAGTCCCTATCTGCATCATTCTGTGTTAACAACCAACGACTAAATTGCATCCTAGAAGCAAAATCTTGGGGAGGAATATTTTGTACGAGTTGGATGTGATACGCGCAATTTTCTATTTGTCGAGAAACAATCTTTGTGCTTGTGCTTGGTTCTTCTTCTACTAGTGCTAAGACTTGTTTTTTTTTGTCAAGAGCTTAATTTTCTATGTAGGGCGCAAATTCCGAACTTCTGATCCATAAACTTTCCGGTTTCACGAAGATGCCGATCCAAATTTAAGAAAACCTTCCTTTTAGGATGTGATCTGTTGGGATAAGGGAGCTTACTATTTTTTCCTGACATTCATCGGCCGCTAAGACATTTGTAACCCATCAATACATGTCGTTTTTCTCCAAAACGGAGCAGTTAAACAAAAAATTACAAAAGAGATAAAATCATCAAAAGAAAATTCTACATTTGATATTTCAAGAAAAAGCTGCATAGACGTACCTAGAAATAATTGGAGGGGATAAAGGGTACTGCGTCCCTCAGTTACCACCATTCGCCCTTCGATTTTTTTCACCAAAATTGCATGATGAGTATGCCGGAATAAAATAAAAGTACTTGCAAAATTCCAAGTGTGTATCTTACGAAACAATGAAATTATTAACAAAAATAGTTTTTTAAAATGTAACTTTAACACCCTGTATATTGAAATAGAGACGCCCAAATAAAAAATGGCATAAGAAAAGTCGCATTATTTTTGTCCTAAGAATATGTGGTTAATGGTATGGCCTTCTATTTTGGGACACCCTGTATAATTATTCAATAAGGAATCATTATAATATTACAATTAAAATGACAAATACCAAACAAACCACTTTCATTGCCACTTTTATTGTAAAAACCAAAAACGTTACAAATATTCGCATCAACATATTTTCGTACAAATGGTTAATTGATAGCTACTAACATACTTTAATTAATAAAAACGGAATAAAAAATATGTCCCAAGTAAAATATAACCATTAATTTGTACGTTCATTTAAAAAAGATAAATAAACTGACATAAAACGTGTCACATACATCCGTAAAACGCAATTCTGTGTCTGTATAACAACATTGAATTTTAAACAATTGTGCGTTCAGCGTTGCGTAAACTATTTGTGGATAAACTCAGGATTAGTGAGTTTAACACAAATCGTGACAACTTCATTAAAACATCATTTAAATTTTGTTTCATGTACGTATCAATATTTATTGATAATCTGATTTAAAAAATGAAGCGTTAACATTTGTAAAATGCCGAACACTAATCTAAAGAATAATTCAATAAAACACAACAAAATGAACAAACGCTTTATAAAATCGAATTTTATTGTTTCAGGTTTTCGATTACACGCAGTACTATTTGGATCTTTCAAATGCTAATGCTAATACCGATAGGAACGCTGAGTGGATGGTGGAATACAACTTTAGCACATATTATTCAATTAATGACATTAATGCTGTTAATTTACATGCATTAGCTGACAAATTGACGCAACATGGTCCTCACGATACCCTATTTAACAGGTATGTAGCTCTGTTTGTTTACAGTTTTTCTATCAAAGTATCTAACGTAGTTTAAACCTTTTAAAATTTTTAATTTATTAATATACATGAACATTATATACAGTCTAAATATTTTGTAATTGTGACTACTCAATTTAATTATTCTTATTTCATTGTAATCCAGTTTACAGATAAATGTGTCAAAAATAAGGAGTCACACTTTATCTTCTTCCCATTGCACAGTTATACATATTTCAAAATAGCATATCTGTATTATTCTTTAAAATTAATTAGCTATATACAGGATGTTCCAGAATGATGGTTAAATATTTTACCACTGTATTCCACAAGCCATTTCAGGGGGGATCTTCATATGAACTTTTTCAATTTGGGTCCTTCCTGTTGAGATATTCGAGTCCCAAAATGGCGGAAAAAAATAGTTTTTTTATTTTTCCTTGAAAACGGTTACACTTAGAAATTTCAATTTTGATACACATTATCAGCTAGTCAAAAGTTATTTTGCGGTGGTGCCTATTCTTTGGCTCATGTTTTTGGAGGACGGGAATAAGCAACCCCTAGATTTATTTATTTCAGAACTTTATCCTGCAATAGCCGATTTCAAAAACCTTTTGTTTAAAACCTAAAACCTAAAACCTAACACCTAATTTTACTACTTTTTTCCCTCTCGTAATTTTTTCATACAAACAACAGTTTGCGCAGAAAAAAATAAAAATAGTTTTTCTTACTCTAAACATCTTTTCGTCGCCGGTTACTGATAACCACAGTAGGCGGTTGCTATGTTAATGTTTCTCTGTTGTCTTGTCAAACAAATCAGTATTGACAGGTTTTGCAAATATTTGTAAACAACTGACTCTTCCGTACAAATATTTGCGAATAAGCTGACGGAATATACATACGGCAGGATTGGCAACAGCTATAAAATACTTTTGTTTATAAATATTTGCAAAAACTGTCAACTATAGACCTAATGGCGATTTGTTTGACAAGACAACAGAGAAACATCAACATAGGAACCGGCTACTGCGGTACCGGTGACGAAAAGATCTTTAGAATAAGGAAAACTGTTTTTATTTTTTCCGCGCAAACTATTGGTTGTATGACAAAATTACAAGAGGGATAAAAGTAGTAAAACTAGATGTAGTATTTAAAAAAAAAGTTTTGTTGAAATAGGATGTTGAAGGAAAAAGTTCTGAATGGAATAAATCTGAGGGTTGCTTATTGACGCCCTCCAGAAATATGAGACAAGGAATAGATACCACCATAAAATGGCTTTTGACTAGGTCATAATGTGTATCAAAATTGAAATTTCTAAGTGTAACCGTTTATGAGGAAAAATAAAAAAACAATTTTTTCCCGCCATTTTAGGACTTGAATATCTCCACAGGAAGAACCTAAATTGAAAAATTTCATATGAAGATCCCCCCTGAAATGGCTTGTGGAATACAGTGGTAAAATATTTGACCATCATTATGGAACACCCTGTATATTACATAGAACAAAATATGTTTCAGTTATTAGTAGAAATAATTTATTATTATTGCCAGCCAAATTATCTGTATAAAACGGGCCCTAAGAAAGTTATGTGGCTGTCAAAAACAATTTTGCTGAAAGAACTTGCTTACTAGTGGTTTTAAAATTATTATTCATTAATACAATCCCACATTCTTGTTATAGTGACTTTTTGCAAATTTTTATCCTACCAAAAATATGCATTGAGATAGGATGACTGACTAGTTCTATAGCAATACTACAAAATATTTTTTATTTCAAATAAGTGACTTTATTATTAAATGTTTTTCTTGCTATTGCCATGTGCACGTAACTTGATTCAATTACCAATTTTGTATTTAAACTTTCATTTTGTGTTACTGATAATTTGGACAGTGTTAATTATCCCTCGCTTTTTACCTTGAAAATCTCTTTCAATATATATTTTATGAAGTTGACGTTAATAACTACGTATAATCTTTTTTCTACAAAAATGTTAAAAGTGGGCTTTTGAATTGTCATTTTTGATGTTAAAAATGTAATTTTTTAACACGCGTGTTAAAAGTAAGTTTATTTAAATTTTGTTTTGAAAATTAATAAAACGTTTTAACAAACATATGAACAACTTTTTATTTTAAATAAGTACAAACATTACTAATAACATTTATAGTAAAATTAGAACAATTTGAAATTGTAATTCCCTGCGGAGTCATCATACTTAAGTTGGTTTTACTGTCAACATGTGTGACACATCTATTTTCTGTAGAAATACTACTGGTAGTACTGGTGGTCTTGCTAGTAGTTGCAGCAGTAGGAAGTATTTGGCACGCAATTTCCTTCTTCTGTTCCAGTGAATTTTCAATGTAGCTTTCAGCTACCGTCGAAGATTTCCATCCTCCATGTCTCTTGATGGTAGTAAGATTTGCACCAGAATCTGCTAACAATGTCGCCGATGAACGACGAAAGCAGTGTCCGGTGTAGAGTTGAGGATTTCGTAGATTCAAGAACTCTGCAATGTCGGCAGGCATTTTATCAAACATGTTAATTCCGACTGGATTCTTCACACATTTATTCTTCATATATTTAAGAAAAAGTCGTCGTTGGGTGGCCGGAGTGCCATATACTTTCTAAAAAAGTTTAAATAGAATTCACCAACAACACTGAAAGTCCAAGGCACTTTCGTTTTAGTATCTGGTATGGTCACAACAACCGAAGTGCCCAAATATTCGATATTGTCGATGGTCATCTGACACAATTCCTCCCGGTGACACGCCCCGAAGACACCCACTATTGCTGCGACTTTCATCATCAGATACTTTTCGTCTTCTGCTTCTGTGAGAAATTTGTCGATATGCGTCTTCGTCAAAGCTTTTGACTTTTTTGCTTGATATCCTTCACCCTTCCGTTTTAAAAAAGCAATAAGTTTATAATGTTTGCTTATATCTTGATCTTGCTTTATTTTTAACATAGTTTTGATCAGGGAATAATTTGACCACAGCGTTGACGATTTCCATATCTTGGCTTTTTCCTCAAAATTATGCCAGTAAAACACTTTCGTTACATTTCCCAGGGACCTTTTTAATGTTGCACCATTCCGAAAAGCGTCTATAAGCGATTTGGTACTGTTCCTTTTATTTCGCCGGCAATAATTCCAATGTTGCTCGACTGGCGGCTTCTTCGATTTCAGCAGGGATGGATTCGTTACGCTCATTATCGAGATTACTCATTAGACTTATAATAATACTAGAAAATGCTGTCAATATTTTTGCGTTTTTAACAACTAACTAACAACAGCACTGGTTGCTACGAAAATTTTGGTTCATAAACATTGCGATCTGTGTGGTATTTTTTGATTTCTTAATTTTATTGAGTTTAAAGTTCTTCCGATTGTTTTGTAGAAAAAATAATAATAATAACCTGAATTTTAAAAGATTAAGGTTAAGAAATATTATGATACAACGTAAAACAAAATAGGGAATGTTTTGAAATTTACACATAAGTGTGAATCTAATATTCTTGGAAAAAATTAAAAGTATTTACAATTTCTTTTTGCGGACAGATCGTTCGAAGGAAAGCAAAATTTTATTGTATATTATAAAATGCTGCAAAGTGATTATAAAAACAGTATGTAACTTATTTAGTTTTGAATGCTAATAAAATAAAGTAATAAGTAACAAAGTACTTTAGCAGTTATACTTTACACACAGAAAGTCGAATTTTAAAAGAAACAAAATATGATAATGTAACGTCGAACGTTATTATTATTATTTTTTTAATTTTGTCTAAAATTTTCATACACTTAAAAAAACCAACGTTATTATGTATTTAAGACTTTTACAAAGAATAAAACTTGCCTTTGTAGCAATTTAGCTAACCTAAAAATATTTACCGAAACGATTATCTGATGGTGACGATAATGACAAAGAAGAATGAATAAATCAAATCATTGGAACGTTAAACGTTGAAGATATCAAGTGTTTTATACTTATATTATAATAACCTGGATTGGTTATAACAGTATGCGCCAAAAATATGGAATAAATTCAATAAAAACGAAACAATTATTTTTTGGAAAAAATCCTCGAACAGGTCGATTTTTAATTTAAAAAATACATATTTTAGCGTAAAATGCGATTATCAAATGTCATTTGTTTTCGAGTAATGACGTCATCGATTTTTTTTAAATGGCAACACCATATTTTTTTCCTTGATTCTGAAAGATCGTTTAATTCTTTATCAGACATTACTAAAATTTTGCCCTCTTACATAGGAAAGTTTTCGAGTAAATGACGATTGAATGCCATAAAAAAGTAACAATTCTGAGGTATGTAAAATAAAATACAATTGATTAAATTTTATACTTAAATTAAATGTTCGAATTGCCATCCACCAACTTCTTGACAATGCGCAAGTCTGTGAAGAAATTCTTCTTGCAGATTATGAATGATTTCTGGGGTAACTCTGCGTATTTCGTCCCGAATGCGATTTTGAAGTTCTTCTAAATTACGTGGTTTATTACTGTACACTTTTGACTTCAAGTATCCCCATAAAAAATAGTGAAGAGGTGTAAGATCTGGCGATCTTGCAGGCCATTCTATCGGTCCGCGTCTGCCGATCCACCTCCCAGGAAATCAGTTGTCCAAAAAATCTCGTACAGAGCGCGCATAGTATGAAGGTGCACCGTCTTGCTGAAACCATATGGTATCGTCAGGAATGTCAGGGTCATTATCGTTAGGAAAAATTACTGCAAGGGCTGGAACAAGGTCATTTTCTAGAAACTGTAAATATCTTTCTCCTGTAAGGGTTCCTTCAAAGAAGAAAGGCCCTACTATTCTGTCGTCAACTATTCCAGCCCACACATTTAATTTCTGAGGGTGTTGGGTATGTGCCTCTGCCATCCAATGAGGATTTTCCCGACTCCAATATCTGCAAGTTTGACGGGTTACTGTACCATTCAGACAAAATGTGGCCTCATCTGAAAAAAATATTTGCCGGTGTAAATTTCTATTTCCTTGACATAAATCCATTAGAATTTCGCAAAAGAGTAAGCGGCGATCGGGATCATCTTCATTGAGTTACTGCACAAGTTCAATTTTGTAGGGATGATATTTTTCCTTCCTCAAGATACGTCGCACTGTGCTCTAACTAGTGTCATTGTTTAATGCAACCAATCGTGAAGAATTATGTCGCTTACAATACTTATTAGAAAGTCGGTGTGACATTGAAACTTTGCAAAGATTTTCACCTACGTGATCCATAAAAGAACTATGGAATTCGAAAAACTTAACTTGTTAACGTTTTTGCTTTATTTTAATTGATTTACGTTTTCGTACATTCAATCGTCATTTACTCGAAAACTTTCCTATGTAAGAGGGCAAAATTTTAGTACTGTCTGATAGAGAATTTAACGATCTTTCAGAATCAAGGAAAAAAATAGTGTGGCTATTTAAAAAAAAAATCGATGACGTCATTACTCGAAAACAAATGACATTTGAAAATAGCATTTTACGCTAAAATATGTATTTTTTTTTTTAATTAAAAATCGACCTGTTCGAGGATTTTTCCCAAAAAATAATTGTTTCGTTTTTATTGAATTTATTCCATACTTTTGGCGCATACTGTATATAGAAGCTTTCCTATCGTATCTAATGACAGTATTATTCAAGTAATAGTCACGCATTCATTTGCTTACTATTTTTACAAATACAGGGTGAAGTTTAAATAATCAGTTTAAATAATAAACTTCAGAATATATTTCTTACGAAATATTTAGAAAAAAATTACAATACAACTGCTCCCCAACAAAGATATAGTTTGATCAGTTTCAGGGAAAGATTCAAATTTAATAGGTAAGTATTTATTACTTGGGGTGAATCATTTCGTTGACTAAAATCAGAATAAAATTATAACCAATGGAGTAGATATGACACAACACTCTTTGAGAAAAATAGTTGATACGTCACTGAACAGGGTAAAAAACATGCAACCTCTTTACTAAATAAAAATACTTTAGCACGAGATGCAACATTTAACCGTAGAAAAACTTTTATGACAACTGTACCTACATTAAATGTAAAATTAAACAAATACATAAAGTATCCAGACAGATTGACTACAAATATAATTCAAGGCCATATGTATTAGCCTTAATTTTACAGGTAACTTACATGGTTTTCAAATTTTTAATAGGTCAAGTGTATGATGACTATTATCGAAATAATAATGAATATAAATACATTCATAATTTTCTTTCAAACATTTTTTATATACCATGCAATAGTTTTTCGAAAGTAGCTTCAAGTTTTTCTTTAGTTTTATTGGATTTTTGCCACACTTCTGAAAAATAATAAAAATTAATTAAATAAGCCCTTGCGCCAAACGGAACAGTCAAGGGTTATTTTTGAAACTAAGTTTGCCTAACCAAAAAATCTCACACTGAAAAAAGCAGATAAGTAAAAAATAACAAAAATCACATCACTATCGCGCACTTCCGTATTATTGACGTTTCGAAAAACTCTCTGTTTTCGTTTTCAAAATAGTAGTAAAAATATTAAACGTATGTCAAGTTTGACAGTTTAAAATTTGTTTATCTGCTTCCATAGAGATGTTAAATGATTTTTATTTTATTTTTACTTACTTCTTCCTGATACAATTGTAACCTAAATGATCGATGTTTACTGAACAGTTTGCCACACACTTATCTCCGTTCAACAAAATAATCGCGGTCTCTTTTAATTTTCTTTGTGTCGCGTTATCTTCCTTCTCTAAAATTTTTGCCGAACCCCATTGAATCACATGACCGTTTTCCCAAGCGTGTTCGCAAATTTTGGATTATCATTTTTAAGTGATGATATAGATTTCCTCTCCTCAGAAAAGTTAAGAAGAATCGGTAATAAATTTAATATTCGAACAGTTTTTCAGACAACCTTACGATCATTTTTGTCAAAAACGCGTCCAAAAAATAATATACAAAATTAAAAAAATTGCATCTACAGTATACCTTGTGAATGCAATAAACATTATATTGAAGAAACGTCTCGGCCTATGAATGTTAGAGTTGAGGAACATAAAAATTATATAAAAAGACGGGAATTTGAAAAATCCAAAATTTGCGAACACGCTTGGGAAAACCGTCATGTGATCCAATGGGGTTCGGCAAAAATTTTAGAGAAGGAAGATAACGCGACAAAAAGAAAATTAAAAGAGACTGCGATTATTTTGTTGAACGGAGATAAGTGTGTGTCAAACTGTTCAGTAAACATCGATCATTGTTGGCTACAGTTGTATCAAGAAGTAGTAAGTAAAAATAAAATAAAAATCATTTAACATCTCTATGGAAGCAGATAAACAAATTTTAAACTGTCAAACTTGATATACATTTAATATTTTTACTACTATTTTGAAAACGAAAACAGAGAGTTTTTCGAAACGTCAATAATACGGAAGTGCGCGATAGTGATGTGATTTTTGTTTTTTTTTACTTATCTGCTTTTTTCAGTGTGAGATTTTTTGATTAGGCAAACTTAGTTTCAAAAATAACCCTTGACTGTTCCGTTTGGCGCAAGGGCTTATTTAATTAATTTTTATTATTTTTCAGAAATGTGGCAGAAACCCAATAAAACTAAAGAAAAACTAAAATTATGCCACAAATAAATAGCTTCAGACAATAGCTTCAAGTTGTCAACTGTAACATGAATAAGTAGATTTTAAATGTAAATGTAAACTTAATAATCCATTGAAATTATGTATGCCTTGCTGCAAAAAGTCAGAAATAAGTAAACTTCACCTTTACATTTTAAATGCAAATTTAATATGCTGTTAGTTTTTCCTCAGAGGGGCTAAGGAGAACGTTCAAAATGTTAATATAAAAAAGTTCGCGAATAGTTACAAAGTTGTAACTCAAATTTAAAAATTAAGTAGGTCCCAGCAAGCAATAAAATCACACATAATCTCGCTATGCATTATTCATCGCATAAAATGCATGTTTATGTAAATAAGTGTGCAGATATCTGCTCTATTCTACGGATATTACTACCGACTTGCTCGTCCTTTATTATTCTTGTTTTCTGTATATTCTCCAGACGCGAGCGTCTCTTGTATTTTTTAACACTTCAGAATCCTTACCCAAAATGGTATATTCTCATTTTATTATTTGAAACTAAAAACTTTAAAATGTTGTAAATGTCCCAAATATTAATCACTTAGGTACCTATGTAGGATAAGTTGCAGAATTGCATATTGTCAACAATTTATGTACATGCAATTATATGGATTGCAGAACTTTTTCATAATTTAGGTAAAGTTTTTTTTGTTAAATATATTAAATGAAGCCGATTACTCCATATTATTGATCACAACGGTGGAATATTTTGAACAGTTTGAAACCAATCTCTTACTCTTGTGGGAACAGGCCTATTATCAATATAAACGTGACCCAATTGATAACAATATTCTTTGCAGCCAATAATTTTATTAGGAAAAGATATTAAAAAAAAACACTTTAGATAGACACATAAAATAATACACTCACCGGCAAAAAAAACCGGCCACTAAAATTAGCCCCAATTTTAAAGTTGGCTTCCTCGCGAACCGCTCATTTGATTTTGATGATCTTTTTTTAAATTGTATATTGATTTCTCAGGAACGGAAGCTATGTCAGAAATTTTTATTGGGAATTTAACCCATTAGTGCCCAGATTATTTTTTTATGATTTTTTCTGTAATTTTAGTATTTTTTGTTTAAATTATTGTTAAAATTTATAAAAAATCATGAATTTTTGCAACTATATTTTAAGATCCTTTAGGATAAGGTGTTACATATATGTAACGCTAGGAACTACTAGGAGTAAAAAATACCTGTATTCAAAAATAAAGAGTGTTGTTAAAAATTATACAAAAAAATAAGAAACTAGATATTTAACATTTTGTTTAACCACTGTTTCTGTGGTAGGAAACAAAACAATCAATGCAGAGTCCTACATCACATTTTCTGCACTGGCTGCGTGTTGAACTCTTACAAGATCTTCCTGCGCAACGCCTCCTTTTGTCGTTTGGAACTTTTTCGACAAGGTGGTTCATCCTGCTATATCTAATTTCATCAATCACTGCTTGTGCATTAGAAAATGGCGATGGAGTTTTGCCAGTACCTTTGGGAGCTGACGCATATTTTTTCAAATAAGCTTGCGCAATGGAACGTCTAAAATTTATTTGGCTTATTTGAGAATTGTTGGATTTTCGATATAAACACCATGCATTATTGATTGAAATATCAAGCAGCCATGTAAACAATGGCCAATACCATTTCCTGTTCCTTATTCGGATCCTGTATTGTCCAACATTTTGGTCCATTCGATCTGTACCACCCATTTTTTTGTTGTACTCAGCAAGTAAAGCTGGTCGGCTAACTTGTATGTGTTTTTTCTCCTTTTGCGAGTAACGTCTAACATTTGTGACCGGATTAATACCATATTGATTGGTAGCAATGCAAACTACAGAGTTATCAACCCACTTAGCTACTAGAATACCATCTGTCTCACTAATAGTGTTTTCGAAATAACCTCTATCCTTTTTTCCAAGTAGCTTTTTATCCGATAAGGGACAGCTCTTGGGTAAACGGTTTTCCCTAATAGTCCCCGTACCTCCATAATCTTTCAAACGTAAGTAGGTTAATAAACTAAAAGTGGTGAATAAATTGTCGAAGTAAAAAGAAAATTGCACAGGTTTCAGATTATTGGGTAGTTCTTCTATCGTTTTAACCAATGGTGCTGCCGCTTTTCCGAAGTTTCTTTCAATATCAACATCAGGAGTTACAGATTTTCCTTGATATATTTCGAAATCTATCAAGTAGCCCATTATGGTATTTAGGCACCAGACCTTATACCCAAATCGTATGGGTTTGGCTCTCAGAAACTGCTTACAGCTGTGTTTACCATAGTACTTGACCATACTTTCGACGAAAGCTAAGTCTTTTTCAGGAACAAAATATTTTTCTACTTCTCTTTTATTTTGTTTACGAACGGTCTTATTTTCCAGAGCTTATCACCTTGATCCATATTTTCGTTGGGAGCTAAATGCAGAAACCTCAAAATTTGCTCGAATCTGTTGCGCCTCATCGATTTATATACCAGTGCGTTTCTGGTGTCAAGACTTTGTTCCCAATACATCCGCTTGCTAGGTAGATCATTGTAACCGCTAAGAATCAATATGGCAATGAAACATTTCATTTCACCCGGTGATACACCTGGATCGGGTTGGTTTTTGAAGAGAGCATACTTATTTGTTTCTTCTACCAGATATAATATTATTTCGTTCGTTGTAGGTGAAATCTCCTGAAATCCAATCCCGAGGGTCAGAAACTTTAGGATATGCTATGTGAGCTGGTGATACATTTATATCATTGATTGGAGGAGCACCATCTTCGAACAACTCTTCTTCAGATTCTTGCGATTGCGTTTCATCCATGAAAACTTCCTCTTCCAGTGTAATTCCCCTAGCAGTTCGTAATTCTGCATCTGTCAGTAACTGACGCCTGCTCAAATTATCTTCATTTCCGTCCTCGTCCTCGTCTCCAGAATCCTCATCTGTAATAGTAGCTGGATCTGGTGGTCCTATATAAACGGCTTCTATGCAGTTATTCATTTCATCAACTTCGCCAAAAGCTATGTCAATTGCTTCTTGAACAGTAAAACCCTTCCTGAGGATAGCAGCAAGACCTCTGAAATAATGAAAAAAATGTAAATTTTTCATTAATTTCATTTTTACACCCTGTATAACAGTAATTTAAAATAAAATTGTTTTATGTGCTCTACAATGAAAATAAAACATGTATAACAAAATTAAAAAATGCTAACATTAGGGCCTAGCGTTACATATATGTAACACTGAAATTACAAAGCTAAAAATTCTTCTATAAATAAAAATATAAATATATTTCTATATATAAAAGTTATCTCTACATATACTTATACTATTTTTATACTTACATCAACTTTATTTCACAAAATGTAATAAAGGTACTTACTCTTTGTGAACGAAGTCCATATTTTTTGGGGTTTCTCCTTTTATCGTTTTTTACGAAGCGAAATTTCAAAAAACACTAAAATAAGATCGCACAATTAATCTAGTGTGATCTCCAATGCTTTCTAACTCGAACTGACAGGCTTTCTGCCAGGCATTTGTTCGTTGGGCGACAAAACAGCTGATTAGATGGCGCCAGTTTATTGTTACATAAAAGTAACGCTAGGCACTAATGTGTTAATTTGAGTATATACAAAAAGTCGAAGTTTTTTCCCGAAATTTGTAACACCCTGTAGGGTGCAGCAGCTAAAGTCGCTGTTGCTAACTAGAGTCACACTGTAGCCTAATTTTTGCCTACGAAGCCTTTTTCCGGGCGAAAGCCGAAAGGTAAGGGTCTATCTAAAATATACCTAAAAATATAAGAAAGCTAAAAGTAAGATAAAATATTATGAAAGATAATAAAAGCAATATTTACATTTAGAAAACTGTCTTTCGAAAACGGTTGAGTTTATCGATTTGTAACAGGTATGTATACCTTTTCTATTTATAATTGAAGGTAGTTCAATAGTTTCTCATTAAAAAAAATCAAAAGTGTAAAATACAAAAAGTTAGACATATTTTTACATCGACAGTACAGTGCAACTAGCGCACCCTAGTCATGACCTCAACACTCTTTGCATATTCGTAATTGACACCTCAAAAACCAGAAGACTACAAATTTTCAAAACAATTGATACATATGTTCTTAAAATGACACTCTGTAGAATGAAAAGTAACAACAATTGAATAAGGCATATTGGACTCAATCGATTTATTTTGACGTTAACAATCTGCCCTTAAGCTATGTACCTTAATAACTCACCCAATATACCCAAATATGCAAAGCGCATATTATGCATGTTATATGCATTTATTGAAAAAAAAAAAATTATTGAGCAAACTCCAATTAATTTTAAATATTTTATCAACCCTAGCAATATTGCCATTTATTTTTTAGACACCCTGTATTTGCTTATGTGTATTTTTGCTACTAATCGGCAGCCATCAACAATCGTAATCCACCATGTTCATTGCAGGCAGGCAAACAACTTGATTGATACCCAGAATTAAAAATTTATAGATCCGATATGAATAATGGCGGTGCCGATTTAGAATAACAACGATAATGTAGTAAATAATTACGTATGGAAGTTTGTTTCGATAGGTGTACAAATAGAGAAATTTAAAATCTGGGTTTAGAACAACAATCTCTGTAATAACCTGCATAAGTTTTAGTAACAAAAATTCAGCTGTCTCAAAGTACGAAATAATGATATAGGTAATGTTAATAAGATAAGCGCTTTATAAAAATGAAGTTAGTTGAAATTGTACTGCATCACATATATTTCAAGTAAAATAACGGTTATCAAATTTTCAGCATAGATTTATATCCGGTAAATCGACATCTAATTTGCTCATTTTATTGCTAATGTATTGAATAAAGGTAGTCAGGCTGATGCAGTGTTGTATTTTAAGATTTTTGCGCCTTGGACCTTTCAGGTTTACCATCTCATAAATTAAGGAAAACAAGGCAAAAATCTTTTAATAATGAAAAAAGGCCATACAAAAGAATAAACACAATTTATTAAATATTTCAATTTTTTACGATGCACAAATTGGTTGAAAAATTTGTCAATGACATTGTCATCATTTTGTTAAGTGCCGACAACAAATGTTCTGCAATGAGATTTGTCTCTGCAGTATACAAGTAATGATGTATATCGAAATTATTTTGCTTAATAAATAGGTAAAGTTGCCTTGAACTCATTTTGTTTTCGTGGGACGTCAAGAATTGTTTTAAAAGAACACATTTTTCTTGTAAATCAACCGCAAGATCAATCGAGTATAATTTTTGGAGTTTTATGGCGTTAATTTTAACTTGATCTTCAAACACTGTATGCACAAGATTGCAAATTTGTCGGTTACTGCGTCATACGAAGTTTTGCGCTTCCTTGAACAATTGGTCCCCTTCGCGACATTTATTCGTCTTAATATTGTTCTTTTGATTACTTCTGTATTCTTCTGAGGATTTTTTTACCAACCTCATCAGAAGGAACAAAATATTCCCATTTATTTTCTACGAACGTGAACGGAAATTTATATCTACAACTGTGTCAACACCTTATAGAATTCTGGAAACCATATTAAACTGTTTTAACACAGATCTCCAAAATTCTGATAGCATCGCCATCTCTAAGGAATTTACTTTAGCGAAGAGCTCTGTAACTTCATTTTTAACTAAAACTTTTTGGTGGGCAGAGTCACCTTTTATAGCTTCAAGATCCGTTATTATTTGGGTATAATATTTATTAATACACAAGCATCGTCTCTGATTATCGCTCCGCCATTGGCGGTGGGTAAATACGCCACTGGGCTGATGTGGTCTATACGCACCTGTCAAAAGCTTTCGGCATATTGGACTATGGTCTGTTATTGCGCAAGTTGTCATTGTTTGTTTGAATTTCAAATTTTTTAGCTTTCCTTCTTCATTCCCCAAGTTTTACCAACAGTCCTGCGGCACTGCTCATGGCATATGTACGCTTTTTTAGTGTTCTCTCTAAATCAAGATTCCATGTTAGCTTCAAACCAATTATGACTTCAAGGTGTTTCACATCTGAAGCGAAGCTTAACGTAGTTTTTAGGAGTGTTGGTGTCTTTATGGGACCCATTTTCCTCTTCTTCGTAAAGAGAACCATTTCTGTTTTCTTGGGGTTGACGAACAGAGCATGGTCCTCACACGACTTTTCACTGGCTCTTAGAGTTGTTTGCAATCTTTGGCAAAGGATCCCTTCAAACTTTCCACTAATCGGCATAGTAAGATCATCGTCATAAGCGATGGTATAGATGTCAATTTCCGAGTTGAGGTGGCAGAGGAGACGGTTCAAGGCCAAGTCCCATGGCAGTGGTGATAGAACACCTCCCTGCGGGCAGCCCCTTGCAGCAATGCCTCTTACGGAGGCATCCGCCATGCTGATTTGTATGGCTCTTATAGTGAGTATATTTGATGTCTAACCACAGATAGTAGGAGAAACTCCCCTTTCCACAAGAGCTGAATTGATTTTGAGGAAGGTTGTTTTATCAAATGCTTCCTCTATATCTCTAAATACCCCAAGGTGGACTATTTATTGTCCAACGATTTTTCGATCCTGCCCACCACTTGGTGAAGGACAGTGTCGGTGGATCGTCCTGGAGTGTATGCATGTTGATTAGGTTGTGACTGTCTACCCGTCAGTACACTGTCTCTAATGTATCGTTCACACAGCTTATCCATCGTTTTCAACAAAAACGATGTGAGGCTGATGGATCGATAGGTCTTTGGGGTGGTGTAGTCCAACCTGCCTGTTTTGGGAATGAACACAATGCTCACTTCCCTCCAAATCTTCGAAATGTAGAGTTGTGCAAAGCAAACATCCAGGTGCGTCATCTTCGACATTAAATCGAACTTTATTGCTCACATAAATCATATTATGTCCAGTGTCTACAAAAATTCTCAATAAATATTTAAAAAGAAATAAACTTAAGTTTCAAGATTAAGATGGACTAAGGTTCTAACTGTCAATAAATTTGAGTCACTAAAGCTGGTAATATCAAAAATTCAGTACATATGTTTATCTAAATTGTTTTTAACTTAAAAAATCCAGTTACTTATTTAAGTTCGAATTTTATAAAGCCTACATTTCAAACAAATAGAGGCAGCAGTTATTACAGACAGTTGTGAATTTGAAAGCAAAAACAATACTGCGTAGAATTACTGGAATTATACAATTTCATGTAGTAGCACCAAAGTATTTTAATACTCGGCTTTATCTGCCTTTTCACCAGTTTTATATAAGCTACTGAAATGTCAGAGTTTAATTGGTATCCACGGAATGAAAATTATTCAGAACCAATTTTTATTTAATCAAGCTGATGAAGATGTAGATATTTTTAACCAACTTCATGTTTATTTATCACCCATTTTTAACGTAATATGGCGTAATTACTTATTTATTTATATTTGTTATGTAAGTACAATGTAAGATAAGGTGAGTTGGGCTAGCAATATCGAACCAAAACTTCACGATGGATCTATTTTCTTATATAGTAGAAATACTGTTTGTAAAAATATAATACAGGGCGTGATAGAAAAGCAAAATGTGAATTTTCGGCAACAAAATATTAGAATTTAATATCCTTCTTACCTGTATATAAAAATGCAAAAGTGTGTTAAAATTGGCTTTTGTGGCCCTTTCACGTATCTGTTGAGATTAATAAAAATATTTATTTTGGTTAACCGAATCATCAAGGGTATTATGACGCCTAAAAAAAAACAAAAATAGAAACCGACAGTTTATGCAAAAATGGTTGCGTTCAGAGACACTTTCTGTAAAAGTAATTAGAAGATTTTAAATCTCAGTAAATTATTACAAATTGTTTTTGACTTTCGAAAATTGTTGTTTCTCGAAATTAGGAGTTTTACGAAAAATTATCTAGAGTTAGGAAATATTACGGGATGATATGAGAAATTGTCCATAAGCGAACGTCAGCAGAACTGGAGTGTTTCTTCGTTTGTTTTGTTTAGACGTCGATAGTCGTGAGAATTCGATTAACCATGAGAAGTAAAATGTTTTAGAAGTTCAGCTATAAAACTCTGCATTGTTAAGGAAACATTTTTGAATATAGGAAGGCTACTTGAAAGAGTAGCCCAATATTGCGAAAACTGCATCCGTAGTTTCCGTGATATCCTTGCACTGCCAATTTCAATATTTTACATTTACTGACCCATGGCGAAGTGATAGTGAACTGCCTACGCCTATGACTTCTCCCTCGTACACCTCCAGACGGCAAACTCATAACAATTTTATGTTTTCAGGTATTACCGAGCAAATTCTGTGCGTATCAACAGCAACCCCCACACCGGATGCGATGCAAATTGCGCCCATACTCATTATTGCGCCATAACCCGGGTAGACTACGAGGAGTTCCACCAGTGTCTCAAGACGGCGGCGAGCGCTCTCGCTTCCTCCTCCAGATCGCTGATCCGTACGCCTATGGTTCAGTTAATTCTCGTCATGGGTGCTGTTGTGATAAGTTTAGTGTGATAAATTGCTTTGTGAAATAAAAGACAATAAATGGTAACGGTAGGTGATGCCTAGATCTTGTTTTGGTATACAATGGCCAATAGTTGAAATTGAAATAGGAGATTGTAATAAGTGATTCATAAATTTATGTTACTTCGAATAAAACTGTTGCATTTGTTTACTTATGGAACAGTTGGATTATCATTAGTCACATACACATGATATTTTTAAAACAAAGTTTGAGAAAACATTTTTTTATTAAGCACGGATGTAAAAGGAATTTGTAAACAGTAAGGGAAAAATGTAGTATCCAAAACATATTTATTGACAATCCCTTCCAAATTACTTATATGCATAGATCCAAATGAAACCTTATAAATGAAAATTCTTTGTTTTGTACATAGTGAGATTTTCATCTAACCAAAAATAGTTTGTTGCATTTTAGGTCAAACATTTCTTTTATTTTAAAATGTAGAAAAAAACTACTCTGTTTGATCTTTCCTGATAATATAGATTGTTTTTGAAGATCGAAAGGTCTATTTCTTTTAATGATAGATATATAAATTAGGGGCGGAGTTTTTATCGGACCTATTGAGCTATTCTGCAACTATGAAGAAGTCAATTTTATCAGTGTCAGTCAGTTTTCGAATTTACGTTTATAGGAAACTTTCCATTGCAACCAGGTGTCATGAGCATTCTGCAGATATACTTTCTTTATAGTGAAGATTACTTTTATGGAATATACAATTTTTATGCCTGCATAACACGCTAATAATAGCATTGTCAAAAATAAATATAAATTTGAAACTAAATCTTTATGCAGGAATAATATACAGCGGGATGCATATATCAAATTTATGTCTACCAGTTCATTAATCCAAATACAGATATGTTCTTCTCTTTATGATATCAGAATGATCTATAGGCAGTATTATCCAAAGTGGGTGACGACACATCCTGAAGGGTTAGAACGATTCAGTAACATGGTAGTAGCTTCGGGTGCAACCGGAGAGAGTAAAAAATAACTGAAAATATGATTTCTAAATACTGTTCGGATGAAGTAGTAGTGGAAGAAAGCATAGAAAATATATTGGTAACAAAGACTATTGCAATCGGTTTCAATTTAATTTAAGTGTAAGATAATAGCAGGTTTTTTTGGTGAGTGTGTCAAAATTCTTCCTTTCTATTATTCATTTATCTTTGGCAAAGAAAAATGTAATCCTGGTTTTGATTCAATAATTGGAGATGTTTCACGACTTATTCAATCACAATTATTATTATTCTGCAGTAGCTAGAACACACAGAATAAAATTAAGAAGACGCATTAACAGAATCTCCTTCGTCAAACTGTATTTGAGGGTTCATTCGAGTTTATTATTTCGGCTTCCAGGTTGAAAGTAATTAAAAAACTGAAAACAATAAAATGCAAAGAGTCTCTGATATTCTTGTGTACTTGGGAGTTTTTACCAATACCTAGAGGAATTTGTGTTGAAAAATAACCCTGTATTCAATAAACAGGGTTAGGTACAGTGTCAGTCAGAAATAGGCGTATAGATCAACTGATTGGAAAACCACTAAAGCAACTGAAACAGTGTGTACAGTTTACCAGTTTTATTCCTAAAATAATTACTGATTTAATTTTCTTATATATTTACATATTTGGATAAAACGTTCTTTCATGAATTATATTGATATAGGGTTTGTTGGTATAATCTATAATAATGACGGCAATAAACAATTGCGTCATAAAAGTAATAACCAATTTTTTATTGATTTTTACTTACGAAAGTAACTATACAGTTTATTTAGAAAAGAACATCAACAATTTTATTTTATATAAAATTTTAAGTAAACATAAATGATCACATATTGTTTCATGAAACGTATGAAAATATAGTTAATAAATAAAATTATGGATCACTATATAAAAATTTGAAAATGAATGAAATGAGGCATAATTACTGAGATGGAAACTATAAAATTAAAAAATTAAACAACGTTCATTATATACCAAGGCAGATCTATGCATCGATAAAGTAAATGTAAAAATAATGTTTAGGTAAAGACGTTAATTTACTCAAACTTCATATGGAATTGGTATCAAAAAACTTTTTTTACGAATGAGCGTGATTAACTACCTACGTAAAATATTTTTATATACGCAAAATACCAAATGTATCTACACCAGATCTAGAGCACAAAAATGTGTATGTTTATTAACTTCTCTGTGTAAAAATCTTGGAAAGACGATTGTGTCCCTAACACACTGTATTATAGAGCACCTTATTGCAGAAACCTTTAAGTTTATAGAGCTTTTTGACTTTTTATATCGCTCCTATAATACGTTTCCTTTTAGTATCAGTTTTAAGACAGTTTTTGTAAAAATATAATCCTAACGTTTATGCAAAAATTTTACATGATTGGATTAACATCTGCTTGCAAACACGGGACATCCGGTTGTTCATTCTATCAATATGATTATAAACCTCACATATTTACATCCATTCAGTTTAATAATTTCGTTCAATTTCTAAAAGTATTTAAATCTACGTCAAAAATTGGAAAGCAGTTAAATGTATTTACCTCCTGCAAATTTGTGGTGATAAAATATTTGTTTAGCTTCTGCATGAACAAACACAATTACTTACAAAAACGATGATAATGTCAGTTTCTTTATTAATAGTTATTGTGATTATTTTAATAATCAATTTAATTTTAATATATTTTATATGCGTTGCTATAAAAACTCGTTTATGAATACTTTTGGAAATTATTAGATTTGGCGTGAATTCCATAACAATTATTACGCCTTCCTGAAAGTAGAATTTTCCAATGAAATTTTAATTAATAGATTAAAACCAAGATATAAATAAATTTGAACAAATTGAATTCATATACAAAATTAACGACAGATGTACATAAACTGAACACAAAAAAATACCAGGTAGCTTTGAGGATGAGATTTGTTGGAACTATAATTTAAATTAGAAATAAGTGTAATATCTTTAAGAAAAAAAAAATGCCTTCTAATGGCGAAAACTTCTTGGCGGAAGATATTAATATGCATCGTTAGCTGTGAAAACCGCAGTGTGACATCCTACACAAATTGTGCCGATCCAGTTGCCGAGTGGCAGAAACTACTGTGTGCGTCATCGCCCTGATTTATTATTATTTTATACTGGGTGTAACAAAGAAGTCATTCTATTAACAAAGTACGGTGCTCTAAATATACCATCCCCTATTTTAAGTGCAAAATACATCGATTTTGTTTTTCAACAATTTATTATCTACTGTAATTAAAATTTTTTTATCAACCACTCCCCGCCCCTCATGATGACGCCATCAATTTTTTAAATAGCATCCAATAATTTTTATTTTGAACTCTGATTCTACTTGAAATTCTGCATATAGCAAATATCTTGTTACATGGTTGCTGTAACATAGGTGTTTAAATTTTATATATTTTTAGGTATTAATAATATTGTGTGAAACTAACTTAAAAAACCTTTCTAAAACAGTAAAAAAATAGGTGTTTAAAGTTTCAAAATGCAAAAATGATTATCAAAGCTGCCGCAGAATTAAATGAAATGACACGTGGATGCACATGTAATTAGCTATGAAAACAATTGCTAATATTAAATAATAGTATTTTATAGGTAACAAGGTCTATGTCCTAATTTGATTTTAAAGTGAATTTCTCATTATTCCATTCCTGTTCGAAATTATTTATATTTCCAGAACGCTAGTTTGGCAGACGGGAAACAATTGAATAATCGGATTAGTCTAATTACCCCTTTAGATTTCTTTCTTTATATTCTTATTGTTACAATTTGTTTCTTTTTTTTGTTTCTGACGTTGTTCCTGCATTGTCATTAGTTTAATTTTGTTGAATTGTTATTTAGACATTTATTTCTTCTTTCTTCTTTAATAGTGGTAGGGTATACAACAACATTCATTTGTTTAAAATAGACAAATATTCCATGAAAAATTTGATGACGTCACAGTGAATGTTAAAAATGTTTTCATTATCCAACAAGACCAAGTTTTGAAAATCAAAATTGACCTATCCAAGCGTTTTGCACGTAGGTAAACAGATTATTGTATATTTAGAGCATTCTATAGCAGGCGCTCGCACTGTATATGCGTATAAATATGCCTCCCTTAAAAGATAAAAGGTATTAAACTTTTAAAAATGTATTCTCGCAATAAGATCAATTTTTCAAGTAACAGGTTGAAATCTAATAAATATTCTCTTATTGTAAAAAACTGGTAAGCAGAGAAACTTGTCCATCTCATTAACGTACGCCCAAGGAGAGTTTATTCCAGTGTCGTAGTGAAACATTTTATTTAAAATATTTTATTTATATATATATTTTTTTTTGTAACACTTCTTTTTCAGTTTTGGATAGTCATGCAACGTTAGGAATAGTCACAGGGAAAAGAATTTTTTAAACTGTCATATTTTACCATTGAAAATACGCAGTTAATGATGCGCCATACTTTTCTGTTTCATCCTGGATACTAGCTTTAGTGGAACTTGGTTATTTCTTTCTATTAAGCAATTTTTTGAAGCTATAACTTCTACTGTAACATTACCAATCCTAGAAATATAGGTACAAACATTTTAATAGAGCATATTTCTTAAAAATGTATTGTTTTAATAGAACATGCAAATATATTCCAAAAAAAAGTTGTTAAAGTTACGCCTTACGATATAGTTGACTCCCCCTATATTTACGGTACTGTTAATTAAAATACAGAACTATAGAGTGGCTTCTGTAAGTACGGAGAACGTGTGTTAGTTTTAAACACATATTTTAAGGCTAGGGTAAGAGCGCCTATTTTTAAAACCACAATACCAAATCTTAAGAACGTGTGACCCAAAGAACACGCATATTTAAAGTTATAAAAATTTCAATATTTTCTCTGATAAAACTATAAAAGCTATTGAGTTTTAGTTGCTTAATATTATTCTCGTATTAACTACCTACAGGTAATACATGTGAATGATATTTGAAATTAAAAATGTGGTGCGTCTTAAGTCCTCCTACTCTACATGAGAATAACCAAAATATTCCATTTTTCTCGGTTTTACGATTTTAATGTCATTTATTCAGAACTGAATGAAATAATATAATTCAACCAAATAGGAGAAAACAAAAAAGTTCCTTAGAATTTTCATTTCAAATATATGAATTAAGAAAACAACCAAAAGAGTTCATTTACTGATGAAAATTATGTATGTGTGGTTTGTCTGCAGGATAGTGTTATCAATGGCGATCGATGAAAAATAAAATGGTAATTATTTTTGTAAGATTTTTAGAGATGATCTCTATGGTCACAAAGAGAACTTTCATAATAAAAAGTTTCAAATCAACGAAAGTTCTTCGATCGGTCATATTTGACAAAACTTCTATAACTAATAAAAGTTTAATATGTCTTTTGTTGCCTAACTTTATCTAATTTTTTATTATTTTACCGATAAGAAATTGACAAAATCCATACTTTTGTATTGTTTCTCTAATTTTAATATATACAGGGTCTAACAAAAAAGCATGTCACCCCATTAACTGCATATTTTTCACAACAAAATATGACGATGAGATATGGGCTATTGAAGTTGAAGTGTTAACATTGTTTTTCCGCAATAACATCAATTCTTCACATATCAGTTTATGTCAATATCATAGCGCAATATTTTATTTGAACTATTTTATGAAACTTGATAATTTTCCGTAAAATTCTTCTTTTTCAATATAGTTTTTATTTTTGAAATTCGTGCAACGTTGAACCGCAGAATATTGGGTTGCACTTAATAACATTTTTAATTTTCAAATTCTAAATAAACAGATAACTTACCGAGATTTTAAATATTTAATAACTGATTTTATTCAGGGTGTTTTTGAAAGTACGGTTAACCAGCTTTAACATTTTTTTTTATCTATGTAATTTCGATAACTAAGAAAAATTAAAGTATAGCATTTAATAAACAGATTATTTAAACACATAGTAATTGCTATGCATATTCGTCTTTCAACTTCATTTGTTTACCAACTTCTACTCATAGGATTAATGACCTATTTTACATTACTTCAAATACTTTTTAATTAAAAAATAATGTTTCCAAATCAATAGATACAAGGGACACGACTATTCAGTGGCCACAATACTTCCCTAATTTTAGCCCATTGCATTTTTAGTTTATTGGTTTATGTAAGACAATGTTTATACTGAATTGAACATGATGATTGAATATTAATCAACTGAAAAGATATTAGATTTTTAGTAATTAGAAAAGGCCATTAATGCATTACTTAAGCAGGTGGACATGTGGAGCAATTAAAATATGGAAGTAGTGAATATATCAATTTGGTTAAATTAAATTAGTGTGTTTAAATAATCTGTTTCAATTTTTAAACGAAATTAAATAGGAAAAAACCATTTGTTTGTGTAAAAATGGAAAATCTAGTTGGTTCTATGTCCAGAGACACTGCGTATAAATTCAGTTAAGACATTTAAAAACTTGGTAAATGATTTACAACTTGCTCCTTTGAGCGTTTCTTTAGAAATTGTTTCTCTGCGGTTATCTCTAACTGACTGCATCTCAAAAAAGAAGACAAAATTTCAAGAGTAATAAAATATTTTAAATAACATTTCTCACTACGATATTGAATGTCCAATATTGTCCATGACCGTACGGCAGAAAAAATGAGGGAGGCGAAATATCCCCCCAGTTTTTACGTTTGTTTTTAGGCGTAGTTTACAGCAAAACCCTTAAATCACAAGAAATACCTCCATTAAAATTCAAACTGATAAATGAAAAATTAACAAAGTTATTGCGGAAAAATAATTTTAAAAGTTCCAACTCCAACACCCTATATCTTTCAAGGTAGGCATTTTTGCATATATGTAAGTAGGGTTAAATCGTCATATTATTTTTCAAAAATATGCAGCTAATTAGACGACCTTCTCTTTTACACCCTGTAGATGTTGTTTGGTGAACTTTTTAGTTGTTACAGATATACCTTATTCTGTAGTTATTAAATATTAGAATTTAATACTGCTTTTCTGTAAAATTTATCTTTTGTAACTATTTTGGTTCTTCTCTTTATATAGATACTAATGAATTTTAAATCTCATGTAACTGTAGGCAATGAAATATTTCAATTATACCTGTTTATCATCCTTTATAAAGCAAAGGATTCTTCGAATCTCTTTAAATGCTTTAGGTCTGAAATCCGTTGTTGTCCACAATTGTATATATAATTTTGTTTTGTTTCTCATTCTGTGAAACATCGTATTATTTAATATATAAAGTTAACATAGTGTCAGCTTGATCGTAATTATCTTTTTTCATTTAATGGTCGAGGGGTTAGAAGAAAATTTAATCATTAGGGATTTTCCCCCAAAAATATCAGTCAAAGCTTAATCCATCCAATATGAAAATATGGTTGACTTCCAACTGGACTCGAAAATAATTCCTCTCTGCAAAAGCAAAAACAAGTAAACAAACAGAAAGCTTTGCATGAATTTACTTGTATGATATTTTGTTTGTTCTAATAACAATTGATAAGAAGTGATATCTTGCTTGTGAATATTTTTAATAAAAATTCATACTATTTAATTATAGCAGCGATATATGAGTTATGGTATCTTAATTTATGTATTTTATATAGATATATACAGATAATTAATTATATATTAGTATATAAGAAAAGTATACAGGGTGGTGAAGTTAGTAAAGTTACCGCTTTCATTAAAATAAACAATACCGAAAAAAATAAATTTTCGTACTTCCAGGCATTTACACACATTTATTTTTATATATTATTTGATTTATCACCCTGTACATACAAAGATCTACCCACTTGCTTCTGAACATTGTAGTGCAGATGATTTTGCATCATATTGAAAGCATATTTATTTACACACTGGTGCGAAATTATTTGAGCTTCAAGAACTATTTAGACATTATGCCAAAGTTGCAAGAGAAAGTTGCAAGATATGTGTCTTGTGTGATATACTTTAGGTAAACGATTTAATGTATTTTTGTATCATTTAAAACTAATGAAAACTGTACATATAGCGAATTGTTAAATGCGACAAAAATGACCAAAATTTTGCTATTATATAGCATTCTATAATATAGCTGTCTATAATCTACACAATAAAGTTGTTATTTTTAACAGTATACATGTATATACTTAGGTGTGCCTACAGACCTTTACTAAGTGCAGTGTGGTTCTAACTTTAATTGTTGATATATTTGTATATTATACGTTGGTATATGACTATAATATACTTTTTAAATATATTTTCGTTCGTAAGTATACAGGGTGTCCAAATATTTGATTTTCATGCTTATAAGGATTACTATATTACAGAGTGTTCTGAAAAACACTAGCATATTAGAATTTTGTTCCTATGATCCATGGGAAAATCTTTTCCATTTTCAAGATACACGGTGTTGAAAATATTTGTTTAGAATCTAGTTTCGGTCCTATTTTCCACAAAATTCGACCGAATAAACTAAAATTTTGTTATGTGGATTTCTGAGGAAGCTAAATGCTCTGAAGCTCTGTATGATATAGCCAAAAATTAATAACTCCAGAGCATTTAACATCCTCAAGAGCCCCACATAACAACATTACAGATCATTTGTTAGAATTTTGTGGAAGATAGGATCGAAGCTAGATTCGAAAAAAATATTTTCAACGCCCTGTATCTTGAAAACGAAAAAGATACATAGATTCATAGAAACAAAATGTAATATTTTTTGAAAATCTATCAGGCCCTATTTATGCTAATATTTTTCAGAACATCCTGTATACAGGGTGTTTCCAAAAGAAGTAACACAAATTGTATCGCGTTTACATAAAAATTACCTCAATAAAATGTTCACTCCTTAGGTCCACAGCTCTTTAAAATATCCAAAGAAAATGTGGAACAGCAGCTTTAATTTGAAAACCAAAAATGATGTAATATTCAAATTTTACACAAACTTTGTATTAATGTATGTGCAACTTCTCAACAATTTTTCGACAATATCTGCCCTTAAGTTATTTTTTGCTACAACTTACTTTTTTGCTTTAAAACTAACCGTTTATTAACAAAAAAAATAACATTTATTATCATTCGCAATACATCTTACATAATTGCAAGTAATAAACCATGTAAGTAGGGGCTGTCATGTTAATTTCTGTCATTAGAGCTTTTGTGACTTTTGTAAGTGCTTCCTTAGATTTGCTACTTAATTTTTTTTTACGATAACTTTGAAAGAATTATAGCAACTAATTTTACTAACGATGAGTATGTTGACATGCTGGGGGTATTTTTGCAATGTGTGCTTCAACAAGAAGAAAAGTTACTAAAGGTTTAATGACAGAAATTAGCATAATAGCCGCTTACTTAAATATTTCTTAGTTGCAATCGTGTGTTGTAATACAAATGATACTGGATTTTATTTTTTTGTTAATAAACGGTTAGTTTTAAAGCAAAAAAAGTAAGAGAGGTAAAAGTTTTAAAGTAAACCAGCCTATCTGACATATTTTTTAAAACTTAATTTTTATCAATCAAACAAATTTTAGCAAAAAATAACTTAGGGGATACTTATTTCAACTCCTTCCAAGAAATTTTCGAAAAATTATTGTGAAGTTATATGTATTTTACATCAGATCATTTTTATGCAAATATGTACATTTTAGATTTACCGGTATCATTTGTGCTACTACTTTGGAAAACACTCTGTATACATATGAAAACATGGTAAAGTTCCTAGAACAGCTCGACTATTTAAAATTGTCGCCAAAAATAGATTTCTATATCTTAGGAACTGGTTTAGATAGTTAGGTACATGAATTTAGAGTTAAGTAGAATTGTTTTATATATTTGATAATTTAGTCTGTTTGAATACTTAAGGAGATGAATTCAATTTTGAGTAGTAACCTAGAAGACTTTAATAGGTACCTATTGCATTGGCCTTGAATAAAAAAAGAGAAATTATTAAAAACAGAAAAGAAATATTATGCTCATCAAAATTAAGGAGTATTTAATGATTAGTACTAGGTATCAGAAGCATATCAAACATTTTGTCAGCGGCCATCTTTAACATGTCGTGTGCTCCCTTGGGACAGTCTGAAAATAATAATTTGAAAATATTTTTTTTAGAGTAAATATACATTTAATTTCTTTTTAATTGTGTATTCGTATTATATTTGTTCCTAACTTCCTTTAAAATTAATGCCATTATGACTGAATCACTCTGAATCCCAATTTTATTAAAATTCTGTTAAGAGTCATGGAGACACAGTAAAAAATGTTTTTTTTTTAAATTTGTAACGCCATGTATCTCGAAAATAGAGTCTCCGAACTTAATACGTTATAGAACAAAACTTATCTTTGAATAAGAAATTACTTTCTACGATTTCAGTATTTAAGATTAAATAATAATCAAATAATGATTGAATGAAATTTAAATATTTCATAAATCAGTTAATAAACAAGTTTCTTATATGCACACTTTGCAATATAGGTATCTGTACAACGTGTCTAGTCTCTCTTAGTCTACCATCAGTGTGACACTCTGTATACAAATATTTTTTTGTAATTTGTATCTAGATATTTTTAAATTTTAAACTGTCGGTTTGCATTTCAAATAAGTACCTACTAAAGTGTGTTTGATTTCCTGCATTTGTTGGAAAGTTTCTCGAGTTCAGAATCATACTGTATAATATAACACTAGACTAGACAAAATAGATTAAATCAAATTTTCTTGTTTCGCACGTTGTGACGTGGATGAACTTCACGGTTACAGTTTCCACTGGCACATATTTTTTTATTTGCAACAAGTTCTCCTCTAACATGTCTCGAAGGAATGAAGCTATAAATGATAATATTTCGTAAACCAAGCAACAAAATTAAAGTTATTTTTTCGTACAGATAATTTTGCTAAAGATTTTTGTAAAACTGCAGAATCCATTTCAGTTTTTTCTCTTAATTCTGTCACTCTCTGTAGTATATATTAGAAACGAGTTTATTAGATATTACCGTTAGGCATTGTAATGATATTTTATAATTTAATATGCAAAAATCGTGATACTGTAAAATATTTAATAATTATTTCTGTTTCTGTTTCGTAAAGAAATCTGTACGTGTATAGCAAATAAATCGTGTATCCATTTTTATATTCTAAAATGATTCTAAATTTAAGAATGCTTAAAAACTAATTGTATAAATGTGTATGACATTCTCGCCACTGTGAATAAACATATTACTGTTGTATGTAGTTGTTCTATTGGTTTATGTACCTATGACTGCTGTTTGGTATTTTTATTGAATTTCATTTATATTGTATATGATATAAATAAAACTATCGAAGGTTTTAAGTGTTTATGTTCCCTCAATCTCTCAATTTATTGAGATTCCTATATACAGTAGTTTGAAAAGTAGTGCAACATCAAGAATCATTCCGAATCGTCCAAAACTATTCGATCAGTTCAGTTGTTAACGTACTTTCGAATGCGACGTAAGACAGAGCTGATCAAACATTTTTGACAGTTCTGAACCAGTTCTCAGTGGCTGTCAGAACAGATCTTATATTTCAGCGGCCAATCCTCAATATTGTTAAATTTTCTTTAATTTCTCTCCTATGTCCGTGTATCCAGCTGGTCGTGTATCCATCTAATGCATCTAGCCGTCATTCCCCTTTTTAGTGATCGTTGTGTGCGCACGTATTTGTTCTAGGTACGAATTTCACAACGGGAAAATAAGAATAAGTATATTTACGTACTTTAGTTTTAGAATCAACAGTGAGAAGAGAAATGGATAGTTACTCGGGTGACAGTATTTCTAAGAAGGATCTTGTCACAAGAGAACTATTTTAGATCGGAATCTCCAAGGAATAGAGGCGCAGGTAGCCAATGAAAACTGAGGGCTTTTGTGATGTATGACACAGTCTATCTCAGTCCATCATTCGAGAATGTCTATATTTTGTCTTTATTTACTGGAATTTTGTGACGTCACCCGGTCCTGATAGCCCCAACCGTATAGTTAATAGACGGTGCAGGAACACAAACCTAGAAAAAATATAGACAGTGTTGGTTCATGATATAGGTCACGTGATAGGTCCCGCGTTTTAAATGTCATTAAAGAATGTGACCAATCACAGTAAACAAATGAGCATGGCAATATGACACTGGCACAGTCTATATTTTTTCTAGGTTTATGTGCAGGAAGCTATGCTTAATGAAGCGACTACAGCACCGAAACATTCTCAGGATAAACTAAACCAGCTATCTAGATTTTAGGGAGGTTGTAGAAGTTTGACGATATATTTTAAATCTTTTTGACAAGATTTGCTCTCCAGCAGTTGGAAACGGTTTGAAACTATCAAAAATATTAAACTGTTTTCAACTGCTGCAAGAACAAACCTAATGTTTATGCCATAATAGTTTTGACTTACTTGCACTTTTGTACTCAATGCGCACCAAGTGTAAACTCAGGTAAATCTAAATTTTGGTATATATTGGTAGAGCTCTAATAATAAATATTTGTACTAAATGATTAATTACGCTTAATGATTTCTACTAATTAAATACATACCTAACTGTGGTGGGTAGGTATTAATGCATAGATGAATGAGAACCCGCTCACTTATTAATTTTTTTATAATCACTGCAGATGTAATAGAATATTCATGAAATTTCAGTATTAACGGTATTATTATACATTTATTGTTTTTAAATAAAATAAAACTGCAGGTAGTAGGTATTTTATTTGGATACAGCCACGCGTGTATATTTACCTCCAAATTTTAATTGTTTTTACAATTAGGCTTTACTTTAAATAACCAGTATTAACTGCAAACAAAAGCGGCAATTTTGGCATGACATGCACAAAGTATTAACTATAACTTTGTGATGACATGTTAAAATTGTAGTGATCTGTAGAATACTTAAGTAGCTCATCCTAAAAATGTTGTAGGCCGCCACAATCGCTCTAGCGGCTTCCCGCTTATCGATAGAATAGTTTCCTTGTTTGTGAATCTTGTGAAAATATTTAAATAAGCTAGAGAGGAAATTGGAAGTCAAACGTCAGCATCACAGCAGCCGATCTCGACCTAGGCAAGGCAGTCGCTCTAGATCTCGTAGTACGATACCTACGGAGTCAAACAAGGAATCTTTCTAGACACCGACGAGAACCATCAGCAATGGTTACCTCCTCTCAACGGTCCATCTTTACAGATTATCGCTGTCCGGGAGATATGGAATCTAAAAACTCGAGCGCAGATCGAATCTTACAGGGTACGTCGGACGTATTATCCTTGTTTGATGATCATCATCTAGAAGATGTGGCAGGAAATGTCACCCTGACAGTGACACATCAGTCACCTAATCTGTGAAAATATTTAAATAAGCTAGAGAGGAAATTGGAAGTCAAACGTCAGCATCACAGCAGCCGATCTCGATCTAGACAAGGCAGTCGCTCTAGATCTCGTAGTACGATACCTACGGAGTCAAACAAGGAATCTTTCTAGTCTCCGACGAGAACCATCAGCAATAGTTACCTCCTCTCAACGGTCCACCTTTACAGATTATCGCTGTCCGGGAGATATGGAATCTAAAAACTCGAGCGCAGATCGAATCTTACAGGATACGTCGGACGTATTATCCTTGTTTGATGGTCATCATTTGGAAGATGTGGCAGGAAATGTCACCCTGACAGTGACACATCAGTCACCTAGTCTGGAAATAAATAATGACGATGAGCTCCCAGAGGACATTTTGAGGGCTTTAGGTAAACATCCACAAAGCGACAAATATACAATATTAAAAATCCATGGCGCTTTAATCATACGCTGGGGCCACATCGTATCAAATAGTATAAATAAGGAGGAAAAGAAATCATAGTAGCGCTTTACCTACTTCCGTCAAATTGTGAAGCCTTTACACCACCTTTAGTAAACGTCGAGTTGACTAACATACTGTCAAACCCTCTCCTCAAACGTTTTGTGATCAACCAAGGGGCTTCAGTTAATATTAGAGAGCAAAGAAAAACAAATAGCAAACTTAGGGGATTTGAGACGTATTTTGTCAGATCTAAACTATAACACACCTACTGTCAGACGAAATCTAATCATGCCAAGTTTAAGTAAAAGTGTTAGAGAAGAAGTGAAAAAGACAAAACCTATCTTTTTCCTTTTTGGTTCTGAATTGGGAGAGATAAAGAAACAAAAAAAATCGGAAGAGGCTAGTAAAGACTAAAACCTGAACAAGCTACAAGCTCTACTGCTTGCAATAGATTGAACTCATTAACATACGAAAGGGTTCCTAAATCATAGAAGAGAGGGGCAAACCAAAACAGTTTCTTTAAACACATACTCACTTCGTCGTTCGAGAGAGACAAGGCCACTGAAGGGAAAACTCTTGAAATCGGAGAGTACTATCGGCGGAAGTACTAAACGTGAGTAATATTATGGCAGGTGGACTTAATTTATTTTACTATAGATGGTCAAATATTACTACCAGCAAACTAATTATATCTTGGATTAAAAGTTAAAAAATCCCATTTTTAAATACATCGTGACGGCTTAAAATTCCTTCAGGTAAATTTTTAGCCAGCGAGTGTTCATTAGCAGATGCGGCTATTGAAGAGCTGCTTCATATAGGGGCAGTTCAGAAATATACCCCATGTAAAAATGAATTTATTTCAAATAAATTCCTCAAAGACAACCTAGATGGCAGGAAAAGATTCATATTAAATCTTAAGAATTTGAAACTACTTCTTCAAGCACATTTCAAAACGAAGTATTATAGAACGGTAACAAAATTAATTCAAAAAGATAATTTTCTGACTACAGTGGATCTCAAAAATGCATATTTCCTGGTACCATTGCATCCTGATCACAAACAAGAACCAGAGATTACAATATATGTAGTGAACAATATTTAGTCATTACAGAAAACATATTCAAATGCAAACGGTCCTAATTCGATTACTTGTCAAATATCTAAACAAATGACGGTTAGATGGACACACGTCCATCTGGATACCATGGACACAGGAGAGAAATTAAAGAAAATTTAAACATAGTACTACAGGGTGTACTACATGTTAAATTGATATCTATGATATGATGATGAATTATGGACGAACATCATTTGAGATAAGTTTGTTTGATCACTAACTTTATTAAGGCAAATTTGGTTCAACTGTTTTACATTGCAAAATACGCTGTATAAAATACAGTTGTGTTTTTTCAAATAAACTTAAATTTTAAATTTCTAAAGATAGAAGTACTTGTCATTGCAGCTAAATTACACCGATAATTTGCACATACGCATAAATTTAACTGCGTTTTCTAGACCTCAAAATAAAACGGAAAGTTTTCGACATACAGGGTATGAAAGATTAGTTCTTGATGACGGTTTTTAATTAGTATTTATTACCCAAACGCTTGGACATAAATTATTGAAATTTGGTACAATGCCATAACTTTTTATGGTCTTGAATAATGAAAAAATTAAAACTTTGAGGATTTTTACACAAAAAGTATATTTTGTTGAAATTCGATGTCGGCAACGTTTGATATCTGGGCTTTTAAATTAAAGACAGGAAACAATTTTTATATCAATCAAATTTATATGTATGTTTACTTCTTAGTTTTTATAAATAAAAAATTACACCTGATAAATTTTTGTAAACTTCTGAAACTAAAAATATTTTACTACATTTTTTTCACTATTCGTTATTATTTGTCCTCAGCTATAATTTCTGAAATGTATGCGTATATGTAAATAAAATAATATCCTGTATAGTTAGGTAACTTACCTAAGAGTAAGAAAAGCAGAAAATGAGCAGTGCATTTCTTAGCTGCATAAATTCAAAATTACATTTTACTTTTTGTGCGTGTGACCATTAAATTTAAACTAGAATGTAAAACTATAAGAACTATTAATTCAACTAACTATTAAATATGCACTGCATCTAGTGAACAATTGGATATAGGAACAACATATTATCTTAATAATCATTAAGTTACTAATTGTTTATTGTACCTATTATCTCTCTAAAAAAATATAAAATTTGAGAGAAGATAAAGAAAAATATAAAATTTGAATCATAATAGTAATATAAATTTATTTCATTGGTAATTGAAAATAGCGTATATTTATTAATAGCGCATTTATAAGCAAAAAGCTTCAAAACAAAGTTCCCTATTTTTAGTGATGTAAGGCTGCACCAGCTCGTGTCAGTCCTCTAAACTACATTATACATGAATGCAGATACCTGCTAGTAAAATTATTGCTCTGTGTTGTGCTGCCACGTTGCTACTAAATTTAGAACTTCATAGAGAAAGTAGCATAGCTAAATTCTGTTCTGCACTAACTAATAAATTAAATAGATGAAAACTTTCTTCATAGGAATAGGACGGGTTTCCATCTACGCATAAAACTTCACACATCAAAAAGCAGAAATAATTATTATTTTAAATTTCTTTCGCAAAGATAATACAGTTACAAACTATTTCTCATATTTCTAACAACCTGCAGATATGCATGACACGTATCATATTATCTAAATAGAGCATCTCACGTTAATAATAACTGAAAATTTAAAGATTTTGGTAACTTTTATTAACAACAAAGTATTTATCATTTCGGCCAACAATAAAAATCTTGTTTGGTACGCAGTATTCCCATAGGTCCATCAGTGTATTCGCAAACTCCCAATTTTTTGAAAAGTAAACAATTACTTTTCGGGTTCCCCCATTTACCTTTAAACGTCGCCCAAGAAGGAAGAAGAGTTCTTCCCAAATGGAAACTTTTTATATTAGTCCATGTCTTCCAAGGAATTCCAAACCTGAAAACTTTTCGATATATTTGGTTCTGTTTTCTAATTAGCTACTTCATGTCTTTAGTTGGGGCATTAGAACTGATAAGCGGTAGGATTTAGGAAATATTAAAAAAAATAATAATTTTAGATTCAATGACAATATAAAGGGTGTCTTTAAATGAAGTAGCAAAAATAAAACCACAGATATAACATGTAGGAAAATAGATTGTTTCAATAGTCAGATGGATACACTAAGCAGCAAAAAAAATTCTGCCATTTAAAAGAAACATGATGTGCTTCTACTAGTGACGTCAAAATTAGAAACAAATTTGAATTTCTTACCCGCAAAAACCCATGATTTACAAATTTTATGTAAATATTTGGATTTCTTAAGAACTAATCTACAAATATCGAAAATAAAATTTTATCTTTGATACCCTGTATCTTTTTTATTATGCGACTTGGGACATAGGTATATTAGGTTAAATCGATTTATTTTCACTTAAGGCATCTGTGGTCTCATTTTTGCTACTTCATTTAAAAACACCCTGTATAAGCTGATTCACGGCGATGGGCAGTTAGAAGTTTTCATGACTGCAGTTATTTTTTTTATTTTGAAAATTCATCTTCCTGTTTAATTAAATATGATCTTTTTAATTAAAATGTTATCATTATCGATTACACCGGAAGTAGTTACCAACTTCTGTTATTTCAATTAGAATGATATCATTTTTATTAAATTTTTGGATTTATTTTCTTCAATAATACTTTTATAAAATTTTTCTATACCTAATCATTGTTGTTTTCGAGATATTTACAATATTTCCTTGAAAATAATTTTTCATTGTTTTTTTTTTTTGGAATTTGCTATACCTATTTATTGCTACAGAAGTTAAGGAACAATTTTTTATACGACGAATAGTTGAATCTATAAGCTTTCTAACAGTGTCCTTAATTAACAAGTGGCTTAATTTTATACGAAGTGTTGAAAAATCAAGTTCCAAATTCACTTAACTTCAAATCGTCAAAGCTATTTTGTTTTTGCAATGGAACGCCCTCTATATGGTTTTTTGTGCTAAATTGTATATTACGCATTATTACATGCATACATCTTACTATATATTACACTTTTCTATACATCTACCTATCTATCTTACTTTCTGTGTAAATAAGAATGTTTGTTAACAATTTAAAAATTACCTCGATACATCATCTGAAATAGTTTGCCGAAATAGTTATGAAAATGATAGTAATTAGAACTATTACATGTATCTAAGTGTGTTTTCAAAACGTGAAATACCTGCACAATAATTATAATGGCAAATATTGAAAACTACTTAAAGCTTATTTTAATGCTGGTGCCAAATCTATGGGACTCCGGCACATTACCTATGGAGTTGACAAAGAACTAATAGCAATGTTCAAAAACAGTTAAATTGGACACAACGGATCATGGAATTGGTCCCCTAGAACTCCTGATTTGACTCCCTTAGTCTGTTATCTAAGGAGTCACATCAAATGTCAAGTATACTTCACTCCGGTTCATAGAAATCAGGAAATGTGATAGCTAGTTTTAAACATATTAATCACGATCAAGAAAAGCTGCGAGCAGAGAAAAGGATGTTACTGTTTAAGACACAACGGAGGCCATATTAAACATAATAATTAATTAATCATTATTTATAAACCGTAATTTGTTTAATGTAATATTTTTGTTTCATAATAAAAATGTTTTCAAAACACACAGACTTAGTTCTAATTACTTTAATTTTCATAGCTGTCTCGGCAAAAAGATGACGCATTCACCTAATTTTTATTATAAAAAAATCTCATTTACACAGCAAATAAGATACATAGGTATAGGGAAATGTTATACGTATCAATATAGAAGTCAGCACAAGATGTTCCGTTAAAAAAATAGTTTTGTCGGTTTGAAGCTAACAAAACTTGGCACTTGATTTTTCAATATCTTGTATGAAATTACCCCACTGCAAGACATTATTACAAAGTTTAAAAATTCCACTACTCTTTGTATAAAAATTATTTGTTTAACTTAAATAGCATTCAACATTATTAATTTCAAACAACGCGATGAAAAATTATTATATATATATCGCGAAAATGACAGGGATTAGGTATAGTCTTATGAAAATCTCATTGAAATGACATGAGGGTTCCCAAAAATTAATAAAGATTATTTCATTCTATTTAAAATATAGTGTGTGAACCAGAAGTGACAGTTTATCGAACATATTTTTATTTCACTGTCGATGTACAAAAATAATCAGTCTCTTTAACCATGAAAATTTCTAACCTGCTTCTAACGGTCCATAGCCGTGAATTAGCCTGTACCATATTAGTTAATAGCTATCAACTGAAATCAGTGCATTAACAGTGGATTATATAAAATAACTTTTTCCATATTTTTAATGGTGCTAAAAACTAAAATATACAATAAAGGAAAGTGATATGGCAAAATGCATTTTTGTAGGAATTAAAGGGTTCAATGTAAAATGTATTTTACTGAGTTGAGATAAATAAGTGCAGAATATTTCACTTCCCTTTAAATACATAGTAACGTTGTAGCAAAAGTAAAATATAACTATTCATACATATGAACCCCAAATTAACTGTTGTTGCCTCAAGCCATTTTTTTTGTAAGACAGTATAATGTGAAATATTGCCGTTATTTGCCAGTGTTCTTTTGAAAAAATCAAAAATCCCTTTTACATAGGCCAAAAGATGGTTAACATTTTGGAACTTCAGATCATTAATCGAAACATATTCTTTACTATAATCGAGTTACGTTAGGTACGCCTATAACAACCAATGTGGCTGTTATAGGGGAAGATTTCCACTTCACTGTGCTACTTATAATAAAAACGTCCCTGATCATAACATCCTATTTGTAAATCCTGACAGAGGAAAAGTAACTAACATTTACTCCACCCATCAAATGTAACAGCTGGGACACAAGGATATTTTATTCTTATAAGTATTAACTGGCTGCGATTTCTACTAGCGCAACATTCCGGAAGAGTAAACTTGATTTTGTATAAATCTAAAACATCTTGATAAAAGAGCAGGTGAAGTGTTCTTCGCATGCTGATGTTGAGAAAGCTGGGCGAATATGCATGCTGAAATAGCATGTTGCCCCTGCTAAGATAAGTTCAGTAAAAACTTTCAGTTACGATCCATTTTCGAAATCGGCATCGAATATAAAACGAGATCTTACATCACTTACATCCAGCGAGGGAGCAACGAAAAAGCACGCACCAGGTGCAGCTTTGGCTGTTAAACCTCCAAACCTATGAGGTTGGGCACCCAAAGGCAATATCTTAGCTCCTATGATGACAAAAAAGGAACACCCAAAGAAATTTTGTAGATGCACGAAAGATCGTAGTAGTGGAAAGTGCTGCTGTAAAAAGGCAGCAATGAGTTACTCTCGATTATGCCAAAACTATCAGGGTCTCTATCCTGAAACATTTTCAGTTAATTTTGTTTTGTTAATATTTTTACGTTTTCTCCTTATTAGTTTTCATAAAATAACAATAAAATTTATACATTTCTACTTAGGTTTTAATTTTTTTACAATTAGCAAGAAATTGGTAAATATATTAGCTTGTAAACAACTTGAATTTTAAAGAATTCTCTTGAAAATTCATTGCTTCATCAACTAAAATATTCAAAACTGAATGGAACTAATTTTATAGACTCTCATTTTTAAGTAAATAAATTTTTGCTGCAATGCATCTTTTTCGAATTATAAGCGAAAAACCAAAAAGGGGTACCTTTCAACTTCCTTCCCTCCTGAAGCGGTCGGGCTAGGGGCGGAGACTTTTTATTTGTCTCATGGAAAAATGTCCCCCCTCCTCATTTTTGGGCCATTCATTAACTAGCCTATTCGCTATTAGCATTTTAATTGCATATAATGGAAGCCAATGACAAAATACAGTAGATGGTTGCCATTAACATCAAAACAAAATGTGACTTATCTATATTTTGCTTCGGTTCCTTCAGTTATAGTTAATTAAATAAAGCATAACTACCTACACATTTTCGTTTATCATTTAAAGATTTGGCGAATAAGACGGATTTCAAAGGAATCTACCATCTACATGTTCTGATTTACAAAACGAATAAAGCTATACAAACCCGTTTCTATCAGTCAGCTTAGGTACCCTAATAAAGTCGTGTTCACCAGGTGCCCCCCACAACCCATGAGATCCATATGCAGAAAATAATACTGGGTGTCCGCCTTGTGCACGGACAATTTGTGGAAATTTCGGCACTTGCGCAACTCCTTTTCTAATTATCTTTGATTCATATTTAAAATACCTCCTTTTCTCATCGTATTGGTAATAAACACCAGCGTCGTGAACAGCTAGGTACAGTTTGTCTGGAGTAGTTTTTCCAGCAAATGATAAGCTCATGTGCTCCCAATCGCCCACGTGGTTGCCTAATGTTTTTATATTTCCAAAACATTTGTTAAATATTTTAGGAGTTGGAACTCTTCCTGAAAAAGACATTTTATATCACAAGTTTAAGTTTAGTTCACGAGTAGTGTCTTACCTAAAAAACATACTTCTTTTCCTTCATTGTACGGGAAGAAAATCCAATAACTTACATGGAAGTAGTATTTGTTCTCATTTCTCTTATAAGTTGCATTAATATCACGTGCTAAAGTAGTTTTATCAGATGTATGAAAACTGTTATAAGGAGAGCAATAATTCACTATCGCATATACAGGAACAGAGTGGACCTTTGGATTTTTTCCATATAAGAATGAGGTATTATCATTTTTCAGTTCGTCTAAAATAAGAAGACTGCTTTATACAAATGTTGTACATAGTATGGATAGAGGGCAACTAAATTATTGACACAATTTTAAACATTTATACTCCTCTGTGCATCAATAGTTTATACTAATACGTATTTTCAAATGAGTACAATATATTAAACAATATTTTTAAAATAATCGCATCATACCTAGCGATCGATGAGTGACTAGATAGTAGCTTTTTGAGTTGTGTTTAGAAAACATTCTACTGTAGGTGTTTTGAATCTTTTTCCCATTTTCATCTGCGATATATACATAATTTAAAAATTCTTCCACGCCTAGAGGCATATATTTCTCATCGGGTGACATCCATATTAAAGGAGACCACTGTTTCACCAAATGGTCAACTAAAAATAAAAAAGGTAATACGCAAATAGTAAAATTCCAGACACACATACTTCAGCAACAGAATTAGTGAAAAGATAATTTGTATATTAAAGTTTTTCGAAGAAAAATCATATACCTGAGTGAAATCTGAACGAGAATAAGATTATCAAATCGTAGAAGAAACTGATGTTTCAGTTATACAATATATTCACGAGAGTAAGAATTGGGAGAGATTTTTAATTTTATTTAATATGTTGATTAGCTCTGTATTCAACATATTAGTAACCTGTTGTGAAAGTGTATTTGTGTACATTACTGGTGTCTATCCGTAACAATTTTGACTCCTCTTTATTCAATATAAGATGCTGTGCTATCAATTTAGAATATCATTATCCCCACTACATTACTTTTATAAATGAAAATATGAAATGTTTAGGTACGGCAAAATTAATAACTGATATTCAGTTGGTATTTTATACATTTTTTACCTATATTGATTTTTTCAAAGATACCTGTATAGGGTGTTCCGAAATTATTGGGACACAGAGCAAGAGTAGTATTTTATACATTGTGGTGTTCCTATATTGTATATCACAGTTGAATATATTCTCATGATTTGTTTAGATACGTATACAGGGTGTCCCGAAATTAATGGGACATAGAGCAAGAGTAGTATTTTATAAATTGTGAGCTACGTACATTGTATATCACAGTTGTATAGTTTCTCATGACTCTTTTAAAGGTACCTATATATGGTGCTCTAAAATTAGTAGGATACAGAGCAAGAGTAGTATTTCATATATATGTGGTGTACTTATATTGTATATCATGGTTGTATATTTTCTCATGGTTTTTTAAAAGATAAGTCAAAATTAAATAGTTAAAAAGATACAGGATGTCAAAGTTAAAATTTTATTTGCTATATTTGTAAATATTTTTTATAAAACCCAAATATTTGCACACATTTTGAAGATAGGGTATTTATAGGGGCGAGAAATTAAATGTATACATTTTGGATTTTTTTAAAAGTTATTTACAATTATGGAAAATAGAATTTTAACCTTGACATTCTGTAGATCGAAACATTTGGATAAAGTATATTAGGCTTAATCAGTCTATTTTGAAATTAGCAACCTAACATTAAGCTCTGTTCGATTATTAATGATTTACTCTCTTAATTATAAAAAGGAAATGGTTTCATATGAATGTTACTACTAAGAATGTCAATGTCAGCTGTTTAATGGAATTGCAAAATAATTGAACGATCAAACGAACTTACTTGTGAAATTTGTTCGCAATCATTCAGTTCTATATTGATTACGAAACCAACATTATTTTATTCTGAAAATATGAAATATTCCTATAATAGCTATTTATGATATACGTGTTAAAAGTAAGATTTTATTTTGTGAGTGAAGATGATTAAAAACGAGCGTAGCGAGTTTTTTAACTTCACGAACAAAATAAAATCACTTTTAACACGTATATTATACACTATTTTTTCTACAAAACAACCGGAAGAACTTTAAACTCAAAATAAGAAATCAAAAAATACTACACAGATCGCAATGTTTATGAACCAAAATTTTCGTAGCAACCAGTGCTGTTGTTAGTCACGGAAAAAACGCAAAAATATTGACAGCATTTTCTAGTAATATTATAAGTATAATGAATAATCTCGATAATGAGCGTAACGAATCCATCCCTGCTGAAATCGAAGAAGCCGCCAGTCGAGCGACATTGGAATTATTGCCGGCGAAATCAAAGGAACAGTACGAAATCGCTTATAGATACTTTTCGGAATGGTGCAACATTAAAAAGGTCCCTGGGAAATGTTACGAAAGTGTTTTACTGGCATATTTTGAGGAAAAAGCCAAGATACGGAAATCATCAACGCTGTGGTCAAATTATTCCATGATCAAAACTATGTTAAAAATAAAGCAAAATCAAGATATAAGCAAACATTATAAACTTATTGCTTTTTTAAAACGGAAGGGTGAAGGATATCAAGCAAAAAAGTCAAAAGTTTTGACGAAGACGTATATCGACAAATTTCTCACAGAAGCAGAAGACGAAAAGTATCTGATGATGAAAGTCGCAGCAATAGTGGGTGTCTTCGGGGCATGTCGCCGGGAGGAATTGTGTCAGATGACCATCGACAATATCGAATATTTGGGCACTTCGGTTATTGTGACCATGCCAGATACTAAAACAAAAGTGCCTCGGACTTTCAGTGTTGTTGGTGAATTCCATTTAAACTTTTTTTAGAAAGTATATGGCACTCCGGCCACCCAACGCTGACCATAGACGACTTTTTCTTAAATATATGAAGAATAAATGTGTGAAGAATCCAGTCGGAATTAACATGTTTGGTAAAATGCCTGCCGACATTGCAGAGTTCTTGAATCTACCAAATCCTCAACTCTACACCGGACACTGTTTTCGTCGTTCATCGGCGACATTGTAAGCAGATTCTGGTGCAAATCTTACTACCATCAGGAGACATGGAGAATGTAAATCTTCGACGGTAGCTGAAGGCTACATTGAAAATTCACTGGAATAGAAGAAGGAAATTGCGTACCAAATACTTCCTACTGCTGCAACTACTAGCAAGACCACCAGTACTACCAGTAGTATTTCTACAGAAAATAGATGTGTCACACATGTTGACAGTAAAACCAACTTAAGTATGATGACTACGCAGGGAATTACAATTTCAAATTGTTCTAATTTTACTATAAATGTTAATAGTAATAAGTTAAAATGTTGGTTTGTACTTATTCAAAATAAAAAGTTGTTCATGTATTTGTTAAAACGTTTTATTAATTTTCAAAACAAAATTTAAATAAACTTTGATTTACTTTTAACACTAGTGTTAAAAGTAACTTACTTTTAATACGCTTGTCAAAAAATTACATTTTTAACATCAAAAATGACAATTAAAAAGCCCACTTTTAACAGTTTTGTAGAAAATAGTGTTTACAAATTTATAGTTGTCCATATTGATGTAAAACTGTTTTCATGATAAAGAAAAACTACTATAATGAAAATATCTCATTTTGTTATACTTTTCTGAAAATATAATAATAACAACATGGATAACATATTGCCGATGTTTCATTCAACGCAGGTAGGAGCATCAGTTCTCAGAGTACTTTGTTTCACACAATATTATTGATACCTAATAAAAATTTTATAAAACAATAAAAATCGTGACATCCTTTTACATATTTAAAAGAGAGAGAGAGAGAGAGGGTCATCCCTACATCAATTTTAAGGGCTTAAAATATTTTATTTTGAAATATAGGACATTTAATTATGAATAGGATCAATATTGCTCCAATATTAGTAATATTTGGAAAACCATTTCACAAAGCACCTAAATATTTCAATGTATATATTCTTTGCGGTGGACATTTAAAAAATAATAGTAAAATATTCCATTGTTACATAAGCATCCTGTAAGTGTAAATAACTTTTTTGAGGTTATTAGATAAATGACAAGAAAATTTTAAACGTGCTTTCCTTGTTTTTAAAAGCACGTAACTCAATGGATTGTCATAATGTATAAATAAACTCAAATTGAATTACTTGAAGCCAACTTCATCTAGTAAGACAATAGTACTGATATGATATATTGACCTTGGTAGACATTCCTTTGTAACATTTAAAATTAGTTTATTATTGAAGATAAATCTGTTTTTTCAATTTCTCGAGGACTATTCTTCCAAATTTTAATTTTATTATACCAGTGGGTAAATTTAAGCACTTTCAAATGAGTATCCTTTGTTATTTACCTACAGTTATAAATGTTATTTAGATTAAGGGTGATATTTTTCATAGTTCTTTAATCAAGCGAGAAAATAAAAAACACTTAATTTTCGCAATATCTTTTATCTGTTAAAAATTTATTTTAACACTTTTTCACATATATTGAATGAATTTTTTATAAATTATTTGGGAGACAGAATCTATGAAAATGTAAACAATAACAGACATAAACAGCACATTCATTAAAATAATACTACCTTCCGATGTGTCCTGTGGCTGGATGTCTGTCGAGACATATGAACATAACAAAAATAACAACACTCCACCATTGATCATGTCTGGGAAAATACATGACTTCAATTTAATTAATATTTTTGACAGTTCATTAAATCAAAACCTATAGCGGTCACAAACAGTTGAGTTTGTGGACGACATGAGGAATATACACTAAACATCGAACAACTGACAATTCTCAAAGTATGCCGTTACGAAGTAAAATTTACTATTACATAGTTCTTCATTATGATGACCTACACTTCGCCATTCTAATATGGTGCGGCTGAATTGCACCAATGAATATATTACTCTTTTGATTTGAAATCAGTAGTGTGCATTGGTAGTGTTGTAAAATGTTACTAAACAGTGACACAATAATCTTACAAATATTTTGAAGACCAACTAGTATCATTTTAAAGAAACATGTAGCCTGCATAATAGCGTTAGTTAATTAATTATTTTCTTCTTCTAAATTATAAGAAGAAACAATATGGTAGGGTATACCTACAAATAAAAAAATAAACAAATGGTCTACGAGTTGCAAGAGCCTAAGAAGTTATGCTTATTGAAATGCAAAAAGTTAATTTGCGACGTGATTAAAAAAATAGGGGTGATATGACGGATTTACCTTGACTTGCCAGAAAATAACATATCGTTTTTGGTATTGCACTATTCGCTGTTATCCGAATATTATTTTTTGATTTATTAATCCTATATCGCTTAAAGTAATTTCGTGCAAGTATAATATTTCAAAACAGTCATTGTCCAGTAATGATTCAAAACAGTGACGCAATATTTGCAGATCATTCTGATAAATTACGCTAACAAGAAAGTATTTATTCTAACTTCACTTTTTTATTTCGTTTTCACTGTTAGTGCACTGGTTTTGTATGGGAAAAATCTAAATATACCACATAACTCTCAATTCTTAAATATGAAAGACAAACACTAATTTCGAAACAATGCACTGTTTTGGGATTGTTTCAAACTAGTTCCAATCGTGAGAAAACATATGCAGTTTCCAAGCTTCCATAAACAAAGATACTTAATAACATATAACTTAAATAAATTCCACCTCCTTGCTATTCAGTTTACTAATCCAGCTTCATATAGTTTAAAAGTTCGCGCACATTATGCCTGCATGGACTAGCACGGGTCTGCACAGCACAGACCTGCAAAGTCTGTTCATGAAAGTTTCTGCATGAACCGGCATCTGCAACGACCGTCATTGCAGGTCGTGACGGTGGCCTGCAATTTCTAAGCTTGGCCGCGCTAGTCCAACGTAAGTTCTGTTCCCACAAAAGTCAGGGATGGGTTTCAAACTGTTAGAAATATTCGACCAGATAAGTTGGAATGTGTCGCTGAACTGTCGGACATCCTTGCTTATCAACAATCTTTATTTACTTGTCTTTCGCCAGATGACACAACGCTACGAAATCTTGTATTTTGGTGGCGAAGACGATCCAAGAGTTCAACGTTTTTTTGTGACATTCGGAAATAGTGAAAAAAAATTTTGTTGGCCTCTAGTTCAGATAATAAATGATGAACTTCACCGTACAGTTTTCTCGTTTTATTGATAGGGTGAGTAGGGACAGTATGTAACTAGCTTAGTTGAGAAGAAAATTTTCCGGGCCCACATCTTTTTTCAAGGCCCATGCCGGAGCCCATTCAAAAAAATCATGTGCTGTTTTAATCTTGGTGACTCTTATAATTTAAAAATGTAATAATATTATACACATTTATTAATTAGGCACTGATTTAACATAATATTTATTTATTTAATATAATAAAAAGTTCTAGAGGTCTCCACTAACTGGTAAAAACTTATTTTGGAACAAAAATGGTGCGAATTATTATTTATTACAGGAATGCATTACGATCGACAATAGCTCAAGACCACTTGTCAGATGTTTATTTGTCTGATTTAGCTAAAAATTGTGACTTTAGCGCAACAAAAGATTCCTTTGCAAGACGAAACGCAGACAACTCCATTATATTAAGTAAGGTGGAAATATACCTTGTCAAAAACTGTTCAGGTGTTTGTTTACTGTTTCTTTATTTAATATTCGATATTTGATAATTTAAAGTATAAAGTTACGCTCCATCTGCCTCATTTAGTTGTGTTGTTTAGAATATACGACGTTTCATCTTAACGATTTAGGTCTGGTCCATTCTGAACATTTCAAAATGCGCGACATAATACAGTTATTTCAAAATGGAGATAATACATGCTAATTGCTAATGCGTTGTTAGTTGACGATGAGTAAGGATAACTGAATTTATTGAAATGAGAGGCTGAAGACTGGTTCCAAATATTTATAATGTGTAAACACGAATGTTGTTCCATATTATTTTATCCTCCTTTCAAGCGAAATAAAAATGACTTCTCCGTTTTTGGTCATTTTCTTTGAAGCGACTATAGATCACACGCGATGAATTTGTTTCTGGAACAAGTTGAATTTTAGAGGCTTCGATTTTCAACGACTGGTAGGGTCAAATAGAAGGCAATGGGCCAGTTATAAGGAAACCAACTTAAGCGAGTGGCCCGATTAGAGTAGCGACTAAACGCTTCGTCTAAACAAAATAGATGGACCGTGCCTTAAATGTATTAAATGTATTAAATTAATATAAATTATTAGCTTTACGTCTTATTCGTTGATTTCTTAAAAACATGAATGTGTTATTGAATATACACATTTTCATTTTGTATCAGTGTATGAAACTATTTAATTAAATAAATCCAAAACCGTACACTGTAAAAAAATAATTACACATTTTAACATAAAAGAACACAATATTGTGTTAATCGAGGTCCACACGAGATTGTGTATATTTTTACACATTTCTCTGTATATAGCAGTGTGTCAAGGGTTTAACATAATCCACTGTGTTAATATAACAAAAATGTTATGTGTGACTTTTACACATTTTAGTGTTATTTGTATAATTAAAGGTGTAGGCTTTACACATTAACATGTTAATTTGATTGTATAATAGATATTGATATGAAAGACTCACCTACATTATTAATTTGTTAATTATGTTCCTGTTTCGCTTTCGAAATAATTTTTAATAAATATAATTTTTGAAATACCTACCTCTATTTTGACGTTTTCTAGAGGTTTTGCCAGTTGTCAAGAATGCTTTGAATATAGCCTGGAATGTTAATTTATCTGTGGTAGTACATATTCTAATAAGGGACTAATAATATTCTAGTAAATCATAAACAATAAAACAATAAACATTAAACAAAGATGTATTTAGGCACTATATAATAGGAGTTTACGAAAATCAACTGGTAGTGATCTGAACATATAATTTTCTTTCTTTTTCTTCGTTACAAAAAAATCAGATTACAGAGTATTCTAAAATGTCAGAGTGAACTCCTAATATTTTTAAGAGTTGTATTCCTAATTAGTTTTAGCTTTATTACAATTATCAGTAATATTTGTTATAGTTAGGTAAGTACTTACCATTTTTCTTGATTAAACCTCAATTTAAATTTAAATATTCTCCATTTGAACACAGTGAACGAGTGTTGGATCAGCTGATATAGTGCAGCTGCGCAGTTGTGCTGAATCAGTCAGGAGTAGGGATATAGGACACAATTAAGATGTGTGCGTGTTAAGTTTACACAAAATGGTGTACGTTTAACACATCACTGGTAAATATTACACAAATTCAGTATATTTTATTATAATACTAGTAATTTTAACACATTTTGTGTAAAACGTATAAGAAAGCCGTAGTGTGTCAAACTATTAACACGGAAATTTTACACATCCTAAATTACACATTGGAAAATCTCACTTACAGAGCAACTTTACAGTGTAGTATACAAAATAGGTATAAATATTTATTTACAAGTTTGTTACCGTCATATCCGTTCAGGTTCAACGTATTGATGCCAGAATCCACAAATGATCAATATTTGAATGCCGTTATGTAGCTTTACATAAATTTAAAGGGAAAACAAATACCTGGAACTTCCTGAAAATTCCTTGAAATTTTCACATTATAGAGGCCTAGGAAAAGTTTTTGCCCTGGGCCCTGATGTTGGCTATTAGCCAATTGAGAAAGCATTTGGTACCAAACTCTTTTTACAGAAATGAGTGGTAAATAGATATAGATATGTTTATTTGATACATATAAACAAATTTATAAAACGAGTTGGAAGGTTAGTATGTATCTGTAGAATAATTCGTGCAGTTGATATTCACCCAACTTTAAACCCGGTTACTCTCTGCCTAAAGATTATTGCTCTTCACCTTTCCTTCACAAAGTAACCAAAATGTGCTGATCTTATAATTCAGCTGCACTACTTTTATATAGTAGAAAAACTGAATTTATTGAAAATTACTTTAAGAAAATAGATACGCCTTTTATACAACAAAAGTTGTATTTACTGTTGCATTTTACTTTGTTTTATTGAATATTTCAATAGCATTTTATCTTAAACATCTGAAGCTAAAAATAGCTAATAAAATATGTAGATAGCATATAAGTATTCACTTAAAATAAGGATTGTTAAATTTAATTATGAACAGCAGCAATTAATGTTATGAATTTCACTAATTATTATTATTAAATAATCAAACGTATATGTACATAATTTAATTTTTTCTCATTTTTTTTCATAGACTGATTCGTTTTTGTTTAGAAGTTGTATTAAAAAAATTGTTTACAATGTCCACCCTCAGCTTGAATGCAAGCCTCACATCAGTAAACTAAAGAACTCATTCAACGAATGAGATTTGGACCATTTATTATTTGGCTAGCTGCATTCTGAATTCTTTCAAGTAACTGATGACGGGTAGTGATTTCAACATGGTAGACAATCTGCTTTATATATCTCCCTAAATAAAAGTCCAAAGGATTTAGATCTGCGGAACACAGTGACCATGCTATTGGAACTTGTTGACCTATTCATTTATTGGGAAAATGATGATGTAACCAAGCAGTTACTTGTCTCCCTCTATGTGATGGTACACCATCCTGCTGATACCACATATTTTGAACAATATTAAACCCTATACCATCAATGAAATTAAAAAGGTTATTTTCCAAGAAGGTTCTATATAGATCTGCGTTTGAACATATAAAATGTCTTGATCTAATTGCATGCAGATTTTGTAACGCCTAGATATGTTCATTATGATTATTGTTTCCTATTAAAACACGTTTGTCAGACTACATGACAAGCGAATATCATTTTGTGCATGTTGTCGAAGTAACCGTCGACAAAATTGTAATCGCTGAGGACTATGAAGCGGATGGTGGCATTTCTCTGTTGAGTACACACAATACAAAATTAAAATGAAGATTACTTGCTATAAGCCGAACACTAATTGAAGAGTTGTCAATCGTAACTATTTGCCTCATTTTGTAGAACGAATGGTCTTTTTTTGGAGCAGGGTTTACGAAATAATGCACCAAAGACTGTGTGGGTAGGTTGATGTCTATTTGGGTATCTTTGTCGGTATACAGAGCTGCTTGTCTGGCATTTCCATTGGAATACCCATCTATAAAGACACTATCTGTATACCCTTCAGTTGTAAATAAATTAATTTTTTATTTAGCACTTTAATGCTATACTCGCGTCAAGAATTCAGACGACTTACGTCATACGAACAAATGAATACTTTATTATATTTTTATTAAAATATTTGAGAAACTATAACTGAGAGTAATACTACACTAAATGTTTGCATTATATATTGCACTAAATTGCAAAAAATGTTTGTTTTTATCGCGACCAAATATTGAAAATTACGTTGACAATAAAAACAATTGCCTAATGTGAACCATGACGTAAGACGTCTGAATTCTTGACGCGAGTATATGTATCAAATGAATAAGCAAAATAACAAATAATAATTATTGTTATAGAAACATCAAATACAAACCCATATTTAGCATATATCGATTAATTGAAATATTTTCAAAATATCAACAATCATGCTTCTTCCGAATGATAAATATATTACACCAGAAGGTCTTTCAACTCTCAAACATATATACATCTTGATGTCTTCTATTTTTCTTTACTGAAAATCCGTGTTGTAGCTATTATACATAATTATTGGTAATAATGCAGCAGTAGATGTCGATATTCTAGAAACCATACACTTACTAATTCTGAATTGTATTTAATTTATTAATATAAAAATCTTAAAAGTATATCTAGGTACTGATCACAGATCTGTGCTAATAAACCAAATGTTAAAAATTAGAAATCTAAATTCTTAGGAGTCCGATTGAGCACCGGTCTTTTAAAAGATCAAGTACATAGAAAGTAAGATGTAATTAACGCATTTTTTTGTTGTGTAATTATACTAATAGTGAAAGTGCTACGAAACTCGGAATAATAACTTAAATATTAACAAGAAGATAGTTGTGAAAGAGTATTCAAAACATATAGATATTAAATGAAAGTAGGCAGTCTAAAAACGTAGAGGTTTCAAATTCTATGAGAAAAAATGTAAATTCGATCGTAATTTTGAGTTTAAACTTGGAATTTGGTACAGAGAGAAATGAATTAAATTTAACGTTCCTACGGTTCCGTAATATCTGCCGAAAATACTTTAAACGAGTTTAGAGAAGCAATAAATTTCATTTTTCTTTAACCAAAACTATTATACATACAAGCGGCTATTGTGACTGAACTAATATATTAATTTAACAAGGTACTTTCTATCACCAATCTGCCTTATATAATAAATGCATGTTCTTATAAACTTTCTCTTTAAAGGTCATGTTAGATCTGATAGAAAAAATAAATACAGACATGAAAAGAAAAGAATATCATTGATTTTCCCCACTCTGAAAGCAACTACGTTATTGTACCTTTATAATATACAAGGTGTCTAGGGTCTATTCTGTAATGAATTTGGTTAAATTTTAACTTCAAGGCCAAAGTTTAACCTTCAATTATTTAACCCGATACTATATGCTGTAAAAATTTTAATGGGTTTATTTTAACCAAATATATTAAAATTTAACGGGACCAAAATAGATGTTGTTAAAATAAACACAGACATGAAAAGAAAAAAATATCATTGATTTTCACCATTCTGAGAGTAACTACGTTATTGTGCCTTTATAATATATAAGGTAGCTGTTTAATGGGTCTATTCTGTAATGCTATTGGTTAAATTTTAACGTCAAGGCCGAAGTTAAAATTTTAACCTTCAATTATTTAACCCGATACTATATTCTGTAAAAATTTTAATAGGTTTATTTTAACAAAATATGTTCAAATTTAACGTGACTAAAATATATGCTGTTAAAATTTAACTTATTGAATACCAGTATAAATCACGATTGGTATAATTAATCTCTATTATTTTATTGCCACATAAATATTATAATGGCACTTCAAATTAATTATATTTTATTGGATGAAGCTGACAGATTGGAATAGACGTAAATAAAGTGTATTATTTGTATTTGTTTATTGATAGTTTCATATTTACCTCTTATTTACTTTCAACTACAATTTTAGACTTTTCATAAAAGTTTGAGGGATCAAAAAGCAATTCGTTTGAATTAACTGATTGTAGTTTTAAGTAACTCTTTATACTTTCAAAAGAAATTTTCATTTACTTAATCAATCATAATTTCATGTAGCTGCAATTTAATGTTAGTAAAATATTGTTGACTCTCAAAGTCAACAATTAACTCCTCCATACTCGGATAAATCACAAGAATCTTGTAAATTGGTTACTGTTACAAAAGAGTGTACTGTATAATGCGTTTTGCGGTTTAATTAATATAAACAAATAGAAAACAATAGCGAAGAATAATGGAGTTTGACTTACCCTCTTTTCCTTGTTTGGTATTGAAATTTTGTTGCACTTTTAAAATCGATGGGCGAGCGAGCGACCGATCGAACGTGATATATATATTCGACCGCGTACATGTAGCGAATATGCTTCTTCTCTCCATAGGGCCTCAAATCGCACTCCATTTCATGGTTATCGCGCAAAATTTTGTATATTATTTTATAAAGAAAATTGAGGGTAGAGAATTTAGAGTTTAAAGAGAAAAAAATAAATAATAAAATGCTTTGAACAGTAGTAAAAATATAATTCTTAATTTTAATTAACTAATAATAATAATAATTGACTATATCTAATTAATGGCAGGACGTAATAGTTACTAAAACACAAACAAATTTGTAACAATCCAATAATTAAGCTTATGTTATCAAATCGACATCTTTTACCCATAGAAAAATATAAATATATTCTATGCTTTTATCTTACTGCTAACTTCACTAACACTGAAATATTAACATACGGTTGATAAAATAATTTTAACTGGGCCGTTAAAAAAAGTTATACAGAATACCCATTGGAGTTATTTTTTTTTAACAGTAGGGTTAACATTAAAATTTTAACCGGATGGTTATTTTTAACCTATAAGATACAGAATACAGCTGTAAATCTCCTATCTTTCGTACCTTGTATAATTTTTAAGATATTTCAACAATCAAGTTACCTATTTGTGATAAATTGTAATCTCTACTTTGACTTGACCTTCCAATAAATCACATCAAAACAAATCTTTATGGTCACTAATTGATTACCTATACACAACAAATATACGTCAAACAATGCACAACTGTCAAATACCTCTATTTTGACATTTCTGAGACTGGCTTTCGACTTCTCAATATAAAAATATAAACTGAACTTTAGAGGCGAAATCGATCTGTTTATATAAATTATAAATATAAAAGCAATCAAGAATATAACTAATAGGTAAGCTTTCATATCATTGGCACCCTCCCTCCCCTATTACAGCTGACCGTCCGGATCAAGATACTCCCTTGTCCGCATAGAGTTTTTATTAAGGTGTCAGTCGATCAATGTAAACAATCTTCATCTTTGCAGTTTCGGAGATTTACCTTAGCTTCTTTGATTCTTTTTGGGTTATACAGCCACACTGAAACCCGCTTCAATCATTGTTTTCATTATGTCTGCCACTTATTTTCATACCTCTTCATGTACCCACTTTATTCGATCTTTGAGATGGCTGAGATAACCATCTAAATTTTCTTCGTGTAGCGGTCGACTCATAAGTAGTATTGGTAGGCGTAATTTCATGCTAAAAATCATACTGGCTGGTGTTTCACTGTGGTCTCGTGAATAGTCGCTTGGTAAGCTAATAAAAATTGAGGAAAGCAGGTATCCCAATTGGTGTCTTTCTCGTAGACGGTCGTTCTCAGGAAGTTTTCAATGGTGCAATTGAATCTTTCCACGAGACTATTCTTTCGAATGGAGCTCTAATATTGTACTGCTTTATCTGTCACTGGTTTCTAAATCTCTTACTAAAAGCGAAAGTACCATAACGTCAGCACCATTTCTTTTCATTGGACCGAACGCCAAACCAATTTAATCGTAACCTAACTTTGTTTTATTTATTTCAAAATATGCACTTTCCCAGGCTTTTTTTAATAGGCCATCATCGCTGACTAAAAAAATTCAGAGCACCCAATAGCTGTTTAGAGAACGATATTTATCAGTAATGTCTAGTCAGGTGGATCTGCCTCTGTTTTTCAATTTACATTGATCTAAAATCCGGGTCTTCACTTTGTGTTTTAACAATGATTTTATTATCCCAATCCTCTGGGCCCTGGATACTAGTTTTTCAGCATAAAAATTCGTCTTATTCTTTCGTTTCTTGTCGTAGACAGTGTTTACAGTTTAGAGGATACGGTTTTGTGAATAAAGCAGCATTACGATAGTTAAATCCTTTCTGAGGTTTAATTTTGAAGTCGTACTCCTACAACCGTTGAAGCCATCTGACCACTTGGCCTTCCGAATTCTTGAACTGCAGTAGCTACTTCAAGGAAGCATGGTCAATCCTCAAGATGAACAGCTGACCATAGATATGAGCATGCTCCACAGTTTTAACTATGGCAAGCAACTCTCTTCTGGTTAGGCAGTATTTTATTCCTCACTTAGAAAGACTTTGCTAAAATAGAAAATGTCCTCAATTTGTGATAATATTCTTCCATTTCCAGTAATGTCGTGTTCACAATGAATTTTTCAGGCTTGGGATATGACAGGATCCAAGAAGAACACTAAGCTTCTTTCAGATTTTGAAAAGTTTCCTGACAAAGTTCTATCCAGATAAATGGTTAATTGTTTTCCTTGAGTCGATGTAAGGGTATGGCAATCTCGGCAAAATTTCCACAAATTTGTGGCAGTAGCTGCAAAACCCCAGGAAATTCTATAATTCATGTTTGTCGTTTAGTATTGACCACTTCCACGTGGTTTCAGTTTTCTCTGCGTCAGTTTTCATTCCATCAGAAGAAATAATGTGTCCTACTTTACTTACATTTAAAAAAGCATGCACTTCTTAGGACTTAACTTGAGCCTAGTCTCTAACTTTTGAAGAACTTCTTGGCCATTCTTCAGAATATCTTCAAAGTCTTTACCAAATATTATTATGTCATTAAAATAAATGAGGCAAGTTTTCAAAATAAAATCATTCAGCAGCTTTACTAATCTTTTCATATCTTTCATTAATTGCTTGAATGTTTCCACCATTTTCGTCGTTCTTGACCTCGTTACTGGAATTCACTTTTCTACTTCAAACGTCTTTGCAGAACATCGCATTTCTGACACTAGGCTAATATAACCTATACGTTGACATAGCTTTCATATATTAAGCCAGGTTCAGAGAATGACGTAGGGTTCCAACATCATTAAATCACGTGACTTTCAGTCGATGAAATTAATTGCACTTCGTTGTTGAAGTCGAGTGAAGTTCAAAATTTCCAACTTCAACTTTCTAGAGGATCAACATTTGTACATAAAATAACCAACAAAAACTTAACCAACTTAATAAAATCTTTGTCTCACTGTAATTAAAATGGTGGTGGGGATGTTGCCATGTTGCAGTTGAACACTACATTGTTCTCAGAAACAGGCTTTATGTTACACCGAAACAAAATTATATTGTCACTACTTGATTACACACAACAAGTATACTTCAAACAACGCACTTCAAATATATTTAACGTTTTGTTGGAAAGCGGTTGCCATCAAGGTTGATGGACACGTTTTACCATTATGACTTCTCCATTCTCTCTTTCCAAGATGCCGCTTCTGCTCGTTTTTTTTATTCTGCAGTCGGTGACAATGCTCGGTCTTGCTATGGTGTGGCTGGAGCCGATACCAATTCAATGTCTCCTGAACTAACTAGATTTATTTGAAAGAACTCTTTTTTGTGTCCCTTTTTGTTCCTCTGTTCGAATATGTATTGGTATTTAAGGTGACGTTCTACCTTTCATTAATGATTAATATTCCCTTTATTGTTAATAAATATATATCTATATATTTATAAAAAAAATCGCATTACATTATCATAAAAAAAGCAAAATCTTAAAACTATAATTTTATATTACAATACAAGCTCCAAAAGCCAGGAAATACTATCGAATTATACCGATACCTTTTGTAATTTCTCTTTCCCTAATACCACACGACGTCCAATGGACGTCCATTTAAGGTACAGACGTCCATGGACCATAAATGGACATTCGATGGATGTCCATTCCTGGACATATTTTGATAGAACATACATTGAACATCCGATGGATGTTCTTTATGGGACATATTTTGTCGGTACATATAGTGGGTATCCAATGGATATCCTTTATGAGACATATTTTTATAGTACATATGTGGACATCCGATGGATGTCCAGTACTGTACATGTTCTGTTATAATTTGAATTTGCCGCATAAAATTCGTGCAGCGCATGTGTATTGAAAAAAAAATGAGTCCACAATCCAGATGTAACGCTAACCTCTAAAGTTTAAATAAACTGTTATGTTCTCTTTGGTGTCGCTGATAAAGTGATAAACGTTGATGAGTAAAGCCTATAGAAGTTAGTAAATTTGTATTTTCTACTTTTAGTCTATTTATAAATAATTGAATTATTTGTTGGCTAGGCTAAATGTATAACATCTTTATGTAGACAATTATGTCAGTATAATTATGTACTAACAACCGACAGCAGTCGTTTTCCTTTTTAGATAAAGAAGTTTTGGTTTTCACTCTAGTTGTTGGTTTTCTCGTCTTTAGCCATTCTAGGATAAGTTGAGTAATGTAATTATATGGCTTTGTTAAAGAATTATATATGGTTTTGTTCTTGTTACGTGTTATATAGTTGTTTTATTTGTATCTCTTAATTATTTATGTATTTGTTATTCATGTAATAATTAGAAAAACAATAAATACATACTATCAAAAAGTATTTCTATAATTCCAATGCAGACCTCCATTAAATGTCCAAAACAGGACATCCAAGAGTAGCACAAATTTGGTACGGAGGCGCACATCTGTGGGTTCGAAAGTGGTACAGTAGTGGACGTCCCTGGGTTGCACAAATTTGTGACATTTGTGCGTCCGTGGGACTTCCAATGGACGTCCATCGAACAAAAAACGGACGTCCACTGGATGTTCGGACTTCCGACTTTGGACATCCTTTGGATGTTCATAGGACGTCCTTGTGCTATTAGGGTTTAAAAGTTTCGTTAAGATTTTGTTTTTCATGTTTTGTAATTTATAAATACATTCGGGTGTAACATTTTAGAGAGGTTGATCCGAGCATTATCGAGGAAAAGTGGCCTCAATAAATGGTATCTATTTTTGTGTTTGCTAACTTAGATATTCTAATTTTTAATTTAATTTTTTTGTTATTTTCCTAGGTTTATTTTATTTATTTTTATACAATACTGAATTGAAAATGGATAGTTACAAAATAATGCTCTTTATCAATATAAAATGGGTTTTATGCATCTCCATAAGAACTTCAATTTACATACTTGCCATCCATAATGGCGGCCACAAAATACAGCGCCTTTAATTTTCTGAAAATTCAAAATAATATATATTTATTAATTGAATCTATAATTAATAACTGTCATAAATACGTTATACTTTTAATTCATTTCGGATTAAAAAACATTCATTATTAATAGGTTACCTTTTTTGATTAGAAATAATTAAAGAAACAGAGAATAAAAAATAAGAAAGAAAAGTGAAAAGAAATAAGGAAAATTTATTAATAGTTTAATTCACATTCTGCATTGAATAGATTAACCTCAAGTGTTCCTGTTGAGAAAAAAGATTATGTATACAAAGTTGCCTATATGTAAGGATAATTATTTACATTATATTCGCACTTCTGTATACCTGGTTGCCTATGTCAGTTCTAAGTTATTCAGTTGTATAATACGAATTCACGCAATAAAAATTATATTTAGTTTTAAAAAAATAGATAATAACCCCTATGGCGCAGATAAGATATTTTTATTATTTTATATATCTACCAATTTTGGGACAAAAGTCTATGTGTCATACAAACTTTCTATACTCACAGTGAACATCATAGAAACGCTTCGCGCAGATTTTTAACTAACAGAAAACGAAATTTAATCATAGGTACACACTTTCTCGTTTCGGGTATCATTTACCATCAAACAATATTACTAATAATGAGTTATTTACCGACAGAAACAGTGAACAAACTGAAATAAGTCAAATTTGCTATGTAACCGTAACAGATACGAAAAAAAATATAAGAGGATTTTTGTTAGAAATTAAAATACGCATTTAAAAATATCATAAACTTTAACATTATACAGGGCGATACAACTTTTTTCCTAAATTCGAATACGAACTGTTCGTATCTCCGACACTGGTTGTTCAAAGTACTTAATATTTTCACATTGTATGACACCTTAATTAACTACACTGTGTACCAAGTATGGTTTAAATATCTCCATTACTTTAGTAATTATACCAAAAAATCAAATTTTTTCTTCAAACTTTAACCCCCTGTATCTTCCTTATAAATCCTCGAAATTATAACTATTTAATGTCATTATTTTTCCACATACTCTCGAAGTTGTTCATTAAAAACTGAATCACCCTGTATATTCACATAACTACAATCAGGTATTGCTCGACCTATAAAACACTTATTATAATCGTAGTTAATTGTTCAAAATACCTTTACGGTTGTTATTCAAGAGATCTTTATTGGATTTTCATTATTTGGCCATAATATATTGCTTATGAGATACCAACTTGTGTAATACTCGTTTGTTACCCAAATTTATGTAACAATTTTATATCTAGACCTTGACTAGTCAAGGTGATGTGAAAGTATCCAAAAAATGAGATAATGACCTAAAAGCAATAACCCCTCTTAAGAAGAATTCAAGACAGCTAGAAATGAATGAATGTATTACAATATATTAAGTAATTGAAATAACTGCAACTCATTCTATATTTTAAGCAAAAAAACAGTTGCTTATACAAAAACTTATGTTGCGATTATTCAAATTAAAATCTAACGCTGTGAAGATTTTTGTTGGGTACTATTAAAATTAAAAAAATATATTATTTTTCTTAAAATGAAAAACAAAGTTAAGTACTATTGTTGCAGAAATTATCGATTTAATTATGACAAGTTTTATCGTATCCTTACTACGTATACAGATTGTTGTAATATGCCAAATACGACATTCTGCATATGAATCTCCGATCAATAATAGATATTTTTTAGTTTGTCTCAATTATTTTACAAGTTATGTAAGAGTAGTCCATCTGAATTTGTAGAACTGACGTAACATGCGAATTAGGTAGATACTGTTAGAAATAGTCTATAATAAGTGAGGCTGATTTTATGAAATTGAAATATTTATCTCAACAGGGTATTTGTTTAAACGATAATGTGGGCTACATTTTCTATTCTTCGTACATGTAACTGTTAAAACTGATACGCACGAAGATAACTGGATTCGGACATTTTGCCCAAATTGTTATTTGAGCAAATATCTAGTTGAAATAAATGTCACATTATACATTAAACATGCTGTCCACCCCCTCAAAGGAAAAAACTATTAAAGGTACGGTTTCGGTGGTGTGACTGCGGCTGTGGCTCGCGACTGCGACTCGTTACCAACCAATAGGCAGTCTGAATGTTCTCATCAACTGCAGCATTTAGACTGCCTATTGGTCGACGACGAGTCGCAGTGGCGAGCCGCAGCTGCAGTCGCACCAGCGAATCCGTACCTTAAGAAAGCCGTCTTGAAATAGTGATTTCTACAAATACAAGTAATTTTATATTTATTAACTGAATTATCTCATGCTACCGGGCGAATATTCAAAAGTACCGACGTAAAACAAATATACACCGTGTACCAAAAGAACCGGGATGGTCGAATATTTCGCGAAATTTACATCGTATCGAAAAACTGAAAAACACGTGTTCACTGTATTCAATACCTTAAAAATTTTACAGTTACAGTTTTTCACGTAAAATCAGATTATTCCATTTAAGATTTTAAAGTTGCCCCCCACCCCACCCCAGGGTGTTTGGTGTTATAACGACAGAAAACTGTCTAACCAACAAATATTTAGGTACAGAAATCTTTAAAAATATGTATTTTTTAAAATTTAACTGTATATATTGTTATACTACATACATATAAAATTGTTAACTTTCGTTATAAGTATGTGAAAATATCGTTCACCCGCTGGAAGATATTTAGAGAAACATCACATCTGAATGATAAAACGGCTCCAACGATAGCAACTGAAATGTATCATGAACGCAAAACAAGAGTCAGTCAGATGTTGTCACCCATACCTGAAGTTTGAAATTATTTCTGTACAATTTATCAATATATTGGTTTGCCTATATTACAAGTTTAATTATTTCTTACAAAAAGAGATTTGGAACCCTTTATTTGACAATATCGTTAACATTGTGTGAAATCCATAAACGCAAAGGCAATTTCAATATTAACTTTGTTTGATTATTGAAGTGATTACAAAACTCTAGTTGGACCCTCTACATAACATATCCACTAGTTTATTACTGCCATAAACACGAACATAAATAATCTGTAAACACGTCTAATTTAGAACAAGTGATACGATTTCACAACATGCGTCAAGCTTTGTACCAAGAATTCTTGACTAATGTATTGAATACAGAAAAACTAATATTACAGGTAGCAAAATACCTACTCTTTATAATAAACAGTTAAGATGACCGTTATTGTGACGAAAATAGTGAAATGTCGATGTAATTTTAAAGTTAGGAATTTTAAACCCGGTTAAAGTTATCAAAAAGATTTATACTGTCACGGAATTTGCCCCACTCACACCCAAATCGACGACTGTGGTACCGCGAATTACTAAGATTGCCCCGATCGCCCCTACACGATTCTGTTAAACAAACAAAATGCCGTGGATCGAGACGGGACTAGAAAATTTGAGAAACGACGAGAAGCGTTCGAGTCGTTCGAGAGATTCTAGAAAATAGATCTAGAGATGCTAGAATATACCTGGAATATTCGTTGGGTCTATAAAAGAAAAATAAACGGCCGATTAAGTTAGTCTTATATAAGTCTTGTATTACAGTGTTGAATTCAAGTGTTTAGTTAGAGAGATCTAAGCGATTTAGATAGCGATTAATTAAATAAGTGTTTAGTTGAGTTCTAATTAGTGTTCAGTAGTGTACTGAGTATAGTTAATAAAGAAGTAATTAATTAACGGATTGTTTTTCTGGCAGTAGTAAAAATTCGGATTGGGAAATCCGTGGCAATACATTACTGAATACTACAAAGTTCGACTTAGGTAGCGATTTTATACTTAAAATATTTATTAAATGTGACCCTGTTTATGGAATTTATACATAAACTTCAACAATTAATTTTTCACATTTAAGAGTCAAAGTAAGAAAAATGAACACAAACCTATTCTAAGTTTATCTTTTATGTGTATTTGTGAAATTTTTTGTAGAAGAGAAATATAAACTTAACGTTATCTATGTCGATATGTATGTTGTTTTGATTATCGCCATATTTAACCACAGTAAGACCACGTAATATACAGTTAGCGATATTTTTTTTAACTATAAATAGTTTAGCTATTACTACTAGGTAGCAGTATCTATAAAGGGCTTAAAATCTTACTGTCTTGTAGACTACTCTGCTAATACACGGTAACGGCGCCCTTAAAGGAATTTAGTGTATTGATATGTCATTTTGGGTTCAATTATTTTTAGTGTTTCATCAAAACTTTTTACCTAAACTCATCCTATAGTATATAAAAAAAATGAGGATGCTCCTTTAAATCACTATAAAATTGGTAGAATTGATCTTTAAGCAATCTTGCACTCAGTATTACTTATTGTATATTTTTTATTACACACGCGGTTTTTAAAGCAGCTATGATTAAAACCGCAAGAGTGTGTCCGATGTACATTTTTAGTGATTACGATTTTCCTGTCGCAACTACGGAAGCTACAAAAAAATTGCCTTATACCGCCACAGAATATCTAACATGCGTAGCTATCTATATATTCTGTGATACCGCCTATATATTACTATACTGGCAACATGCTGGTGAATAAAAACTTTATTCAGTAGTGTTATGTACTAACTGTTTCTGTTTTATTTCCTGAGTTTCTGCAAATAACACTTACTTTTTTTTCTCATTTGCAGTTACAAACTAGGCTAGAAATCACCCTGTATAGTTTTAATTGTAGTCACCTAACCACATACAAATTATTTTACTGTTTTACGCTCAACTGTTAATGGTCGATGGAATTAGCCACTTTTTTTCAGGTACCTGGAATATGGAAGTACCTGTCCTACTACATCCAAAAAGTATTCAATTCTATAACAGGTTATTCAATTTGTTTATGCGGCAATATAAGAAATGCTTTCTATATCATGTTTTCCAACATATGTTGGATTTTGTTTGAGATGAAAAATTTAAAAAATATCTCTAAATACAGCGCCTTAATATGTATTTCTTATCTGGAAAAGTGTATCACAAATTACCTGGTTAGAAAAGAATTTGATTGATTGGAAAAGTATCTAATACCCGATATGCATTCAGCATATCCATCTTTCTTTATTATTACTATCTCTCAAATATCATACAGGTTCAGAAAGTGGAAACATTTCCATATTCCTAGGTTAAGACAGTCACATTCAATGTTGCCAGACTATGAAATTGTTTCTTTGATATTATTTTGATCGTTCCAGTTCCATCAATAAGCGTTACATCAGATGTGAAATACCTTTCGGTGAGCTTTCAGACCAAAGTTGCATGGCACGTGCGACATGCTACTAGGAGGCAAGAAGCACGTCGCATCATGCGTTTTCCTGGTATTTTCACACCAGAGTGGCACAGCATGCAGATATACCCATATCCTCTCAGACATACCAATAGTTCGAGCTCAGTTAAATAGTTGTATTCTTAATAATATCGTCGAAAGAAGATGATATCGTGTTAATTGCTGCGGCGATTACAAGGTGGAAAAATAAAATAAGAAGAAGCTTATGGGTTAACCCATACTTACGAGATAATGCTGATACACACAGTGCGTTTGTTGTATCCCAGCAGCTACAAATGCATTAAGAAATTCCAGAAATTCTATAGGATGAAAAGACAAATATTTAACAAGCTTGTTGAATTAATGAAACCATTAGTGCAGTTACAGGAAACGAATTATCGTAGAGCTATTACTGTAGAGAAAACTTTACTAATGTGAGGTAAGTAATAAAAGAAAAATAAACAGGTAGTCGAATATGGGTTACGTTACAAAAGAAAAACATGTATTTTTGCTAATAGCCATATAAAGTAAAGAATGGGTTGTAAGTATTTTTATTGATGAGCATTTGACTGGAAGGATCTAAAATAAAATGGTTCGACTATTATATATATGTGCGTTGGTTGTGGCTGGCCTGTCATTAAAAACAGGAGAAACACTCGCTCATGTGTTGGTTTCTTACCACGTCAGGCAGAACTCTCTTACGAAAAATTCAAGTCCGAGCTTTCAGGTGCTCACGCATTTCATTGAGAAAGGCAGCATGGAGAGTGCAGTTAGTTAGTTAGTCATCGATTAGAGGTTTGGCCTTTCTTGAAAATCTACTCTATAAAGACGGCATACGTGAAGAATTACTCCGATCTAAATCTGTATGCGGAGGATGGACAAGTGTGTGTTCTTCAGAATCAGTAGGTTTGGAGTCCTCTTCCTCCTCTTCCACATTGTAGTCGTTTTCAACCATTTCGTCTTCGGTGCTATTATATATATAAATTTTATGACTAAGGTGTGGACGTAAATGGGAGCATGAACTGCATTACATTTCACACGTAATACTTTTTTTATTTAGCCTAGCATCCACTTTTCCCATCGCACTGTTTCAAGTATCTTATCAGGCTGCCTCGAAGTACTTTCAGCTCCTACAACATAAAGTTTGTGTTATTCATATTTTAAATTTTAGTCATCATTATTAGCATGACTTACATGAATTACATCTTATTTTCACGTATGTAGCTACAGGCATGACATTCATAGCGCTTCACTTTGAATTTTATTGAGGAATTTCAACGATAAGTAGTAAATTCAGTAAATTGTGGACAACCGGATTATATATGGCACTACTTACAGTAAACCAATGAAAAGACATCTCTCATAGGTACTACAAACTGCGTGGCTCAAATTGCGTGGGCTCTTTAAACGGAAAATACATAACTTACATATTACAACTGTAAAGGCTACTTTTCAATAGTTTTAATGGCAAATGCTGACGCAGATGATATATTCACTTTTATAAAAGTTGCTGACTAGGGAAGGAATAATGATCATCGTGTAATTAAATTATCCGTTTTTTTTTTCGTAGGTTGAACTGGTTTTTGGCAAGGAAAAAACAGCTCAACCTCCTATCTCCTGCTGTCTTACCAAATGATGAGAACAATCCCATAGTTCTGATGTTCTTTGTAGGAGATGCATCTCCGCGTAATCAAAATATTATAGACCTTGCCCCAAAAAGAACCTTAACCAACGTTAAAGGATATTTAACTACAGATTTTCGAGGGCTAGAATAAAGTCTTGTGCTCATTTGGAATGCTTCTTTCAAAATTTAGAATTTTTGAGACACAAATAGATTGTGATCCAGAAAAAGTTGTTCATTTTTTACTGTATTAGAAAGGTATTTTAAGCTAATATACATCAAATCTCCTACAATTCCTATCAATGAAGTCATATGTATGCTCTCTGATACCAAACATCTAGATATGCTAATAAACAATTCCACAGACAAAGCTCTATTCAATAATTATCAAAAAAAAAATAATCTAGCTAAATTTACTATCCTGATTTAATGACTCTATAAATATCTAAGTTCATTCTTGAAAATGTGGGAACTCGAAAATTCAACCACAATAGATGAGATCTGACCTATTTCTGAATTTTTAGGATTGCTTCTTCAGATGGCCTCCTTTAAGTTGAGTCAAATATTTAACTATAAAAATTATTATACCAATAAATTAAAATTATTTGAAATTAAATATCGACAATGTCAGAAGTGAACCTGTCAATGAATTTAGACGTCATAACGACCTACTTAAAATAACAAAATTTTACCCTTTATTTAATCGTTTTTTATATATATTTTTAGGTATTAACAATATTGTGTGAAACTAACTACTCTGTGGACTAAAGCCCCAACCAACATTGAATTACACCCACAATATCTACCTATATATTCTTTATTATTAGCTTTTGAGGTATATTAGCTTAAAATACCTTTCTAATACAGTAAAAAATGTTACAAAAGCCAATAATAAAGAATATATGGGTAGATATTGTGGGTGTAATTCAACGCTGGTTGGGGCTTTAGTCCACAGAGTATTTAGTTTCACACAATATTGTTAATACCTAAAAATATATAAGAAAAGTTGTTCATATTGTGAAGGGCGCTTGTGTTTTACATAACTTTATTACGATGGTCAGTTTTTAAGTTCTAATGATTAAAATTATGGCACCTACAATATCTAAACGGGCCTGCAACAGGCGCATTATGGACGTAACAACGTCAAACGATTTACGAGATAGGGTATGTACCTACTTCATAAAGACAGAAAACAATGTTTGTATATAAATTTTTCGACATTTTAATTTTATTTTTCCTCATGTTTTCTGTTCTAAGTTCACAATTACTTTTTAAAAATCATTATAATTAAAAATCCTAATAAATGTTTATTTAGTCAACTATTTTTTTAATTCCACCTTCTGAAGGAGTGCAATTTTATTTGCTGGTATACGATAGTAGAGAAAAATAGTTTACGTAGAAGTGAGCCTTCTAAATTTAGCGGTCTGAGCAGGTTAACTAAGAGATGTTGTTTTTTAAATCAAAATTAAACTTATTTACAAAAAACATAGCCCAGCAACTTACTCTTGTCCTGCTCAGATCTATTGCTATATGCTTTTATGCTGTGGTCATAAAGACACGCTGATTTTCAACAGTCTACACAAACGATGTATTAAATTGTTCATGGTCATCGTCCGGCAGACGTTTGGTAGATATTGTCAAAATGTATTTGTAATAGAGCATTTACATGTAGGCGGCGCTGCAATCAATTTTAGTTGTGCTTCAATTTGTGTAAAAAAACATGCCATATAACTGTTGTGTATCGCTGTATTTATCTGTTGCTAATAAAAATAAAGATTTCATGTTTCGCAAGTTCCATAATAATGCTGAAAAAAATGATTAATAGCAATTGAGTCCAGCAAGAAACCAACCCAGAAACCAAAGATCTGCTGAAAACATTTTACAGAATATTGTTATACTGTTACTAGTATGGGTAAGTACAAGCATACATGATCTATTTTTAGTGTATATTTTTCATTATTTAATAAGGTTTCATTCTTATTTTTAGGACAGGAAAATTCTCAAAAAACAGCTGTTTCAATTTTATATTTACCCGTACACAAAAATTTGATACCAATACTGTAAAAAATAATTAACGCATGAAAAGGTACATGAAAAGGCGGAAACAGGATGAAAATGTAGGCAAACTTGCAGATGGAAAAAAAGTAGAAATGTGACACGAGTTAAATGTAATCATACAAAAATTACTTGAATGATAATAACGCCAGTAATCCTGAGAGTATAGCAAGTGCATTTAGTAGTTATTTTACGATATGGTGATTCAAAATGTTATTAGTTACAAAAGAGCACAACTAATATCACTTAATTTTTTAAATGAAAAACATTTAAAACACCTAACAGGATTTTCAACTTTTTCTGTATTGTACTTGTACTGTAATAAAAACACCAAATAAAAACTGCATATGTTTATTATTTATATATGTCATATGTACATTATTTTAAACACAGATTTTTTATATATTATTCGTATTTTTTCTGAAACTGGGCATTTAATGTACTGTTTTATTTATTAGGCATATTACATGCAAAATTTTTGCAATTTGAGCGACAGCCATTTTTCTATCGATTAGTGATTTATAAAATTTCAATTCTTTAAAAAACAAAGAGGTTTAAATTAAGAATTACCAGGAAATTCTTTAGGCACTCCCACTTTAACAATTTCTGTGTTAAATAACTTTTTATTATTTCTCTTTCCAAATTACTAATGTAAAATGCAAATAAACAAGGTTATGTGAAGTTAACATAAATAAGATTTTAATACTTTTTGTACTTGTACAAGTTTAATTTTGATAAAAGGGATGCAAATTAGATTTACAATCGCTATTTGTCTTACACGAATTCAAATAAAAAATTATCGAATCACAGACTCGTAAACTAGACCATCGGAATTTAATGACACTGAGTTAATGTAAATGCTCTATATAAAAACTGTTCCACAATAACATGCCCGACACCAACACGCGTGGCAAAGTAGCAAGATATACGATATGCTCTATGAGTCCAGTGGGAAGTTGCACGTTGCCACGTCGCATTTACGCGACTTGACTTTTGTATGAAATTTGGAATCTTCATTTCGAAGACAGACCAAAACAGGCGTGGAATGAAACAAAAAGTGGTCATTATGAGACCAAAAAGATGGCCTCGACAACTATGCTTTATCTCAAGACCATAAGTTTCGAACCAGATGTATGATGGGAAGAAGTTAGGAGTCACCTGTAGCATGGGATTGTCACAAAAATGCCTCTTTTGCAGCTAGACACTGACGTGTTTCTACCCTGTTTGCATTTGACAGACCCCAACCAATACTCATTGAGGAGGAGGAAGCCACCAGTAATCTCCAGTAATCACCGCATTCACAGACGAATCAACATAAATAAAAGTGCGCAGGATGTGTACATATCCGATGTCAGTGGGCAATGGATAGGCATCCTACTGTGGTACAAAAGAGATTGTCAGGTATAAGCATAGCCGCCAAAGGATTTACTCGTAGGGATACGTCAAGCAAAACTATCACAATCTACATAGATTGTATACAATCACTATTGATATTACGTAATCATACGATAATGACTAGATCGACTTCTGGCACTCGTAGTCGCCTCAGTCCCTTAACCCAGCATACAGATATCCGAGCGGTGCAATGGTAATAAAGAAGCTAGCCAGGAGTGCATTGGATCTCAATATCTTTGGATCCGGACTGTCCAGTGTACTTCCGTTGTCAGTACTTGTTGAAATCAAAGTGAACAGCCACAAAAAGTTAAGGAAACAAATAGATGTCCATTTTCTAAGGAGTTCGTAGAGTGCTCCTATAAGGATACAGCTAATAAGGACTTATGTCTAGGACAAATTTTTGGTATCTGATGACAGATATTCAAGACACTGTTGGCTAAGGAAACACTTTTACTATACGAGGAAGTGTGAAACATCTCTTTGTAGGGGTTGTAAACAGGAACACAACACAGTATTTTATGTATTCTGTGAGTGCACAAAGTGTTGGGAATATAACCGTCACTGTATATCGTACTACAAATTCTTTTTCTTTCAACGCTTATATAAGAATGTATTTTCTTTTCAAATATTAAAATTCTATTAAAAATTGTCAGAATTAATTAAATATTGTAATTTTTACATGGTCATTTGATTAGCTTTGATGTAAAATGTGGTGTGTTTTTGTGTAGATATTTACCTAACTCACTCTTGGTATGAGGTTTTCCTTGTAACATATTTCGAAATGAATATATCTGCTTTACAAAACATATGCACACAGGTTCGCATAGTAGTATATCCAATTTGTAAACAGAAGTTCACTATCTATAAAAATATTGCTAAGAAACACAGCAGCGAAAAAATTAATATATCTGCCCTACTAACTAAAAAATAATTACTATTAAGATCGCTGTATTTCTCGCCGTAAAATGATCAAATTTGTGGTATTTTTTAGATACTGAAATCTCGAAAATTAAAACACGTAGAGCAAAAGTAATATCAAAAATAAAATTACTGATGTTTTGTTTATACACTTTTACTATTTAAACTCTCCTCAAATAATATAATAATTTTTAAAATGCATTTGTATGACACATTATTTCGCTATTCTAACCCCACATTTTAACAAAAACTATTTTCACACTTATAAACGAAAGTGAACAATCTTATATGCAGAACTATGTAAGTTTATGTTATAACAATGTTTACATCTATAGTTGAATTTTAAAAATACGTATTTTGAAAGATTTCTGTACCTAAACATTTGCCGGATAGATCGGTTTCTGATGTTATATATATCGATTTTACTTCGGTACATTTGAATATTCGCAAGTGGCATGAGATAACATTATTGTTATTTGCTAAACTCTATATTATTCAGTTATTAAATGTCTAAAATTACTTGTATCTGTACAAAACACTATTTCAAGAATACGACACCCGTAACGCTTATTACAACCTATCCTGAAATGCTTCTGAATATACAGGGTGTCCCGTAATTCCACGTAAAGATAGAAGGGGGGGGGTATTCTATAGTCTAATTTAGTGAGGGTCTTTTATATATATATATTTTTCGATTTGAGCCCTCTCTGCAGATATTTGCTTGGTGGGGTGAACCTAATATTCGGTTTTCATTTTTTTTTTTCAAAAACGGCTCAACCTAAAATTTTGAAATTTGGTACGCATGTTCTGCTGATGGAACTAGGTTTTAGCAATACATTTTTATTTTCACCCTTCACTAAACTTCGAAGTGGTTGAAATAAACAACTCTTCCTGATGTTTTGGCTAGAACTTTTTTCTAGATGGTTATGGATCAAAATTAAAATTACGGTTTTATGGATCTATGAATTTAGAAACATTTCTTGGTCTCTTAATTTTTCCAAAAAATTAATACTTTCTGAGAAAAAAAAATATATCTTGTCAATTACCACACTTTCAAACTGGATATCATAATAAATAAAAACACATGGGAGGCGTGTGTCATTTTAATGTTTAATTGTTGTGGAGTCATTGATAGTTCCATAATTTTCAACTTGTTCACGGGTTTTGTTAAACGAATGGTGCCTAATCAAATAATTACCTTTGTTAAAAGATGCGGAAAGTTTTTATCAATCAAGAAGATGCAGATATGCATTTGAAAACTATGAAACTGCCAATAAGACTCCACAACAATTAAGCATTAAAATGACACACGCCTCCTATGTGTTTTTATTTATTATGATTTCCAATTTGAAAGGGTGGTAATTGATAAGAAATATTTTTTTTACTCAGAAAGTATTCATTTTTGGAAAAATTGAAAGAGCAAGAAAATTATCTAAATTCATTGGTCTATAAAATCGTAATTTTAGTTTTGATCCACAGACATCTAGAAAGAAGTTCTGGCCAAAACATCAGAAAGGGTTGTTTGTTTCAACCACTTTGAAGTAAAGGGTGAAAATAAACATTTTTTGCTAAAACGCAGTTCCATCAGTAGAACACAGGTACCAAATTTCAAAATGTTAGGTTGAGCAGTTTTTGAAAAAAAAAAATGAAAACCGATTTTAGGTTCACCCCACCAACACAGGGAAGCCCTAGAATACCCTCCTTCAATATTTACGTGGAATTACGGGATACCCTGTATAATAGCGCCTATTAATGGATTAGAAGTAAATATATTTAAATAAAAAACACACTTATTTTGTGTGTTTATGTACAATTCTAATGCTTTAAATATTTTAACAATAACGGTTGAAATGTCTTGCAAAAGTCTAATTTAGAATGAATGAATGTTCCGGCATGTAATTAATTCATTTGAGTTTTGACGAATAGTTTCATTAAGCCAGATAAACGTCTTTTTTAACAGTACATTCTTCCAGGTTAATTTTTATTCATTGATAGGAATTGCAAGAAACTGAATTATATAACTTAAATACTGTACAAAATCGAATATATGAGTATATATTATGTTTGTAATTTAACGCTAGTCGGGTACTTAATCCACAGAATAGTTAGTTGTTAGTCTCATATAATATTTTTAATACTTTTCTAATACTATAAAAAATATATAAAAAATGATAGCATAAAAATCAAATGTTTAAATTAACTAGGTGAATGCTTTTAATTCATATTAATCTTGACAGATTATCAATACGTTTTAAAATAACATTTTTCAAATAATTTTAATTTATATGTATTTTTGATTGGATATTCGATTCACTTTAAAATAAAGGGGGCCAGCGGAAGAAACAATTTTAGAAATGCAGAAATGGGTCAGATCTCATCTACTGTGGCTGATCTTGCCTACATATTATTCGTACATACAGCAAAAAAAAACTACAAAAGCAAATAATAAAAAGTATATGGGTAAATATTGTGGGTAATTCAACGCTGGTCGGGGCATTGTCCGCAAAGTAGTTAATTTCACACAATATTATTAATACCTGACAAAAAATGTAAAAAAACAATGCAGTAAATATAGTCATAGCATAGTGACTACCACAATCAGAATAAAGTTGTCTTATACTGTTTTACTGTATACTATAGAATAATAAAATTAACTACACTTTCTCATCTGTCGATGCCTATCTGAGCACAAAGAAACAGAAATCCTTATAGAAACACAACACAGACAATATTCAAGTAAGCCACACCGACATAACGGCAACAGAAAGAGAGCGATGATGAGGAACGGTAGCATGTGCTAGCATAAACGACCAAGTGGGTCATGGATGCAGATAACACATGCGCCTTGGATATTCGTGCAGCCCGTCGCGCAGAAGCAATTTTTCGTCGGTCAACTGTTTAGTTGTATGAATCAGCCAACGTGTTACAACGATTGATATTCGCCGTAATATAATTTATATTGGTCAGTTTTCCAAGAAAATATCGCCATGGATTATGATTCAGACTGGACTGAAAGATTTATACATAGTATTGAATTACGTCCAGCTTTATATGATAAATCGTTAAAGGAATATGCTGACAGGCATGTTAACAAAGAAAAATGGAATGAGGTGTGTCAAGACATGTTCGAGAACTGGGATAGTCTATCTTCAGGAGAACAAACCATAAAAGGTAGATACTAATTTGGCTCACAATTTCATCACTATTTATCAAAAAATTGTTTTAAAAACTATTTAAAACCATTCTCAAATCATTAATATTAAATGTTTAATGCTCTCTACCATTGTATTTTGTATTTCGCTTGCCTTAAATGAATAAACAAAATATATATTTTTGCTAGGTAGTTAAATTGCATGCATTTATAGCAGAGTAATAATCATATTTAAATATAATTAGATTTATCTCCACATCAGGGTGATACACAATAACATGTTAATCAAAGTTTAATATTTTTTTATATAAATAAATATGTAAAAAATATATTTTTATGTGGCGTCTTATAGTTTATGATGAAACTGAACTGTTTTGAAATAGATAAGGATTTTTTCACATGTACAGAGTGTTTCTAAAGTAAATGGATTTTTCCAAAGAAGTAATAGGAGGTATGAAAATAAACAATCATTAAGGAGGCTGAGATATAAAATGTCAATATATTCGAAGTTTAAACTGTATCTACATTGTCTTGCTTATTCAGCTGTTTACAGTGTACTAACTGGGCAAATTTACTACGTATCACGTCATCTGTATTGATTTACATTCTATTTAAAAATAACCTTATTCAAATTCAAAATTAGCAGATATTGAGCATATGTACCGAAAGTTCAATTTTTTCGACTCCGCCAATCTTGAACAATATCTGTATTATTGTTGCAGCCGATGAAATTCAAGACATGGAGTTATGGCACACATGAAAGATATTTTTTTACTCCCGTTTGGAAACATTCTTATTAATTAATAATAAAAGAAAAACTAATAATAACAGAGTAATTTTAATAATTTTGTATAATTACCAAATATCGGTTTATGGTAAGTATCTAGTAGGAATATTTCTACAGTTTTTAATTAATTTCCCAGAGGCTCTAACCTAAAATCCCTAAAAAAATTGAATAGTGAACATTCAACTGAAAAAGTATGGTGACGTCCTTGAAACTTTCACATGAACCAAATAGACCGGGTTTCAAAATATTCTGTATCTCTGATTTAATAAAAAATGTTTTATTTTGAAAATATGACATTTTAAACTACAAATTGCTTAATGCAAATTGTTTATTTTTATATTCCTTATTACTTCTTCCGAGGAATGCACTTATTTCATAAATAGCCTATATTGTGCACACAAAACAATTAAGAACATAAGGGTTCATCAGGGGTTATCAGCCCAAACAGAAAATCATCCAAAACACATGAAATACACCGCCTGGAAACAAACAAGCAATATTACTATACTCGCGTCAAGAATTCAGACGTCTTACGTCACGGCTGACGTTACACGATTGTTTTTACTGTCAACGTAATTTCCGATGTTTGGTCGTGTTAAAAATAATCATTTTTTGCAATTTAGTGCAATATATAATGCAAACTTTTAGTGTAGTCTATAGTTTTATTACTATCAGTTGCAGTTTCTTAAATATTTTGATGAAAATATAATGAATTATTCATTTGTTCGTATGACGTGAGGCGTCTGAATTATTGTCACGAGTATACCTATTCTCCGAGCTATTCCCCCCCTACCACCCTAAATTCATGTAAGTTAGATGTAAACAAAATGCTTTGAATTAGTTTTTTCCATTTATAATCTTAGAAGAACCATTTACATTTAATTGTATTGCAACAAGAATTGTTTATAATTGAATCAGTTATGGGAGTTTCTGTTTATAGAGCCAACAATTGGTCTTTTAGTTTTTGAATCTACTACTCAACGTTCCTTTATATTCTACAAAAATATCAGTTTTGGCTGGACAGGTTCATAAGTGGGACCACTATCCTTATGGGAAACTCCAATAATTCTGAGGCGGCCTCAAAATCCTGCAACTTCTTGTACAGCCCTTATCCTCTCCTACTCCTACTGTCAATCTTATTCCTTCAACAATTCTACAACCTGTTCCCAGACATTGCAATTCATATGGTTTCGGTTATTTGCTGATATTGGTTTGAATATTTTACATATATTATACAGGGTGTCTCAGGTGATACTGGCATCCTTAGATGGGATGATTTTATAGCCAAAATAAATGAGATTTAGCCAATCATACCTATATCTAAAAGTTCATCGTTTCGTGAAATTTATATTATATTTTTTATTTTCTTGGAAACCCTTTGTGATAAAACAACAATAGTTCTAGGTTGTTATGAGATATTTTTAATCTCATTTCATTATTCAGTATGTTTAAATATTCCCAATGCCACCAATGACGTAGAAACGATGTGCCACTCTTCCTATATTTACAATAAAAATGGTACGCCACTGTCGTAATTATAAAAAACTACTACTTTAAGTATCGATTATTTTGAATAAATAACGATTCCTTTCAATTTCCCTAAAATGCATTGTATTCAAGTAATTGTTCATTTAAAATATCTCTGCATTTCGTAGTTTGTCCATATTTGTATCAAAAGCTGAAGGAAGCTTCAAAATCCACTCTTCAAATTTTTCACATCTCCATAGTTTACCATTTTGAGTAAGTTTTTCAAGTAAAATTTTGCTGTATTCTCAGCGGAAAAGACGCTTTACTTGAAACCAAAACAATTTTTTCTCGGTGCATTGAATATTTCAAATAGGATTATTTTGAAAACCGTCACTTCTAACGACTTTAACAAGGTATACCATTTTCACATAAACAAGGTAGAATAATCCACTGTTTTAATATTCTGATGTCGCGAGAAAGTTATGCCGTTTCTAAGAAACATGATGTACTATATGTGGCACCCTCTACCCCCAATTTATCTCCCCCAAGAACCCCAAATCTCCAAAATGTATTCAAATATTTGAATTTTTTGTTAAATATTTATAGATATCGATAAATAAAATTTTTATTTTGACACCCTGTATCTTTGTATCTAACCAACAACTTTTGACTAAAATAGGTTTAGATATATTGCATTACTTTGTCGTCAGGAATCCACTCGTGTCCTATGATGCATTAATTTCGGGGCACACTGTATTATCGAAGCATAATAGGTCTCACTACACACAAACTACGAAATGCAGGAATATTTTTAAAGAATAATGTTGTTCAAAATAATTAAAATTTAAAGTATCTTACGGTTTTTTTATAATTAAAACAGTTATTTTAAATAAAAGTGTCACAGGGTTTCTACGTCACTGGTGATAATGGAAATATTTAAACATACTGAATAATTAGACTAAATATATTTCATTACAACCTAGAACTTTAAAATTTTTGACACCCTGTATTTTGGAAATGATGATTTTTTAAATATAGGTATATTTGGCTAATTCCCATTTATTTTGACTATACAATCACCCCTTCCAATGCCAGTAATATCTGAGTCAACCTGTATACACGTATACCGGGTATTTTCAAAACAATCTACAGCCAAAATGAACACGTTTTGTATAAAACTGACGTTAGTAAAATGATCATCCTTTAGGAGATACATGTGCTACTTCTCAACAATTTTTCGAAATTTGCTGCCCCTTGGAGGGGGTTACATTTTACTACAGCTTATTCATTTGACAAGAATTGAGCATGCAAGTATTTTTTGAATGTCGAAATAACTGTACCGCGCTAAGAAAAAAAGTTGCCAAATATGACTATTACATCTTTTTTAATTTTCAAATTCAGCCATTATTCCATATTTCTCTGAAAATATTGAAAGGTATCTCTAAGGAGTAAACATTTTACTAGATCAATTTTATACAAAAAGTCTTTCTTTCAGTTGTAGATTAATCTGTATAATTTGTGCGACTTCTTTTGAATTATACCAAGTATATTCTATATTTCCTTAGTGTGAGGCATTTATGTTTATAAAATTCGATATTGTTTAACTACATATTATTGTCGTAGGGTATATAAATTTAATACATTTTTTTTTCAGTAAAGGAATTACAACAGCGCTGGCGAAATCTAAGGACCTGCTTCAAGAGAGAACTAAACAAGCAGCTGCAACCAATGCAAACAAGTAGTAGACGACGAAAATACATTTATTTTGACAATCTCTCGTTTTTGCTTCCAATGATGGAAGATCGGGACAATGTAAGCAATAACGGTTCTGCCATAATAACAAAAGAAGAGGTTGATGAAATTGAGGAAATGCATAACGATATTTACATGACTGCACAACCACAGGGTTCTGCACCAAAGCGAGCAAGAATAAATATTTCTTCATATGAAGAACCATTTTTAAATAGTGCATTAAGTAGCAGGAATGTGGAAGACATAGATGAGGATAAATTGTTTTTATTATCATTGATACCGAGTTTTAGAAGGTTAAATATAGATCAAAAACTTGATGTCAAAATGGAATTTCTACAAGTATTGAAACGTATTAGGAATACACCTCAGTTTAATGAAAATTTCACGCCGTAACCTATTTGTTTTTTATGAAAATCAAAGATATTGTAAGACGATACTTGCAGAAGAACAAATAATAACCGTGTTACTATAAGTAAATTCCCGTTTATGGTTGCACCTAGTTCTTTTTAAACATTTTCTAGTACTCAGATGAGACTTAACGACTAAATAACCTAATTTGTTGTAAAATTGTGGTTAACTAATATGACTAGTTTTATTACTGAGTAGTAGAGAAAATATTGCCAACAGAATTAAAAATAAGCTATGGTCGAAAGATTAAAATATTTCTAGAACTACACATAAAGAAGTATGAACTAGAAATAAACGGATCATGACAATATTATTTAATCGTAAACCAGTTATTTATACCTTTCACTGTCTCTACCTTACAAATTATGTAACAACGTTAACTGAAAATCGTTGAACTTAGAAAATAGGGAAAAATTCTTAAGCGATTTATTTACGTTTTAAAATATCTAAGTACTCATAAGTATAAATATTTGTACTAATTTGATATACATATGTTTTTCATAGTCACAGAAATGTAATGTGCCACATTGTTACTCAACTATTAAAAATAATTTTTTTATTAAGCAATTCCTGACTTTCATTAAGCCGTCAATGTCAATAAGCAGAACATTTGGTTGGTTTGTTTTTATTGCAACATTTTAATTCATTAAGTTTAATAATCCCGATGTCACAGCGGATACTGTTCCAATAATATGCAATATACAGGGTGATTCAGAACTTTTTTTGAGTATACAGGAGACTCTTACAAATACAATTTTGTAAAAATAATCAAAAAGACTAGTGTAAGGAGTATATATTTACGAAGCGAGACAATTTGACCGATGGGACGACTACCTGACCTAAGTAGGGACCATGTTAAAATAAACATTGATAAAAATGAATAGGAACGTTGTCTTAAGTGTTTAGTCGGACCCTAAATGATTTTTACAGTTTAGAATGACTTTATCTTTAAGACTAAGATTAAATTAAGTTGTTAAATAGTAGACTAGACAATTGTTTTAGTAACCTGTGTTGTGTTGGATTATTAGGTGAGTTACATCACAGAGTACTTGGCTTGCTTAACATTCGATTATTGGCTAGACCCGCCTATTATTGTTTTGTTTATTTATTGGCCGCTAGCTGCTTGTGACACGGTATTTTGAGGTATGGGGTATCTTAGGGCTATTAGCTGCGGTGATACAGTCCGTCCGTTAGCTGCGGTGAGCGGGGGATATCTCGGGGGACGCTAGCTGCGGTGAGCGGGGGATATCTCGGGGGACGCTAGCTGCGGTGATGCGGTCTGGTTCTGGTTTAAGACCTAGTCTTGCTATGAACTATCTCTGCAGAGGTGGTCTGGTCAGTGTGCATTATTATGTTATTGATATCCAGCTGCAGTCTAAGAGATAATATATTTACTAGTTGATTTAAGTAGTACATGTTGATGTTTAGAGAATGTGAAGGTATGCTTGGATACTCATGTGTTTCTCTCTTATTAGTTGAAAGGTTCTGAGCTTGCTGCAAGAGCTGCATGCCAGTGGGCATTTCCGACGGCAATTCTATTCTAACTTAAGCTCAGTAAGTGTTTTAGTTATTGTTTATACATAGTTATATACTATTAGTTGCAAGGCAACAAATCAGAATCAGTTACGTCCAATGGTTCACGCCCTGTATAAGTAGAAACGACCCTGACGAATTATATGAAGTAGTAATTATATAAACGAAACAAACAGACACCTAACAGTAGGTCGAAAATAATTTAATACACTTTTGAATGGCACTGGAAACTGACCCATTGTAAAACCTGATAAGGCGTCAAGCATGCAATCTGCGACCGAACAAAACATGGAAAAAATTTTTCAAGGAAAGAAATAAATAACATTTTTTAATACCGATTTCATACAGCAAATTTAAGTGTTTCTGCTTTTTTTTTGCTATTGTTATTAATGATTAATAAATTTGTGGTTTTAATTAATAAAATAGTTTGTTTAGTTTCTACAAACTAACACAAATGTTTCTGCTTCTTGTTCGTTTTGAACTCGTAAGTTATTGGCAGCAACTATGATACGTTTCCGTAAATCGTCAAAAGTATGTATCCACTTCGGTGCGATACACATTTTTTAAATATCTCCAGAAATAGAATTTAAATGTAATTTAAGAATTTAAAGTCAAGAGGTACGGTCCTCCTCGTCCAATCCCTTGGACACGCTTTACATGGTACGTCCTGGACCACGATTCGGTTTCAAATTTCCCTCGCATTGCACTATACTTGCACTTACTACACACCGCGATAAAAGTAGCTGCATTTGGCATTTTTTGGGAAAAGCATTTTCACATCGTCATAAATTAACCCTATATCAATCAAGTCCGTGTTGCTATACACATAAGCCATTTTTGCCACTTGAAAAACTAATGTAAAGTCTCGAATAACAAAAACCTTTCATACATAAGGTTTAATATGAAAAGTAATTTCAATATTCGGAATCGCCTGGTTAGAGACTAGTCCAGTCATTTAAAGGTTGAAAGTCCTTCAAGTTCAATAATTTTTTACCCGGAATAAGGATTTTACAAACATTTTTTTTAAGATATTGTCTCCATTTTGCATGACGCATCTATTCCCAAATTCTTTTACATAAGTTTTGAATCATCCTGTATATTATGTATGTATAAAGAATAATCTGAAAGTGAGAATAATATTTTTAATCGAACTTTATCGAGCTTCTGAGGATCCTATTAATTTAAATATTAATCCGCTAGGTAATGTTAAAGTACTATTTTTTATTCGAAAGCCAGATACTGCATTAATAGTGTAATGTCATAATTTGCTGCAAAATGGATTCAAGGCCTCAAATGTAATAATAATCAACATTCTTTATACTGTCAGAAAGCTAATTAAAAAATTGATTTTTCCTTCGACTAAGCATTACTGAGAAAGACAATTAGGTTTTATCATATTTATTACCTAACTCAACATTAATTTTTAGATACATAACAATAGGGATACCTATTTAATTGTATAATATAAAAATGATGTATTTTTTATGTAGGTATAATATTATACATTATGTAACAAAAGTAAAAAGTATTAGATATGGAAAAAAATACGAAGATTTTTATTTTTGAGAACATTCCCACTGACAATGCATATAGAACACAATGTTAATATCGCCTACAACACTTCAAGCAAGACAGTGAAAGCGTTTTTTGATCTATAGTATTTTTCTGGGTTGTTATGTCATGACCTAGATACCTGGTCTGTGCCAGTAACAGAATTAAAGTGCACATCTCTATCCCTAGCCGGAACAATATCTATCACTGGCTCAGTTTCTGTTGTTCGTAACGGATAACGGTGGTCTTCTGAGAAGTAGTGTAGTCACCTATGCAACTGATTACAACCCAAGTTTCGAAACGTTTTGTTGTTCTTTGTCATCTTTAGTAGCAGCTCAGCAAAACATTTGTGAAGTCAGATAAGGTTACCAATAAGCACTTTAATTATGTTACTGACAGCGACCAGTTACCTAGGTCATATCAACCCGGAAAACTAGTATCTGATTTTAAATTTATTCATTTTTGATCGATAATAATAATCAGCACTTTCTTTAGATTGCAAAATAAATTAATAATAGGTAACTTAGATCTTTCTTATGTGAGATGTAACATTTAGAAATAATGAATCAATTGTCCTCAAAAACCATTTCGTTTCTACTGTTAACGTATACATTTCAGTTAGAGAAAAAGGTCGTTTAAACTGAAGGTAACAATATAAAAAATAGATAACTAATAACAATATTTACAATAAACATAACTGGGTAGCTGTTATTGTTCCTAGTGGAAAACTAGGATTCCAATAGAAAGGTGTAGTCCAATAATATGCAGTTAGAAAGTTTACATCTGACAAATACTCTGTGGGCTAATGTCCCAACTAGTATTGAATTCCATTAGTTATTTCCAGGAATTCCATGTGTGCAAAATATCGTTCTCGCCGAATCGCGAGATCGATAGACTTCAATGGTGTCTACTGCTATATAGAACGCTTCATATCTGTGGCATCTCAGTGCGACATTAAGTAGCGAATGACCGCTAGATGTAGCTTTACTAAACCGCCTACGAATGATCTCTTCTGTCTGGTTAGACAAACTTAAAACACCTAAGGTTATTCTTCGGTTATCTCACATATGGCAAACTGATGAGAGCTAATAAGCTCAAAACCAGTATATGTCTGGTGGGTTGCTGAGTGACTTTAGCTGTTTGCTATAGGTTTTTCAGGTGTAATTCAATGCAGGTCGGGGTGTTAGCCCGCAGAGTAGTTTTTTCTCGGAGTCTCGTGTTTGCAGTTACAGTTTCTGTAGCTAACTTGAGTTAACTTTCTTTTTATATTTTTCATGCTACGATTTTTTTTGTTGCTGATTCCCGTCTGTAATTGGTACATTGTATTGTAGGCTGATTGGATGAATAACCGATGAAAGAAATAGTTTTTGCTTACAGAGAATTAAATATTTAACTAACTCGATTAAAACGTCTAATCTAGATGCATGCTTTTTGGAAAATAAGTGAATAAATACAATATAAGTATGCGAAAGAAATTACTCTGCTTCTTTGATTCCTCCTGCATATTTATTTTGAATAATAAATGTTTATGTTATAAGGGTAATTCAGAACTTATTTAGAAAAAAAAATTCTGAGTGTACAGGGGATTCTTACAAATGCAATTTTGTAAAGAAAAAATCAAGAAGGGCAGTTAGAAAATGATTTAAAAATATACTTCTGCACAGCACTGAAAACTGGTCTACTTGAAAACCTGATAAGGAGGCAATCTGCGACCGAACAAAAAATGGAAAGAAATGCTCAACAGAAGAAATAAATAACATTTTATGACGCCGATTTTATACAGCAAATTTAACTTCTTTTGTAGCTATTGTTATTAATTACCAATAGATTTAATTTATGGTTTTAATTATAAAAAAACACAAATGTTTCTGCTTGACCGTTTTGAACTCATAAGTTCTGCTAAAGCATTTTCACAGCAAAACGATATCCATCAACTCCGAATTACTACTATACATGTAAACCATTTGACACTTGAAAAACTAATGTAAACACTGGCGTCACAAAAGGTGCCTACAAAAAGTAATCGGATTTCAATATTTGGAACGTCTGTCTAGAAACTACAGTGGCCCAGCGATGAAAAAGTTGAAAATACTACAACTTCAATAATGTTTTACTCGGAAACTATAAGGATTTTATAAAAATATTTTTTTACTATATCGACTCCATTTTCTATGACGCATCTATTCCCAAATTCTTTTAGATAAGTTCTCAATCACTCTGTATATGTGAACAAAGATCGAGCCGATGCCTTATCCAAATTCACGTATACGAAAGCCAGTGGTCTCGAAAGTGGTCATGACCTCTTTCATTTTAATCCACTACAATCTGTACCAATACTTCTTTGCGTTAATCATGTGCCTAAACCGTATAAAGCAAAGTATAATTATTTTTTAAATTAATGTTCTTCTAAATGAAACTGATAAAATTACAGTAATTTAAAAAGTTCTCGAAGATCATTATCACCATCAAATTGCAGCATGCGACAAGTCTGAAGAAATCTCTCGCACGCAATTCTACATTATCTGCCGATGCTCAGTGATATTTATAAAAATCACTCCAAGAACGGCAGCTGTAATAGTGTCGTGCCGACATTCGTCCTTGGCTATTTAGATTTAATTAACAATTACTCCTCTTGTACATCTGAACAGGCAGGATAACCGGCATGATTGTTTATTTACAGTTTGTTACTGAAAAAGATGTTAAAAATAATGTTTTGCAAACCCATTGGGTGGGGATGGTATTTCTGTAGACGCAAGGTTAGGCACGTTTCAAATTTTTTTGAGGAAACTTTATTTCATGTGAAATAATGGCACGGTGAAGTGTTTTGAAGATGCAAGGCGTTATTAAAACGTGTGTAATTTTTTTATTGAGTGTGGCGGTTTGCAGATCACAAGTGCGGGATATTTTTAGGGATATTAAAAGGATTTTCAATATAGGGGACGGTGTAATTGATGATGCAGAAGAAATACGTACAGATTATGACTTCATTGTTATAGGAGCAGGTGGGTTATTTTACTATAAAACAATTACAAAATTTAGCAAAATAATTACTTTGCATTATGTGCGTGTTATATTTTTAAAAAATAAATTAAAAAATGTGTTTTTTTCTAATTACATGTAAGTATACATTAAAAGACATTTTTCCTTTTTATTGTATGTAATCGATAGGTAAATTTAGAAATATTTTATTTCTTCATTTTTTCGTTTGTGACATTATTGTGTTTTTACTAACTTGACCTTATTTTCGTCCGGAAAATGGACGCCTATGATAATCATCGTCTGAGATGGCTTAGATGTGTCAAATACCATGCGGTCGTTTTTTTACAGATATAGAAACAACGAAAATGAATATTTTTAATAGTAATAATAATTAATCCGGCTAGCTGCAGTATTTTACATTAATTTCTCGTTCCAAAATGTCAAAACTACATTTACACTAGTTAAAGACCACCAGGACTATTCACTAACAAAAACAGACTTCGCATACAGTTAAATAAAATGTCCATTTAATCTAACAAAATCGAACAAAGGGAATACTAAAAGATAATAGAAAACCTTGAATGCACCTGCGGCAGTCTTATCCGATAATTAAGGAAAATATTTGTACCCGGCACAAACTCCTTTATTTAATACTATAAAAAGCCTAACATTTTAAAAAAGGCACAAAAAAACTCAAGAAAATCAAAATCAAAATATAAACACAGGATATCAATTATGATAACGAATTTTGAATTTTACCGTTTAGTGGTGTTGGTTGCCGTATTCTCTAAACGACAAATGTGAGAAATAAAGAACCTCGCGGCAGACGGGCCGTTATAGTTGGCGATAAATAAAGGTTTTTAATTTTTTTTTTGCTATATAATTAAGCTTGGACATTTTTTGAAGGGTGATTCCGTGTTTTCTATCCGCTCTTAAAATGTTTGTGCTTAATACTAATTAACCCTGTATAATATATTCTTTTATACCAAATATCGGTACGTGAAGAAATGCCAGAAATACAGAAATAGGTCAGATCTCATCTGTTGTGAATGATTGTGTGTTGGTACATGTTCAAAACTGAGTTTTAATTTTAAAATCAATGAAAGACTTTACTATGCCAGGTATGTTTTTTTTTATTGGTAAATTTATCTATATTAAGGCGGGCGTTTAATAGAAAAAACTGCTTCTAGCGTAAAGACACACTATAACTAGTTTAAATTTGTGGAAATTGAATAATTTCCTTTAACTTTTGAGAGACGCACGTTAGAAAATATAGCTACTCATTTAAAACAGTGAATTGTACCGTGTCGTATTAGATTTCGTCAAAAATTTCTATTATCTATTTTCTTCTGGGTGTTATACTGTTTAGAATGCCGTATACGATTCTCTTAGTGTACAGCAGATATATAAGATAGTAGAAAATGTAGTGATTACAGAAAATATTTTTTTTTTCATATTCTAAATGTTAATTCTACACTCTGGAGAGATTGATGACTTACTTACACTTTTTAAACTCTATCTAAACACAGCAATGAATTCGTTGCCGTTAAAATAGCGTCCTTAATAGGAATCGAATATTTATTGGAATTAGTTTAAATCTTTTTACAATGCATTTAAAAATATCTATAGAGTCATTTTACCCTATTTGTTTAAATATAAACTTCCCAGAGTTTATATATCTGTAGAAACGCAATTATTAGAAATAATTGATCACAATAATTCAAACATCACTTAATTATTTGTAATTCTAATTTTGTAATGTAGATACGTGACACTACAAATTAATTTATTAATTATTTCCTTAATTAATACATCACATACAGTATTATAAAATACGTGCACAACACGAATAATTGGCCGTGTCGTTTATTAAGTCCAGTGTGATTTGAATACCTATGTACTTTATTAGACGATTCAGACATGATGTAATTTTATTTTTGTTATTCAGATAATAGCTATTTATGATATACGTGTTAAAAGTAAGTGATTTTATTTATAAAATCACTTTTAACACGTATATCATACACTATTTTTTCTACAAAACAGTCGGAAGAACTTTAAACTCAATAAAAATAAGAAATCAAAAAATACCACACAGATCACAATGTTTATGAACCAAAATTTTCGTAGCAACCAGTTACGGGAAAAACGCAAAAATATTGACAGCATTTTCTAGTAATATTATAAGTATAATGAATAATCACGATAATGAGCGTAACGAATCCATCCCTGCTGAAATCGAAGAAGCCGCCAGTCGAGCAACATTGGAATTATTGCCGGCGAAATCAAAGGAACAGTACGAAATCGCTTATAGACGCTTTTCGGAATGGTGCAACATTAAAAAGGTCCCTGGGAAATGTAACGAAAGTGTTTTACTGGCGTATTTTGAGGAAAAAGCCAAGATATGGAAATCGTCAACGCTGTGGTCAAATTATTCCATGATCAAAACTATGTTAAAAATAAAGCAAGATCAAGATATAAGCAAACATTATAAACTTATTGCTTTTTTAAAACGGAAGGGTGAAGGATATCAAGCAAAAAAGTCAAAAGTTTTGACGAAGACGCATATCGACAAATTTCTCACAGAAGCAGAAGACGAAAAGTATCTGATGATGAAAGTCGCAGCAATAGTGGGTGTCTTCGGGGCGTGTCGCCGGGAGGAATTGTGTCAGATGACCATCGACAATATCGAATATTTGGACACTTCGGTTGTTGTGACCATACCAGGTACTAAAACGAAAGTGCCTCGGACTTTCAGTGTTGTTGGTGAATTCTATTTAAACTTTTTTAGAAAGTATATAGCACTCCGGCCAACAAACGCTGACCATAGATGACTTTTTCTTAAATATATCAAGAATAAATGTGTGAAGAATCCAGTTGGAATTAACATGTTTGGTAAAATGCCTGCCGACATTGCAGAGTTCTTGAATCTACCAAATCCTCAACTCTACACCGGACACTGTTTTCGTCGTTCATCGGCGACATTGTTAGCAGATTCTGGTGCAAATCTTACTACCATCACGAGACATGGAAGATGGAAGTCTTCGACGGTAGCTGAAGGCTACATTGAAAATTCACTGGAACAGAAGAAGGAAATTGCGTGCCAAATACTTCCTACTGCTACAACTACTAGCAAGACCACCAGTACTACCAGTAGTATTTCTACAGAAAATAGATGTCACACATTTTGACAGTAAAACCAACTTAAGTATGATGACCCCGCAGGGAATTACAATTTCAAATTGTTCTAATTTTACTATAAATGTTAATAGTAATAACTAGTCAAAATATTGGTTTGTACTTATTTAAAATAAAAAGTTGTTCATGTGTTTGTTAAAACGTTTTATTAATTTTCAAAACAAAATTTAAATAAACTTGGATTTACTTTTAACACTAGTAACACTAGTGTTAAAAGTAACTTACTTTTTACGCGCGTGTCAAAAAATGACATTTTTAACATCAAAAATGACAATTAAAAAGCCCACTTTTAACAGTTTTGTAGATAAAATATTTTTTAACATATTAAAAAATATTTAGTAAAGTGTTGGTAACTTCACTTCAGTTTCACATGAGCTAACCATGAACAAGGACATAATGATAATCTCAACTTTTGTATTAACAATAAGGTGTTAATTAATGTCAATGGTAATAACGTAATTCAAATATTAATGATCGTACACATTACTTTGTTTAAATAGCTTTTGAAAAGTAATTATACAGGGATTCAGTACTTATCTAAACAAATTTGAGAATAGGTGCGTAATGAAAAATGGAGCCACTATCGGAAAAAAAAATTGTAAAATCCTTATAGTTTGCGAGAAAAAAATTATTGAAGTTCTAGTAGTTTCAACCTTTATATCGCTGGGCTACTGTAGTCTCTAGCCAGGTGATTTAAAATGCCCGATTAGTTATCGTATCAACTTCTTTGTGATGCAAGTATTTACATTAGTTTTTCAAATCAAAAATGACTTACGTATGGGTATCGTTTTATTTCATGGTGAAGTGAAAATGCTTTAGCAGAACGATTTCCCAGTAAACATCTGCCCAATGCAGCTACTTTTACAACGGTGTGCAGTGAGTGCAAGTGTATGCAAATGCAGGCGTAACGCGGGAAATTTGCAACCGAATCGTGGAAGAGATGGATGTTCAATCCTAAGTTATATCCGTACCATGTACAGTGTGTCCAAGCATTAATACCAGAGGATTGGACGAGGAGGACCGGTACCATAGCCGCCATGATCTCAAGACTTTAAACCATTTGGACTTTGAACTTTTGTGGGAATATTTAAAAAATGAAGTATGTTGCACTGAAGTGGGCACTATTGATGATTTACGCACACGTGCCATAGCTGCTGCAAAACGGACAAGAAGCAGAAACATTTGTGTTAGTTTGTAGAAACTGGGTAAAACGGACCCAGAATTTAATTATATTAATAATTTATAACAATAGCAGCAAAGGCAGTTGAATTGGCTGCATTAAAATAGGTGTTGTAAAACATAATCTATTCCTTTCCTTGGGAATTTCTTTCAGTTTTTTGTTTGGTCGTTTGGTATGTTGCGTGTCTAACTTTTTCATCTTTGACTTTTTAACAAATTGGATAGCAAATTCCGTTTTCCCGAACTGTTTTACGTTGAAAAGGTACTCTTGTTTCAAATCGTTATCTTTAACGGTTTCTGAGAAAATCGCTCTTGAATTAGTCTCACTTTGGTCAATTTCATAGTAATTTAAACAAAATTATCAAGACATTCTTATGTCAAAGTATTGTCAACCCGATTGTCAATTTAATTGTTCTGAGCGAAAAAAATGGAAGAGTTTACAGGACAAGAGTTAGTTGATATGATATGACTTTATGACTTTGGCGATGGTAATGCTGCAGCGGCAGAACGCGAGTACGGGAGAAGGTTTCCGAACCGAAGGCTGCCATCAAGGAGGACATTTCCTACGGTATTCCGCAACTTAGCTGCAACCGCCACTTTTCTAAAGGCACCGGGTCAAGGACGTCCCAGGATTAATAGGGAACCGGAGGTCCTTGGCGCTATTTAGCAAGATCCTACGACTAGCATACGGAACATTTCAAGGCAAATAAATGTTCCTCGGCCAACGGCACTACATTATCTTAAAGATTTCCTTAACAGAATTGATTAGATGTGCTACTAACATTTCAGGTTGAAAAAATAGGTCTACACGCCTACCACTATCGACGTGTACATGGCTTGATACCAGAAGATTTTGCGCCACGTATGCAATTTTGTCGCTGGACAACGAGCAAGCTTCCAAAATGTTATGGTGTGACGAAGCTACTTTTACCCAAAATGGAAAATTAAATTTTCATAATTCTCATTATTGGAAAGAAGAGAACCCACATGTTGTTCGGAGAATAAACTTCCAGCAACGGTTTTCCATAAATCATATCATAATTGTTCTACATCAATAATGTGTATTACTGATTACGTATTAAATTATTATTATTATTTTGTGTTTAAATTACTATAAAATTGACCAAAGTGGGATTAATTCAAGAGCGATTTTCTCACAAACCGTTAAAGATAACGATTTGAAACAAGAGTACCTTTTCAACGTAAAACAGTTCGGGAAACCGGAATTTGCTATCCAATTTGTTAAAAAGTCAAAGATGAAAAAGTTACACACGCAAAATACCAAGGGCCCCCCGTACCCACCCCAATGGACCTTGTGGAAATAAATGGATTAGTCCATCAAATTGCTCATCAAAATTTAGCTGTGTATACCAAATTTCATTCATTTATCACAACGCGATCGAGAGATATTGCAAAAAAAATGATTTCCATTCCTCTCTCTTCAATGGGTCCCTGTGCCCTTAGGAAGCATTTCCGGACCCATATTTATATGAACTTTTTTACTTAGTTTTGATCATAGAATCGGGTGCCTGTTCAGGGTTGGCAGCTAATTATGAGACACCCTGTATATTACAAAAAATTATTGCTTTTAACGCGACAAACTATCGAAAATTATCTTTTATTATCTTTTTGATTTTATTTTTACAAAATTGTATTTGTAAGAGTCCTCTGTACACAAAAAATTGTTTTTAGATAAATTCTGAATCACCCTGTATATGTACTTCTGAAAAAAATTAAGGTTAATACATAAACTACAAAAGTAAAGTGTAAAATAGGTATATATATTTTTAGTTGAATATTTGGCATTTAAGTAGGTACTTCATAATTTTTCAAAAAAAAAAAAAACAAGCAAATTATCTATATTGTGCGGATCACAACCCGGAATATTAGTGTAATTATTGTAAAAAATAAAAATTTCAGGGTCAGGAGGAAGTGTGGTTGCCAACCGATTAACAGAAAATCCAAAATGGTCAGTGCTACTACTAGAAGCTGGGATAGATGAAAGCTTTATTACCGACATACCACTTTTAGCTGCTGTCCAGTCTACTACAGGTTACAACTGGGGCTATAAAAGTGAAAAACTGAAAACAGCCTGCTTGGGGCTCATCGATGGTAGATGCAATATAGCTCGAGGAAAAGCATTAGGGGGAACTTCCGTGATAAACTTTCTACTCTACACCCGTGGAAACAGGTGAGCATATTTCATTTATAACATTATTCAAATATAAAAAAGTCATATATTATTTCACACTAATGATGTCAGATCCGACTACTTTTATGTAGTCGCGATTACTAGGTACTCCCACAACCAGCAATTTATTTCAATAAAATTTCCAACTGGCACAGAGCCCAATTAAAGGATAAGTAAGTCAAAGTAAATACAACATCAATGGGAATAACATATATAAACAAAATAAATTTAAACAGATATTATACAATATAATAAAACAGATGTAAAAACTGAAAAGTGATAACAGAAACAAACAGAACAAAATAAAAATAGCGTCTAAAGAATAAAATACAAATAGGAAACAAAACATATATGCTTGTAAAGAATTCAAATATTAATAAAGATTAAAATGTCTAACAAACAAAAACTGTTTAAAATAATTCTTCATATCATCTGAAGTACATGAAATAATGTCGAGACCCACAATGCCATTGCAGTTGTATAACATTTGATATAAAGGAGATTTAATTAATAAATTTGTACGGGCAAAGGGTAAATAGAACAAGGGATTATGTCTAGCAGTCCGTCTGGGAATTGTGCATATAATTCATTCATATTTAATATTGAAATTGAGTATATATTTAATTAACAAAGTAACATGCATTGCACGTCGACGGGCAAGACTTTGCAGTTCAAAGCGGTTGTAAAATAATACAGAGGTACAATCGTTTGCAATAATAATGACACTCACTAAAATAAATTTTGCGATTTCTTTTGAACTTCTGACGTATTCATATTGAAAAATCTACTTTTTAACGTTAGTTATTAGTTATTTCACTAACCAAGAGAGATTTCATGAAATTGCTATTCAGAACTTCTAGAAGTTCAAAAACTGTTTTAAGAGAGTGTCATTATTATTGCAAACGATTGTACCTCGAGCAGGATACACTCCATCCAGCAAAAAGCTAGCAGATTTAAAAAACCTTCGCTGAGCTCGCTCTAAAATTGAGACATGTGTAACATAGATAACCGAACCATATTCAAGTTTTAATCTTACAAAGGTTGTATACAGTAACATGAGAGTAAATAATTCTGGAAACCGTTAGAGTTACGCAAGACAAAACCCAAACACTTAGCATTGACTGTTCAGACATTGATATGATATATGAAACTCAGTTGGCAATCAAAAAGTATCCCTAAGTGTTTGACATAATCAGGTCTATTAAGAATAATGTTATGTAGAATATAATAAAAAAATATATGAGTTGTTTCCGATGAAAGCACATAATGTTACATTTGTTAATATTTAGTGGTAACCTATTTTCAATGCATCAGTCATTAAGAGAAACGAGATTTTGAAGGCTCTCATAATCTAAAGAAGAATTAATATGACAAAATATGTTAATATCATCAGCATACAGAAGACACTGTAGATGTAGATCTCTAATTATGTCAGTAATAAAAATCACAGAAAATAGAGTTTCTCAAGGATCCCATACTCGGGATCCTTGAGAAACACCCGAAAACTGAAGAAAGGAGTAAGATTTACGCTATATTGTACATATTGATGCCGATCTTCAAGGCATGATTGAAATAATTGCATCAAACCGGGACAAAGTCCTGCAGTACCTACTAGGTTTTCCCAATAAAATGGAATGATCAAGTCCTTCAAACGCCTCGGAAAAATCTGTGTATATGACTTGGCTTCCAACATCCAAACTAGCAGAAATAAATTACGTTTTATATAGTAAATTAGATATTGTGGATCTACCTTGAATGAAACCGTGCTGTTTCAGAACAATAATATTAGATACATGAAATGAAACGAACCTATGTACGACAACATCGAAAACCTCACTAAAATTATTCAAAATAGCAATCGGTCTATAATTTGCGAAATTATTCATCTCACCTTTTTTATTTACCGGAACAATTCTGGATATTTTCCAAATATCAGGGAATACACCAGATCTGAGGATAAGATTAAATTAAATTACCAAAGGTTTACAAAAAAACAACGGCACAATTTGAGTAAAAACGATGAAATTAAATCAGGAAAGTTAATCGTAATCGTTACTTTGTCTTCGTTACTAATTACGATTACTGAGTTGTACCATTATCATTGTCTACAATATAAATACATCGCAATAGTATATATATTAGGGTACGTTTACATCTGACATTAATTGCTCGATATAGGTATATGTCGGATAGAAGCTATACCTAATGTAAACAGGAGCAAATTTTTCTGTCAGAGAGATATGCTTCAAGCTCCTGCGATATGTATCGACACATCTATACGGTTAGATGTAAACACCTATTCGGAATCGCCTGACAGAAATTACTGTAGCTGACGTAACCGTCTACTTTTGTGGTAGTGTCGGCTGCAAATTATTAATATTGAGTGATAAAAATAATGGATAAAAGGCGATATTGATGAATAGATTAATTTATATCACAGTAAACCCTAACTATATGACTATTTTACAAATAAGCCAAAAACAAAATTTAAATTACACTGGATCTTCCACACCGAGTTGGCATATTAATTGACTATAAGCAAATCATTTTTTTTTCGTCTCAAAATCAACTCTCAAATCCATACCGAACGATTTTTCATTATCTGTCGGACAGAAATCGCATTTAATCTAAACAGCGTGAACATTTCTGTCAGAGCTATATGTATCAAGCGTCTACGATATGTATCGACACACCTATGCGATTAGATGTAAAAACATATTATTTTCATATTCGCACTCGCCTGACAGAAATTGCTCTAGTTGACTAGTCGTCTACTTTTGTGAAAGTGTCGGCAGCAATTCAAAAACAATAATAAAAAAGAGTCGGTAAAATGCGATATCGATGAATCGATTAATTTATACCACGAACCTGAACTCTCGGGTGTTAAAAGAAAATCAAATAAAGATAAAGTCCATAGAACAATTCTTAATTTAAGAAATTTTTAAGTATAAGAATGTTTGGAAAATAAACATGGAAGCGGTGGTTTATTGCACCACTTACAACAAACCAGGAACATGGGAAATATTCCAGTAAAATATCTTTTTTTAAGTAAATGTTCCTGCCAAAATTCATTTGTTTATATTCAACAGTTTGTGAGAAAATGTTTCTGGGGATAAAAAACTATAAATCTGAAAATTAAATCTGATTTAGTACCGTTCAAATTCAATATTATGCTCAACTTAAACTATAAATATACATATTTAAAACGAAAAAATATTTGTTGCATTATCTCGAAGAATAAATTTTTACGGAGCTGTATACGATTGAAAACATTGTATATACTTTTTTGCTAAAAATTCACACATAGGGGTTTGAGGGGTCCTGATTAGCACCACTTATTCAAAAAATATCTCTGGGCGTTTATATTGAATTTCGCAGGTGTAAAAAAATAGCATGTCTTCGATCGTCATCTTAAAATCCGTAATAGCATCAAAAGAAGCGATTTTCGATGCCATTTAAAGCAAACAAATATTTGTTAAAATATCTCGAAGAAAACCATTTTTACAGATTTATACACTAATAAAACTTTAAGATCGTGTAGAAGAAAACACTATGTATAGTTTTATTCAAATTTCACATACTACATTTTGAGGGGTTCATCTCAATAACAACTAAAAAAATGCTAAACGTTTTTATTGAAACTCAAAAGTATAAAAAAATGGTAGCAGACCTTTCATTGCCATCTTAAAAACCATGGTAGGATCAGAAGAAGCGGATTTTGAAGACATTTAAAAAATATATTTGTAAGATTATCTTGTAGGATTTGTACACAAATAAAACTAGACATGTATATACAGGATGTATCACAACAAGTGTGCATTAGACGTATTTAGGAAACCGTAAATGATAGAAATCTGAAATTTCTTTTTTAGAGGATTTTGTTTTCCTTTCAACACTGAATTGATGTAAAATATTTACATTATACGTCAACTTGCTTATTTTGAATGGAACATGTATTTTTTATTTAATTTTCAGATTCTATATGTCATGTTGTACATAAGTTATTTCACTCACAAAATTATTACTTTTTAAGTTCTTACCTGGGAGAATAATTCAGTCATTATGAAAAAAAAACCTTATTCATCATGTTTCAAAATTCATTCCCAAAACTACACTGAACGTTTTTTTTTCATAAGTCCAGGGCAGTCACACGGGTAGCAATTTTTTGTTTCGATACTCATCGTGCCACGACTGAACTTACTCTTTCTGCTATGAATTGATGTGTATGACACAAGTGTATTTACTTAATACATATGTATAAACGGTTCGTACACATATAGCGACGATAAGTGTCATACACATATCCATGATATAAATATATAGTAACTTCTGTCTGTAATGTAAACAGTCACTAGCGATATATATCTGATGCTTGACACATTGGGACACAAGTGTCAGATGTAAACGTACCCTAAGAATGAATATGCAAATACCGTTTAGCATTAAAAAAGACCTAGTATTTACTTATTCGTCCGAAATAATCTAGACCTCAAAATATGAGAATGATACCTTCTCCTCATTACAAATACGAAGTAGACGCTCTACGATTACTGAACTTATTATGTGAGTGAGAGTACTACTATAGTACCGAGGTATGAGTCCAAGAATAATCGAGTAGTCGTTCGTATAGTGTAATATTTATTTCTATCCTAGTATTCATATCCGTACCCATACTTGCGTAGTATGTTACTGAATATGGCAAGTAATCGTGTAATGATTACTCTATAAAATAAATACTCGATTACTTCGATTACTAGTAAGTAACAATTCTTTAGTAACAAATCATTACAATATTGACATCACTATTGCAGGCAGCCGTTGTCTTGATATAATAATTTTAAAAATTGCAATATTGATAGTTTATCTGTAAATCACACATCCATACTCTCGCATAATAAACAAATTTCTATGCAAGACACATAACACGTGTCTATATCTAGTGGTCACTTATTACTTAATAACGACCACAATTGAAAGCAACTTACCATACTGAAAGTATCATTATAAACCCGCTATCCATATTGCCATCGGAGATTGCGGTATTTGCAAAAGAAGAATTCCAGGAAACAACTACTCTGCGGCTAATATCCAAGTAGCCAGAGATTAATAGATATATACATGTATACATGTGTTACATGTTACATCTTGCTTACTCATGGTGGGTTTGCTATCATTTTTTTGAATGTAATCCAATCGATTAGTCCGCAGACTAGTTACTTCCTGAAATTTCTCATTTGCATACGAATTGATATCGTTAATTATATGGACGAAATGGTTTAGGTGGTCTTATGCAGATCTTTTGATTTAATTATTGACAATATGTAATATTTATTTTATTTGATGATTTATCTCTGTAATGGGCCATACTTCAATGGTATCTTTTTAGCAGAAAGCAAATTGTTTATCTTAAAGTACAGCTATAACTTCATAAAAAGTTAGTGGTAGTATAAGAATTGTTTTATGGATATTAATAATTGCATTTATTTTTAAGGTACTTCAATGAAACTTGACATAGGGATGTTTTTGTGGTAGCCAAATATGAATAAGAATTTATTTTTTTTACTAAAGTGTGTAGCTTCTCTATTTATTTATTATATATTATTATTAGAAATGATGCTGTTATATCTGTTTCGAAACTGCTTTTTATTGCATATTGGTATAACAGCTGGCAAAGCTCTTAAAATTGTTGCTTGTTGGAACTTATCTGGTAGATTCCTTTACTCAATGCTGGTAGTCATACATAAAAGTTATTAAATATTGACCTGAATATATATTTTTTTGTTATAACATTGTGTAAACAGAGTTATATAATCCGTCATTGAACTTTCTGTAAAAAATTTATGTCAACACTTTGGTGGTAAGTTGTAGTATTTTGAAATTTTTAATTGCAGCCTCATACTTTAAACATTAGTTTTAATAGCTGTGAAAGGTCTATTAAAGTTTCATTCTCATATTCTAGTATAAATATTTATTTCACTTACATTCGGCGCTTTCCCGTTCTATGGTACCTGCAAAACAGTTTATTTTGAAATAAATACATGATTATAAAAAAATAGTTAAAAATAATACAATTTTAGGTTAGATTTCGACACGTGGTCACAAATGGGTAATGAAGGATGGAGTTACAACGAAGTTTTACCCTATTTCATTAAATCAGAAAATTGCACTCGTTGTACAGAAATCGACAAGCAGTTTCATGGAACGGATGGCTACTTAAATATCGAACACCCAGGATATGAAAGCCCAACGGTGAAACTGTTTCTAAAAGCTGGTCTAGACTTGGGTTACAAAAACAATGACCCGAATGGAAACGTGAATTTGGGTAAAATTACTAATAACGACCTTTCAAGGAAAATGTATTGATTTTTCTAGGTTTCTCTAGGGTACAGGCAACGATGAAAAATGGCGCCAGATGTAGTGCAGCTAAAGCATTCTTGAAACCTGTCAGATATAGACGCAACTTGCATATATTGACTCAAGCAAGAGCTACCAAAATTCTTATTAATCCGAAAACGAAGCAAGCGTACGGAGTGGAGTTTTTAAAAAACCGAAAAATATATTCCATCAGAATAAAAAAGGAAGTGATTTTAAGCGCTGGGTCTTTGAACAGTCCACAGATTTTAATGCTGTCGGGAGTGGGTCCTCGAGATGTATTGGAAAAAGCTGATATCAAAGTTATACAAGATCTTAAGGTTGGATATAATTTGCAAGACCATATGGCAATGTCTACGCTTTCGTTTTTGGTCAACGAAAGTAACACTGTATCTGACCGACAAATGCAGAATCCTGTTCACATTTACAACTACTTGGCACAAGGTAAAATATATATTATGTAAATAAAAGCTATATGCATAGAGAACAATAACTGCCTATAATAGTTACGTACTTAAAAATACTACATATACATAATCTTTTACGAGTAACATGTAGACATAACCTGGAAAAGTTTAATTAAATAGAATTTATATAATTGTCTATAATTAATAAAATAATTTGGCGCTTTTAGAATGCCTATTAATATTGTTCTCTTTACGTTTTAAATCCTAGATTATTTGTATAAAAAATATGATTTAGAGCATCCTAGAAACTAGATTTTCTCATGCAACCTACAGAGTGTGAGACCTGCATCAATCAGTTCAAATATTTTCATTTTGTTAACCCTGAATAGTGTAACAGAAGCCAATTTAAAAATATATTATGCTATAGTAGCCATTTGGAGAGTGTGTTGACAGATGATAAGAGGTAATAATCTTTGCTTTTAATGTGGAAGAAAAGCCTGCTTGTTAAATGTACAGAAGGACAGGTTTAAGCTAGTCAATATAATATGCAGGATATATCTTACTAACAATTAGAAATACAGTAGATTTTATTATTACATTTCAATAATAAATAAACTACGCCAGTCACATTTTTATTTCTAAATAGTTAAGAAGGCCTTGTCAGGAGCAGAAATTTGTTCATCCACCCTCTAAATCTGAATTATTCTTATTTCTTTGTAAAAGTGTATTGTTCATCCATCATCTATTTCATTCGCATTAGAAAATGATTATTTTCGTTGAAAATACTACATAATTCTTGAAACATCAGTATATATTCCATGGTATTTGCAAATATTTGAAGATATATCTGTGTAAAAATAAATATGTTTAGCTCGAATTTTAGTTACAGTAGATTTATAATTAATGTAACTATAACTAATGTCCATATCTGTTGTAATGAATTACTATTTTTACTGTTACAAAGATAATTATGTTGTTTGAAATGAATGTGGTATGGTTTATAGACACATGTGATGGCGTAGTTTTGATGCAAACATCTAAACAACATAGCGCTTCAGTTTTTATGATATTTAAATTGACATAAGCTGCAAGTGAACACGTTTGTCTACTACAGATTAATATCACAACTAAAACGTATAGACACAGTCTATTATACAGTCCGGAGTCTTCACGTCGACTCCCATGTCGAGGTCCCAGATTCCGTCTTTTTAAACGACCAAAAGGCGACTGCGCATTTAGCCGCGCACATTCGCGCGCTCAAGGGGCACGGTGATTTGTCATGAAATAGAATTTCTCCCACTTCGTCGTGTACATATGAATTTCATTGGTGTTCATTGCGCATTTAGCCGTGATATAGCCACACCCTCTGGAACCTTCACTCGACGAACTGTATAATAAACTGTGGTATAGAGTTTTCCAAGATGCTGTCAAATACTGTTTAAAAATGGCTTCGACAGTGTGCACAAATAACCTATTTGGTTTTTATGTTTCGCGGGATTGTGTAAATTTTAAGAACTGTTTTCTATTGAATAAATACTTTAATAAGTATACTCGCGTCAAGAATTCAGACGTCTTACGTCACGGCTGACGTTACACATTTGTTTTTATTGTCAACGTAATTTTCGATATTTGGTCGCGTTGAAAACAATAATTTTTTGCAATTTAGTGCAATATATAATATAAACTTTTAGTGTATCATATAGTTTTATTACTATCAGTTGCAGTTTCTTAAATATTTTGATGAAAATATAATGAATTATTCATTTGTTCGTATGACGTAAGTTGTCTGAATTCTTGTCGCGAGTATATATAAAATGCCAGCATTCTGTTGTGTAGTAAATTGACATATCGTACACGTTACGTCTAATGTTTGACATATTACCATAAGACTACATAAATATTTAGTTACCCACATGCGTATTACTTTATTAGGTTAGAGGTCAGGTTGATATGTCTCTGCGCGTGTGCAACAGAAATCATATGAAAACTTCTGTAAAATTTCATTATAAACTGAGTTAAAGTAAATAGTTCGATTATACATTGCATTACCACACTATTTTTTTAAATTGAATGGAACTTGATTATTCCTTATTATATAATGTAAAATGTTAAATTTTCCAGTAAATATTACGTAAAAAGAGAATAAACAAAACATGGAAATTTCCACTCATTTTTATCAGTGCAGTTCCAAAATACCCAAAAATATCCCTATTAATGAATGATTGTTGTTAACTACGGTGTTTCAAATTGAAGATGCAATTTGATTTATAACTACATATACAAAATAAATGTGAAGATTTTAAGCCGTGTTATCGTTTAATGTGTACAATAGATAATTAATAATGTTTGGCCCAATATTAAGAATAAAAACGCGCGCTTTAAATAAATATTCGTGATTTTTTAATAGAACACTTTAGGCATTTGTAAGTAACATAATTTTACGTCATTTCATGCTAAAAGTACCTATGAGTTATACAATGCTGCCGGTGTTACAGGTTCAACTTTATACAAAATATTTTATTGTTTACTTAACGAGGTGTGACCGTTATATTAATTTAATTTATTCAACTAATAAAAAAAATCATGTAATTTGATTCTATTGTATTAATCATAAAAATACAGCTACACTGAAACTAAAAATAACATTAACTAAAACCTCCCTACATATAATCAAAGCACAGCACATTTAAATATATGATAACAGGTTTATAATTGTTATTTATGTGCCAAGGGATATACAGGGATGATTATACTTATAGGTCACTCCGTAGGAAATAAAAACTATAAAAGGTCATAGTTTTGACGTTTCTTGATTTGTCGTTATAACTGATGCTAGATATTTTCAAACATAATATCCATAACAACCCAAGCGTCATTTTTTTCGTGTTGTCATGGCCGGGCGTAAAAAGATCCATTTTGCCCGTTGCTGTGACAGCGTGCATTATGGATGTCCATGGGTATTTTATATATCTCGTATCCTAGATATTATAACTAAATTATAAGGAAGTGATATATAAAATATATATTTTTTCTTTTATTTTTCTCTTATATTTCCTGCGTATTCTGTTGCGGTAGCTACCTATAAACTGTAAATTAAATAACTAAATAAAATGTTTATGACTTTAAGAAATGTGTAAATCTATGCACGTATTTAAAATTCATATTACATCATAATTTACACTATATTTGTTATAGATTTATGGTATCTGATAGACATAAATAAGTGTGAAAGATTTAAAATTTACATTACTTTTATATTACTTTTTTGTTCAAACGGCCGTGAAGTATTTATTTTGCGTACAGTTTAGCGGCCGTAAATTCCAACTACATCAACTGTTTACTGATGACACACATTTCTACAGCTCATTCCTTCTATCCATTCCAGTTAGTATTGAAACACTAATGTTAAAAAAAACAAAGAAATTTATTTTGAATTAATACAAATATTAAATCTACAACGACTCCAACTCAATATTGTAATATTGTTATATGTAGCTTGTAAACTTACATGCAAGTTGGAAGTATGTATGACCATTGCAGTTAATGGATAAGAATGTTTGCATTTTGATAGTAAGATTTGCCTGGAAATATTTTTTTTTGTTTTCTATAAAGTTCTTTACATATCTCTCGGCCACCGTCGAAATCTCCAGCCTCCGTGTCTTTCCAAGACACTTATATTAGCTCCAATATTGGCTAGTAAAATTCGTCTAAAGCAGTGATCACTAAACCCTTCAAAGTTCTTCAGTCCAAGGTATTTGGTGATCAACTTTGGAATTTCACCAATTTTGTGAATTCCAACATCTTGGCAAGTACAGTTGCCCTTTTGATACCTTAAAAACAACTTGGGCTTGCGATGTTGGTCGGCCGAAGAGCTACTTCCTATACAGAGAAATATAGTAATGATTCACAAGTGTGAAATTGCATTCACCATGTGTTTTCGAAACAGGAACTTTTACATTTAGCGCTAACTTTACATATTCAACACCATCCACAGACATTTTGTAAATTTCATCCCTACGTAAAGCTCTAGAAATTCGCAAAATCAATACTACCTGAAAATAACTAATCTTTTGTGTACTAAACAGTGGGAACTTTCTCAACCGGGAACTAACTGATTTTTGCGTAAGAAACAATAGTATATTATTTAACGAGCGGTAATGCAGGTCGTAATTCACGCAGATGAAGCAGGCGAGTGCTGTAATTCATCAAGTGAGTTATGACCATTACCGCAAGTTGAATACTATACTTTATCTACGACTATAACAATAAATACTAAGATACAAGTATCGAGAAAGAAAATTGATTTGAAAACGTTAAAATTATTTTGTTAAAATATTAAATGACATTAGTCCCCTCAATGATAATAATTGATAGTTCCGCCTTCTGAGAGGCGTTGACAATTTAATAATTTTAAAATCTTTTAATTATTCATTCCTTTCCACTTGTTAAAAATTCTTTCCATTCTACACTAATGGAACGTATTTATCGGCTTAAAAATTTCCAAGAATTTACTGCGTACACTATTTACATACCGAATTATCATTGTAGAAGCCCAGAGTGAGTTATAATAACTAACTATAAAAATTCACGCTATTTGTTTGTTGATCTATTAATTGCTCAAAAGCAGTTGAATAATTAATATATAAAGTATAGGAGTAGATAAAACAATTTTCTGATACTTTCTTGCGTCAATATTTTCATTCTCCATAAAAATTAAGAATTTAACACAGCCGATTTCTCTTGTAGCTAATGGAACGTATGTCTTTTTCGATTTTTGCGGAATTAAACTGGCTACAGCACAACTTACGGCTTATTTTAATTCAGGTGAAGTACACGAAGCTTTTTCATATATGATTCCATTCTCGTAAACGTATGGCAAATACATTGAAATAAAATTAAAAATTATCTGTCAATTCAGTTTACTCATAGTCATAACAACGAAATACACTTAACAGTCATAATTCTCATAAAAAAACTAGGAGTTTGTAAATAAATACATACCGGTTTTAACAAAAAATGTTATGTACAGCTCGACCGCAAAATATTTTTACATCCTCAAAGTTTCTATTATGGCTTAAGTATACAAATAATTACCCCAGATGTATTTGTATCATTACAGGTAAAGGCCCGTATACCATTCCTGGTGGTGCGGAAGCTTTGGCTTTCATAAAGACTAAATATTCAAAGAACAACGACGACGATCCAGATATGGAATTGGTACTAGGAGCAGGTTCTCTTACCGGAGACACATTTGGTAGCTTCCGAAGCTTGCTGGGAATTCCAAACTCTTTCTACAACAAGGTGTATGCACCCTTAAGTAATAGACCCGCGTTTGGCATTGCAACTGTCTTATTGCGACCGAAGAGTAAAGGCAGAGTTTTAATAAGAGACTCCAACCCCTTACACTGGCCTGTTATAAAACCTAATTATTTTGAAGAAGATGAAGATTTATTGACAATGGTCGAAGGGATCAAGACGGTAAATCCTGAATGTACTATGTCATAAATTACAGGGGCGATTTCTTGTGTCATCTTAATAATCTTTATAAATCACTGGCCTAGTTACTGGTTTTCATGAAAGTGAGCGTTAGTATTTAAAAGAATATCACTTTTTTCAATTACAAATATGTCCTCTACGTAATCCTCCTTATTTTTAAAATTATGTTGTTGCAACTCCATGGGTAATAATAAATAATTGGGAATGGGTGGCATATAATTAGAATCGGGTATCACTTTAGGAAGTTCGTTTGATCTAATAATTATATTTCGGCTTCGTTTCGAAAGTAATTTGTAGATGTTTAAAAGAAGTTGCAACAATCAACAAATAAATGAGTCAAATTGCTATATTCTATATCTAAAACAATAAAATAGTAACATAACATGATGATTAAGTTTTTATATAACAACTAAATGTTGTTTGCAAAGTTGTTATCTACTATAAGTGCCTGTGACGAATTTGGCACAATTTTGGCCCAATATTAACTCGTATTCTTCTATTCTCATTGTATCTGTCTAATTATTATTTGGTTATAGGCATTATAGTGATGTTTTTATGAATCAAAGAAATAACTTATTTGTGTAACAAAATAATTTTGTCTCTACCAAAATAAACATAATAAAATTTTTCTAGAGAACATCCAATCGATCATCTAATGTTTACAATACTAACTTTTATTTTTCTATTTTACATTAAATCTTTTTACTTACGATTTGGTTATAGGCAATATTAACAAGGAGTGAGCCTTTGTAAATGAAATAAATAACTTATTTATGCAACAAATTAACTCCACCTCCAATTGGCATTAACCTATTTAATCATTAGATCGCAACGGACATAATATGGATCCATGTCATAAATTTATAGAATAAGGAATGATTGCATTCCACTAATTTCCGGAGTCTTAGTAGAGTATTCTCATCTATATTTTTGTTTATCTGTATCTATAATAAGAGCAATAATCTCTCGACAAGAGTGCCTATAATGATAGAAGCTAATAAACTTACTACCTTGTAAGTTCTAAGTAATACAAATTGATCAGTAATAAAGTCTTACGTAATTGAATAGGACAGAAGAATCCCAAGTACAGTTATATAGGATATTTGGTAAGTGTATGGTTTAGTCTAGGGAGTGTATAGGGGAGGTCAAAGTAACCCTAGTTTGTCATATAAAAATATTCCTGTTGTACCCCTTAACTGAGATACAGAGCTTCTAAGTGGTACGCAGCGACATAAAATACAAATTTATACATAATATTGTTATTGTTTCACTCATATAACAATAATTTTATTTTATCCTCAGGCTATTTCGATAACAGCATCCAAACATTTCCAAAAATATAATACTACCTTAAACACAATTCCCTTTCCGGGTTGTGAGACCATAAGCTTTGGTACTGATGAATACTGGGCTTGTGCTGTACGTCATGTCGCAACCACACTTGGACATCAAGTAGGAACATGTAAAATGGGACCTGCGACAGATCCTGAAGCTGTAGTTGATCCTCAGTTAAAAGTACATGGAATTAAATCTTTAAGGGTCGTGGATGGATCCATAATGCCTAATATTGTAGCTGGTCACACTAATGCTGTGATATTCATGATTGGGGAAAAAGCATCCGATCTTATAAAACTTGCCTGGAGCAACAACTAATACCAAATACAAATACCTAGTCTATTATTTATGTTATATTGTGTAATTTTGTAATTATAAGATTTAAAACTGCGATTCCTTGTGTTTCTTTAATTTTGCTAGAATCGAACATAGTATGTTTGCCATTTAAAGCGTCTGTATTACTAAAAAATGGTGTCACTTGCTTGCAAAATGCTCTTCCCAGTAGAAGCGCACAAAGTAGTGCAGAAAATTGTATTAATATTTTTTATAATAATATAATATTTTATTTATTTATTTATTTATTATATACACTGTTCTACAGGTTTGCACCCAATTACAGAACAGGTGGGTACATCATGTGAGAAAATATAAATAACAATATTATGTTGTAGCGGTTGTAACAAGATAAAAAAAAGAAACAAAAAACTATTTGATATAAACTATTGAAATCCATTGAAATATGACTTCAGATTATTAAGGCTGGTGTTAAAAATATCGATATTACTGCAGATCCTATTATGGATTCTACACATAAAATGCAGTGGTGTATTTTGTAGCAAATTCGTCCGTGCAACCTCTAGGTGAAAGGTTCTAGTTTGTCTGGAATTCTCTCGTGGGACTGATGGATTCAATTTAGTCAGAATAGGTAGGCAATCTAGATTATTATGTATAATTTTGTAAAGAAAAATCTGCGAAAAGTATTCACGTCTAGCATTGAGTGACAAAAATGCAAATTCATTGAGTAAATCGCAATATGGATAACCCACAGGTGGATAAACACCATGAGACCTAAAATACAAAAGTTTCAAAAATCTTCTTTGTATATTTTCTAACGTATTTATATGAATATTATAATTGGGACACCAAACAAGCGACGCATACTCAAGTTTACTTCTAAGCAGTAAAGAATTTTTTTAGTATTTACACTAACAAAATCACGATTGTTACGTATAATGAATCCCAGCGTTCGAAGGGCTTCTCCAGCAATAGCTTGAATATGCGATGAAAACGTCAATTTTGGATCAAAGACTATATCGAGATCTCGGAACGTGGCTGGTCTCTCAAATTTTATACCATCTATAGCGTAATCAAAAGTAATACAAGACAAATTTCTTGTAAACGACATGACATTGCATTTAGCAACATTAAGGGGTAGTTTATTAATTGTAAATTATTCTGAAGTCGCCAACAATCTTCTATGGTTTTGACAGTTGTAAAAATCTTCAAATCGTCTGCGTAAAGTAAACAAGGCACATCTAATACGTCAGGTAAGCTGTTAATAAATATATTAAATAGTAGTGGTCCCAGAACCGAACCCTGTGGTACCCCAGAAGAAGCTAAAAATTTGTATGATTTAAAACCGTTGTAGACAACATATTGACTACGAGAAGTCAAGTAAGACTGAAACAAATTTAAAAGTGAGTTACTAAAGCCAAATTCATGTAACCTGTGTAATAATAGTGTATGACTCATTCTGTCTAAATCTGTATAAATTATGTCCGCCTGTATCTGCATATCCAATGATTCGGAAAGGAACTGAGTAATGCAAAGTAAATTGGTGTTCGTCGATCGGCCTTTTGTAAATCCATGTTGATAGATAGATAGTTGGTTTTTAACACTAAAGTAGATAGATAGATTATCGTGTAATAATATATCAAGAACCTTTGCAAAGTTACATATTATAGAAACTGGCCTAAAATTAGAAATGTCAGATTTATCACCTTTTTTATATATTGGACAAACTTTAGATTCCCTTCAAACTTTGGGAAAAGTACAAGTAGATAGACACAAATTATACAGAGCTGTTAAGGGATAGGAAAAAATATGGACGCAATCTCTAATCAGAAAAGAAGGGACACCATCAGGTCCCGTAGTCGTTTTGTTCTTAAGCTTCTTTAATGCACATCTATTTCATTAACACGCAAAACCTGAACATTCGAATTATTAAAATGAATATGTAGATTGTCTGTAGTGTTATCATTCATATCATTATCGTTTGTAAAAGAACCACTAAAAAAGTTTGCAAAAGCGTTCAAAATTTCATCTGAAGAGTTCAGAGACCTTCTGTTAGATAATATGAAAATTACATTAGATTATAGAGAAAGAGATTTTGAATATTTGTAACTATTCAATGCTTAGAAAATATAACTTTAAGGCATATTATATCACATACAGATTATTTAGTGCAAACGTCTACAATAGGAATAGACTGTTGTATTATAACAGCGGGAAAAATAAAGTAACATTTCCAACACTGTCATACAGTTTAAATGTATTGTTGCTTAACAGCTGTTTTGTTTGTATTCATATAAACATAAATCAAACAAAATAAAGCATATGTACAGGTGGAAATGTTCACTCCTACCGTCTAATCTAATGATATGCTAATAAATCGATCCACAGTCTACTTGGTGCTTAAAATTTCACTTCTCGTAACGCAGTTCTTCTTGCCTACTATACATCATATCCGACTTGCCAACAGTTTAATGCTTCAGTCTGGGTATGCCTCAATAGGTGTAGAATATTTGATTTTATCCAGTAAAATTTTTGAGATGTTCCCACTATAAATGAGTAGTATTATTAGATCGAGAAATATTGTACAATGTGTAGTGTATATTTTTCGACCTTTGAAATTTTGAAATGACCACAAGTGGTTTTGTCGGATTTTAATTCAAACCATAATACGCTAATAAGATGCCAGTAACGTGTTTAAAAGATGTTACATTGAAATACTATCAAAAAAAATATGCAGCAATGGACACTATATAGTAAATGTATTTTTGTGTAAAGGGATGAAACAAGCAATAGAACTTGTAGAGAACGTCTACCTGAAGGGTTACTTTATCCCCATGTGAACCAGTATCGGCTCGCCCAGTGGCGCAGGTGATGCATCACTTTCCATATTATTTTTAATCTAATATAAATTTTAAATTTATATTTCGATATTGCAAATGTTAACTACATGCTTTTTAGATATACATACATGGTTTATATTTATCGTATCATTTATCGAAATTATACGAAAGGAAAAATAATAATTTTATAACACGTTTTATAATTTTCTCGAAATTAAATATATTTGTTACATATGTTAGACAGATATAACAATTTACATAATGAAAAAAAAGGATTATATGCATATTATCACAGATGCAGATTGCTTGACATTATTTATTTACAAACGTGGATAAGTTTTCAACAGAATTTATTTCCAGTGCACATTAACTGATATTGTTTAGTTTCAGTTTAATGTTCACTAATCTGGACTATTTTTGGAAATAATAACAAATTATGTTTTCTGTGTAATAAACAAGAAATGCGGTGTGTTATATTTCACATAAAATTTTTCTAAGATAATTTCTAAGATAAATTTATGTACAGTGCGAGTCAATCGAAAAAAGTAATTATATTTAATTCGTTTTAGAAAAATAGGGCTGTTCCATTGCCAACTTACCAAAAATTATGAACACAGGATATCTTAAAGGAAACAAGATCAAGATATTGAGATGTGTATTCAAGCAGATATATTTTACGTGTACACAAAAGCGATTTAAGATGTTATACTGACTTTAGATGTATGGTAAAGTAATAACTTCTTACAATTCCGTTGAGCATCGTGCGTAAAATTTAATATTTTTGACGGGAAGATGCACTACATTTTTGTTTTCACAATAGGTATACGTTTCTCAATCAGACATTTCTTAATTTCTGAAAACAAAAAAAAAACAAAAACTCAACTCCTCTGGTAGGATAGGCGATTTTTAAGTAATTTTAGTAGTAACACAGCACCACAAAAAGTAGACCTATTGTATATTCTAATGTATTTTTACAGGCTGAATCTAAATCTGAGGTCCATTTAATCCCATCACCCTAGGTTCAACACCATTTCTAAGTTAAAGTGAAAGAAAGATATGCAAGTGGACCAGACTATCCTACATTTATATTTTTGGAGTTGCTTAATCTAAATCCAGGATTCATTTAATCCTATCAAGTCAGCTACGAGCCCATTCCAAGGTCAAATCGAAATATAGATATGCAAATCGGCAATTGGGGTTAAATGGAACACAGATTCGGATTCAGAGACCCCAAAAACATAAATATACTATAGTCTGATCCCTTTGCATATCTATTATTCACTTTAACCTACAAATAACCTTGAACCTAGAACGATGGGGTTGAATGGACCCCAGATTTGGATTCATCGAGTGAAAATACATGAAAATATTTAGGTCTGGTGCATCGGACAGATCAGACCATTGTTGGATAAGCTAGTGATATTATACACACCAATGAATTAAAATCAGATAAAATTAATGACCATTTTTAACTCACTCTTACCTGTCCAACAGTTAGCACAATGAATAACTAAGAAATGTCGAACTTAGAGACTAAAATGGGAAAGATTGCCATCATGTTGGAAATCAGGCGCTGCCAAACATTCAAGGAAATAACATTTAACATTGTGAATAATTTTTGTTACAGAAACTGCAAAAATTTGTCTCCAGTAAGACGCCAGTTCAGTATAAAATACCGAAACAGTTGATAGCCAAGCATACTACATTGATAATAAATAAATGTTGGAAATGTTATTCGAATGTGTGAGGATTTAATTTTGACCAACGATGACCATTACGGAAATTATTAATTGAATTTCGAGTCAACTGATCTTCATGTAGTTTTAGATTCAGACGTATCACAAGACTATGTTTTATGGCATAGTTGTGTTTCTGAAGATGTTGAACTGGTTGTATATGAAATATGAAACAGTTCTAATCTATTTCTTTCAAGGCTTTTAAATGACCAAACGGCTTATGTGGTGGTATTTGTAGTACATTTTTGATTTTATTTGTAGTACATTAGCTATCCGTCTTGTAGTTACAACTGGGTTTTCTTTAACAATAATAATAATATTCATTTCGACTTTTAGAAACAATTCGTGTACTTGGAAGTATTCTAGGTTCTTGAACCATTAAAAATGTTATTTGAAAAACTTTCCTATTGGTAACTACTCGATTTGATAATCGTCGAAATGGAATTACTAGTATAAAAAATTATTGAAGTGAAGAAGACAAGTTTTCTCAGCTTACATCAAAGGTCAGTGTAATATCTTAATATATTGTTTTTGAGATATTCGGGGAAAAAAGGGATTTTTAATCTTCTTTTAATATTTTCTATCTCGAAAAAGATGCATTTCAGGACCCATAGTGTTGTGAACTTTTTTACCTATTATAAATATTTCCCTTTTCTCCAGAAACACTGTATACAGGGTTAACTATGACTAAGTACAAAAAATTTAACCATGTGCTCAGGGAGACCTAAAAGACAATAAAAAAATTGTTCCAGAATTTTAGCTCGATATTTAAAAAATGGGGCAAAACCCTTTGTTCCTACGGAAAGTCGACGCCTATGATAAGAACCGAACTTACATCTGTCAACAATATCTACTACCATCGTCGTTTTTTTGCAGCATTTCTAAATGTAGAAACGAAAATTAACATTCTTATTAGTAATAATACCTGATAGATAGGTAATAGTTAATCCACTTAGCTCCAGTATTTTGCATTCGTTTTCCATTATTTCGTTATAAACTGGTAGAACTACATATTCGCTCATTACAGCCACTCACTACGGATAAAAGACACTTCCCGTAGGTACAATTAGATAGATTAGATGCATATTTATTATAACAAAATCGAACTTAAGGAACAGATAATAGACGTTTTAATGTAACCGCGGCAGTCTTGTCCCATAACCTAGAAAACCAAACCGGCGAACTATATTGTGGGAAAGTATCTGCACCCAACACAAATGTCTTTATTTACTAACTATAAAACGTTTGAAAATTAAAAAAGACACTAAAAACTGAAAAAGAACACAAAGTTACAACGTAAACACAGAAATTCAATTATGACATGACAGCGATACCGACATGCTTGCAGAGTATGCAACCAACAAGCAAGTTAATATTGGTGGCGTTAAATAAAGATTTAAAATAATATCGAAAAAAAATTTTTTTGGCTTTATAAATAAGTTTGGAATTTTTTTGAAGGGTGATTCCGTTAATTCTTATTTTTTCCTATCCCCTCTTAAAATATTTGTACTAAGTCATAGTTAACCCTGTATACACAATGGTTCGTAATAAATAGGTCATAAAGTAACTGTAGGTTGTGGACCTCAAAATAACAATTTAACCAAATATGTTTTAGTAAAATATGTATTTCTGATTTGCGATAAACAAGATGTTAAATTTGATTTTTAAATTCAAATTTATTCCATAATTTAAACACCTTTAGCGTTGAAGTTTGAACCAGAGTATTCTTTATTTAAATGTTTGATGTTTTGTAGAGGGCGGCAGTTACGCATTATGATATTTTTCATCGTAATATTTTTTGAGAAAGCCCTATCGGGTTTTTTAATAATTAATTTGATAGAATTATTATTTCTAAGAGAAAAAAAAAACTATACTATATTTTCGCTTTAATCAATGTCGGAGCAAATTTTCCGATCACAGCATTGTTTTGAAATTAACCTAAGTAGGTTTTATCTTTGTAAAGCCAATGCTAACGATAGCAAAAAAACAATGTGACTTGACTTTAAGCTGTCAAAAAATTTAAGCCTATTATGCCTTTACAATAAATGGTGTTTTATAAGCTATATGACAAATTTTGGCAGATCTGTTGTCAGGTTTGGGTAGATTAACATCAAATATTTTTTCACTATGAGCATAGATCCGATTCGTTTTTATTTAAGTCACAAGAATTTTAAAAAATATAATTTTATATTTCAATCAAAGTAGCCTGATAAATAAAAATTATGGTTATTATAACAATTACTTGTGTTTAAAGAGTAGGTAATCTTTATTAACCAAATTAACAAATCTTAAAACTATAAAAATTGTTCAAAATGTCCACCCTCGGCTCAAGTGCAAGTCTCACATCGGCGAATTAAAGATTCTGTCACTCGACAGATGAGATTTGATTAATTTCTTATCTGGTTAACTGCGTTCTGAATTATTCCAACACGCCATAGAAAATTCGGTGATAAATGAAGATTACTTGCTGTACTCCGAACACTAAGAGATGTCAATGACAGCACCTGTTATACCTTCTTCATTTACTTCAGTAGGACGAATGTTCTTTTCTGGAGCAAGGTTACCTTCTTCTCGAAGTCTACAAAATAAGGCACTAAAGACTATGTGAGCAGGTTGATGTCTATTTGGGTATTTTAGTCGGTATCCTTGGGCTGCTTTTATGGCGTCCCATTTAGAATACCCATATACAAAAACAATATCGCACACTCTTCACTTTGAAATACATGCATTTTTTATTTAGCACTTTAATACTAGATATTGTCTGAAGCTATTTATTTGTGGCATAATTTTAGTTTTTCTTAAGTTTTATTGGGTTTTTGCCACACTTCTGAAAAATAATAAAAATTAATTAAATAAGCCCTTGCGCCAAACGGAACAATCAAGGGTTATTTTTGAAACTAAGTTTGCCTAACCAAAAAATCTCACACTGAAAAAAGCAGATAAGTGAAAAATAACAAAAATCACATCACTATCGCGCACTTCCGTAATATTGACGTTTCGAAAAACTCTCTGTTTTCGTTTTCAAAATAGTAGTAAAATATTAAACCGTTTGTCAAGTTTGACAGTTTAAAATTTGTTTATCTGCTTCCATAGAGATGTTAAATGATTTTTATTTTATTTTTACTTACTTCTTCATGATACAACTGTAGCCAACAATGATCGATGTTTACTGAACAGTTTGACACACACTTATCTCCGTTCAACAAAATAATCGCGGTCTCTTTTAATTTTCTTTTTGTCGCGTTATCTTCCTTCTCTAAAATTTTTGCCGAACCCCATTGAATCACATGACCGTTTTCCCAAGCGTGTTCGCAAATTTTGGATTTTTCAAATTCCCGTCTTTTTATATAATTTTTATGTTCCTCAACTCTAACATTCATAGGCCGAGACGTTTCTCCGACATAATGTTTATTGCATTCGCAAGGTATACTGTAGATGCAATTTTTTGAATTTTGTCAAAAACGCGTCCAAAAAATGATATACAAAATTCAAAAAATTGCATCTACAGTATACCTTGTGAATGCAATAAATATTATGTCGGAGAAACGTCTCGGCCTATGAATGTTAGAGTTGAGGAACATAAAAATTATATAAAAAGACGGGAATTTGAAAAATCCAAAATTTGCGAACACGCTTGGGAAAACGGTCATGTGATTCAATGGGGTTCGGCAAAAATTTTAGAGAAGGAAGATAACGCGACAAAAAGAAAATTAAAAGAGACCGCGATTATTTTGTTGAACGGAGATAAGTGTGTGTCAAACTGTTCAGTAAACATCGATCATTGTTGGCTACAGTTGTATCAAGAAGAAGTAAGTAAAAATAAAATAAAAATCATTTAACATCTCTATGGAAGCAGATAAACAAATTTTAAACTGTCAAACTTGACAAACGGTTTAATATTTTACTACTATTTTGAAAACGAAAACAGAGAGTTTTTCGAAACGTCAATATTACGGAAGTGCGCGATAGTGATGTGATTTTTGTTATTTTTTACTTATCTGCTTTTTCAGTGTGAGATTTTTAATTTTAATTAATTTTTATTATTTTTCAGAAGTGTGGCAAAAACCCAATAAAACTTAAGAAAAATTTAATACTAGATGTCAAATGAATAAACAAAATGGCAATTAATAATTATTGCTATTGCTAATTCTAAGCTCTCTTGATGTAAGCATGTTGACCATGTGTGTAGTCAGCTAAATAAAGCATTATTTACACTATTGCAGTTAAATCATACTCTTGATCAGGCGGGCTTAATTAATGTTTATTATTCCATGGTATACAGTCACATAGGGTTTAACATTCTTGCTTGGGGCAGAGGTAGTGAATGTGAAAGGGTATGCATATGCCAAAAGAAAATTATTGTAAGACTACTTTTCAACTTAAATGTTAATGTGAGTTGTAGGGATGTATTTAAGAATAAACGAATTCTCACAACACTTTCAATCTACATCTTAAAATGCTTACTTTTTACGAAAAATAACATAAGCCCCTTTAAAAAAACGGACAAATTTTTACAACTATACTACAAGACACGGGGAAAAGCTCAGTATTTCTACTCACGCTTTTAAAAAATTGCCATATTATAATTGCATAATTTTGAATACTGCTCTTCCCAAGGAAATCCGATGTATACCTAATTACCGGAAATTTAAAAGTAAGACAAAATACTTTTTATCAGTTAGAAGTTTTTATAGTGTGGATGATTTTGTAAGTGGTAAGTAATGCTAAATGTAGCTTTTACTGTTGCTATCGATTTTCACCGTATTTTTCACTCATGCAACTTATGTTTAACATGCATAATTATATCTATATATACAGGGTGGTCGCGATGTAATGGGCCAAAATTCATGACTAGATTTCTGACGTGAAAATATTGCGATTTAGACAAACTCACCTTAGTCAAGATAGCGACTATCAAAAAGTATAGCTTTTTTGTGTAAAAGAAGTTGTAAAATCAGAATTTGCTACCTGAGAATTAGATTTTTGAAAGATAAAAAAGTTCTGTCGTTTTCAACGCATTCGACCTAGCGCAGGTGGCTCTTTCTATGAGCTACAAGCAAACCATGGATATATTTCAATCTCTCGCCCCAGAAAACCCCTAACACCAAAATTTCATCTCGATATGAGTATTTATTATGAAATAAATAAGAAAAAACTAAAATAATATTTTGCATTAGACACCCTGTATCTCTGTAAGTATCAACTTTTGGACTAAGGTGAGTCGCAATATTTTCACGTCAGGAATCTAGTCATGAATTTTGGCCCATTACATCGCGACCACCCTGTATAAAAATGAATGTTTGTCTGTATGTCCTTTATAGAATCGTAAACTATGCATTTGATCATGTGATGATCTTTAGCAAAGTTGTTGTGCATGAGCTCACGAAGGTTTCTAAAGGTCAATTCACACATACGGTACTGGGCACCCACTGTGCACCGACTGTGTCGATTTGAACTAAATCTATCACCTGAAGTTTCCATTGAAAATGTATTGAATTGCACTGTTTAATTCACAAATGTAGGTCTAGGCACAGACTGTGCTCTGACTGTGTTGGTTCCGACCGCTCTGAAAGCGATTTCTCAAAGTTACGGTCCGACACGGTAGGAGCACGGTACGTGCATAACCGCTCTAGTGAGAACTATTGGAAGGCGACGAGAGGGCGGTCGTCATGTTTCGGCCAGCGCTCGTTCATTTTCGGGTGTCGCGATTTTGCCGCTGGTATTCCTCATCGCGGTTAGTGTTTCCTCTGCGGATATAGATCTTCTCCACTTTGTGTTCTGTTTTTGTATGTCTGGTTTTACAAGTTTCAGCAGATTGTCAAATTTCAAGAAAGTCATGCGAAAGTATCGAACAAATTGTTCTGGATCATCTTTGAGTCGAGCAAATGCTGTGTGAAATTCGCCTTCTTCCTCCCTAGCTCTCCATAAACGGTTAATCCAAATCTTCCTCTTTCTTTTTTTCACCTCTTCCGTTAATACTAGATACGCTCCGCATGCTATAACCACGTCCTCCTCTCTTGGATCCATGATACAAACTAACCAACTGTGGCACGTAATAACATGATTGGTGTGAATATGCACAACACAACACAGTCGGTGCACGGTTACGACACAGTCGGCGCACAGTACCGCACGTGTGAATTGACCTTTAGTTGGTACGATCAATTTTTGACAGATGGTTGGTGGCGTAGCAACGCGCGCAGGGTACAGCTAGTTTATTATATTTGTAAATTATAAGTTGTTGTTAATAGTTCTACCGTATTGTAACCTAAAAATTGACTTTACGCGGGAACATAGTGGGAACACTTCACGCAGACCAACAAACTTTATTGTCACTCTTGATTATACAAGAACAAATTTTACAACTGTCAACGCTTTACTTTGACGTTTGTCAATCGCTTTCGACTGCTCAATACAAACTGACTGTGACGGCGGAATTGATCCGCTTAAATAGATTTTCAGAGTTCTGGAAGTTTCTGCGATCTCGAGAACGTGTCGAAAAACAAATAGAATATAGCCTGGGATATTCCGGAAAACGTCAAAATTAAGGTATTACAAAAATTATAAATTCTAATGAAACAGGAACATAATTAACAAACTAAAAGGTAGGTAAACTTCCGTAACAGTATCATCTGTTTTTTTTTATATTTGTATATATTTGACTATGTATGTTATTTTGTACTATATTTTTATTTATGTTATTTGTTATTTATAAGTTGTTGTTAGTGACTCTACCTTATCACCTGTTTGTTTATTTTTTATATTTGACTTATATCTTGTGGCATTTTCGTGGTCGCGCGGTTTAAGGCGTCAGTACTTGATTCGATCTGGCTAGACCACTGAAATGAAATTTTATGTTATGATGACTGGAATGTTCGTCAAGCTGCGAGAAGCGATTACTCGTGGTCAGCGCCATATTTGTTTTGTACCTCCTAGCAATAGCGGAGCAATAAATATTTAGCTGATTGTGAATTGAAATGAAATTGAATTCTGAATATGAAGAATTATTTGATGGTGTAACAGCACCCACAAAAATACACAAAGAATAACACTAGCGAGATATAAGGTAAAAGAATGTACTGGTTAACTACACTGTACGCCAATGACGTGAATTAAGTATGTACCGAACGAGAACGTTGTAAATAACTTAATACATTTATAGAATCGAACGACGTTTATTCAAAGTAAGCGGTACAGAGGTATAGTTCACACTAAAGCTAAGCTAGATCTGGAACTCTATATATAAGGAAATAAATGGAAATCTAAGCAGAAGATAAAATGACTAACATTGTAACTATATGTTACATCAAAGAAATAGAATACAAGCAAAATATGTATATGGTATAAAAAAGGGTATATGTATAATTCGTGTTTACAAACAAAATAATGGGAAATTAAGAGTACAATTTATATTGTACGTGCAGATATGTATCTCTCGCACCCACATACATAACCAATGAAGTATTTCTTTGCTGAGTTTCAAGTGCCTCCTTTAAGGTCCATTTACACACATCAGTGACACATCAGTTCAGTATCGGTGTTATTTGTGGTCGATCACTGATGCCAATTTACACATATCCGTCCATAGTCTCTAAAAAGGAGTTAGTAGACGTAAAAACAAAGTGATCTGAATATATTTATCAAGCAGTTGATCAACATTTCGTACTAGCTCGATAAGTTTTTCGTCCATTCTAAGTAATAGAAAAATCTGGCCAGTTTGTCAATAGAATTATAAAAATATCGTCTCCGGCGTATTTAAAAGCCACTGAACGGACACTGAAGCAATACTGACAACACTGATACGGCACTGTGACGGATGTGTATAAGCACGTCAATTTAAAATCTAAGCAACGATTTGTTACTTTTCACTGATACTGATACGGAACTGATACGGCACTAATATATGTAAATAGACCTTTAAGGTCCATTTGCACACATCAATGACGTATCAGTTCAGTGTCAGTTCAGTATCAGTGTTATTTGTGGTCGATCACTGATGATAATTTACACATATCCGTCCATAGTCTCTAAAAAGGAGTTAGTAGACGTTAAAACAAAGTGATCTGAATATATTTATCAAGCAGTTGATCAACATTTCGTACTAGCTCGATAAGTTTTTCGTCCATTCTAAGTAATAGAAAAATCTGGCCAGTTTGTCAGTAGAATTACAAACATATCGTCTCCGGCGTATTTAAAAGACACTGAAGCAGCACTGGCAACACTGATACGGCACTGTGACGGATGTGTATAAGCACGTCAATTTAAAATATAAGCAACGATTTGTTACTTTTCACTGATACTGATACGGCACTGATGTATGTAAATAGACCTTTAGTCTGCTCCTAGGTTTGTCACTTTATATGGATGCGCAGTGGAACTAAGAGCATTCCACATCATACACTTCAGTGGGCTAGACCGCTGTGGCACAGTATAGAAAGACCAGTAAGGACAGCTGCACTTTCCCGCCAAGCCCTTTTCAGAATTAATTCATCACCATTTATGCATTCGTTTTGGTTTACGTTTCGTAGTATAACTGCTTGTGTGTCTTTTCGTTTTGTGTATATACATTTGGTTTTTTTAAATTCCCAAAAGGCAACAGAAGATAATTTTACAATCAGTATATAAAATTATAATTATAATAAATTAAGAACATAAAATATTTCTTATTATTTTCCGTATATCGTTTTTTGTAGTAGTGCATAAAATTTGTAGCGGAGGAATATTATTTTCAACCAGCATTACATACTTATTGCAATTTGTAAACAGTATTCCTTTCTTATTTTTTATGTTTGTAAAATTGATTGCATTTCATGTTGAAATTCATGTAATAGTTATTTATGCAACAAGTACAAAAAGTACGCGACATGAAATTGTCCAACGAGGCCGTCAGGCCGAGTAGGACAACACGTCGAGTGCAATAAGCACTTTTTGTACGAGTTGCAAATAATATTTTTTCTACGTTCATGCAAAAACCAGAAAATGTTTTATTTAGATGACACTAAGTGTAGGAACGTCAATTTGAACATTTATGTTTGTCATGATGACATTTTATTGCACTAGTGCAACAAAGAACCACTTTTTCTACTAAATATAGTTTAATAAAGTTTTGTTTTTTGCATGAACGTAGAAAAAAAATATTAACATAAAATCATTGTTGTTTTAGAGCGAAGGAGAGGGGGGTTAAATGTAAGAGATATCTTTTGGATAAAAACTTACATAATTTTTGAATGTGCTCAGCATTTTTCCCAAGAAATGTTCAAAGATTAGAAAAGAAAACGACTTACCGAAAATGCTTACCTTAACAATATTTTCTGACAATATAGTGGCAGGTAAAAATATTTATGGTTTATTTTGGAATAGCTATCTGTGTTTGAACATATAGAAATACATATTTAAAAATGTTTTGATTTTGTGTATATAAGAATGTATTTTTTCAGAACCATCACAGAAAAATGTGAAAAATTTGAATGCAGTCTTGAGATTGTCTTGAGAATTATTTTGGTAGCATCAGACAACAAGGAGAAAAATCTATCTCACCAACTCCTGTATAATTTCTATGTGCTTCGGGGATTTCATTCGTAAATTTGTTTGCGATCGACTTCAAACAATGCACTGAAATGTCATGAGCCAATGCACATTATATACTTCCGATTAGAGGACTTAATTCAGTTTCAGAACATATGTCTCTTGAAAAGTCAAAAAACCTAAAGCGACAATACGGCAACCAGCCCAGGAATTGTTCAACCAAGTTACTTTTGTTTATAAGTAGAAAATAATTGAGTATATCCAATTTTAAATATAAATGTACACTCGCAATAGCTTTATGCTATTTTTTCTGTTAATGAAATAAAATGTTTATTATAAATTGTATTTTATTAAATGTCATAATTCCAGGTCGTGTAATTTTTAAAAATAATACAACAAATTATTGTTTAAATTAGCAAAAAACACTAGATGTGGGAAATAAATTGTCATGATAATTGTTTAAATTTCTCGAGCTAACAAATTACGAATAGTAGTATTATCCGTATTACGTAAAATTTTTAAAATAAATATCTTGAAAGAGGTTTATTATTAATAATTTAAAAAGCGTATGAAAATTTTGAAAACAATAAATAAAACAGAGATGTCCCCAACAGTAATATTAATTACATGGTCATACCAACTTCTATCTATTTTTTTCATTATTTAAACTATTTACATTAAATTTACTGTTTATAAAGATAGCTTATAAAAACTAATATCATTTACTATTAAATATCGCACATTTCGACGTTCAATCGTTAATTGCACATTTTAATTCATTTCATGATCGAGTTATCAATTCAAGTTTTGATGTTATTGGAGTGACGGAAACTTGGATGCATGCAGGTCTGGATAGTGATGCTGTACGAATTGATCAATACACATTTTTCCGTTTTGATCGACCAACTCAAGGAGGTGGAGTGGGTATATATGTAAAAAATCATTTAAAGTGTAATTTAATAATTATTAATGAATATGAAGATGTTATGGAGTATTTATGGTTGAAAGTAGATATTAATAACAAATCTTTTGCAATAGGTTGTATATATAGGCCTCCTAAATCAGACTTTACTACGTTTTTAAATAGCTTTGAAGATTTGCTTTTTGATCTGTATAGTAACTATGATGATATTGTATGTATAGGAGATTTTAATGTTGATTTATTGGACATAAATAATAATGCAAATATACAATTCCATTCAGTCCTTCAATCTTTTGATTTTAAACAAGTGATTAACGAACCTACTCGAATTACTGCCACTAGTATGACATTATTAGATTTGATTATTACAAATTGTGAGCAACAAATAACTGAAGCAAAAGCAGAAGATGCTCATATAGCAGATCATTTTTTAGTTGAATGTAAAATTTGTTTAAATAATAATGAAACTCGGCCAAAACAAATTTTTTATAGGCCTCTAAAATATATTAATCTTGAAAATTTTCAACACGACCTTCTATGCCATGGTATTTAATCTATGAAACTGATAATATAGATGAAAAAATTTCTATATTTAATGATAACGTTATTAGATTGTTTGACTTTCATGCACCTATAAAACAGTTTATTTCCAAAAATTATAAGTATGTTCCTTGGATCACAGACAATATAAAACTTATGCAAAAATTGAGAGATAAAGCACTAAAAAAATTTAGACGTACTCATCTACCTCAGCATAGATTATATTATAAACAGTTACGAAATTTAACTAATTCTGCAATAAAAGCAGAAAAGCGAGCTTACTTAAAATATAAATTTAAAAGTTCAAACATAAAAGAAAAATGGTTGGAATTAAAAAAATTAAACTTAAAAAATAGTAAAAATTATTGTATTCCTGAATCGTTAAATAATCCGAATGCCTTAAATAAGTTTTTCATTAATTCTTCGGTTAATAATAGTCCTCTTGATGAAGAAATAATTCACTATTATATGTCAAATATTAAAAGAACTATTAATACTGTGTTTGCATTTGAACAAATTACTGAGGATACAATTTCTAAACTAATATATAATATTAAATCTAAAGCATTTGGAACTGATCAATTAAATATAACATTAATTCATTTATGCTGCCCATTCGTTATTCCAATTATTACTCATATAATCAATGCATGTATTACAAATTTATATTTCCCTCTTAAATGGAAGGAGGCAACTGTTATACCTCTTCCTAAAATCAGTCAGCCTAAAGAAGTTAGTCATCTACGATCTATAAGTTTTTTACCTACATTATCTAAAGCTATGGAATTACAAATACGAACATATTTAGACAACCATAATATATTACCTATGAACCAGTCTGGATTTAGAGCCAATCATAGTTGTGCAACTGCGCTAGCAAATATTCTTGATGATATTATTACATCTAATGATAAAAACAAGGCATCTATTCTCATTTTACTAGATTATACAAAAGCTTTTGATATGATTAATCACAGAATACTTATTGCTATATTGTTTAATGATAATGCCTGCTCGTTCTTAAATTCATTCCTTACTAATAGATATCAACAAGTTGCAGTTGAAAGTAAAACTTCAAAATTAATAAAAATTATTGCTGGTGTTCCACAAGGAAGTATTTTGGGACCTTTATTATATACTATTTATACAATTAATTTTCCTGAAGCTCTAAAATTCTGTAATTACCATTACTATGCTGATGATACTCAGATTTATTTTTCTTTTGATTATGAAGAAGTACCACTTGCAAATCATTTAATAAACTCAGATTTACAGTCTCTTTATGCAGTTTCCAATAAACATACGCTTAAAATTAATCCCGCAAAATCTTCAGCTATACTTTTTTGTAAAGATAATCTAAGAAACAATATTTTAAATAACTTTACTGTAAGGATCAATAATGATGTCATACCATTTAATGAACATTGTAAAAGTTTAGGTTTAATAATAGATAGTAAGTTACGTTTCAAACAACATATCTCTGCTAAAATTCAAAAAGCATATTGTTCATTAAAATTAATATATAGCCAACGCCATCACTTGCAACCTGAATTAAAAAAAATGTTATGTGACGCATTAGTTCTTTCTCATTTCAGTCATTGTGATATTGTATATGGACAGTGTTTAGATAGTTATGACTGTCATCGTATTCAAAAGGTGCAGAATGCATGTATCCGTCCGATTTATGGGATTAGGAGGCGAAATCGGATTTCTCATAAATTTAAAGAATCATCATGGTTAAATATGTATAATCGGAGGCGGCTTCATATGTCCTGTTCATACTTTAATTTATTAAAAACTCATAAACCACCCTACCTACACAATAGACTTAAATTTAGGACAGATGTGTATAATATATAAATATTCGTAAAAAAACAATACTTACCGTTCCTCATCATCACAAAACAATATTTAAAAGGTCTTTTTCGTACAGTGTCGCTACCTGCGTAAACAATTTGTTTAAACTAGGACTTCTTGATCTCTCATTAACTTTACTAACTTTTAAATCTAATGTAAAAAAATATTTATTAAATAGTCAGTGAATTTGGTTCATAGTGTAGATTTCATTGAGATTTGTTTTTTTCCTCTTTGTCTGTTACTCTTTGTTTTCTCTTCCTACAACTTATTTCCTTTTTTCTTCCTTCCTCTACTGCTTACTTTTTTATTTATTAGGAAAACATCTGGTGCCGTTTATATGTCTGTGTCTGTATTATCTGTATTTAACTTTAATTTTAGTTTTAATCTAGACATAGTTTATCATATTCTAAGGCGGTGGTGGAAGAACAGAATCCGGGATCCCGGTACTCTGAACCACTAAGCCTATTGTTTATCTCCATTATATGTTCTTATGTATGATTTATGTGAAATAATTGTGTAATTATGAGATAAGTAATAAATGTATTATTATTATTATTATTACTACAAATTTTCAAAACCATATTACATTTTGAGCACCACAAGTTACAAATTAAATTCTGACAGTCACAGGTTACAATGTAAATCACAACGTAAACAATAGTGAAGAGAGCCTCACTCCCAAGTGGGAGTGATGCTATCTTTACTTCAAACAGCAAGGTCAAAGAATTCGACTGGCGGATTTCATTCATAAATTCGTTAGCTGTCCTTACTGATCTAGCTATACTGTGGCTGTGGGATCGAATCCCGCGCCCGGTAGACCGTATATCAGCTATATTTGTGAAGAGGATTGGCACCCTCTCTGCGGCTATGGCAGGGTAGAAGAATATTAGTTTGGGTAAATGTGAGAGATTGATTGTGAGGTCGACGTTTGACTTCCCTCCTAATTAATGAAGTTTTCCAGGTTTCCCCATTCCTGCACTGAATGGTGGTTAGAGCCTACCAACGTAAGTCGTTCCTGGGCGCAAATGCGATCTGTTTAATAATAATATATCGCTTCCTCTCCCGCTCAGGTCTTCGACTTCTGGGCTAATCTTCGAGATTAAAATGAGGGGTGGAGATATTACTATTATTAATTGCTTGTAACATCCTTTTACATCTGAACAAAAACGAATCTGACCTAATATGTCCATATAAGAAAAAATGTTTGACATTAACTCAGCTCCCGTCTGCCAAAGTTTATCATAGAGCTTATAGAACACCCTGTATTGTAAGGGCCTAATAGAATATATATACGAACTACCAACACTATTAAATCATTTTTGGCTAAATCCTACTATTACACCGCTCCGTATATTTCTGCGTCTCTTATATTATTAGAAACGTAGAAAACGATAATTACTGTATGGGTAACGCAACACCTACTCCATTGTTACAGAATTTTTTATCTCATCAGTTTTACCACATGCATATATTTATGAGATATTTAACACGCTCATTTCACTACTACTCTTTAAGTTTGCGCCTATGTTTCTGCTAGTACAATTATATTAAAGTTTCGATGCGATTTTCAGTGCAGAAAACGTACACTTGAATTGACTTGAATTTTTATAAAGGTAAGTACACTGTGCAAAATATATTAATTGATATGATATGATTAATATCTGACAAATTTACATTGAATGTACATAATTCAACAAATTACACCCAATAATGTAAAATATTTTTCTTTTGATTAGTCAAAGCGGAAATGATAATAGGTTTCCTTTTGTGTTTCTTTATCACAAAAATAATATTTGTTCTATGATTAATTTCAAGTTGCATGAACAATATAGTGAGTAGTTTATGATAATAGAATATTTCACACTAGTTTGCACTAGAGTGTTTAAAAAAGTCTCAGTTCGGTGTAGAATGTCTGTATAGTTTTACTTTACTAATGTCAGTGATCTTAGCTGATCTAAAGGAACTATATAATTTTTGGATATGTGAGTAGAATGAATTAAAACAGCTAATTAATAATTAATATATTGCTATTTCTTCGTAGGGAGGTAATTCCTTAATTCATAAATTATACTTTTCTAAGAAATATGATTGTATAATATCAAAACATTTGAATATGCCAAAACAAGAAAGAATTTTCGAAAGCAACAACAAAATTTAAAGGAAGGTTTCTATATATTTTCTCTAAAGTAAATTATTATATTCTCAAATGACGTTATTAAAAAATAATTTTGTATCTTGTGACCTATTCTTTGCAATGGAATCCATACAAACCAATGCCAATGTTTTTTATTGTTACTGTTTCTTACTCTTTCACAAGCTTTATGATTTTGTGTAGAAAATATTAGTTGATAAACCGAAAATATGACCACCAAATATTTCGGTAAAATACACTCGCGTAAACAGCTCATCATTTTGCATTGCTATATTTTTTTTCTCATAAATCCTTAACACTTAAAAAACTTAAAGAGATCAAAAAGTTAGTAAATGAATGGGGCTTTTAAGGCATATTTTTTAAAGAAAAAAATGTTATCGAAAAAAATTATAAGAAAAAATGTCATACGAGTTAATTATTTCAACTCCTTACAAAAATACTTCAGCGTTGAAAACATTTAAAAAAGTGTAGTTTTATTGACATAATCATCAAATTTGGTTTCTTTAGCTTGATATACCTACATGGAAAATAGAAAAGAAACACTATTTTTTTGGAATTTTTAGAGAGGCGTGACGTTTTATTGAAGGTTTTTTTCAAAAAATTTTATACCAAAGACCCGTACTAATTTTCATCAGATATCATCATCAATTACCCCTTACATTTTTTCGGTGTTATATGTATAAAAGAAACACAGTATGAAAATAGGTATAATAATTGCCACAAACAAATAGTAATTACAACTAGCGCAATCTCAGTTACTGTTCCTTATTACTTATCTGTACTAGAATTTTCAGTGCCATGCTTATCTTATTGTGACTTCTGATTCCGAAATTTCATTTACTATTATTTAATTCTTTTTGCGCATGGCGTTTTGGAGAACCTGTGTAAATTTCAGAATAAGGCTAAAATTGGTAAAATAATTTATCTGATGTAATACCTCTATTCAGCACATGATAAGAATTTATACCTGTTGTAGGTTATAATTTCTATGAAGCTGCTTTTTCTTCTACAACATATGTCTTGAAATTCTCTATTCCAATCGATAATGTAAATACCTGTATCGAATTTCATTTGATTTTGATCAGCTGTTAAAGTTATCGTGTATAAAAATGTGTTTATGACCAGTATCCTATGTCTACCAGTGATTGAAATACTGTGAACCACTGTCACTAGAAATTTCCGAATTTCCAAACCTCTGAATATTTTAAATAAAATCTGATTCGTGTGTATGTTTGATTGTTAATCATAATTTAAAGAAAAATATGTTTATTTGAAAATCGCCATTTTCCATATTTTAATTTAAATACGACCATGCCATTAATAATTTAAACTTAAAAAAATGTACACACAATTACTTTTACAATTAGAATATTAACATTCGGCACACAATTTTATTCGTGACTAAATTAAGCCATAGCGGTCATTAATTTATACTGTCAACGAGAGTAAGTGGACCAAGTTATCTTTGAGACATAGTGATAAAAATAATTTTGATATTTAGGAGCTGTGGGGGTGGGTTACCTCTTGGATGGCAAGGAATTGACGCTCCGGCTTAATTTAATCACGAATAGAATTGTGTGCTGACTGATAATATTCCAATTGTAAAAGTAATTGCATGCCTTTTAAATAATGCCTGCCAAAAATTGCCTTGCAACTTCACATACAAATTAATGGCTGCTGGAATTTTTTAGATGCCAGAAATTGGCTGCTTTCATAAATCATCAGAATCGAAACTAAAGAAATATAAATTCCTACGTCAATGATTTTGAGAACTACTTAGGCCAATGCCTTAGTCAACATTGAATTGTGCCCGAATAAAGCTATAGCACACAGCCACCGTTAGTCGTGAGCGGTGCCACCAGACATATACCGGTTTCGATTTGGTTGTAACGTTTGATGGTACAATTTATTTGAAGTCGTAACAAAAAATATTTTCCTATAAATGAGATTAGTTTTAAACATCTTGTCGATTTATTCAACTGTGGTAAACTATAACTCAACAGCATTTATAAATTTTACAGAAAAGAGTCTATAAATATCTATACAGTCTAACAATACAAAATTTTAAAAAAATCAAGTGAAAATACTTGAATTTGTATTTTTAAAATACTTAGTGGCCCTAAAATTTTAAAGATTTTAGGAACAGTATGGCGTCGTATTGCTATTAGTTGACAACATTAGGACATAGGTTTATCGAATTTTTGTCCTTATTTTAATTCGAGAACCGTCCATATACCTCGGGTTAAATAGAAAAATAGCCACTTCAATTTATATAAAAACGTATTTTATTTTTACTGCCGCTTAAGTTTATCCTCTATGTCATGTGAATGACACCACTTAATTAAATTAAAATAAATTTCATTGTTGCCACAAACTTAAATGTACCATTGACCAGACAGTTTTAAAGATTACAAACATCAGAGGAAGTGGTAAGTGTGGCAATTATTGTTTAAGTCGATAACAGTAAATAATACGAGGAAAGTAAACATATCCGGTAAACTTTAAGACTTCTCAGGATGTTTTACAGGGTGTTTTATTAAAAATGGGAACAATATTAGAATGATGGATCTCAATACTAATGGTAGAATAAGTCAAAGATAATTAAATCTGTCACTTGGAGAAGAAGTTCTTAAAATTTATAAATAGGTCAGATCTCATCTATTCACTTCAGTTCAGTTCATTGATTGGTGTACATACATTTAAATGTTTACACAACATTCTTAATAAGCTAAAATAACATTAAAACTTCATTTACGAACATTAAAAAAACAATTATATATCTAAAAACTGGTCGGTAAAGAACTAATTAAAGTTATAATACGCTTCTCGTTTGAGATATTTTCTAATTCTAGCCACAACAGTTTAGATCTAGGTACTAAATCACAGTTGAAATTAATACGAAAATAATTTGTGCCATCTCTGAATTTCGTCAATCGAAGAAAGTTTAGCTTAATATTATGACCGTTGCTTTTATGGTGTGAATGAAAACTCTCCTGTCTAACAAATCTGTGCTGATTATTCTTAATATAAATGAGACATTAAAAAATGATAATAATTCTTATACATGTACATTGTAAATCAATCATTTTTTCACTGTGAAAAGAATAACCCCGGTTTAGAATTGCGTAAGTCATGGTGGCATGAAAAATACGAGAATATGCAGACAAAAGCATGGACTTACAGACTTATTACGTAGTAGGAAAATATTCTTGGACGGAACGATTTGCTCAACTTAATTTAGTGTCAAGGAAAAATTGAACGTCATCTGAGTTGTCTCTGGTATTGATATAAGTTTTATCTATTAGAAATATACCAGTCCTCTATCAGCGAATCCGCTGAATCCCCTAAGTGAGTTTTGTGAAATTTTTATTGGCCTTTAAACTGATAGTATTGGAAAATCATTAATATATTAAATAAGAAATAGAAAAGGAACTCCGTGAACTCCGTTTAAAAACAAGGATAACCTGAAATCTGTAAGAAATATGTTGGATCTAACATATTAATTAAGTTTAAATAGAAGAAAAATTATAATATGTTTAATAGTCAATAAGATTGAAACACTCACATCGTAAGCGTTTTTACTTTTTTATTTTTAAAATACTTAAATTGGATCTTCCTTCATTGGAAGACATCTGTCTGAATTTTAAAGTGGTTTGTAATCTCGACGCAGTCAAAAACTCGGAAAGTAACTTGTTGGGAAACGGAAGCTCATTCAAGGGATGTTCTGCAATATTAAAAAAATAAGTATTGAAACCATTAGTCTTTAATGAATGGCTTACATATAAACTGCAGTCATTTTTATTTTTTATGAGGTTCCACATTGCTGACTGTTTATTATTGGGTTTATAGTTGTAATTGCCGCTCTTTTTAGCTTTAGATAATTCAAGACGGTACTTAATACGATAGGAGTTAAACGTTTATCTAGATACGGATGTTGAATGTTGACAATGAGGTACTCTTAATGTTCCTCTCATAGCGACAAACTCATGAGTAAACCAAGTAGTATCGTTAAATTAATTTGCATTTTAGTTTTTGTCAAACAGATCTCAATTGCATCAAGTAAGCTAAGATACAGTTCAAGCTTTGTATTTATATATGTTAGTATTGATAAAACTCTAATTTACGTCTACAGACTTTTCTGATGTTTTGAAATGAACTTATTTTAAACCAAATGGTGGAAATGCATAGACCAAATGAACTGCGTTATTTTCTATTGTATTAAAATTAACATTGAAATCACCTGTCAATCGTCTTATTAAGATTGACTCTACTTAATAGCAAATTCAGTTTTGCTAAGTATACATTAAAGTCTCCCTTAGGAGAGGTATATATGGCTATTATAATGCTACTATTATCTCATCATTAAAAGAGCAGTAAAGCACTCAACACTGTTTTTAGCTAAAATACAAACCTCATCATAGAGAAGATTCGATCTACAAAACCCAGGCACAACTCTATAATCATCTTTACTAAAGTATTCAGCTTCCATTGAGTGTTTTATTATGGCTGATTAAGTGTTGATACGAGGTACGTCCAGAAAGTAAGTTCCGTTTGGTAATAAAATTAAATTGTGTACAGATACAGAAAAATTATTTATTGCACAAAATTCTACAACTCTTAAACTACTTTTCCACATAACTGCCGAAATTTTGCAGGCATTTGTCATAGTGTGGCACAAGTTTTTGTATACCTTCTTCATAGAAGTTTGCCGCCTGTGTCTTCAACCAGTTGGAAACATTTTCTTTCAGATCTTCGTCATTGTTGAAGTGTTGACCGCCAAGGAAAGACTTGAGATGTAAGAACAGATAAAAGTCGCTAGGAACGAGGTCAGGGCTGTATGGAGGATGGTCAAACACGTACCAGCCAAATCCCTGTAGGAGGCTTTTCGTCACATTTGCAGTGTGTGATCGTGCGTTGTCGTGAAGAACACCTTTTGACAGCAATCCTCGGCGCTTATTCTGTATTGCGCGGCGCAATATCTGCTGTGATTATTTGACCACGCGGTAAGAAATCAATGAGTAAGATGCCTTTCCAGTCCCAGAACACTGTGCACATCATTTTCCGAGGTGTCAAGATTTGTTTCAGCTTAACCTTGCTGGGGATGAAGTGCGCCTCCATTCCATTGATTGCCGCTTACTTTCAGGGGTGTCAGAAGAAACCCAAGTTTCATCTCCTGTGACTATCTGTGTCAGAAATTCTTCGCCGCCTTCATCATAACGGGCCAAAAACTGAAGTGCACTACCTATCCGTTTTGTTTTGTGTTGCTCAGTAAGAATCTTTGGTACCCAACGTCGGCAAAGTTTACGAAATTTCAGTTTTTCGGTAACAAGTTCATGAATTAGGGATCGTGGGATTTGGGGAGATTCCATAGCGAGAGCACTAATTGTAAACCTGCGGTTTTCCCGGATCTTGTCATCAATCGCGTGAACCAGTTCTTCTGTAACCAAAGATGGACGCCCACTTCGTTCTTCATCGTGCACTTCACTGCGTCCTTCATTGAACTGTCGGACCCATCTTCTCACCATTGCATCACTCATTGCATTTTGTCCATAAACTTCGCAAATTTGCCGATAAATTTCAATTGGTTTCACTTTCCTAGCATTCAGAAAACGAATCACGGCGGGATTTTCAATCAACACAGACATTGTAAACATGCACAACAAAGCGTATGTGGCTGACAGCGATCTCCAAATGGCGCACGTTTCTTCTCCTTGATACAGAGCGTCTACCGCGCAAATGCGGAACTGCGATCGCAGCGCTGCAGCAGAACTTACAACTGGTTGAAGACACAGGCGGCAAACTTATATGAAGAAGGTATACAAAAACTTGTGCCACGCTAAGACAAATGCCTGCAAAAATTCGGCAGTTATGTGGAAAAGTAGTTTAAGACTTGTAGAATTTTGTGCAATAAATATTTTTTCTGTATCTGTACACAATTTAATTTTATTACCAAACGGAACTTACTTTCTGGACGTACCTCGTATATATTTAAAAGTGGAATTGAAAAATATCTTGAGTCTTGGGCCCTTCAGCGATAGAGATTGAGTCTCTGAGAAACATAAACTTACATGTTCGATTACAGAAGAACTAAGAATACTTACATATTAATAAGCATTATATCTATCAAGATACAACTTACAAATAAAAATTATAGTAGGTATACTGTAGTAACTTTTAAAAAATTAATAGAAATGACAGTCGAGTTTTGATTTTCTTAAGCTAATTTTTAACACAAAATTCTTAATAATATTAACAAATATAATATTTATTACTGTAAATATGCATATGCTCGAATAGAAGTTTTTAGCAGGGTTTTGACCCCGGGGTTTTATGCTGTTTGCAAGAGTCTTTTCAAGGTCGAGGGGAAAATGCTACATGCATACACATTTGTGAGTCTAGTTATTTTTTATGTCTATGTAATAATTTAAAAAGTTTTAAGTTTTATTATTTTTTATTTACTTATACACAGAATATATTTATGAAAAACAGAATAACACGAAAATTATCGGAACATAACGTAACGCCAATAAAACAAAACAAAAATTCTTAGTATGCATCGTTGGTTTAATAAGCTTGTCTACAAATCTAATGGTATGTATCACCAACCGACAAATCTAGTGATTTTTCAAGAAAAACCGTCACCCACTACAAGATAGAGCATGTTCTAATATCAGGAGTGAATACCCAGGGTTTTTCATAAAACTCAAAACGCACAAGCGTATATTGAAAACTGTTGGGGTTTTCATGCAGGGTGAAAACCCGGGGTCAAAACGCATAAATGGAAATCGGCCTAAAGAAAACTTATCGAAGTCTAATTTTTTTACTATTAATTTAATAAAAAATGTTGAAAATTATTTCCATTATTATGTAAATAATGATAAAGCCTATTCTCTCTTCTCTCTCCACTCGCAAATGTTTCTCCAGAAATACCTCTGGAAATAAAAGTGAAACACTTTCCTTAAATATCCTATAAAAAAAAATTTTAAAAAATTAAAATATACATTCCTCGATATTTTTATTCAAACAATAATAAGGGATATAGAAAAGACTTGAAAATTAAATTTTCTAGGTCTTCTTTAATAGTTCGAAAACTACTTGATAAGATATAGCTTTCTAAAGTACCATTGAAAAGCATTCATTAAGATCTTTAAGATATCACAAGTAGGGGATTGTCATTTAAAATTATTTAGTTAGGGTAGCTGGAGATTAGTTAATATTCCATTTGGGTTCCCCCTTCATATTACAGAAATGTTTTCGTGGGATTTTTTATATATTTTTTGTTGTGCCTACATTAGATTTGTATATACACATAAAACATTTCTTATGCGCGTTAAGTTATTATGTTTTATACTTAAACTCAAACTTTTTTACATTGCCTAGATTGTTAACTTTATCTGAACATCCCTATTTTAATTTGGACCTTTTTGTTTCTTCTTAAAATGAAGTACTTGTACTGTTAACTCACAAAACCACAGTAGTTTCTTAGGAAAAAAATCAAACGAGGTATCATTTGACCAATTTCCATTCCTTAAAATTTCAAAAATGCACATGGCAGTCTTTGTCAGCAAACGAGGTATCATTTGACCAATTTCCATTCCTTAAAATTTCAAAAATGCACATGGCAATCTTTGTCAGCACATGTTTGCTTGAAAATAAACGTTGATAAGTTACAAGAGTAAAATTTTCAACCTATAACGAACTATCGATAAAAATTGCACAAGATTTTAGAATTCTAAATATATTATTTACAAAGTAAATACTTTATATATTTGTATACTCTCAGAACACCCAGATCTTCATAAGATAAGGTATTTAAATATACTGAATATTGTCAGAAATATGATGTAATTTGTATATTATTGAAAATATTTTATGTGAAGAATTCCCGATAACAGTATTTAATAATTATTCATATTTTACCAAGTAGGTTGGACTTGAAATCAAGGAAACTGTTGTATAATTCTAGAAAGCAACTGCTGACTATATTTTCAAGAACTAAAAAATCAGAATGTAAACTCTGTTCAGGTTAACTAACTAACCACAGAAAATATTTTCTTGTAAACATTTTATGAAAATATTTATGTAGGTATTCATAACAAATACAGTGTATTATGATTAAGATTTTTAACCATTTACGTACTGACATAGATTCATATGTTTTAATACATGTATGTTCATGGAGGTACGTAGATTCATGTATAATCAAAAACCATTTGGCCATACACAGATACATGTGCGTTAGTCATTTTATAAACATGTTCGCAGTTAGTAATGTGGACAACAATTACAGCACTCTGCTAGTTTCTATGGACCGATATGCCGTGGCCTAGGTAACTGGCCGCTCCCAGTTACTAAATTAATATGTACTTCTCTAATCTTAACTGAACACCTTTGGTCTGCCCTTATTGTTTGCAAATTAGGTTCTGTGGAGGTGAACTCGCCATCGGAAACCGGTCTTCAGACAACACTGTTCTTTTGTGGCAATCTGTGGTAGCATCTGCAGCTAGTTGCATTCAGTGCTGCTAGAAATTTCATCGCTCCTCATTACTGGCATCTTTAGTGGTGATTCCGCAATTGTTTCGGCGCGACTAAAAGCTTTTTACACTTCAGTCACTTGTGTAGAACCTCGCATTCTACCCTGTCATTGATATTATAATCAGCGATCTCTGTGTGTGGTACCTATATAATCCCTCTCCTATTCACATGGGTTACAATATCTTCCAGCAGTGAATAAATGATCAAGTTGATCTTTTACTGGCGTTAACTCTTGTTAGATTTATAGGGTGAAATATGATTACTCCATTTCTTTAGAATACCTTGGCAATGTGACATTATAGATGATGATTATTCATCGGTTTATCATACTTTTTTATAGGCATCTAAGATTAATAACACGCTGGTAAACGATTATTTTCAATCGATTACGTTTAAACCTCCGAAAAGGTGTTTTAGCGCGGAGTATAAATGCTCAGGGATCGAATGGGTTTTGATTTTCTGGTTCCGTTACTATATTTTGATAATCATTCTTATTTGTACTGGATGAGAGTGAAAATTTGCGTGTAAGTACGTGTAAGGCCAGTTGACTTTAGTTAATATTTACCAAAACATTCACGAACGCCTATTTTTCCTGCTTTTTATTCTTTATAGTAAACTGTTTAGGCAACATTTGGTTCAGGAAACCCACAAACGTATCCTTGCTAGGTGACCAAGTAATGAACGTATAGTCTACATATCAATGCGCTGATTTGAGTTCAGCAAATTCTAATGTTTTTCTTTCAAAGGGTTCCACGAAAAATGTCTCCATTACCGGGCTCAAGGATTGAATATATCTTGCATAGCGGCACCATCCATTTGTTAATAGTATTCCCATTCCACAAAAAATAGCAGATTGTGAGACAATGTTCAAATAAATTATTGCAATGGAAACACAAAGGATTTTAATGATTCTAATGTGTATTTTGTTGACACCTTTAACATCAATCACGATCAAGATATCCATACTACATAATATGGTCAAAGTCTGTAGAAAATCCACTAAATGCCTAGAATTTTCCAGTTTTCACTTTTAAAAAATTTTGTTATTCATTCACATTTTTATAATTAGCATTGGAGTAATCATATAATGGTGTTTTGATTACTTTGAATTGTTGCACTTCTACGAACTACGTTTATTAAGTTACCGGATAATTGCCAAATAACTGATAACTGAACTTCGTTCGTAATATATCATCTGCAGGTGTTCAAAGTAACAAAATAAGTTTTTATAATTTATAATATTATTGGTAAAAATGAGGGACAAATCATGTCTTTAACAATTTTCTGAATTATTTGATGAGTCAGTATCCATATCACTCTCGCTGTTATTAATTGATATCATTAAAGGTTCAATGAGATGAGAAAAAAATGAGTGATTCAAGTTCTGAAGAGCTACCAAGCGATATTGAAGAGGCAACCGGTAATGCTCTATTATCAGTAATTCCCAAAAAGTCAAAGGCAGTTTATGATTTGGCATACGAAAAATTTGTTACGTGGTGTGATGAGAAGAAAATTAAACATGTTAATGAGAAAGTTGTACTTGCATATTTTGAGGGTAAGAAAGATCTAAAAGTTTCCACATTATGGACACTTTACTCAATGTTAAGGTCTGAACTAAATCTGAAAAGGAATATTGATATTAAAAAATATACAAATTTGGTAGCATATATTAAAAGGCAAGCGGACGGGTACAGTGCTAAAAGTTTCTCAAAAGTTTTTATTAAAGAAGATTTTGCCAAATTTTTAGTGGAAGCTGATGACAAAGAATACTTAATGGCTAAGGTTGCAATGATAATTGGAATGGCAGGAGCATGCAGAAAAGCAGAATTAACATTTCTTCCAGTTGAAAATGTTATAGACAAAGGAAGCCATTTTCGTGTTGATATCCCACCTTCAAAAACAAAAGTTATACGGCAGTTTGCAATTACCACTGGAGACATTGAAAATACGAATCTTGTTGAAATATTAAGAAAATATATTAAGTTGCGTCCCCAGGTTCTTAAACACAACAGATTTTTTGTAAAATATGCGAATGGAAAATGTACCAGAAATCCTGTGGGAATTAACACATTTAGCAGTCTGCCAAAAGTTATTGCACAATTTCTTGGTCTTTCAAATCCTGTTCTATATACTGGCCACTGCTTCAGAAGAAGCTCTGCTACTTTCCTAGCAGACAGTGGCACTGATATCTTAAAATTAAAGAGGCACGGAGGTTGGAAATCTAGCTCTGTTGCGGAGGGATATGTTGAAAATTCCATGAATAATAAAAAACTTAGAGCGCAAGAAATATTTGGTGAAACATCTAATGCAATGTGCGCCGGTTCCCAAATAACAGCAAGTTCGAGCAATGAAAAAAATATGTCGTCGGGAATTAATTTGAATAATTGCAATAATTGTGTTATCAATATTTATAATAATTAATTAATTTATAATTTATGTTTTTAACTTGTATTATAACAGTTTAATAAATAGAATAATTCTTTTTGTCACTAATTTTGAAATACATTTTTCGTCACCAATTGCATAAAATTTTACTTTATGCAACTAGTTACAAAAAGTAAGACGTTTCATAATGTCAATCACTTTTAAAAAGTGTCACTTTATATGTCAAAATTAGAAAAAATGTTTTTATTGCAATTATACTTGCTTGAGATATGTATACAACCTTACTTGAAGTTAATTTGTCTCATAACTTTGTATTTTTTCTCGGGACAAGAATTCAGACGACTTACGTCATACGAACAAATGAATAATTCATTATATTTTCATCAAAATATTTAAGAAACTGTAACTAATAGTAGAAAAACTATATACTACACTAAAAGTTTGCATTATATATTGCACTAAATTGCAAAAACTAATGGTTTTTAACGAGACCAAATATCGAAAATTACATCGACAATAAAAACAAATGTGTAACGTCAGCCGTGACGTAAGACGTCTGAATTCTTGACGCGAGTATATAATGATGAACGGGACATCTGTGGCAAATCCTGACGACTTTTTATTGCGGTTAATATTTTGTCCAAAGTGGGGATTTCATTTTTAAAGAAAAAGCTGTGTGCTATACGCCTTATGGAATTCTTCATTACTTCATCCAAACATGTAACAATCCTAGATCGTCCACCACAGTGTTTGGAAGTAGACACCCTTCCAGTAGATTTATACTGTTTTATGGCTCGATATACTGTTGATTTTGCAACACCTAAAGAAGTATAATGTGTAATATAGTCCAACAGTAGATAATGTTAATATAAATTTACCTAATGTCGCTATTTTGTATACAAGTTGGACAGTTTTAAGAGTAGGTTTATCATCTAGTTTTTTTTTGTACAAATTCAATATTGCTTGTTTTTCTGCCAGAGATAAATGCCCCAAACTGAGTTGTTTTTGTTTCCTTGGGGGACGACGCACAGTGGCGCAAAACGCGTACGTTTCGGGAATGCCAGATGATTTCCCAGTATTTTTGAACATTTGTAGATTTTGGATCAAAATGACCAAAAAAAAAGAAAGATCCACATAAAGACTTATGGTCTCGAAAGTTTAAAGCATCCAGTAGATGCTGAAGCCTTTCATTATCATACTGTTCCATCCGAACAGTTCCGGGAAAAATCAATCATTTACGGAAAAATTCGGAAAATCTGTATGTGGCCATTTTGGTGAATGTCAAAAGATGAGTCCAAAAATTCTGGAAAAATTTTTGCGGATTCCTAGAATGTGTACAAATAATTTTTGTGAGATGAAATTTTTTCCAATACTTTCCCAGTTTTCAGTAGAACGATTTCTGATATGTGAAAACTTTTGGATGATTGTGACCATTTTAAGGGCAACGGAAAATTTCTCCCCGAAATCTAAGTGAACAGTCTTGTAGGGCATTCCAAGACGAGCATTCCCCCACAAAAAAAGTCCGGCAAAATCTCAATCTCGTGTTCCGTAGGGTCATTTTTGTGCGAAGAATCTAGTTTTTTTCCATGCAAACCCATTTTTGGAGTTAAATTCCGCGAAAGTGAAGACCCAAATCGAAAATTGAGAAAGAGGGATCGATAGGGAATTTTATGACAAACATTCTAAAAAAAAAATCACTTCAAACGGCCCAACCCCAAGGGGTGTACAGTAATTTGAGTTTTGCGCCACTGTGCGACGGCGATGTAATTCCTGCGCCTGCCTTACTTGTGGTCGGCACACTTTCATCCATATCTAATGGAAAATTGGAAAAAAAGAATGACAAACAATATAATAAGTTGTTTAGTTCTGATAAGAACTGATTTATAAGTAACTGAGATAATAAATAGATAGAAAAACAGGTAGAAATACAATGACAACGAACTGATGACAACTGACAAGCAAAATGTCAACAAATGCCAAAATATAAAATTTGTTAGCAGTGTAAAGTAGATTCGAAATTAACCAATAAGAAACCAACATTTTGCCGCGCAATATTCAAAACGCTCTTGTTAGTTTAAAAATAGAGTATAGTGTGTTAATTATTTCTATTGTTACTTCGTTAAGACGAAATAGTAACAATTTTTATGACGTTTCAAAAAATCAGTTAAGATTCCTATTAAAATAACTTAGGTATGATGTTTTAAACAGAACATGCATATTACATTTTATCTTATCATTATTAACGAACTCATAAAGTACAATCTAATAATTCTTTGTGTTTCTTAAAGAAATCGTAACAGGAGTGCGTTTATCATATTCTAATATATTTAATTCATGCATAAACATATCATTTGTCATATTAAACCAACAAGGTGCTTGTAACAGTGTTTCTGCTAAAATGCAGATTTAATGGAATTTTCCCGCCAAGATATACGTACACTGATAAAAATTCAGTCATTTTGTGACCAGCGTAAAGTTATGTAAAATTACATAATAATTTTGTAAATGTAATAAGTATACTGTAATATTACAGAAATGAAAGTGGATAAAATTCCATATTATTCTATGTAATTTTACAACTATTATACTAAATTCCATCATAAATTTACGTCACTATAATTTGTATTGATTTATAAATTGTAAATTTAGGGTAGAATTCTGAAATATAGATATGTAATTTTACTGAGTAGATAATTTAAATTTTATTTACATATACATACTTTTATAACTAACATTGAACAATATGCATAGAAAAAACATTTTTAATAACTAATATTATTTGTCATATATGACTGAATATCGTGTAAAAAATGAACAATATGCACGTTAAAAAAATGTATATAGCAAAGAGTTCATCAATCAGTTCAAATATTTTCATTTTGTTTAAGATGAATAGTATAACAAACAAATTTAAATACGTATTATATTGGTTTTGTAGCCATATGGAGATTGAAAAGAGGGAAAAATTGTTGAAAAGTCTGCTTGTCAAAATGTACCTACAAATAGGTTTAAGTTAGTCAATATAATATGCAGGATATCTCTTACTAACAAATTATTAGAAATACAGTAGATTTTATTATCAAAATTTCATTCGCATTAGGAAATATGTTGAAAAGTTTCGCTGTAAATCCTACATAATTATTCTTGAAACATCAGTATATATTCCTTGGTTTTTGCAAATTTTTGTTGATGCTGTGTAAAAATAAATATTTTTAACTCGAATTTTAGTTACAGTAAGTTTATATTTAACTAATGTTAATATCTGTTGTAATCAATTACTATATTTATCGTCATAAAGATGAATATGTTATTTGAAATGAATGTTGTATGGTTTAGACACATGTAATGAGGTAGTTTTGATGTAAACATCTAAACAACGTACCTACCGTTTCAGTTTCTATGATATTTATGAATTGTATAATATTTAAATTGGCACAAACTGCAAGTGCATACATAACAAAATATAATCTTATATTTATTGTTACGAATATCCCACAAGGAAATCCTTACTAATGAACCGTATATGTTGTTTACTACACGTTAACAACACAATCCATCAACTTAAACGTGTCAGGTTAGAAGTTAGGTTGATGTGGCTCTGTGCATGTGCAGCAAAAATCACATGAAAACTTTCATAATAAATTTAGTAAAAGTAAATAGTTCCATTGTAGTACATTGTATATTATAAACAGTGGCGTAGCTAGGCGTGGGCGAAGCGGCCCCTCGTCCACGGCCTCGCACTTAAAGGGGCCTCGCGCGAGGCCCCCTTGGGGGTGATTTAAAACCGAACGCCATGAACTTTAAATAATACGAATAGCACCCTGAAAGACTACTAAGAATAAGCTTTACCGAGGCTTTACCAAACGTACTATAATTAATTTGCGCACCCTGCTGGGTGTGCTCTATTATTGACATATTTTTCAGTATTGAAGAGGTTGCAAAAAATATTTATTTTTAGCATTTAAACACCTCATAATTATGAAATTTTTAGCACAGATCATTTTGGCCACAACATCTTTTGTTAGCCGTAACCACACTATTTTATCTCTGCCAGTTTTTGTCGCTATATTCATAACATACGTAGTCATGGTAGTAGCGCTTCCAAAACGACGAATTATTGAGGTTTTTTTGTAATAGAAGCCATATCCTTCGTCAGTAAAAATCCTTTTACCATGCCAGTAGTATTATATACTGCTACATAGTAGATGTCGCAAATTGAATAATATACAGGGTTTAACTAATATATCTGTTTTAAATTTTGACAATGTGTTTTACGTTAAAGAGTAAAGAAATGTCATAGAAATGTGTTAGCAAATGCTTCGTTTTTGAGATTCAGAACGTTTTTGGCAATTTCGATTTTGTGTATATTTGGCATGCAGCTTTAGTTATTGCGTCGACGAATGTACACACGACACATAATTATATATGGGCAGATAATATTGAAGGTGCAGTTAAAATTTTGTGTTGCAGTGTATTTTCTTTAAAGCTATTTCAAATATGATTATTTTTATCAACTGCAATAGCTTTAAATAATAATCAATATATTCTGCTTTTATTCTAGAATGCATCGTTTTTGGGATAACTACTAAACTAAGTAACAAGATCATAGAATGTATGACAGTAAAACTTAAAAATAATAATTTTGTAAACAAACTTTCTGATTTTTCACCAATCTTTTCTTGAAAATATACAGGGTGACATTGAAAAAACTACAATGCATAGTATCACGCGATAGAGGACCAATAAATAATAAAAAAGTTCACACTAATGTCCGATCGCCTTTTGTTTTCAAAATACAGCATTTAAAAATTTTTTGTAAAATTTTAATTTTGTGTTGTACGAAAATATTTGAACCAAAATTGATGCACACTGTGACCTAGCATGTAACTATTATGTGTCACAATATTCAGTTCATTCAGCATCCAATGGCGGAAGAAAACGGCCTCGCTGATGCGATTAGTCCACACTACGCCACTGATTACAAATGCCTTAATATGTAATGTAAAATTTTCCAGTAAATGTTATGTAAAAAGAGCATAACAAAATATGGACATTTCCACCTATTCTTATCAGTGTATTCTGTACAACATTTATAATTATAAATGGGTACATAAGTTCGTATAAAGTAGTATTACCCCGTAGAATTTCAATGACACGTAATTATCACATCAATACCATAATAAATTCGAGGAGTTATTCAGGTAATTCTTAGTCCAACCTTCATAATTATGCATTAAAAATTACCAAACAAAAACGACGAGACAATAGCCCAGTGACACCTAAAATTAATGACCCTTTAATAATTTCCTTTCTAGAAGCTGTACTGCGTAGGTAAGTAAAACATTTCGTGGAACTGCGTTGTAAGGGCGACCTCACTCAATATCGCCCTACAAAATATAACACAATGAAAGGGCTTCATACAGGAAGGGTACCTATATGCTGATACAGTTACTACAATCAATATTTGCATTAAAGATAAAACTTCAAGTTAACTCTCGCTCTAAAGCTTTAAAGATGAAGTTTGTTTAAGTACGCGTACGTATATGGTATATATTTTATAAACATAACACATGTGTTCTTGTTTTACAGGCTACCAGAGTGATTTATTCCAAAACAGGCAAATTTAAAAATCACATTATCGATCAAACTTCACCAAGGATAGCCACATTTCAAATGTGCTAATGAGAATCAGTAGTGTAGTTTACAACTAAATACACAGAATGGAATACAGCATTTTTATTTTAACATTTTGTGTCAGTGTTATTACTGTGTGTGCGCAAATACCAGGTGAGTCATTGTTTAAATACTGCAAGCATATAGTTTTTGTTTTATACTCATATATTTCAAAACGGAATTTCAAAAAATTGTATTGCTTTCTATATAACAATAATTTAAGTCATACCACGTAATTTTAAGGAAGTAATATGAATTGTTACTTACACTATTATAAAATGGTAAATTATTAACTTAACCAAACATTATCATCAAATCTATTGAGTTCCTTCTATATATTTTTTTATATTAAAACGTTATATATAAACCAATATAAATATTAATTTATGTAAAATATGTTTATCAATATCAATATATGAGGTAGCGGTTGAGACACTTTCCTCAATTATTTTGTAACTCCATACATAGTATTTCAAAGATAGATTGCAATAATAATTTTTCAATTCGCTCGGAACGTAACAAGGAACATAATTAGCTTTCATAATTAGGTTTTTAATATTTATAGGTGCGTCATGTAAGTACTGATGTCGTAATATTGTTGTGGAATTTTTAGGAGAACTAAATGCTAGGTGTAGAACTGTCGGAGAATGTCGAGATTTTGGTTACTTGTGTGCGAAAAACAGAACATGCCAGTGTTTGTCTCCCGTTTATGTCCCAAACAAAGCTGGAGACAAGTGTGTTGGAAGTAAGTATCTAAATTAAAAAACATTTTCAAAATGAGTTAAATCTAACTTTAAAATTTAGGGAGGCTAAATTGACCTTTAAAATATATTTTAAAACTTCTTAAAATGTTAAAGGTATATTAATTTCTTTGTGAAAATTGTCTAAAATTTAAGTGATAACAAAAATGGTATTATTTATTAGAATTTATAATTATAATTCAATATTCTTGTCGGCAAAGCAATTTTCCGTTGATTTCTTAAAAGTGACAAAAAAATGTAGGTAATATTCCTAAGTATGGCGCATAATATAAAAAAGTTCGCTCAGGATTTCTATTAGCGTAAAAACACAAGTTTACGTTTGCTGAAACTGAAAGGAAAACACATTAAAAAATGTGGCAACTCATTTAAAGGCAATGGATTCTGATTGTACCGTGTCATTTTATATCGCATTTCACCAGAAATAATTAATTTATATCATTCAATTAAAGTGTTAATGATTTTTTAAATAAAATAATTCTGGGCGTGATAATATTTATAATACCATAGTCTGTAGTGGGTCTTAGTTGTTCACAACATTTTTACTAAAAGTCGGGTTGCGATATCACATTGTAATTATTACTTAGCATTATCACATATTTACTGCATTTTTTTTCAATAAATTTCAACAGACCTGAATGTGGTTTTTAATAATAACAAACCGAAACTTTGTCCAAGATGTGATAAACTATCACTGTTTTGTTTTTAATTTAATAATTTGACTGTGATTCTCATTTTAAACAACAACATTTATGTATACCTAATGCTAACACTCAACCAAGAAGAAGTTTTATTTTTTCTTATTCTAAATGACTTGGTAGCCTGTAAACTCTTCTACACCCTGGAGAACACTTGAAGAGATATTTTTTCTAACTTGCTTAGATTTTTTTAGATGGCTTAAAAATAACTAATAAATTCGTTTAAAATAACGTTTAAAAAGGCGCCTCAAAAACTTCATAAAATGATGTCGAATTTCTCCAATGTGGTTAGCATTACGAAGTTTATATATTTATAAAGAAATATGGTAACGTCTAGCAATATAAGTTTTATTTTATAAATTATAAATGAATACAATAAATAAAAATATGTAAATGAATTTTTACCGCATAACATAAAATAATAAATTTTAGAGACAATGGATATATTATTAAAATTAAGTATTTTTACAATTATTTAGCTCAGCAAAAACTCTAATATAGATTAATAAAATTTGCTCTATATTATTTAAAAGACTATATTATTTTTGAGAAACAAATAATCATGACATATTATTGTATATTTATTCAATAATATAAGAAAATATAAAAATTTGACTAGAAAAATCTGATTTCTATGTTTCATTCATCCATATCTATTTCACTGGTTATTAGTTACTTTTCATTACCTAAAATTTAGCTCAAGTTTATATCGACCGCTTTCTTATCTATAACAGTTTTAACTTAGGTTGCAAAGGTTTTAGAAGATGACATGGCTCAAGAATTAGTTTTGGTTATGTAGCCTTATAAAACATCCCGTATAATATATTCGTATGACGTAAAATTTTAATATTTGGTCATAAAATATATAACTTAAACAAATAAAACAAATTAGTGGAATATTATTGAAGGCTTTTATTTTATGTTAGTGTGTTTACTTGTATACACTCTAAATTTAAATCAAAATTTACATTGTTAATTTTAATAATTAGAATGTTTGGTTTGCACTAATTATAGGCTTTATACATCGATGCCTTAAAATTATAATGTTCTACCATATTAGCACAAGGACGTCCTATGAACATCCAAAGGATGTCCAAAGTCGGGACATCCAGTGGACGTCCGTTTTTTGTTCGATGGACGTCCATTGGAAGTCCTACGGACGCACAAATGTCACAAGTTCGTGCAACCCAGGGACGTCCACTACTGTACCACTTTCGAACCCACAGATGTCCGCCTCTGTACCAAATTTGTGCTACACATGGATGTCCTGTTTTGGACATTTAATGGAGGTCTGCATTAGAATTATAGAAATACTTTTTGATAAAATGTATTTATTGCTTTTCTAATTATTACATGAATAACAAATACATAAAAGATTAAGAGATACAAATAAAACAACTATATATCACGTAACAAGTAACAAGAACAAAACCATATATACTTCTATAACAAAACGATACAATTACATTATTCAACTTAACCTAGAATAGCTAGAGATGAGAAAACTCAACAACTAGAGTGAAAATGAAAACTTTTTTATATCTAAAAATATAATTCAATTATTTATAAATAGACTAAAAATAGAAAATACACACAATATACTTACAAAGTGTGATTTATAATGCCTCGGTTTCCTAATTTATTCTTGTATATGGTTTACTTATCACTTTATCAGCGTCAGCAAAGAGAACAGAACAGTTTGTTTAAACTTTAGACTCTAAAGTTTAGAGGTTAGCGTTACATCTGGCAGCAATACACATGCACTGCACGAATTTTAGCGGCAAATTCAAATTATAACAGAACACGTACAATACTGGACATTCATCGGATGTCTACATATGTACTATCAATATATGTCCCATAAAGGATATCCATCGGATGTCCAATATATGTACCGTCAAAATATGTCCCATAAAGGACATCCATCGAATGTTCATTTATGGTCCATGGACATCTGTACGTTAAATGGACATTAAATGGATGTGCACTGGACGTCGTGTGCAATTAGGGTATGTTAGATTAGACATCATTTAAAAAAAAGCAGATTGGATTTCTAAAAATCAGGATAATCCATTTATACTATTATTTTGGTAGGTATAAGAAACCATTCTGGGACTTCATTCAATGTCAATTTTTAATTGATCTCTACAAATAAAATGATGGTAGAGTTTATTAAAACAATATATAGGTTTTAATTTTTTTTTAAATAAACAGATGTTCACATGGGAACTATTGGTTTGTCAAACATAATTTAAAAATGTGGTAAAATGTTCAATGTGTATATAACTTAGCATATAGACAACAATAATTTATAAAATTCAGTTGGAAGGAGTATGATATAATCATTTGCGTTAGGAAAATAATAGTTTTAAGAAAAGATCTATGTGTTTTCGTTAGAACGTATTTTTAGCATCGGAATATTACGCTATATTGATAAATTCTAGTCAGCCCAAAGAACATCGCAACGTTAGTAACTTAGTGTCAATATTGTAACACAGAACTTGTTGAAAGTTGTAAAATGCTTCTAAAATCAATATAGGTAGGCAACATTCTCTACGTATACAAAATAATTCTAAATGTAGTAGCATAAATTTAACTATATCTTCTAAACCTCGAAGTTGAAACATATATATGACTTTTAAATGGAAGAAAACAAACAATTTTGACATTTTCATACATATAAGCATTGATTAGTAGATCGTGTGTCTTTTTTTGTTGTTACCGTAAAAGTGTTTAGTTACAAGTTTAGCAACAGTTATTAAAAATGAATAATTTTTTAAACGCTGAATATACGGATATTTTAGGTGAGTACTACACGATCTGCGAACCAATACAAATATATGGAAATGTCAAAATTGATTATTTTCTTTCATTTAAAAGCCAACTATGCTTCAAGTTTGATAGACTTTTAATGAGAATACACTATGAGGTCGTGGTCTAGGCGCATCGCGGACCATTCTATGTCGAGCTGATCACAGTCTTATATAAAATCGATCCCATATATATTTATCTATGAATTCCTGACTTAATCTACTGTAGGTACTATTTAAGTGTCTAAATATGATCTGTGGAAGATGTATTTTTATTATATTGCAATGTACCTACACCGCGATCACCCAGTGCGTTTCCTCCTTCAGTATCCGAGATATTAAAATCAATTTTTCTTGAAATCTGTTGCCGATATCGAAATTCAACAAGAGTACCTACCTTTTTTATGTAGAGTTTTCATATTTGCTATGAAATTATTTATAAATACAGGGTGATTCAGGTTTAATTTTGATAACTTCAGAAATCGATAGACCAGGTTAAAATAATGTTCATTTGTGATATAAACTTATTTCCTAAAACGCATCGTTTCCGAGATAGAGGGCGTTGAAGGACTTTTTTTCTCGTTTTTCCCTCATAACTTTTGAACCACTTATCCGATTTAAGTGAAATTCGGAACACAAACACTCCTTATGATCTTACATAAGCTTCTTAAGTTTGAGCTACGTACCCCTTTTAGAAGTGTATTTTGTATGCTACCCCCCTCTTACTTTATTTCAAAACTACAAAAAAAAAAAATAATTTCAATAAAACATCTACATACCACTTTGACCTGATTAATTTCGAAACTTTTTCGTCTCCTGTTTTTTTTCGACGTTTGGTCTTGTTTTTGAAATATTCAAAGAAATTGGTAACAGTGTAGCGCACCAGCCGCTATCTTTAATTTAACGTTATAGCAACCCATGAAAACAAAACTCAGTGATTTGTGTAAACTGACGTTTTGGGTGCCACGATAGCCAAGGTGGCTGGTAGACGACTGCTCGTGGAACCAGCCTGGATCGGCTATGTCGGTGTGGGTTCGAATCCCACTGTAGTACCATGGATGTTTGTGCACGTCGAGAGATGCACAATAAGTCTATAGGCTGCGGTGCTTCCGGAGACACTGTCGGAAGGCTCTCAAAAAAAGAACTGACGTTTGTAAACATCATTGTCAAAAGTATTATTTAAAGAGTGTTCCTCACCAATTTCTTTGAATATCTCAAAAACAAGACCAAACGTCGAAAAAAACTGGGGACAAAAAAGTTTCGTTTTGTCGTGTTTTATTGAAATCAATTTTTTTTGTAGTTTTGAAATATAGTAAGAGGGGGGTAGCACACAAAATTTGGGTATTTTTGAAGCATAATAATCCTCTTGTTTTTTACCCACCTCTGCACAAACTGTATTCATCTCAAAAAGAGCATAAAAGATTCGGAATTGTGCCAAATTTCATTAAGTTACCTCTACGTGTTTGGGAAATACTAATTAAAAATCATCATTTGGAACTAACCTTTCATACTCTGTATATTGAAAACGAGGTGTTTTAAGATACATGTTTATGTAGGCTAGAAGTTTATGATCATACTACGTCTTGAATCACCTTGTATATCTATGTATATGAAGGTGTCATAATTTGTTATTTTGTCATTGAAGGTTTTTCAGGTGAAAATTTCATTTCATAAGAATTTTTGGTTGTTAAATTTCTTTTGTGCCTCCCATTACACGATCTTGTATGTAGGAACAAAGTGGAATTCCTTTTTCCTAAATCAATTAAATAATTTCAAACTAAATCAAGCTACATTTGTATACAACCTAGCAAATAAATTCTGTAACATTATATTTAATCAGCAAGTATTTCAATGTCAAACCTCGTTAATATTATGACTACGCCACTGTGTAGTATTAACTACATAATTGTAAATGTAGGTAATTAAATAAATTACTTCTTACATCGACAAATAGTTGTAAGCATTGCAATAATTACAATACCTATCTAAAATTATCGTATTATATTACCTAGTTAAGTTCTGGTTTTATACACATATGGTCAGTTGTTATCAAAATGTATTCAAAATAAATATTAATAAATATTGCTATAAAAATATTATTATTGCTGCTATGTAACTTTAGAATAAAATAAGGACATAAATTTAATAAAAACAAATAACATAATAATTATGTATATGTATACATTCTTACGAGTATGTACGAAATATGAATTTCTGGTTGCCTAAGTTAGTACACTGGGAATATCTTCCATATTTACCAATTACTATCATTAAAGTCGCCGTATTTCTCACCGTAAAATAAAATATGTGGCGTTTTTAGGTACAGAAATCTCGAAAAATAAAACGCGTGGAACAAAAGTAATATCAGTAATAAAATTCTGATATTTTATTTATCTACTTTTACTATTTAAATTCTCCTCAAATAAAATAATAACTCTTAAAAAGCTTCACATACTTACAAACAAAAGTGGACAATCTTATATGTAGAACCATATAAATTTATGTTATAACAATATTTGCATCTACAGATAAATGTACAAAAATACGTATTTTGAAAGATTTTTGTACCTAAAAATTTGTTGGTTAAACCGCTTTCTGTCATTATATATTTGTTTTGCTCGAATATTCGCCGGTGACATGATATAACGTTCCTGTTATTTGCTAAGCTCTAGATTATTAAGTTCTTAAATGTTAAAGATTATTTGTATTTGTAGAAATAGGTACTATTTCAAGAATACGGCGCCCTTAAAGACATCATGTAGGTCTTATTAACTTAGTATAAATACACTACAAAAACTAATATTTATTTGTTCTTATAATAAATATAATACTTATATACACAGCATTCCTTCAAAGGGAAATGTAATAGGAAAAAAATAAAAATGCTTCAAATAATCATTTTGGAAGGTACTCGTATAAATGCATAATGTAACCATGATGACATGACATTTTAAAATTCAATCAAATTAAAACTAAAATGAGATATAACTGATAACTTATCGAATTATCAGTAAAAAATTATATTTGAAAAACTATAATAGGTAAAAAATGAATCTTAAGTAGGGGTTTTTCTTTTAGACATAGATCTAAAAATAGTAAGCAAATTATTTAACTAAAAGTACATACAACCTATCATAAATTCCTGTAGAAATGCCAAAACAATAATGTTCAAGATTTTTTATTGTTGTTTGTTTTTAAAGTTTACAAATGCCATTTTAAAGCAGTTAGAATATTTTATTCGATGACTGCTTTGACTAATGGCCAAGTATTTGACAATAGTCCATAATTACTCTAAGAACGAATTAGTTGATATGTTGTTGATATACTTCGACTCGACTGTTACCATAATGCCACCGCAATTTCACGATTGTACGCCAAGCGTTTTCCGTTGTATGTTCATCCTGCAGGCTGTAGGTTTGTTTATCTTACTGGAAGAGCAGAAATCTAATAGCAAATCATGGCGGACATTTAAACTACATAGATTGAGAATTGAGAAACATGTTAGATATCGTTCAAGATGATCCAACAATCAGTACCAGAAATATTTCATAGCGATACATAGCATATGGGCGTATGGACTATGGGAAATCTTAATACTATTCACCGAACTAATTTCCTGAAGAGATTTTCTTGAAATGTTTCTGCCCGTATTGTTAAGGATATGTTTATATTGAATATTTCTTCTTCCAGACCGAATGACTGATCCACCAATTTACCGGAACCACTTGAGATTGTGCTCTTATATGTTCCCTAATTCATATGGTTCTTTCTTACGCCTCATTTTAGATAAAGTATGGTACTGTATGTAACCGATTTACTACAATGCTTTATTGCAAGGTCCATACATGACCGGATCTTTTGAACTTCCTTTGATGTCTTTTTAGACATTCCAGTAGAGGTGGTGCCAGCTTTTGAACGCAGCACGGCCCTGTTTTGAATTTTACAGTCAGCAACCTGCACAAATGTGTTATCTTTTATTAATACGTTCATATGCACATATTCTGGTTAGTTCTTTTAGGTATACGCCGTGTTTAAGAAAAACTTCTACTTAAGATTCACTCTGTATACTTAGTTGGTTGTACTAAAATTTCCAGTCAAATTATATGTAAAAATTGTTTATTATTTCAGCTCTGGATCAAAAATGCAAATATGATGAACACTGTATAGAAGGAGCATTTTGTATAGAGCAGACCAGATGTAAATGTAAAGATAACTTTTATCCTGATCAAAAGGGAATAATGTGTTCAAGTAAGTAAATTTTATAGGAAAGTCTATGACTTAAGAAAAGTTCTATCTGAAATAATAAAATTACCTATATAACCTGCCAAGAATATATATCATAGCTGAAAACAGAAATGTCTTCTTAAAATTCACGTGACAGCATTTAAAACAAAGCAATAATATCTTTACTTTATTTTAGATGCCTAATTTATAAAATTTGTTAATATCAACATTGAAATAGATGTCACTAAAACACTTTGTACAGTTATAGTAAGTATCTTTGGAATGCTCATAATTCTAATACTCATATATTAAGAAGTATTCTTGTTGATTAACAATTAACCTACTAAGTAATTTCTAGACTATTTGTTGTACAAACTGCATTCCTTGCGACTGCATTGAATTCAAAGATCATGCAAACAATTTGATTTAAATCATTCATTGCAATTTCTACTGAACTTGTTGATATCTTATAGCTATTTAACTGCGATAATACTAGTGGAACACAACTCTATAAATAAATGTAAAAATATATATCTAAAACTTTTTCAGATTCAAATATTGCCATCAAAAATGGATTACTATTTCCTTGCATCGTTTTGTATTACCTGCATCGATATTTCTAATTTCAGTTCAAAAGGAAAACTCAACAGTGATATTTATTTATTATGTATTTAAGTATGTTTGTAAATATTGTATTAAGAATAACAATATAATTTTTTTTAGTAATGTTATATATGCTTCTAATTCTTCTTAATTTTATTATACTATTGGAAAGTAAAGGTAAGTAAAGTTAATTATGCTCTAACTATTGAATATCAATTCAAAGTCAAGCGTATATGAAAATGAATATCAGAAGCGTCTTCAGTGAAATTTTAAGTGACCAAGCTTTAGATTTTTTTATTTTTTGACAATATATTTGATAGATTTTCAATTACTTTTTCTATATATATTTACCACCGGATTAATAAATACTTGCAGTTTACGGCAAACATTTTATCTTCAAGGATCCTATTGTTTTGTAAAAATTCTCGTAAGTATATATTCACATATAAAAATTTCGCTGCCTTTAATTTATTATTATTTTCTTTAGTGCGTCACTGCATATGATATGCAAAGGGGTTTTTACATAAAACTTGTGTCCTGTACTGAATACCAATTTACAATAACAGTTACCTCCCTTGAACTATACAGGGTGATTCAGAACTTATCTAAAAAAAAATTGAATGTACAGGGGACTCTTACAAATACAATTTTGTAAAAAAATCAAAAAGGGCAGTTCAAAAATGATTTAAAAATATATTTCTGCGCGGCACTGGAAACAGATCCACTGTAAAACTTGATAAGGCGGCAAAGCATACAATCGGCGAAAGGACAAAAAATGAAAAGAAATTCCTAAGTAAAGAAATAAATAATATTTTATAACACCTATTTAATTTAACAAATTCAACTGTTATTAATTATTAATAAAATTAATTTGTGGTTTTAACTAATAAAATAGTTTGACATAATAATAATAATAATAATATCTCTACCCCTCATTCTAATCACGAGGATTAACCCAGATGTCTAAGACTTGTGCAGGAGAGGGGCAGCAATTATTATTAAGCAGGCCGCATTTGCGCCCAAGAACGATATTGACTTCATTTTTCATGACGCATCTATTCCCAAATGTGTTTACGTAAGTTCTACTGTATAAGACACTTCGCATCACCTTCTATATATTGCTTTATTTTAAAAATTTGTATTCAATTTGTGTACCATTGTCATAAAGCTTATGACGTAATAGACTATGTCATGTTACATTAAATTATTTATTTGAATACTGAAAGTGAGAACAGTGACATGAGTTTAACGTTTTTTTTTTCGAAAAATACAAATTTACATAATAGTTACATATTGCACTTATTTATAATAAAAAATAATAATAATAACTTTTAATAATAATAACAATAAATCCAACGTTAATAAATGGAATACATATAATTTGAGGGCTATCAATATTTATCATGTTGAGATGAACCATCTAAACTCAGCTTGTTTTATGTACTTCATCTCAACAAAATACACTTTAACATAACTAATTATTAGTATTATAATCAAAATATAAACAAAAACAAAAAATAATAATAACAATAATAAGCAAGTATGATGAAAGAAAACAACGATGAGAAAGAGGACAGACAATTTTGAAGGTAAGTAATATTTATACATTATTTGCTAAGTCATACACTACTTTAAGTTTAAAGTAATTGATATTTATATATTCTTTCAATTCCTTTTTCATTGTTTTGTTATTTTTAATAATTTTTATTTTTTAGGTAATAGGTTAAATAATTTCTGACCAAAATATGTAAGAAATCTTTGTGTATATGAAATCCTACATAACGGCACAGTCATACTGATTTTGCAGTCTGGTACTATAATTGGCGGGATATAACATAATTCTTAATAAACACTGGTAGGTATACAATTTTCCAACAGGAAAGATACGAATTTCCTTCTTAAATCATATTTTTATTAGCGTATTTTGAGTTACTTGCAGCGCATGTAAATGAGTTTCATATGTACCTCCCCAGAAAGAAATACAATAACGAATAACAGATTCCGATAAAGCATAATAAACCATCAACTTAACATGATTGCCTAACAAGTTTCTTAATTGATAAAACTTATAAATTAACTTTCTTAAACGTCTTACAATGTAATCAATGTGCTCTTTCCACCTCAGATATTCTTCAACCATTACACGTAAATATTTTATTGTTTTCACTCTGTTTATTTTAGGACATTTACATGTATTTAAATCTTGATTGCAACATGATTTATGTAAAATTTTTATATTTGTAGAGGATTGATTTTTGGATGTCGGACTAAATGAAATAAATTTAGTTTTAATAAAATTTAGACTTAATAAACTACCATTAAGCCCAGTTATAAACAGAGTGAATGTCTCTTTCGGCTGTATCAAACAAATTATTCAAATAAATCAGAAACAGTATTGGTCCTATGACTGTACCTTGAGGAATACCCATCGTAACTGTTAGAGGGACACTGAGAGTATTATTAATTTTAACCAATTGTCTCCTTTCGGTTAAATAATCTTTAAATAAGTTCCATGCAATACCTCTAACTCCAATTTTTTCTAATCTTTACAATATAATATCGTGGTTAACAGTGTCAAACGCCTTAACTAAATCCAAAAACACTACTAGGTTTTTCTTCTGTTCATTAAAATGTTTAATAATTGAGTTCACAAGTTCAAATACAGCATTATCAGTTGACATTTTTTCTCTAAATCCAAATTGACAGTTTGATATAATACTGTGTTTCTTAATATAGTTGACCAATCTATTTTTTAAGCATTTTTCAAAAAATTTTGCGTAGTTATTTATAACATAAATGGGTCTATAATTTATCATTGACTATTTAAAATCTTCTGGAATTATCCCCCTTAAGAAACAAATTAAAAATATGACACAACGGGTTTAAAAAGTAATAATGATATTGTTTAGTTTAGTTGAACCTCCTATTAATAGAAGGCGCAGTTAGCATCGTTTTATATTATTTATTAAATGATAGATAAATTATCATTATTTCATGAGATATTTGAAACTGTGACAAGCCTCCATTTTACATACTAAATGTATGTAAAATTAAATGTAAATTAATGTATATTTAAATTTTCATAAAATATTGCTCCATGCAGGTATAAATAAGTACTACATTTATATTGATTAATTTAAACTTACTTTCTTCTGCATTATAGGTTTGAAAATATTTAGCAAACTGATCAAATTAGAAAAAACCTGCCGATACAAATAAGTAAAATTTAAAATAAACGTCTATTGTTACCTCGCCATAATCATTGTAGGTATAACAATAATAACATGCCTTTATTCTACTAGTAAACAGTAATATAAGTACAGCACAATGTGACAGAGATCTATTTTATATTACAATACAGACAACCGAAAGAATTGTTGTTCTAAATGCAAAGGAAAAAAAATATAAAACGGGAAGTCATATACTTGATTAATCCACATGTTTTATAATTTAATGGATTTCAAGATAATATATTATATGGAATATTCCTATAGGATCAACAATATAACCATAAATTTATCGGACATCATCATTAATCATAGTGAAGATAACTGAAGTCTAAAAATGAACAATACTTAGTTCCAATCTCTGGGTATATCTATAATACGTATTCATTTGGCTCATAATTACCACAGACGTAAATACATATGTACAATATTTGATTATTATTTTTTAAAGTATGTCTACAGAGTAGTTTGAAATAAGTTCAATTTTTACGTAAATTCAGGTAGGCAAATTAAATATCATTATTTGCAATGAAAAATTTTCACCAAATCGGACCTGCATGCAGCGGTAACAAACATGTAATACGGCGTGTCTGTACTGATTTATATATCAGCTTCATAAACGTGAGCATTGCCAGACGGCAAGAAGTTCTAGAGTTTTTTGATAATTCACGAAAAAGCACAAACCTAGGATAAAGATTTAAAAAAACCTAAATGTTTTATTTATTTCTGTAGTAAATTATCTTAAACTCTAAAATAGATTCTTTGTAACATTTAATTTGACTGTCAAAAGTATTGAAACTTCCTCAGGGAGGTCTAAAAGACGATAAAAAAATTATTCCGGTATTCTAGCTCGATGTTTAAAAAATTGAGCAAAACTCTATTTCCCTCCGGAAAACCGGCGCCTATGATAAGCATCATCCGAGAGGCTTACATCTATCAACTACCATGACATAACATAATAACATGATAGGTAACCGTATAGCTGCAGCATTTTACATTTATTTTTCGTTTCAAACTGTCAAAATTGCATTTTCAGTCATTACAGGTCTGTCAGCATTATCCACTAAAACACACACTTTGTGTACAATTAAAATGCGCATTCGATCTAAGAAAATTCAAGGAAAGGAATATTAATAGATAATAGAAAATAGGTGGCTATTATATCAATGGACCCGCGACGGTCTTTAATGATAAAATCTTGTCCGATAACCTAGAAAAACCAACCGATGAACTTTATTATAAGAAAATATCTATACTCGACACAAATTTCTTTATTTAATTGCTAATTACTTTCTATAAAATATTTAAAAGAAAATCACAAATGCGAACACACAGGGAATCAATTTTTATGACAACGAATTGTTAAGGTAAGAATTCGCTGGTGAAAACTGCGGCTGTGGCTCGCGGCTGCGACTCGTCGCCAACCAATAGACAGTCTGAATGTTCTCATCAACTACAGCATTTAGACTGCCTGTTGGTCGGCGACGAGTTGCAGTCGCGAGCCGCAGCCGCAGTCGCACCAGCCGTACCTTTAGTGGTTGCCTAACTAATCTAAATGTCAAACGAGCGGCGGTCGCAGCTGCCGGTGGCCAGAGTCGGCGATAAATTGGAGTTTAATATGGTTGATAAAAATACATTATAAGTTTTTTTTTTTTTGAAGGGCGATTTTGTTAATTCATATTTTTCTCTATTCCATCTTAAAATATTCGTACTTAGTCATAGTTAACCCTTATGTTGAAAAGCTAACAATGTAATGACGAATATTTCAAAAACGGTAAGAGATAGGTAGAAGGAAGGTTGTATGAAATATGTTTAAAATTACAGGAAGAATCTAAAAATTGAAGAATTTACTGTCAGAGTTTGAATTAAAAACTTTTAGAGACACCGTATATACGGCGTGTCCAATAAAAGCTGGGACACCCGGTATTTCATGGGCCAAGGTGTATTTAACATACGAGGAGGTGAAAATCTCTCTGTGTAATTTCATCTATCTAGCGCTTATGCCGATTGCACACAGAGCCAGTGGTCGAGCCAGGACAGTGAGCCAAGACAATTTAACGTTCATATTAAAGCCAATATCATAATATGCCAGTACTAGGACTAGTTTCATTTGCTACCATGAGGGAAAGATGTCGAGTTCTACGTTTATTTTATAAACGGGCAGCATTATTAACTTTTTATCAATCAAACGACATTCGCTGGTTTGCTATGCAGCTGGATTACTCATGCACACGTGGCCAGTCCAAACAAAGTTTGGGAGGGGGTGGACTATTGTATTTAAAAATTAGCCCAGATACCTATCGATTGTACTGTCTCGTGCACTATCTAGCACCATTCGGCTGTCTCAGCATGTCAATACATACGAAGACAGTGCTGCCTTTCTCACTGTCCTGGCTCGGCTACTGGCCCCGTGTGCAATCGGCATTAGTAAACAACAGCCGACTTGGCTGCCAAGACAGCACAAACCGCAATGTCTGCGTCATCGCCCTTATGCGTTTTTTATATCCTCTCTTTTTTGTGTTTTTTTCACTGTTACATGAATAAAATTTACCTAATAGTTATTGTTAACAAGTAGAAATATTTTGATCACTCAAATTTGTTTTGTAATTAGTATCAGCATTTGACTATAAGAACCCTTACATTTGATATTAGATGTCGTTTAGCAAGGTAATATCGCTAATATCATTAAACTAAGGATTTCATTATTTATTTGTTTAAATATTACGGGTAGTTTTTATTTATTTATTAGGTGATGATATTTTAGTTGGTGGCATAGCAACGCGTGTAGGGTACAGCTAGTTTCATTATAAAAATATGTTGAAAAAGAAGTTTACAAACCTCATTATATTATTAAAGAGAATATAAGAAGGTTAGCAGGCAAAATGTCCAAAGCCTGTTAGAAAACATTTTTCAAGAAAGCTGATGACGATAAACATCCAATGTCGACAGTAGCTGTTATTATTGCGGTACTACTGCTCTTGACCAAGAAAACTCATTATTCTTGAAACTCGAGGGTTGGAGACTATTCAATGTTGTTGCATACAAATACCAAAAATATGCAGACGAATCTGTGGAAATAAATACCTTTGGAAGCTTTCCGAAAAAACGATTTTTCTAAAATTTTCCAATCGTCTGTTCTTTTCTGGCTACTATTTCAGAAGAACATCCACTATCATTTTAGCAGATAAACTTGCAGATTAGCTAAATTCAATAACGTAGTAAAGATATGTGGAATAATGAAAACAAGAAGAAACATGCAAAAACCATTTTAGATGAATAATTTTCATAATAATGTCCTCCAACTATCATTACTCGGCAATATATTGAAATAAGAGTAATCAACAGTAGAAAATTACTTTTCTCATTATAGACTGTAAAATGTTTGAATTAATATAATAAAATTTATAAATATTGAGGATCATTCTTTATTTGTCATAGTTTACACACTAGTGCGAAAAATAAGTTGTTTCCTCCTTCAGTAAAAAAAATTAGCTTTTATCAACTAGAATAAATAAAAATAATTAATAATTTTATTATTGAACTTGTATTATTGGCTGCATTCGTTTATTTTAGAAGAACATAATTAAACTGAGGATGTATTTATATTGAAAACATGCTATTAATTTCTTATCCTTTATGGACTTATAAATTATACAAAAATATCGTAAAAAATTAATTTATTACAGGTACAAAAGTCGATATAATTACAGATACGTCTAATTTAAATGTGACACTATCTATTTCCATATTTTGGTAAGTAAAATTAATAAATTTATAATAATAAATAAAGAAATACTTCATAAATATTTTCCAGAAAAAAAAAATAAACCAGTGCAACAAAGGAACATTTATCAATTGCAAATTAATAGAAATACATAAATAAATACAAAAGACAAACGCAAATAATGCTGAAATTGTAATATACCCTGCAAGAATTACAACCTATAGCTTCATCAACTGCACCGGGAAGACACTGGCAAGTTCCATCGATACAGTTCGCCACATTCGAAAATCGCTCATCTGGTATGCACTCTGCCATTCCACTGCAGGTGTCACCTAAACCTGCACTTCTCGTGCATCTAGTACCAAATCCATGGTGACCGTCTTCACAGGTGCAGTTACCACCGCTGCAGAGGCTTCCTTGTAAGAACTCTGAACATTGAGCATTTTCTTCACATGGGTCAAAAAATGCTGTTGCGACTGAAATTAAATAATATTTTTTGATTTAGGTTTCTGTCGGAATATTGAATTTAATCAGACATCACACGGTATTCAACTTTCGGATCATTATTTTCTGACATAAAAAAATATAAGATATCTAACAGTACCAGATATTTTGTCTCATTCCTGGGCTACAAATTAGCTTTTCGTTGGAGAACCGGGCCTTTCTATATCTGGACTTTGTAACTCAAACCCCCCTCCTCTGTTGCTTTTGTCTCAAGGACAACATTACATATTACTTTTTCCTTTTAGTATAACAGGAATACCAAATTAAATAAAATAACTGTGTTGTGTTTTGATAGATCTACATCTAATACTAACTAAAAATAAACCAAAAAGCTTGGCTATTAACATGCGACTTAAAATGCACACTTATGAGGGTTAAAATAGTAAAAATTAAAACGTTTTTTTTTTTTCGTTGATTGACGAAACGGTCGAAAACGGTGGCAAAACATACGGTTATTTTTCGTATAAATGTTCAAAAATTATGTATTTGTCGAAAAAATTATAATAAAGTTGAATCCAAAAATTTATATAGTATATACATGGTGAGTCAGAAAGAATCAGTCAACACTAAACTGGAAATGCTTGACACCAAAATATTAAGTTTGATATCATGATCAATTATGCGAATATCGCTGGTTAAAGAAACACAGGGTGTTCCAGGTTTAAATTTATTCTGAAATTTCTCAATAATTCAGAAAGTATTGATAGCATCACTCTGAAAATTGGTAGTGTTGGGTTTTTTGGTGTGAGAATTACGAATTTGAAGTTTATTTTGATGTTGTTTCTAGAGCGCGGTAGTTTCACTGTATTATTCAGGTAAATCAAAACATATTTTTTTTATTTATTGTGCTATGTTAAAAATCTAATAGAACGTTCAATTTTACATAAAAAATGTAGTCTTGTTGAGATCGCCTAACTTTATCGGTTTCTGAGTTATTTGCATTTAAAATTGGCCGGAGCAAAAACACAAATGATACACGCATCGTAACGTTGGAAATAATTTTTGCATGAATAATAAATCACACGCATGCAAAATATGCTAATATTATTCACATGAAAATTTGACACAAGAATTTTTGATCACCATAAAATACATTGCAATCTTTAAATACAAATAATTCAGAAACCGATAAAATTAGGTGACTTATACAAGAGTACATTTTACATGTAGAATTGAACGTTCTTAGCTTTTTTAAGCTCAACAGATAAAAATATATGTTTTGTTTTACCTAAATAATACGATAAAACTAGCGTCCTCTAGTAGCAACGTCAAAATAAGCATCAAATTCTCGCACCAAAAAATGTAAGACTACCAGCTTTCAGAGTCATGCTATCAAAATTTTCTCAATTATTGAGAAATTTCCGAATAAAATTTAAACCTTGAACACCCTGTATTTCTTAAACCATCGACATTCGTGTAAGGAATGATGAACTCAAACATAATATTTTGGTGTCTAGTATCTCCAGCTTAGTGTTGACCTATTCTTTCTGTATAGGTCAAAATGAAACGCAGTGCCAGTGCTGTAACACTCTGGTAGTAGTTTTAATTCCCTGTCTAAGGCTGCTATTATTTTGGCTTTTTTATTTTTAGTTATTAATTTTTTCATTAAAATTAATTTTTAGATACCTATATTAAATGCTCCAGTTTAAAATTCATTATTTCTTTATTAAAATTGTAATGGTTCTTAATTATTTCCAAGTAGCAATTTAGTTATTTTTACCTTCAACATCAATAAAGCAACTTTAAACAAAGAAACATGGGGCGCCAAAGGTTCAATGATTGATATAACCTTTTTTGGTCGATATACCTGCTTGTAACGCCAGCTGGTGTAAATTTGTAACTAAGCTAATAGTGGTATTTATAAACTAACCTATAATCGATGTCCCCTTCTCTGTTAAAATTAATATCGTGGTAATACCAGGAGGTTCACTCCTCACTCATTATTGTAATGGATTAAAAACGTGTTATGTTCCTCCCACACTGAAAAACCTTTTTGTAGCACAGCTTTCTTTGTTAAATGGGATATTATTAATCTATGTTAGTGGTGACTTAAAAGGTGCGATATATTTAATCTCCTAGTTATTAGTTATTCTTTAAGAGTAGCCTTGTCCTTGACACAATTCTATGAATAATTATAAAACGTGGTAGGTATATTCACACAGTTTCAATATTTTTGAGAATTTGAATAAATAAACAAATAGCTATTTACGTAATCAATTCTGAAAAGCATGATTTTATGTAACAAATGCAATATCGCACGAGTTACATAAAATCATGTTTCATAACGTTACATTTAATTTTGACGAAAAGTGGGAAATACGGGAAGTTTTTAATTTTAAAAATTTACAAGTATAATTTAAATAACAATTATCTATACAGTATGCGCTTAAAGTATGGAATAAATTCAATAAAAACGGAACAATTATTTTTTGGGAAAAATTCTCGAACAGGTCGATTTTTAATTTAAAAAATACGTATTTTAGCGTAAAATGCGATTTTCAAATGTCATTTGTTTTTGAGTAATGACGTCATCGATTTTTTTTAAGCGACAGAAATTATTATTCAATTTAAAGTATTATGGCACATTTAACTGTTACTCAAAGAATTGAAATTTTAATTCTTATCGGATGCGGGAATATGACTAGAACTCAGCAGAAAGTTTGCGATTTATTTAATGAAAAATATCCAGATCGCCCTATCAGCCAATCAACAGTCAGTAAGGTAGAGTCTAAATTTAGAGAAACTGGCAATGTTGTAAATATTCCAAAACCTGGACGTCCAAGCATTAATGAAAATCAGAAACAGAACATTTTGATAAGTATGGTGGATAATCCTCATAATTCTTCACGATTGGTTGCATTAAACAACGACACTAGTCAGAGCAAAGTGCTACGTATCTTGAGGAAGGAAAAATATCATCCCTGCAAAATTCAACTTGTGCAGGAACTCAATGAAGATGATCCCGATCGCCGCTTACACTTTTGCGAAATTCTAATGGATTTATGTCAAGGAAATAGAAATTTACACCGGCAAATACTTTTTTCAGATGAGGCCACATTTTGTATGAATGGTACAGTAAACCGTCAAACTTGCAGATATTGGACTCGGGAAAATCCTCATTGGATGGCAGAGGCACATACCCAACACCCTCAGAAATGAAATGTGTGGGCTAGAATAGTTGACGACAGAATAGTAGGGCCTTTCTTCTTTGAAGGAAACCATACAGGACAAAGATATTTAGAGTATCTAGAAAATTACCTTGTTCCAGCCCTTGCAGTAATTTTTCCTAACGATAATGACCCTGACATTCCTGACGATACCATATGGTTTCACCAAGACGGTGCACCTCCGCACTATGCGCGCCCTGTACGAGATTTTTTGGACAACTGTTTTCCTGGGAGGTGGATCGGCAGACGCGGACCGATAGAATGGACTGCAAGATCGCCAGATCTTACACCTCTTGACTATTTTTTATGGGGATACTTGAAGTCAAAAGTGTACATTAATAAACCACGTAATTTAGAAGAACTTCAAAATCGCATTCGGGATGAAATACACAGAGTTACCCCAGAAATCATTCATAATGTGCAAGAAGAACTTCTTCACAGACTTGCGCATTGTCAAGAAGTTGGTGGATGGCAATCCGAACATTTAATTTAAGTATAAAATTTAATCAATTGTATTTTATTTTACATACCTCAGAATTGTTACTTTTTTATGGATAAAATTTACGTTTTCTAACATTCAACCGTCATTTACTCGAAAACTTTCCTATGTAAGAGGGCAAAATTTTAGTACTGTCTGATAAAGAATTAAACGATCTTTCAGAATCAAGGAAAAAATATGGTGTTGCCATTTAAAAAAAAATCGATGACGTCATTACTCAAAAACAAATGACATTTAAAAATCGCATTTTACGCTAAAATATCATTTGGCTTGACATTGAATAGACGCTGATCTATTCTGTGACGCTGAACGATACTATTACCATTTATAAGGAAAAATGTCTGATTTACATTCAGATTCTAACGATATACGGAGCGATATCGAAGAAGCGGCAAGAAATGCCGTATGTATCCAAAGCGTTATATGACTTGGCTTATGAAAAATGACGTGAACAGACGAAAGTAAAACACGTCAATGAGAAAGTACTATTGGCATATTTTGAAGGTAAGAAGAGTTTGGAGGCTTCTACGCTACACAGTACTCCATGATGAGAACTGAGCTGTGTTTAAAAAAAGGTATATTAAAATTAAAACATGAAAACATACAATAGTTTTATAGCATTTTTGAAAAGGCAGTCTGATTGTAACCACGCTAAGAATTCAAACATTTTTTCAAAAGTAAATATTGCGAAGTTTTTGGCGGAGATGAATGACAATAATTTTTTAATGACTAAGGTAACTAATAATTGCTTCATTTAGTTACTAATCCGCATTATTTTCTTAAGGTTGTGGGAATAGCTGGTGCATGTTGCAAGTCAGAATTAACATTTTTACGTATTGAAGATGTTACAGATAAGAAGACCTATTTTCAGGTAAATATTCTAATTATAAAAAATAGAGTAATTCGTGAATTTGTCACCCCGGCAGATATAGAAGTATTAAACTTCGTTGACATTATCAGGAAGTATAAAAACCTACTCCCGAAAAATATAAATAAAACACAATAGATTTTTTGTTAGATATAGAAATGGTAAAGTACAACCAGTAGGAATTAATAATATTTGTAAGTTACCAAAGATGATTGCTCAAATGATTGGTTTGCCGAATTGTACATTATTCACGGAGCACTGTTTCAGAAGATCTTCGGCCACTTTACTTGCAGATTCTGGGGCCGCCGGAAGTCAAATTCTGTTGCAGAAGGATATGTTGAAAATTCTATAGAAAACAATTTCCGGTGATATTATTGGAGAACCGAGTAATACCAATATCATATCACGGAATATTACTGTAAGTTCAACAAATAAGATTTCTTCTGGAATTAGTTTCACTGACTGTACCAACTCCGTTATAAATATTTATAATTAAATAATAATAATTAATGAATAATTAATAGTGTTATTTATTAAATTACTGACTTAAAGTTACTTTATTATTTTTCTGTTGCATTTTGTTTAATTCATTTTACAATTAGTGACATAACGAACTTTTCGTAGCTAGTTGCATAGTGGTTTTCATTATGTAACTAGTTACATAAAGTAGAACGTTTTGACACTTGTTTTGATAACAAAAGGTGTTACTTTATATCAGAATTAGAAGAAATATATAGTAACACTAGCGGCAAATATCAAAGTTATTTTTTACTTACATATCTATTTTTTTCAGTGTGAAATTTTTTGGTTAGGTAAACTTGGTTTCAAAAATAATCCTTGACTGATCCGTTTGGCGCAACGACTTATTTAATTAATCTTTATTATTTTTAGAGGTGTGGCAAAAACCCAATGAAACTAAAGAAATATTTCAATATAAATCTATTTGATTTGAAATGAAAAGTTCTAAGTTGTATTGTCCAATATTTTAGAAAGCTTTGATTTAATATTATTGGATGTTTTCATATGTAATTGTGATTTAAACGTTACGCACGTTGCGAAGTTTATGATCTACCTGGTATAAAATCGGATCATAAATTGGTATCTTACATTATATTCTTACTTCATAGAAAGCCTTCTCTTAGAATATATTATATAGACGCATGAGAAATTTTAATTTAATTGATTTTGAAACTGACTTGAAATTAATAACTTTTGACGACATTTTTTACACTAAAAATACAAATGATAAATTAAATATTTTGAATGAATTCTTGCGGCAACTACTTAATAAACTTTCATCTCTGAAAATCATCAGGACAAATAAGAAAAGAGCCCCATGGTTAAATGATAATTTAAGGTTTATGATCAAGTTAAAAAATAAAACCTAAAAATAGAAAAAACAAAAGGCATTTTGAATACTACAAACAAATTAGAAATGTGACAAATAAAGTCATCATTAAAAAAGCATATTTAAATCACCTGTTAGCAGGTGAAGGAAAGAATAATGTATGGAAAATTTTAAATAACTATGAAGAGTTGGAAACCACATACGGTGAAAGTGCCTAATCGGATGATATTGAAGCAATAAATTAATATTTTTTAACTCTTCAAAGTCTCCATATATTCCCAACTCTAAACACTAGAATTTAAACTAATTTGATAAACGGTGAACTTACACAATTTTCCTTTAAATTGACTGATAAAATTAAAATATTAAATATAATTAGCTGTTTACGATCCAATTCGGTCGGATTTGATGAAATAAATATCAAAACTATTCAACTTATTTGTCGGTATATTCTACTGTATTTGATGCATATTATGAATTATTGTTTAGAGACAAATACTTTTCCTGATGCATGGAAAATAGCATATTTCGTGCCTTTACCTAAAACTAACTTACCGAGTAGTCTACAATACCTGAGACCAATTAGCATTCTCCCAACAATGTCCAAAATTTTAGAAAGAGTAATGAACAAGCGGAGGCTATTTCTACAAACTTATTATTTATCGCTTCTTAACCAATCTATTTTAGACCGTTACATAGCTGTACTACAGCATTGCTGAAGCTAAATGATGATATTTTATCAAGTTCTAATTAGAGCAAATTTAGTGTTCTTGTCTTATTATATTACGCAAAGGCATTTGGTCGAATTAATCATTGATTGTTTCTGGCAATATAGCATTATATGGGTTCCAAACTTCTGTAAATTTGATAGGAAATTATCTTAGAAACAAATGTCAAACTGAAAAATGTTTATTCGGCAGCATAGTATGTAATTAATGGTGTATCTCAAGGTTTAATTTTGGGCCTATTTTTTCTTTTGTATTTATACAACAAAATGACAACAAAGAAAATTAAACAAAAAACTTTTTACAATGCTTCTTTTTCTTATCATAAATTTTCAGTATATTATTAGTTACATACCTTCTAGACATCTTGTGCCATCTCGAGACAGAGCATACCCAGTTCCACATCTACAACTTACTCTACAAACTGCATTTGGTATAGATGAACATTGGTCATTATTCTCGCAAATTTCACCTAAATTTCTAGCTTCCACACAGCTCATAGCATCTTCTGTAGGGATTTGCCTATCAAATTTGCAGTCGCACCTTCCATCAATGCAGTTACCAAATGTTCCATCACTTAGCAAGCAATTGCCATCTGTTTGACAAAAATCTCCTAATTCTAGAATAAAAAGTTGACAATTTAATACAAAATATACTATACTCGTATACAGGGTGGCCGGTAAGTATATGGCATACTTTCGTGAGTGTATAGGGAAGGTCAAAATAAAACTAGTTTGTCATAAAAAATTTTGTCCCCTTAACTGAGATACAGAGCTCCTAAGGGGTACCTAAAGGGTACCCAGCGATTTACCTTTTCGACTCTAACTTTTGAACCGACCTGTATAATTTAATAAAATTTTAATATTTTATGTAGACCACAAAGGTTCATAAAACCATACTACAGTAGATATTTTACACTGTCGGGGAAGTCAGGAACGGACTTGCCACCATACTCGTTGGGCCAAAATTTTGACAGGTGTCATTTTATAGAGGTGAAAACTGAATTATTAAATACTTTGGTCATTCCTTTTCAAAAAAGGTATTCTACATATATCGATCGATAAAATTGATCGTTTACTAAAAAAAAAGTTTTTATATAACACGTTGGAACATTGACTCGAAATTTATTTGTTTATCAAGTTTATTAACATACACTATTTAAACACAATAACTAATCGAATACCACAATAACTAATAATACGTATTAAAATAATAAAATTTGTTGTTACTACAAAACATTAATGCTGATATGCATCTAACTTATGAACAAGCACTCTGCAAGTATGTTGAGACAAGAAGAATTTATTCTAATACAATTCCAAATCGACGTTTGCCGCACCGAAGAACTTATGAAAGCTTCGCTTCTTAAAAATTTTTTTAAGCTTTGCGTCTTTTTATTTACTTGAGCAGATTTTCGAAATGGACACCCTGTAACCCTATACATTTCCTTATCCTACGGATGTTTTCTCATTGTACTTGAAACAACATCTCAGGATTGGCTCGAATTTCGCCGAAATGGTGTCTTATTCTTTCTATCAGGTCTTCCCTGGTGTGAACTGCCGTCGAATACACAAGCCTCTTTAAATTTCCCCATAAAAATAAATCCAATGGAGTTGTGTCGGGCGACCTCGGTGGCCATAAAATGTGCCTACCTCGACCTATCCATCGACAACCAAATGTATTTGATAAGTGCTGATGAACTAAATTGCTAAAATGGGGCGGTACACCATCATGCATAAACCACATCTGATTTCTAATTTCTAAGGGCACATTTTGTAATAAACCGTTTAAGTTTTGTTGTAAAAATTGCAAATACATAGCACCATGCACCATTTAATCTGTCTTCAAAAAAGAACGGTCCAATGAGATGATTCTCAATAATCCCGGCCCATACGTTAACCATGAACATGGTGCTTTGTCTGTACTATTGCATGAGGATTTTCTTCATGCCAGATATGCACATTATGGCAATTTATTACTCCGCCTCGGGTGAGACCGGCTTCATGCGTGAACAAAACAATACTCGTAAAATTTGAATTTTGCCTAAATCGTTGTAAAAACCAATTTGCGTAATTGACTCTTGCAGGATAAACAGCGGAAGACATGATATATACCTTTTGGACGTGATATGGATGTAGCAGTTGTTCTCGAAGGGTCCCATGAACGGCTCACTTTGTCGCATGAACTTGGACCGACAGCTTTCTTACACTATTAGAGGGATTTTCAGCAATCTCATTCAGAATTCCCTCCTCTAACTGAGCGTTCTTTGCTCTTCTTGGAGGCCCTTCTCCACCACGATGCGGCAAAGAACTTCCTAAAATGGATTAGTATCTTATAGCATTTTATTTTACTTGAAATAGTACCTCTTTCTCAAAAGCTACGATCAACTCTTTCAAAAGTTCTTCGGTGCGGTAAATGTCGATTTGGAAATGTATCAGAATAAATTCTTTTTACCTCAACAGAATTGCCGAGTGCTTCTCCATAAATTAGGTGCATGTCAGCATATTCGCTGTATTAATAATGCTCCATTTTGTATACTCAACCAATCTGACAATTTTGACAAGTGTTGTCAATAACACATTTTTAACGTCATAAAAACAACTGGTGTTTTCTTGCAGTACCTATTCTGATGTATTATTTCAAAGACGTGTTATACAAAAACTTTTTTTCTCCTAAACGGTCAATTTTATCGTAACAAATGTAAGTTACCTTTTTTAAAAAGGAAGGTAAAATATTAAAATTTCATTAAATTGTACAGGTTCGTTCAAAAGTTAGAGCCGAAAAGGTAAATCACTGGGTACCCCTTTGGGGCTCTGTATCTCCAGTTAAGGGGCACTATAGGAAAAAATTGTATGACAAATTAGTATTATTTTGACCTCCCCTATACACTCACGAAAGTATGCCATATAGTTACCGGACACCCTGTATATTGAATAATATTAGTAACAAGATTGTTTAAAGTTATATGTATTTGACAGAAGCAGTAAAGAAAATTTTAATATTAGTTTATTATTAATATAAGAAGACAAGGACTTACTGTTTCCATATTTATTAAAATTATTTAAAATTATTATTGTAAAAGTTTTATTATCCTTTTTCTGTGTATAGTAATATAATTTCATCATGTTTAATTGTAATAGTTTATTCTATACCTATTGTCATTGGTTTTATATGTTTCCTTCTTGTATATTTATTACATCAAAGTAAATATTATATTAGTTGGTTTATTTAGTGAAAAAGTTCAATTTGTCATTATCAGCGAAAATGTTCTACAATAATTATGACTCAATGTGATCTTGATAATAAATTTTAAGTAATTCCTTATCTCTCAATAATTAGTAATCTAAAAATATAACATTTGCGGCAGTAAAATATTACTTCATTTTAATTTAAATATTTAAAATAGGGTATGGCCCTCCAAAAGTTATAACTTAAGCAGTTAGTACATTAACGATCACAAGTTGAAAACAAGGTAAACATATAAAGTGTTCACCAAATACAGCAGCATTTTGTGTAAATATTTGGAAATAAATAATAAATATAATTACATTACCTCAATGTATTCAAGCTTGTGATAGCCCTATTTCGTAAAGAATACTATGTAATATTAATAGTAAATAGTATTAGGACGGTGTTTGTGACGTGTCAATGAACGTGGGATTGATTTGTCAGTATTGTTTTTGATTGAGAAGTTTGACACCAAAAATTGCGTGTTCCTTGATACCAATAGAAAAGTATAACAAATTCATCCAGATCCTCTGTGTGAATAAGGCAATAGGAATGCACAATTAGGTATGTCTTTGATACAATGAAGGCGGAAAAGCTGTATCTGTAATTAGCTCTATCATGTCTAGTTTCTATTATTGTTTAAGGTTACTGTTTATTATTAAACTTAAGTATTGGTAGAGGCTGTAGCTTTGTTTCTCCCTCTACTAGTTACAAATGAAAAACAAGCAGTTTAAACTTTGCTTAGAAACATATTCTTAAAGGTGTGGTTATGGTTGGCTATGAATTTGTGTCAATTATAGACCAAACCTTTAATTGCCAGGAACTTACTTATTGACCGATAACATCTTCCATCAGTAAAACGATGCGCACCCTCAGCACATTTGCACACTCCATCACATACTGCATCTGTGCTCAAAGTGTAATAACACTGTATATTTTTTTCACAAGGTTCTTCCCAGCCAGCACCTAAAAAATAGAGCAATTTGATTACATAATCATAACATAAATGTAGAATATCTTTGGACAATGATATATTATTGTCAGTACGAAATATATTACAGGATGTACTTACCTTGAAGACAAGCGAAAAAGGTTCTATTTCTACTAAAAAGTTCGTATCCATCAATGCATTTACATCTTCCTACCCTATTGTTATCATTATCAAAGCAAAAGGAATTTTGATTTATATTTTGGCAGTGTGAATCCAGCAGACATCGGTGGTAAGTAACTAGAATTACAAATATAAATTGATAAAATTCGACTCTCATATTAAAAATATATGCGTATTCTAAGCATAAGGTAAAGAACCAAATGGTTCCCAAACCGTAGCGTCGGTTTAATTTTTTTTTTGCATCTCAGAACTGGAGATTAAGCTATTAATATTTATATTTGAATTAGTGCATTGTTTGAAGTCACGTCTGTGACGTTACAGTCCCTTATGTTTACATATGAATCGTTTCCACATTTTAAGTAGTTCTACGCTCTTGCCTAGGTTTAAATTATTTCGATATTGCATCTCTTTAACCTCTTTTCTGGAATCATTTCTCTCACCAGAATTTTTGTTTATCTTGGTCTATTGAAAGTCATGTATCCGTTCAACAGCGGACTGTTGATATTTTTAAGTAGTTCTTGCAATTCTTTATTATCCCTATTTATCTCCCTATTTGTACAACATATACCTTGCCGCATCGAATTAAAAGGACAACAACATACCTACATATTAAAGTTACGTGTTATTTCTTCAAATTTTATATAATCAATTTGAAATAAAAATGATTTAATTTATTTTATGTTTTAATTGAAGTAGGAATTAAATTATATAATTTAGGAGTGAATAGATTTAAAAAAATTAAATGCATATTTATACTGAAAAAATATATTTTCAAATTAATATTTAAACCTCCTTTTCAGACTTTTACTGCCCGCTGGAGGCCTCAATTAATTCACAGTTTCCAAATCCACGCGGTGTCGGCCTGCTTCAACGTTCGAACGTACCAGGAGCGTCGTATTACCGGTAGTTTTGGGTTGATTTGCTGCTCGTTTAAAAAGATCGAGTAAAAAATTTATTTTTCGATTTTCTGTCTCTATTAGGTCTTCCGAATATGTGGTTAAAATTAATGACTGAATCACCCTATATAATTCTTTGAAAATATGATCTTTTAAGAAAACCCGTCTTACTAGAATTGTTATAACTCTTGTTTGGTATAGCTATGTAAATGTAATGAATAATCTTTATTTATTTTTACAATGTACGAGTAAATTAATGAATTTCAACAATAGAAACATCTAATATATAAAAACTTGTATTTGTTCATAAAGTAATTTTGGTGAACTTAAGGTTTTTATGAAATAATATTTTTAAAGCAGTTTTTTTACAAGCCGGAATATTAAAATAATAATAATAATTAAAAAAATAAATGTTTTATTTATAATATTTTGAATATATGCTACATTATGTCCATAGCGCCTGGCTGCTATCATTGGCTGCTGTCTTCACACCGGTGCCAATTGAGAAACTGTGCGATAGACAATGACGGTTATACATTATACGTTATACAACGCTTCATGATTTAAGTAATATCATAATACTGTCCATTTCTAGTACTAGGGTATTAAATTTTACTCTATAAAACCAATTTGCTAGACTCAGTGCAAGACACTCAGAATCAGCAGCAAGCTGATATTGAGTCCTTGATATTGCGTTGGAAGGCAGGAAGAAGAGCGTCGCTGGCAAGAAAGTAGAAAGTGGGCCGATTTATTACAATATCATTGAACGCATTGAACGTTGGGCGTATATACTTGCATTCCACTGCTATATATCCTATTTGGTGTAACTTATGTTTATGTGAATCAAGCAAACAGACAATTCCATAGTCTAGAAACGTTCAATGTGTTTCTTCTTGTCTGACTACCTTAACAGAATAATTTATTTATTCTTTTATTATCGTAGATCAGAGGAAACGTTTATACTTTCCGAAACTGTATTAATACCGACCAGGTGACTTAATATTCAGTTTCAAAATTACTTTTGAAGAACTGCCAGGAAAGCCTGCAAACCGAATGAAATTATCGAGTTTGCTACAATAAGTATTTACTTGTAGATTAGATATGTTTTCATAAAATGGAAGATAACATAACTATATAGACATTGGCAAATGACAGTTTCAAGTTAGTAAAATTTTCAAAACAATGATAGTAATCACCTGTTACATTACAATATCTACATTATCCTCATCATCTATGTTGTCTTCACTATCTATATTATCTACAGTATTTACATTGTCTCAGCTTGAATTAAAATTTATGTAAATAAAAGTTACTGCTTATAATATATAGAATATTCAATATTCTGCATAACTTTGGCCATCACTGATACACAGTTACTAGCTGAAATTGTTTAAATTCTTGAGATAATAAATCACAATTTTCCTTCAAAGGAGCAACAGAGGATATGAAAGTAAACAGTTTTTATTGATCAACCTATCGTCAACCTCTTCAATGATCCAGAAAATTAAGCAAGAGTTCTTATGTAAAACTTAGGCCGACCTGCATCTACTGATTAGGTAACTGTGTGTAGTAAAGTAAACAAAGTTAAAGTACACTTTTGGACTTGTCAGATGCACTCTAAAATGTTTTATTAATTTTTAATTTAGCATTGTTTTATCTTGAAATTGTTATGTTTTAGACCACACATCCCCTTCGAAGGAATGCATTTCTTTCAGAATACCCCGTAGGTATATTTAGGTATTTGAATACTGTGACTTAGGTAGGAGCTATAGAAGTAAAGATTAGTAACCTTTTCAGCACAATGAATTATAAATTTTTATATATTTATTTAACAATTAGATATCAATAATAATAACAATAATAATATATCTTTAAAAAATGCCAAATACAAAATATATACATGGTGTATAGGACTAGTCAATACAGTCATCTTAAAAATAAAACCTTATACCTAATAGTCAAAGGATTAAAAGGTTAAAATAAAAACTATTCATTTATATCGCAGACATGCTCCAATTAGAACTAGACCAAAGTTTTACTAAAACTGTTTGTATTTATTAGTTGCTTAATATAGTTAGGAAATTTATTATAAAATTTGATTCCATTGTACATTGGACTTTATAAACAGACAAGCTGTGCTATATAACCAAAGCATCACAGTTCCTTGTACTGTATTCATGATTAAATTTGTTCATTATAAAAAAATTATTTTTAACAAAAGTCAGCTCTTCCAATATGACAATACATCCAATTAAATTAAACAGTATTATTAGATATAATATACTTGATACTGTCAGACATTTGTAAGATTATAATACTTTAATTTTAGTTAATATAAATATAATTAGTTCCAGTCACATGCACCCACCCATTTTCGTTGATATTATGAGTAATCGATTTCAAATTATGTATTTATTTACCTGTCCTTACCTAATCTTTCCTCTCTCTGATCAGTCCCTTGCATGCACACTATAGTAATGTTTATTACAAGAAACAGTACTATATACACTAGTTTGAACATTTTCACGTCACGCTAAAAATAAGTAAAAGAGAGCAGAAATAAGTCACATCGTTGTCTTCGCTTAACGTATGAATTACTGATAAGCTATTAAAATAAATAATCCGTCTTGATAAGACAATCATCATTTACGGTGTGGTTAAAGTGTATCTTTGTTTAATTCATTGCGCATGATAAAAAATTCTATCAATATATATAGAGGAAAAATTGATCGGTTATGATGGAACGGATAAATGAATTAAAGTATATATGAAGATAACACGTTGTGATAACAATACAGGATGATTCATAAGTATTGGCGTAACACTTACCTGTAGATTTTTTCTGTATGGTAGGTTGTAGTTTTGAAATGACCTTTGAAGGAAGAATTTGATACTTCTGGAAGTATTAAATAGAGTGCTAGATTGTTGTGAAGAGAACATATGTCTGCAGATCCCTACAAAACAGTTGCAGCACACTAAGCGTTTTGGTTACTTAAAACCGCCAAACTTATTGATTGAGACATTACTATTTGTAGAAGAGGCAAATTATCGAGGAATTGTCTTCGATCAGCTGGTTAATTGGAGCTCCCATTTGGAAAAAGTCATCCGCAAAGTAAAAATTGACATGTCGATGTATTTATCGAAAATCCTGTCAATTTTGACATACGTTTAATATTTTTACTACTATTTTGAAAACGAAAACAGAGAGTTTTTCGAAACGTCAATAATAAGAAAGTGCAAACTTAGTTTAAAAAATAACCCTTGACTGCTCCGTTTGGCGCAAGGGCTAATTTAATTAATTTTTATTATTTTTCAGAAGTGTGGTAAAAACCCAATAAAACTAAAGAAAAACTAAAATTATGCCACAAATAAATAGCTTCAGACAATATCCTGGGATATATGTTCTAAACATCTACAGGGATGGCCAGAAGTGCGGAATAAAATTCATATCTTTTGAATGAGTTTTTTTTTAACGCCAAAACACGTTAACTGATCTTGATTTTTTCCTCATAAAATTGATCCAGATATACCGAATGAAAGAATTTGGTTCCAACAAGATGGCGCTCCCCCACATTTTGGTAGGTATTGATGTTCGAAGATACTTATGACATTTTCAGCATTTGCGGCATTGAGTTTATTTTTGTAAATTATCTATTTGATTCAATTTCTTATTGAAAACAAACTTGTTTATTTGGTATGACCGAATTCAGTTTTCTATAAGCTTTTCAACGAGCCCTCTCATGCGTTATGTTTTCATTTGAAAAAAAGTAGAGGTAGCTGGGGATTAGGGGGTTGAAGAAAAATTAATTAAAAAATCAAGATCAGTTAACGTGTTTCGGCGTTTTAAAAATAATTCACTCATTCACAAGATATGAATTTTATTCCATACTTCTGGTCATCCCTGTATACTGGTTGTACGTAACAGGTAACAAACCCACTTATAACTCTATAATTTGGTAGTCCAAAATGTAACTAAGGCTAAGCTCTTCGTTTACCGAGATAATTTTCTGATAATAACGGAAGTAATTTTGTTCACATCGTCAGCAGTTTTGAAAACCCTTCTAGATCTTCCACCTTTTCATGTATTATTGGAGAGAGAAACAAGGTTGGCTACGAGAAACAACTGTTAACTGTTCTCCCGCCTGAGGGAGAAGAATGGGAACGGGATAGAATCGATCTTTTAAAGGCAAAGTTTTAGTTGGTACACTAATGGCCAAAACACTTGCTTCTTAAAAGGTGAGAGTTGGAGTGTACAGTTGCAATCCGAGAACTAAGCTGAGGGTAAGTCTTGTGGATATAAATTTATATCATTAAATTGTGTGTGTGGATAATGGAATGATTGTACTATATACGCAGGTCTATAAAATTCTTCTCAGATAGCCAAGCAACTTTGACAGTCCTTGGATCCTAGCAGTATAATTCAAGAATGGTGTGACATTATCGGAAAATTCTGGAACGTTTGGAAATTAGCGAAATATCTCTAGTGTAGATACATGGTTATATAGGTGTCCAAGGGTGCGAGGTGACAGACTATTTATCTAGAGAAGGTGCTACCTCGATCATTATTGGTCCAGAACTGGATCTTGGTATAGCTTTGACTACTGTAAAAACAGCCCTTTTGACATGAGTAGAAGAAAAATATCAAAACACTGTGGTATAATTATTATGTATTTTAAGCATCTGTTACAAGGAATGAATGGATAATTTCGTATTGTAGTTCTTGAATTCAGTTAAAGTAATTAACATAAAAAAAACATTAATTTTGAGGACATTATGAAGACGTTAAATTCCGATTTGCAATTTGCGCAGCCACATCAGTATGTACCTACTTATTTACAAAGAGAGAAAGAAACGTTTCTTCCTATACTTTATTGAATTCCTCTTTTTTGAAATTTTTGTGAAATGATCCGCTATTTGAAAACTTCAAAATGGTAGCTGCACGGTAATATAGTTGACGTATTTCACTCAGTCAACGGTAATACCAATCTATTTGTACATTACATACTTGTTTTAGTTTACTTTATTGAACTGCTCTTAGCTAGCAAATCTAAGTATTATGGAAAAAGAACAAGAACATTTTAAATAAATTAATTTAATAGTATAAAACAATATAAAATCACAGAAGACAGAAGTTGTTTACATTATTCAAGTACATTATTGTATGTATAAAAATAACTGTAGAAATACTGCTTGAAAAATTATTATTATCAAGGAATGGATCCGGTTCTCCGATGAGCCTATAAGAAATATAATTTATGAATGAAAACAGTATTTATTAGCATGTATGTTGAGTAGCGATAAATTAATAAGAACTATTACAAGTAAATAAATAAGTTCAACTTATTTTGAAAGATATACAAAATGAGGTAAGTATTACAAAAATAGAGTAGGAACAGGTAAGAATGCGCACTTAATTAATAATTAAAAGTAACTTCCACATTTACTTTTTTTCTCTATATTTAAGATGTCAGTAACATTAGATCGTTCTTAAACAAGTAAAACCGTCAACAGCTTTTATAATTTAATCAGAAAAAAAATTATCTAGATTTTTTAAACTTTAAATATGGGTACTATTAGGAACATACGTTCCCAAAAAGCGTACGTTAATAGTACCTACACAACAATTGAGTACCATGACACAGTGACGTAGCCGGGATTTTCAGTCGAGGGGAGGGGGGCAGTCTGAGCTGTTAGTTTCGGATATAAATATGTCTTGTAATTTGTAAAGTGTAAGTTTTGATAAAGAAACTTAGGTTGATAACCATTGCAATCACTATAACTTTATTTAAACAAACCCAAATATAATATATATGTAGAGAAACAAAAAACAACTTAAAAATAAAATATGAAGTATAAATAAATAAATAAATAATATTAAAGTAACATTCGTCTGGATTTTCGAAGGGTTCGGACCCCTGGACCCCCTCCCTGGCTACGTCACTGCATAACAAGTGATAAGAATGGCGACACGATAAATATTCAGTAGAGTTTACCTGTATTTCACTATTTCTTTTATATTTTGAAATTGTAATTAAAAATAACTCCAAAAATGAGGAAGTAAGTACACGGAGTTACTAGAATTGCCACGTTTTCATATTCTCAAGTAAGGACATTCTTTGTTGCTTTGCCGAATAGATAGTAGATACGTGAATTGAATGATGAAAAAAATAAATCCGCTCTGTTAGGTGTTCCTACCCTATTAGTTTTAACTTTCCAACAATAAAAGATAAAGGTAAGTAAAAGAACCTTTTTGAAGATTACAAACATTGAGTCTAATTAAAAGTTATGGGTTTGCGTCACATATATTTAAGGACATTAGTGCTTGTCAATCAAGAGTGGCTAGCAAATTTTTTCAAGTTTTTAATATTTTAATTGAGTATTAAACGTACTTTAGTAGTATTAATCAATAATTACATAACACCGTTTTTATTTGGTACTGGAATTTCAAATACCTTGTTTCAAAATTAATCATAATTAAAATATTACCTAGCAGTTATTTTTTGGTTCATTTTTGCTCAATGTTGATTTAATACCACGTCAACTAAGCATTCTATAGCTACACGATTTAAAAAAAAATGTACTTACTGAACCTCAGAAATCAGATTACAGTACTGATCAAAGTAAGAGAAGTCATCTAAACGTTTATTCTAAATGAGAGAACAATTTATTTCTATTTAGAAACAGTGGCAGTTGTTTTTTTGTTATTTAAATACGTTTGGACTTAATTATTTACTCTTTCTTTAAGATCCATTTGAGATATTTTCGTATAAAGTTTGCATTTTACGGAACTTTGTTCTAATCAAAAGCAGCTTGTCAGTTTAAGCGGTGTTTAACTCTCCACTGAAACAAATACATACACGGAATTTTATTCTTGTTTAATTCGTTTAACTCTATCGGTGTTTGTGTTATTTACATTTTAACGTTGTATGAAAAATCGTTTTGACCACTTTTATTGCCTTGTCCTTTTGCAAGTAGGCTTCTGTCAGCACGTCAGTTTGGTATATGGTCACAAATGAGGCAAATGGTTTAGAAAGAAAAAAGTTATTCCATCGAGTAGTTGCGACAAAAAGCCTCGAATACGTAAAATGTACTGATCTGGTGTATAGACGGAGATCTTGAGCATTTAATCTCAAGTTTTCCTTTATTATTGTTACTGATTGTTATTGATATTATTGTTGTCTTTATTGTTGTTAACCCGCATACTTATAATTTAAAATAAAAAAATCTTATAAAAGCAAAATGTGTACGTTTAAAATGCAAATAACTCAGAAACCGATAGTGTAATGAATTAATGAACACTACCTTTTTTATGTAAAGTTTTATTAGCCGTAGTTCATTAGACATAAAAAAGTTCTCCGATTTACTGAAGAAACAGGATGTAACTAACGACCTGCACATAATTTTCGAGTTGAGTCTGTTAAAAATTTCATTTCTTGAAATTTTTTAGAAATTTCGAATTAAAGTTTCAATTTTGAACACCTTTTATCTCGTAAACTTTCAACATTTTTATAAGGCACCTTAAGCCTTTTACTAGTGTCGCGTATTACATTTTATTTTCTAAAAGTTCATACTAGAATAATAAAACACATTTAAATTGTAACGTTTTCATATTAAACTCATGTGAAAACTTAAAACAGTATAAAGACTGAAGTTAGTTAACTCTTGTTGTCGACTTGCCAGTTCCATATAGGTACCTAAAAAGACTATCATTAGTGTCTTCAACAATAAATAACAACTACTGCCTAAAGGTACCTACAAATACAGATACGTTTTACTATGTTTATAAATGGCTGTTCATGTGTGCGTAGGGGAAAACTGTATTATGAGTTGGTCTGATACAGTGGTGGAGAGGTGAGAAGGTAATAAGGAAAATAGAGTCATTTGGTCAAACCTCAAATTATACTAATTTTTATTAATCATATATTATGTATGATCAACCCAGAAAATTTGAGATCGTTGCTATTTAAAGCATATTCGCTTAATCTAGCGATGGTAGATTTAATTGTCATGAACTATTTTAATATAAATCACCAATTTGTAAGTGTGAAATGTAGCAGTAATCTATAATCGATATTAAAAAGACAAATAAGGTAGCTACCACAGAAATCAGAAAATATATAGAACTCCAGAATCCTTTATACTGGGCACTCAAAAATAGTCAGACTATGGAGTAGCTTAGAAAGTAGCCATCAAGGGAAAACTTAATGTATGCGGTTGATTACACTGCATTTTAATCCCAGCGTACAATTGAAACCAAAACGGAAAATTTGTAATTGGGTTATAGAAATCATATGTTTCTACGAATGGATATAAAATTGTCATATTTTGAAATTCCCGCCACTTGGGCCAATCAGTGAACGCGCGGTTTAAGGCGTCAGTGGCTAGATCGATGTGGCTAGACCGGTGTGGGTTCGAGCCCTGCAGCCGGTAGACTGTATATCAGTTATATTCGTAGAGAGAATTGGCACCCTCTCTACGGGTACGGTAGGATGGAAGAATGTTGGCTTCGGTCAATGTGGGAGATTGATACCGGTCGACATCTGACTACCCCCTGACGAATGAGGCTTTCCAGGATTCCCTCATTCCTGCACTGAATGGTGGTTAGCAACGTATGTCGTTCCTGGGCGCAAATGCGACCTGCCTAATAATAATATGCCGCCCCCTCTCTCGCACAGGACTTCTGGTCTAATCCTCGTGATTAGAATGAGGAGTAGAGATATTATTATTATGAGTGTGAAGCTACCCCGCTAGTGCAAGCAAATCATAAAAGCTAAGTTACTGCAATATTACCAGACTCATGTTTTCTCCATAGGTTCACTATTTTCGATCCCTCTTTTGGCGTTCTATATATTTTTTTAATTTATATGGTATCTACTTAATACTTTGTATGTTGTTTAGTTTTAGAAGTACGAATTTAAACCAAAAATCAAGAATAAGTTCTACATAAGAATTGTATATTATAAATGATTATTAAACTGATTTTATTATATACTTCGCACGGTATAGGAGGCAGTGACGTCACATAGCGGTTTATACAGTCCATGTTCTCAAATTATTTTAAAAGGTTTAGAGGCGTCAGAAATTTTTTTTCAGATCACACTAAAATTACAAAATCATTCGCAAAATGTAATGTAATGTAAAAAAAACAAAATGCGAAATAATCCCATTGCCCCCACGAAGTCAACCAGTCACTCCATTAGATGAAAACATGTGATATCTAATTATTAACAAAAGAGCAAACTTGATTATGTTATTTAGATAATGTTTGTTTGTGTTTAAATCAGTTTTTTTATTTTTTTTTCTATGTCTTTTATAGATATTATATATGACTGGTATTAGATATGAATGATACAAAAGTCAGTTTACATTTTACAAGATTAATCACGAATGGATGTAGATTATCTCAAGACATGCATGTCTTGATACACTGATACACCTAATAATAAGGAGTCACATAAAAAATAAATCCAATTAGGCCATTGAAGATTAGAAGACCAATATGTTATTTAAAATTAGGTATTTCAGATACTTACTTATGCAGTAACCATCCACTTCTGTGTAGAAAGATTTACATTTGCATTCACCTAAAGCGCATTCCAAGCGGCTTTCTTCTCGAAGAGGTTCATGACAGTCAGTATGTTTTTGACAAATTTCTCCGAGAACTAAAATAATAAATTAATTTTAAACTTATTTCTAAACGTTAATAAATGAAACTGTGATTTGTTTTCTATTAACAATACTGTATGCATATTATATTATGCCCTTTATATCTTGCTTTGTAATTAAAAATTGAAAAGTTAATTGAAGCGGAGAAAACACACGTAACTGCAGAAAATTGAAAGTGTGTTTTTGATTTTTGTTATGAACTGCGTTTTATTCAAAATTGCAAGCTATCGATGGCCATATGTACGAATTTCAATATGTATATCATGATATATATGTTTTATTACGAATAATTTGTAAACTTTAATGTTTGGTTTGCACGTAAGTTTTAATTTTAATCTTAATTAAATTTGTTACTAACTACCTCATGTTTACTTACACTTGAAACGGAAAAGTAAAAAATTGGTTTGTAAAAAAGTTTTATTTTGATGGGAACATATTTTATGAATGCATTTATTTCTCAAATTCCTACCCCTATACGGAGGTGACCTTCACCCTTAATATCGTAAAGTTATATTGTGTGATAATTTTAAAGGGTATTTAGTTGCTATTGAACGCCAACTAGATTTTTTAAGAACATCAGTTCTCGAGAAATTAAAAATGAAAAGTTCAGATCATTAAATTCACTTCCCAGTTCTATTAGATGTTGAGTATTTGTGAACTATTAAAAGGTTATACTCGTGTAGCATGGGTTCTCGTGTGTTTTGTAATAATACAGGCTGTGTGGCAGATTTTTTTGTCTTTTAAGTGGCCCTACAGACAAAAATCCAGTCGAGACAGATCTGATGAAAGTGCGAGCCTCTCAGTAGGTTACCCTTCTTCTAATCCGTCTTTGAACTGTTTAGTGGCAAATTTATTTGAATATCTAAACTTTTTATCTTTAATTTAAAATTAAAAAGCTAGATGGCACTCAAAAAAATAATTGAATGCCCTTTGAAATAATATAGTATATAGTACAACTTTCCATTTAAAATTTTAAGGGGGAAGGTAACCACCCGAGCCTGGATGAAGTTTTCTTTGCACTGCACCCTACATGTTCTCTTACATTTGTCTATGACGCATTTATTTGTTTTATTTTTCATATGATACATTTCTTTGCAATCACAAATTCCATTCCAGCATTCTGATCCACCTCCTAATGTTTTGGTGCACTGAGCGCTATCTACACAATGTGACCATATTCCTTCGGCCACTGGAAGACACCTAGTACCCCTGGTGCTTGCAACGTACTTCTCTATGCAACTGCATTCTGAATTGACGCATTGTGAGAAAGGAACGAACGCACATTCTGCGTCGTTATTGCAATGTTGATCCAGTTCTGAAAATTAAATAATGGTATCCTAATGTGTATATTGTGTATTAAGAACATTACAAAGAGATTTATGTTAAAAGTTATCAAAATGCTTAATAATCCTAAATAAGTTCATAGGTTTTCAGAACCGGTGTCAATTGAATGATGTACATTTTCTGGTCCGTTTTGCCATGGTCAATGCTTAACTGCAGATGTTCCGTCATACTTAACAGATGGCATCTTCAGTGCTTTTCGTATCTTGAATGACGCGTGAGTGATTACTGCGATGTATTGACCGAGCTTTTATACTAGTCGGTAGGTTAGTTTAGTATTTAGGTTGACTGGCTTGAAAAATCCGTGGTTACTGAACATGTTTAAAAAGAGGGCTACATAATCTCACTAGAAGATAGTGATGGTTCATACTAATGTGTATTACAATCCAGCGCGATGGGAGGCTCTGGAGATTCTACAATGCCAGAACAATATGAACAGGGACGAAGGAATAAAGATTAGCCATACTTGCATGCTTTTACTTAAGAAAAACAAGTAATACCACAGTGTATCTGAACTAGCCATCCGTAACACGCCTAAACCCTGAATGAACTAACCTTTATGCACCAATTAGTATAAAAGCTCGGTTTAGACACCGCGGTAACCATTCAGTCGCCGCTCAAAATACGAGAAGCTCTGATGAAGATTCAATATGTTAAGTACTGCAAAACATTTGCGGTCAAACATTGATCACGGTAAAACAGCCCAAAAAGTGTACATCATTAAATCCTAAATAATATTGCAATGTAAAGCAAAATAGCACTACAACAAATTGGTATGGCATCGCAACGATTTAGTATATTAGTTGCCAATCACCACCTACTTACACACGTCAAAAGTCTTGGACCCCTGTATATAAAATGATTCGATTAAACCTACTGTTTTTTTAACGTGGTAAAAAAGTACAAAAGTACTTAGGGAACAAAAAAGACAATAAAAAAATTACTGTTTATGTTTTTACAAATCTGGTCAGTTTGCAGTGTATTCAGCCAAGCGTTCCTTTGAAATTTTGTATATTATGATGCCAGGACGTAAAATTTCTGCGTTTACCCGAGCAAGAATGACTGATTTACATGATGCACGACATTCTAATCATCAGATACCGAACATGTTGGGCATTCCTAGATTACCTGTTGTACGAATAGTACACAGATATGAAGAATTTGATACAGTGGAAAACAGACCACGTAGTGGACGTCCTCGAGTATCTAATGAAAGGGAGAATCCGTATTTGGTGCGATATGCCCGTAGACACCGCACATCTTCAGCTTCAGCTCTCAGGACCCACGTTCAAGGTACATTTCGCCGTGTTATATCGACACCTACTATTCGAAGATGACTCTACAACGCAAATTTACGTGCTAGAAGACCATTACGGGTTCCCACTCTACTTTCAAGGCTTCGTGCTGCCCGGCTCCAGCGGGCGCTAGGGTAGAGGTTAGCTTTTACGCCAGTGGCAGTGGCTCTTATTTACAGACGAAACCAGAATTGGGCTGGTTACTGATGACAATCGACAAAGATCTGGAGAGAACTAGGTCGTCAACAGCGACCTCATGTTCCCCGTTAAGTTGACCCATACGAAAATTTTGTGTTTATGGACGACAACGCTCGACCACATCAGGCAAGAAGGGTTCAAGAGACACTCGAAGCAGGACATATCAATAGATTAGATTGGCCAGCCAACTCTCCTGATACCACAGATTGCAGATCAGTTAGTCGTGGTAGCAGAAGAGGAATGGAAAAATATTCCGCAAGAGATCGTTAACCGCTTGATTATCTCAATGCACAGACGTGTCAATATGCTATTGGAACGTGGTGGAGGTCATACCGATTTGTCAAGTAGAGAACTTGCTTTGCTACTTCTTTTTGATTTAATAAATTTTGTCAAAAATATCACACATTTGCTGGTTTTAATTTTCTAAATACTCAGTTTATCGAACATATTTTTTTCACAAAAAAAAATATATTCAGAAAGCAATATACATTTATAAATGTATTTGATTTTTCTGACAAAAAGATTACTTTTGACAAGAATGAGGGGGAGTTCAAGACTTTTGACGTTTTGTGTATTAATAAGCTAATACCTGCTGTACCGAGGTTCACTGGAGGCATTTAGAGACGTTTAGTACATTATTATTTCTTAAATATTTTATATAGTTTAACTTTATCTTAATTTATTTATGTATGTCTCCTCACAGAAGTCAAATTTCTGTTATTTATTCTATTTAGTAGAATTTCTACGTGTGTTGTATGTGTTTAGTGTATAAGATCGCATTACAAATACCTATTTAATGATGGTAAGTAGAAAACATCAAACGAATACTTTATATTCTCTTGAAGCAAATCAACATCATTTTTGAAAATGAAAGGTAGGTAGACACTAATGAACAAAATGAAGCAGCAAATACTTGCGCATTATGAAGAATAAAAGCCCTATCAAACATTCCTAGGGAATAGTTGCAATTTTCAGAAGGGTAAAGTGGAGACAAAGCTTATTTGCACGGTAATGTTTCTTCAAAAGCGAAATTTTATTAGTTTCAGGTTTTGTTGGAGACAGTAATAACTTTAAAAATTACTTTTTGCGCTGCATGTGATGCACACTATAAATGATACATTTTTTCTTTTATTGATATTTCATGTACTGAACTGTGAATTATAAAACTATTAAAATTGAGATACTCCGATACATTATTCTAAAAATTTAGTCACAGTTGTATCAGTTACTTTTATATGCAGTATTAAAGCATTAGACATTAGGTAATGAAGTTAACCCATGAATAAAGTAAATAATGTATTTCCGTTCATGGATAATGTTGTGTATCAATTACTCGGCTCTATTGCATTCTTTGAGAAAACGATGTGTGGAAATAAATATTTATTAAACACAAACCCAAAGATGTTGTAATGGTATTGAGAAACTATCAACAATTATACCTCATGTGTTACAATTTTAATAATCCGATGTACTTACACTTTTAAGGCTTTTATTTAATACATTATATGATTTCTAAAATTTGTATGAGGAATACACCTATATAAACGAAAGCTTTTCTAAAAATATGATTATTCTTTACCCAATCATTATAATAAATAGCAGCAATTATATTAAAAACACATGTGACATGTAAAAAGATTAATCATATCCTTTCCGTTTCTGTTTTCTAAAAGTTTAACTTACATTCAGGAACACTTCCAGTCTAAATTTAAAAATAGTTTGAAACGAAACTGTCTAGAAAGAAGATACGGGATATAAAATAATTAGTAAGTAAGCCTAATTAGTTAATAATATAAAACATACATTCAAACACTAATCCTCTTAACCATAATTTATCCTGTCTTAGTGGAATTCAGTCTACTTTTTTATAATTGCTACTGATATTAACGGACACAACTTTAAACAAACTTGTTTGATTTTACCATTCTACACTATCAATAATTTATAACAACATTACTGTGCTTATTAATTTCAGTCCATATTAACATTAACAACAAATTAATATAATTTTTAACTTTTAAACATTTAAACGTTTTAACTTAAATAAATAAATTGTGGTTATCACATAAAATATATTGTGACATAATTTGTTATAAAACAATATTGTTTTTCTCTTTCTTTAGTCAAAATTTTTATTTAATATTGTTAGTTGATATACAAGGTGGACTCGTTTCCAACGTGAAAAGGAGCAACAGAATTCGAAAAACAATATTAATTTACTATATATAGACATTACTATTAAAATAGATACTGAAAATTTGAAAGCGAATCGTTGAAGAGATGTAGATCCAGGACTTCCACGGCCTATTGCAGCAGTGTGACATATCAAATACGAGGCTCAATTATATCCGTACCATGTACATCATGTCCAAGTATTAACACCAAGGGATTGGGCGTGGAGGTCCAGTACCATGGCCGCCAAGATCTCCTGATCCTAAATCATTTGGACTTGTTTTTGTGGGGATATTTAAAAAATGAAGTGTATTGCACCTAAGTGGATACACACTATTGATGATTTACGAAAACGTATCATAGTTGCCGCCAATAACTTACGAGTTGAAAACGGGCAATAAGCCACTGAAATGTAATTTTATATTATGATGACTGGAATGCGCTAAAAGCTGCGCGAATGGATTATTTATGGTCAGCGTCATATTGTGTTTTGTGCCTCTGGCAATGGCGGAGCAGTAAAGGCTTAGCTGATTCTGAATTGAAATGAAATTGAATTCTGGATTGAATTATTTCGTGCTATATGCTGGTTAATTTTACAGTCCCTTATAAAACATGACATGTTCCAACAATAACACCCACAAAAATACACAAAGAATAACACTAACGAGGTACAAGATAAAAGAAGAAACCACACTGTACGCCAATGACGTGTTTACAAACAAAATAATGGATGCGCAATGGACTTTACGCATTCCATATCGTACATTTCAGTGCAATAAGCAGAAACATTTGTGTTAGTTTGTAGAAACTGGCTAAAACGGACCCAAAATGTTGTAACATCAGGTATGTCAAACTATTTTATTAATTAAAACCACTAATTAAACCTATTGATAATTAATAACAATAGCGGCAAAAGCAGTTAAATTTACTGTATAAAATCGGCGTTATAAAACGTTATTTATTTTTTTCCTTGAGCATTTCTTTTAATTTTTTGTCCGGTCGCAGATTACCGGCTTATCAGGTTTTACAGTGGATCAGTTTTCAGTGTCGTGCAGAAGTGTATTTTTAACTCATTTTCGAACTGACCTTTCTAATTTTTTCTTTACAAAATTGTATTTGTAGGAGTCCCCTGTACACTTAGACTATTTTAGATGACTTCTGAATCATCCTGTATAAAATAAACGAGAATATCAATATATTTTTCTGTGACAGAAGTGTCCGAACATTGACACAGTATCGTCAAACAGAAGGAGTAATGGTTCTTTTTTCTGCCCAAATCTGTCTGCTCCCCTGACGTTATTAATTTTCCATTGTTTCAGTATTTGAATATCTACTAATAACTTTTTAATTATTTAGGTTATAAACCTTACATAGAACAATAATAGAGTGTTTAAGTTGTGTCCGATACGTGAACGTGTACGTAGAATTTGACCGTCGCGCATGCTCAAATTAGAATTTTCCACGTTTACGTAATACGGATGTACGTGGGCTCGCGGGTCTTTGCGTAACGTAAACAAAGACGTATACGTGCCGAAGAGATGACCGAAAACTTCCGAATGCCCAGAACAGATTGATAAAAGACCAACCAAACAGAAGGAGCAATACCCTGAATAATATGATTCCGTGATAACTTACCCTACTTAAACTCATTTTTGACACGAACAAACACGAATCTTACTATACGTAAACGTCATAGCTTAAATAACAATCAGCTCACAGACTCGTATGAGCAGGAACATCTCGCGCAGATCTTCGCGCATGCCGCCATTTTAGGATAAAACCTTGAAATAAGACCAGGTTAAGTTTGCGACATAACTTTTTAGTGCCACTGTGTCTGCTGGCAATAGTTTATATATGAGGTTTGCTGCGGAAGCCGCTAAGATAGTTCAATTTATAGAGAGAATAGACAAACTCTTTGATATTTTTAATTCTTCGCAAACTTCGTCGTCAAAAAAATATAATACTTCGTTTAAAGGATTACCCTATCAGATGGATTTTCTGATGGATTATTTAATTTTTTTTTTGCAAAACTTGAGGGTCGAGACAAAAATAATATAAACATTACAAAGATAAAATTTATTAAATGCTTAAAAATTAACATTAATAGTGTCATACAGTTATTTCACCATCTGCACGCAACTGCAAATTTGCAAATTTTGATTATCTCTTTACGAGGAGTAATTATACATTTTTTGTTAATGGATCCACGTAGGTATGGTATTTATATTAATCAAGCTCCCAAGATTAGGTAACATTTTCTACCCTTTGGCTTTGGCTTTGGTAATGAAATTCAAGTAGGTATACGCTTTCTAAATTGGGACATTTTTTTAATCCGGTCCTGACGTGTATCCTGAACGAGAGAGAGAGACAACAAGCTTCAAGGTCAAATTTTCGATGTTTAATACTTCAAAGGTGCCGCCGCAGAGTCTGTGAGCTGATTGTTATTTAAGCTGTGCTGTTCCGATTAGACAAGCTTACTGCTCTCGAGCCAAACTCTCGCACTTCTCACTTCTACTCGCAGACGCACACCACTAGTGTGCCTACACTTCATGATAAGTCAACCACCACACACTTTATATAACGTGTTCCTTAATGATATGCTACTGCTTCAGGGTGACATTCCTTAGATCATTTTTTGATGGAAAATTTTATGCTACAGAGTGTTGATTTTTTAATAATTATTTTTTAATGTCTCCCAAAATACCTACTTTAGATACTTCGGCAGTAGCGTCCCTGCAAACACATCCTCTGATATTCTTTTAGCAAATAAAGCGGTACTCCAGATATTTCACAATGTAGACATAGACCTTTGTATGTTTCTCATCAGACGTTCTTAATTAAAACAAATTAAATATTTTAATTGGAATATCTCGAATGGAACGAATGGAAAATGGCGGTAATCCATTGCTGTATGACTATGGTCTCACAAACGGTGATGCAATAAAACCAGACGTATTTTTCAGGAAAGATACCCTATTGCGCCTTGCCAAATAACTGAATCTTATCTAATATTTATCGCCATCTTAGTGAAACTGGTAGGTTATATAAAAGTACTTCAGAGAGTAGGACTCGAACTGTCAGAACATTCGAAAGAGGAAGCAGTATTTAGAAAATCGAAAAACATCATGAGACAACTACAATAGTTCTGAGTATTTGTTGTTTATATTCTATACATTCTTAGTATATTCTGAGAGTACAGGGATTACTTCCTAGGAATCTCTGTACTCTATAAATTTAGGACGGTGTGACAATTGGACCTAACAAACCACTGTAGACAGAAAGCATCTAAATTTGATAAAGATAAAAGATCTTTTAGGGGGTGCATCTCAAGCGTTCGAAATCCTGTGTGTTCGAAGTGCTACATGACCGAAAGTCTATGAGCCCGAATACCTGCCTGTTCGAATAGAGATGAGCGCGCCCGGCTGACTGGCGGAGAGAGAAGACCACGATGCAATTCGCCTGGATGATTCGTTCCCGCGGTAAGAAGATAACACAACGGTTTTCACAGTGATGTATCACTTTCCACAGTTTTAGAAACATTATTAATTGATTACCATAATGCAGTCTTTTGTTAAAATGTTTCCACACGTTTAATTATTATTATATGTATTTACTTGTGACTTTATTTCATGTGTTAAATACTATCTACGTATTTACTTGGTATGCATGCAGTAGTCAGCTATAAAAGTACTGCTTTTTGTATGTTGCAACTGTAAAATACATGTAGATATAACTTGATTGAAGAATTGATATACCCATTTATACAGAAGTTATTTCAGCAGTTGTAGGAACAAGATTGTAATATTGCTATTATATTACAATAGTTATTCGCTACTTATTTATATAGATGTGAGTATTTTTACTATAGGGGGTCTGAAAAATGATGCTGGTGATAATTATCTGTGTAATAATGATTATCGTTGTTAGGCTCATTCTAATTCTAAGGTCATAGGTATTTTATGGTGAATATATATTTTTTTATTTAGGTAAAGTTTACGTTTTATTAACCATTTATAATATTAGAGACAAGTGAGATTTATAACATTATGTAATTAACTTTAGTCATAAGTTTAGTAAATGTATTTAAAAAACATTTGTTAATTCATGTTTAGTGGAAAGTAAGAAAGGCATGACTTAATATTAACATTAATTAGTTAAACAACATAATTCTGATGAAGATGATTTTGAACATATAAAACTTTGAACCTATGTTTCATAAATGTTTTCAAGAAATACTTAGATGCAAATATTTAAATATAACTAATGCTAAAACATAAACATATTTTTGTTTTGATATGTACTATCATACATATGTATTCCTAAATTTGATTTTTACTATTCTATCTGTGACCCTTTTACAGCTGCATAATACCAGAACCGGAAATAATATAACTAAGTAACTAGGTGGTGGATATCAAAGAACACGGTAGATATATATATTTTTTTCTATTTACGTTTTAAGATAGGTTCTAATTAATGTAATATATGGACATCCTTTTAGACGACATCTGTCATTTTACATATGTTGACATAATATTAATCCACTTTCATGAGCAATGTTTTGTTATTACTATTCAACATCAAGTAAATGTATGTTCGACATTTTATGTTTAATGAAAGTAGGTTAGATTTTTACTTTATTTTTGATGTTTCATATTGCATTTATACTTTATAATGAGCTTTATAACGTTCATCAGGAATGAGAGTTTCTACGAAACTGTTCTACATTGCATAATTTTATAAAAATAATGTTACAAATATACAAGTATATTTTATAGCGCAGTATTAGAATCTTTACATAAAACTATTTTGCCACTGTTGTATTTTTTTAAAGTTGTACATTTGTTTATAAAAATGTTTTGTAGTGTTAATTTCCAAAAGGATTTACGATATGTACGAGGAGTTATACAGGGTGGCCAAACGAAAACGTAACGGAGCCCATAGCGACTAGGACATTTTTTTTTGGGAAAAACGCCAAACACCCGTCGATTTTGTTTGCGCGGGGCGCATCTTGCACGAATTATATGAATCTAACTGCTACCCCTTGAGCGGGGTAAACATCCCCTTCAAATTTTTAAATAGGGAAGGTGGTCAAGTTGCATATCGTTCGAAAGCTCTTTTAATTCTCTACAGACGCATGTGTCACTTTTGAAAATCAGCCCATTTTTGAAAAAAATACAGGGTTTTAAAAGCAAAATTTAATTACAGTAAATGTTCAAAATGTTGGCTCCCCGTGTCCATGCAATTATAAATATTTTTTTCAAAACGTTGTCTTACATTCTGGAGCATTTCAGGACTGACTAGACGACATTCATTAATTATACGTTAAATACGTGATTACCATCGTTAGAGCATGTAGGCAGGAGTATAGTTTTTACCTACAGATGTATCTTACTTATGTGGTATTTCTATATTTGTACACTTAACTAGCATTGCTTCTTTTGACTGTTAAAAAATTTGAAATATTAATCAAAATTGATATTTGTAAACACTCTGTAGAAAAGTTTATTTAAATATTTTTATTAACAGCATCTGTTTTAGTAGTTATTTTCATAGAAATTGTGATAGATGTATTTAACACATGAAATAAAGTCACAAGTAAGTACATATAGTAATAATTAAACGTGTGGAAACATTTTAACAAAAGGCTGCATTATGGTAATCAATTAATAATGTTTCTAAAACTGTGGAAAGTGATACATCACTGTGAAAACCGTTGCGTTATCTTCTTACCGCGGGAACGAATCATCCAGGCGAATTGTATAGTGGTCTTCTCTCTCCGCCAGTCAGCCGGGAGCGCGCACATCTCTATTCGAACAGGCAGGTATTCGGGCTCATAGGCTTTCGGTCACGTAGCACTTCGAACACACAGGATTTCGAACGCGTGAGGTGCTCCGCTTTTAGGCCTGGAATCTGGAAAAGGGGAGAACACTCCAATCCACAGGGTACTGGGCGGCTTTCTGGAGAATAAGACATAGGATCTTTGGCGCCGAAGAGCTGCAAAGGGAAGACATGAGAGGTCTATCATGGACTAAAACCCCGGCGTTGAGTAGGTTCGAGGAAAGCAGAGAGCAGATAGTGTAGAGGCGATGGGATGGTGGGGTAGACAAAAATTTCCAAGCTCTTCCCACCCTATTACTTATTATTACCACAATTGACTTATACAGTTAGACAAGTGAAGTTACAGCGCTTGCGGCTAAATGCGTAATGAACACCAATGAAATTCGTTGGTACACGACAAAGTGGGAGACAAAATGACTCTTGACAAATCACTGTACTTCTCGAGCGTCCTAACGCGCAGCTAAATGCGCAGACACCTTCAGAAAAATGAAATGTGCGACCTCGACATCAAAGAAGCCGACGCTAAGACGAATAACTATCTAAACCTGTGTTACTACTACTAATAGAACAAATAGCTGCTTTGTGTAAAATTGATACCTAGACGAAGGCAGCCTTTTCCAACAATTTTTATAAAACATAAAGTTTATCAATATCAATCTTAATAACAAAGAGTTTCAATTTTAATTTAATTGTTTCAAACTAGAACGGTGCGTCTAACGAGAAGAATGCAAGAGACCGTTTTCATGCAGAATCGACAAGGCTAATAAAAAATAATACCAACATTGAAAAAACGTAGTAGCCCTTTTCATAAAAAATAATAAAATCATGTTTGCATAGCGTCATACTAATATCTAAAGTACTTTTGGAGATACACTTTGTAAAAAAGATAAGCCATTGCGGACATATGTTCATATGAAATTTTCTTCGTAATATGGCTTGAATAATAACACCTTGAGATATTAGTACGTTATTAAAGAACATTCTGTATGTTTCAAAATACAGGTATCATTTGAAGAATTTATGTATACTTCATTCTTATCATTTAAATGATTTCCTATTCCATATTAAATAATGTTATCAAACTTGAATGCACTCCGGCACTTTCAAGCTAATGTAACCTTCTCATAAAAATATTTCCATGCCTCCGGAATCCCTTTATTTCTCGCACCGAAGTGTCAGAGATAATGAATCGCTTAATTAACTTCTACATATTATTTAGACAAGCTAAATCCTTGTTTCTTCTTTAACTAATTATCCGAAGGGTCTTGGTAATGGTGTAGGTAAAATAGTAAAACATGGTATCAAGTTACGAACTAAGCTTAACATAAGGGCCCATTTTTCCGACAGTGACTAATATTTATTTAGTCTAATTAATTAACCATAATATGTTCTTTAGAACAAGTTAGTGTAGGAAGGACTTACATAGGTGTAAAATTATGTAGATAAAATAGGAAGATCAATATGTAAGAATAACTAAATTACTACATCTCTATACCTATTTCTAAATAATTTAAATTAATTGTCTGTCAAACTCTGATCTTTCTAAATGAGAAAAAAAAGATTCAGACCATTACCACTTGGGAAAGCATTGCTACAACGCTTCACGAAAGACGCTACTTCAGTGAACTCAAAAGTAAGTGTTTACGTATTAAATATTCAGTGAAATAACCAAATAAGCATAGCTATCATCTCGTGACTAAAGTATATGTTGTTGCAAAAAGAGATTGATATGATAAGTAGAGAGTTTAGAGCTCAAAAATGAAACTCCTACAAATTCGTACTTGGTTTCCTTCCCGATTTTGTTTTCAATTGAAGGGTGATTCAGAACTTATTAGAAAACTAATGTCTAATTTAAAAAAATGTTTTGTACAGAAGACTGTTATAAATAGAAAAACAACAATTTTGTAAAAAAAAATTAAAAGGGACAATTTGAAAATGATTTAAAAATACACATCTCCACGGCACTGGAAACTGATCCACTCTAAAACCTGAAGAGGCAAAGCATGCAATTGGCGAAAAGACAAAAAATTTAAAAAAATTCCCAAGGAAAGAAATACCTATTTTATACAGCAGATTGAACTGTTTCTGCCGCAACTATCCAAAGGATTTAAAAAGATTGTGGTGGCCATGGTACCGATCCTCCTCGTCCAATTCCTTGGCATTCAACCTTGGACACGCTATATATGATACGGATATAATTGAGGCTCGTGTATGATACGTCATACTGCTGCAATACGTCGTAGACATCCTGGACCCCTGTTCTTCTACAATTCAGTTTCAAATTTCCCGTTTCACATCCGTATTGTACTACACTTGCTCTTATTGCACACGCGGTAAAATTAGCTAAATTTGGCACATATTTACCGGAAAATCGTTCTTTTAAGCATATTCACTTCATCATAAATTAAAACGACATCCATCAACTCTGAGTTGCTATACGCGTAAGCTATTATTAATACCTTATTAATGTAAACACTCACATCACAAAAACGTTAATATTATATGTAATCGGATTTTAATATTCGGAATTGCTTGGCTAGAAACTACAGTAGCCCAGCGATGTGAAAGTTGAAAATACTATATTTTCAATGACCTATAAGAATATTACAAAAAAAATTTACGATATTGACTCCATTTTTCATCACGTATCTTTTCCCAAATTTTTTAGAAAAGCTGTGAATGCTGTATACTTGGATCATTACATGGATAAGATGTACTTGTGCAAGTTTATTTTGGTCCGTGTTAGCGTCCACGACGTTTTATTACTTGGGCATCAGGCATATAGAAAGATGACCGAGTTGCTGGAAGGTGTGTGAAAGACCGCCGAACATCTTGAGATTGTCAAAAAGAGTTTAAAAATTTGGGCCCAGAACTATAGATTTTTAGGCGACAGGCTTTTAGAGTTTTCTCCAATTTGCTTCGTGAAAGTTTTTATATATTTTTAGGTATTAATAATATTGTGTGAAACTAACTACTCAGGAGACCACCTGAAGAAGCAATCCTAAAAATGCAGAAATAGGTCAGATCTCATCTATTGTGGTTGAATTTGTCGTGTTCCCACTGCCAAAAAAGTGAAGTTAGATTTTTATAGAGTGAGTAAATTAGATTATTTTCTTTAGATAATTATTGAATAGAGCTTTGTCTGTGGAATTGTTCATTAGCATACCTAGATGTTTGGTATCAGAGAACATACATATGACTTCATTGATAGGAATTGTAGGAGATTTGATTTATATTAGCTTAAAATACCTTTCTAAAACAGTAAAAAAATTGCTTCGTGAAGTAGCAAATGAGACTAAAAAACCGTCTAGCACTGACACTGTATTTGACAAATTATTAGAAATTGTAAGACCAATAACTAGAAAAATTGAACCTTGAAACTATAAGTTATCTTTCGCTATTTAGTAAGCCGTTATTATTTTTGTAAAAAAATTTCAATTCCAATCCATTTTGATTTATGAAGTTATCTATCAAACTTTTTAATTTTCTTTTTTTATATATGAATTAAAAAAATTTTGTTTTTTTTTTTTGTTAAAGAGTAAAATAAAAATATTTATAACGTAATAGGTGTGATTTATTAAAATTTTGTATTAGTTAAATTAACTTGAAAGACATTGGTGTTCATTTTTCTTACATGTATTCAATCTTCGATACGATTTTAAAACCGCGTCAAATTTAACTTTGATTCAATTAAACTGACCGTCATTCTACTCAGCATCGATGTGGTCCGCTCGTAAAATGTCCTTAAATGGACTTGTGACACGATCTAAGTTATTGAACATTGAAAATCGTATTTAAACCACTATACGAACAGAAATTAGAATTATTAAAGTAGTCAGGAAAATGACAAGTATTCTGTTATTATATAACACATATATAATACTAGGTTGCCGGGTCACCTAGTAACGTTGTTTTGCCATATGAATTATTTCTAGTGAATGTTTTGGTAGTTAAATAAAAAATAACTAACTTATTGTAAATGTGTGGAGATGTGGTATATGACTAAAAGAGGAATGGAGCACTGTGAACGATGCGGGCATTCCTTGTCCATAGCACCAATTACTTTTGAACGAGCATAATGTTGAATATCGGGCTATACTCGAATGCTAGACGCGGGAATGTATCAGATGTAAATTATCGATGTACCTGTTGGCGTTGTTGGTCATTTGCTCTGCGTCTGTTGACTGTGAAACGGCGTGGTTGTCTTTGTTCTAATCTTCTAAGCTCATTTCGTTCAGCTCGTGCATCTTCTGATTCTTCTTGACGCAATTGCGCAGGCTCACACGCGCATTAGTATTTCCTTGCTGCATTTATTCTTCTGTTTTTTTTTGGGCTCTTCTATTTTGCGTGCCTGCAATTTTACTTGTTTAACGGCCCAAATTATTCCCTTTACGTCTTGTTAGCATTGTTCACTGTACAAAACAATAGCCATATAGTAAAATAATTGTCATTGTTGGCGGGAGCTCGTGACACGTGTTAAGTACTTTTGAGGTTATATAGATCACTTAATTAACTAATAGTGAGAACTACACTTAAAATTAATAATTTTATTAATTATTGATAAAATAGGAAATAAATAATTATGGCCCAGCAAATTAATAATACATTTACTTGAGAATTACACTTAGAAGGTAAAATGATAATTGTAAACGTCACTACTATACTCGATGCATACACAATAATAATGGCCGAAAACTGTGTAGGGCGTGAGATAAGGCTTATTGTGTGAGAGAGACAGGAGACCGGCTTCGTTCTCATCCCTACTCCGTGCTGTTTACTGGGTGAGAAGTGACATCGGTAGACGCCTGGCGAGGATAACTGATCTAGTAATAATCGATCAGTTATCGACCAAGGTTAAAAATGATTAAATTACTAAAATAGGTATTAAAAAATAGGGGTTTGTAATAGAAGGGTGAAAATTAAGGGTTGTATGTATTTTTAATGCCACATCATAAAAAAAAATTTTGTCCAAAAAATAAAAAAAATGTTTGGGGTGGAGCTCCCTTATCCCTTAGAGGTATGAAAATTAGATTACGACCGATTCTCAGACCTACCGAATATACATATAAAATTTCATAAAAATCGGTCAAGCCGTTTCCAAGGAGTATGGCATGTAACACTGTGACACGAGAATTTTATATACGAGTATATAAGATAATGTGCAATGCTACTGAATAAATGTTTTGCAGTGTTCTTAATAATTTATTAATTTAATAAAAAAAAAGAATTCAACAATACACAGAACCTTCCATAAAAAATATATTATCGCTTCTTGTAGCTCTCAACTTCTGCACGTCACTGTGCTTCCATTAACTTATTAAAAGGGTTCAGTTACAGCCCTACAACTTTTATTCGAAACTTTATTTTGTATCTAATAATAACGGCAATAGAGGTTGGTCTAAAAATTATGAATAGCTGTACCTTAGTTAACAATTTCCTAACAGTTTTGTATTTTAGAGAAGCTGTATTTTTATTTTTTTACATGTATTTATAGAAAACTATTCATTTTAGATAGTTTTTTGTTGCTTTAGGACAGATATAGAAGCTCTTTGAATATTAACACCCACATTTCGGACACCCTGTACATATTGGTTGATAATAATAGTGAATTAAAATGCCAAATGTGAGACAAAATAAATGAAATCTATTTTAAACATTCATTCAAAATAATACTGAATATAACGAATTGACAATACATTTAAATACCCATACCTTGTCCATACGTTGTCGTTGAATACTTTTTCTTTATTTTTCTATCTGCTTACAAAAAAATGTCTTACTCATATTATTTCATTATTAAATTTGACAATTCCAAGTTATTTGGGAACTTAAGTGAATCGAAAAATACCCATAAATATACAGGTTCAGGGATATACAGGGATCAGGTTGATTAATTTAGTCAAATCGTTAACAAATTTTAGATGTTATGCCAAAGAATATTTTTTTATTTTTTAGATAGATAGTTGTCGAAATTTGCTGTACTATTTTTTTATTAACTGTATTTGACAATCAACAAAACACCAATTTGTCATTATTAAATTATTTAGCGGCGTACAACATAAATCATTTTATAATGTGTTAAAGTGACAAACCAAAACCTCAATAAATAACGAAATGGTGAATTAGTTAAGTGGCGTAAAACTTGTAGTAACATTTGAAATGATTTATTAATCAAAGTAGGTTAGAAAAACTCGTCGGCATTTGTTTTGTCGTTAATGCCTTAACTATATTTTTTCTTTCGACAGTGCGTTACTCATTCCACTAATTGTGATATATGAGAAAGACACGAAGAAAGAGAACTGTGGTTAGATACTGGAAGTATGATTTGTCTGTCATAGACGGTTTTTGAGCCTTTGATGTTGTGACACTTATCCGAGTATATAATTATTATTACTAATTATCAAGAAACTTAATTAGTCGAAGTTACAACCCTTCGTCTGTTCTGGTTAACAAATCTTTAATTTTTTTATAATTGTTGTTGTTTTCGGTTGCTAAATAACATATTATTATCTAGGTGTTCTGTTTATAACTATATTTTATTATTTATCTAATAATTTGCTTTGTAGAAGATACATCTAATTATAAAAAAAATAAAGTACTTAGTACTGTAGCTTTAAAACAAAATTTTGTAGCACTGATCTGTGCTATTATGTTTGCATATACAGAGTGTTCGGAAACTAAACCGACAAACGAAAACAGCAAATTCTATGAATAACTAACTTCAAATCGATTCGATATAAATCGTCTTATCCAAATGCGATGCCTAAGAGAGGTAGAGAATATGGCCCTTTAACACTGTTTTTTTTTTACTTTTTGAAATTACTGTTTATCTAGAAGGATCAAACTTAGGTTATGTGATAGGTATTATACGGACAGCCTTTTGATATAAAAATGATGTTTTAATTGTAACCATTGGTCTCACATTTGAGAGGGTCGACTGATATTTTTAATTATATTTTTTATTAGTTTCGACTTTTTGGTATTTTTATTACCAATATAAAAAACTTCAGAGTCTTCTAGATTAAAGAGGTGCTCTGTCTTGATTAGTTAAGATGTAATGCTGTTTTTCAGCATGGACTCCTCGACGACATCGAAGCAAATTATTATTATTTTTTGTACTATTGTTGCAGAACTTCTTTTTTAAATATTTTTTTTTAACTTGCTAATACTAATTATTAAAAGCGATAAATTATATAGGGTTTTTGCTTTAGTACATATAGGGTGAGTCAGTCATAATGTCATTAATTTTAACCACGTATTCGGAAGGTCTAAAAAGGCAGAAAATCGAAAAAAAAATGTTACTCGACCTTTAAAAAAATAAACAAATCACCCTATAAAATTCGGTAACACGATGATCCTGGTACGCTACAAACTTTTTGATGGCGCAGCCATATGATAATCAAGTGACGAAGGAAACATCGTTGCCACATCATGTTTACATACATAATATCGTCACTTCAGCGTGTTATTCAAATTTACCACCATGGAATATGCAGAAAGTGCGACTACTTTCTGCATTTTCCGCATTTCTTTCCCCCCATATTTGGAGATCACACGTTACATTTGGAGGGGGTATGGAGAGAATACAAGCAGTAGTTTAGTAGTAGTTTCGGTCTCGTTTATTGTTTGCAAATCCACAATGTCTAATGTTACAAATTTCGTATATGCGAAAATGGTGGTTTTATACGAAGAATGTTTACGAAATGCATGCCGCAGCTGCTGAATATAGGAGAAGGTTCCCTAACAGTGTACAAGTGCTTCTATGCCTTCGCAATACGGGTAATGTGATACCACGTCGGGAACTTGCTGGACATCGGTGTGATAGAAACTGTTTTAAATTTAGTTGAGGAACAACCTACTATTTCTATAAGAACCATTTCAAGACGATTGGAGGTATCCCAAAGCAAGGCCTGCAGAACATTACGTGAAAACTCACTGAACCCATATTATTTTCAGAAAGTTCAGGCTTTAGAACCTTCTGATTTCCCCAGCCGTCTTGAATTTTGCAATTGGCTGACTCTAATTTTATTAATAAAGTGTTATGGATGAATGAGTGCAACTTTACTCGAACTGTCATTTTAAACAGGTTAGTACCATACTACTTAAAAAGCATTAAATTTCTAGGCTAGATGTATGTAACTACAAACTGAATAATTAATTATTATAGTTACGAGTAATACTACAAATTCATATTCAATTGTAAAACGTAGTGAAAACATAATATCAAAATTATTAAAGTAAATAACCTAACATTCGAAAACATTTATTTATTATCAATATTTGTTTTTATTAACAAATAAATCAATATTTAAGGAAAATTCATTCATGTATCTAGATAAAAAAGTTAGTTTTACACCTTGTCATTAAATAATAGTACAAAAACTAGGTAACTAGGTTATTGACCTAATAATGCGGTAGGTCAAGATTCATTCTCGATAATTTTTTATGAGCATCAGATCAGAGCCGTGCTCTTTCGGTCTTGGTTTTTTGTCGACAACACAAGGTTTTTTTATTACTTAGTATTTAAACACAGAACACTTTTCAGCTTCTCTTAATAATTTACCCATTGGGTATATGTTTTTTATGTAATGTACCCAAATGGTTTATTACTCGGTTTATTATTAGATACGTTGGAGTTTTATAATTTCAATATTAAATATTTTTTAAATTGTAACCAAGCTAATTTGTTTGTAGTCATAACAGCCACATTTGGTCGGACAAAAATCCACACGCTAGTAGTCGGTTTAGCTTTCAGAGGCGATTTGTTGTCAACGTATGGGCAGGAGTGTACGGGGATCACTTGATTGGACCATATTTTTACCAGAAAACCTGAATCGACCGCGTTACTTGCAATTTTTAATAGAATTATTTGATTACTATTATTTGATTTCATTGGATATTAGAATTTTAAATTATTATTGGCTGAACTGAGCAAGAAAAAATATGAGATTCTAAAATAGTCAGTACTAGGAAAATATTTCAATTTGGCAACGTAGCATCAGGTCGACATCGAGTTGATCTGTGAGCTGTAAACGACCAAGGCTATGAGCGGTCAGTGACAGTCTGAAAAGGGGGTTTACATAATGATTTGAAAATATTTATTTTCAGCGTAAATATGCATTTAGATTTTTTTAATCGCGTATTCGTATTATACTCATTATTCCCTATCTCCTCTTAAAATTAATGACATTATGACTGACTCACCCTGTATATTTATTACACTGCAGATATTTAGATTGATATAAAGTCAATAATTCATCATGTTGATTCTTTTTTGAGTATGTTGGTAACAAAAGATAGCCTTTGTGCAATACGATGAAGAGGTTTAGAGGACAAGTCATTTATAATAATAAGAAAGGCATATTTTCTATCGTCCTTTTTTTTTTCGAGTAATAAACAAAATTTCATATTTTCCACTTTTTGATACATGTCTGTAACTTGGTTGTTTGTAAAGTAAAAAAAATAATTATTACGTGCTTCAGACACTTTTTTAGTAGAGTCCAGTGGCATGCCTAATTTATTTTGTAACATTAATTTTTGAGTTATAACCTAAAGATGTATTTCTTTTTTAAATACAAACCATAGGTAGCCATGAGGCAGTTGAAATCGTTATTTTTTTCTCTTTCCATTAATATATAATTTATGAGGTTAGGTTATAACTCAAAAATTAATAAAGTTACATAAAATTAGGCACGCCATTGGACTCTACTCAAAAAAGTATCTGCAGAACGTATTAATTATTTTTTTTACTTTACAAACAAGCAAGTTACAGACATGTATCAAAAAGTGGAAAATTTGAAATTTTGTTTATTACTCGAAAACAAAAGACGATAGGTCATTTTAGTTTTGACCATTAATTTTATCTTAAAAAAAAGAGATTGAGGGTGTGGAGAGGGTCATTTCTTTCCATATCCTGTAGTTAAGGAGGTGCCTTTAAAAACATTACCCCACCCTGTACATATATTATTTTGAATTGCATATAAAAATGAAATTTTACTATTCATAAATTGATATACAAACAATCCAATTAAGTTATCAGTTTTCCTTGTTTTTTTTTCTGTTTAAAATAAATAACTAATGCGATATTCTATTTTTTGGGCACGGTAGGTCAAAAAATTGAGATAGAAACACTTTTAGTAAGACAAGTCTCATCCAATACTCCTTGCTTAACAAATATACATCCCATTGATCCAGGTATTCTAAAATACGAAAATGGTCCCACTTAAAATTAAACATACTGTATTCTGTATCAGCATCAAAACTGTCAGTTGTCGAAATACCTATCGGTATTTATTGATATTAGCTGCATCGCGGTTTTATTGATAATGTATCTGTAGTTTCAGCCTCCTAGAGAAATAACCATTTCTATAATAGATTTCTTTGTTTTATATTATATCTTAAAAATATATTAATAAGTGTTAAATTTCTGATAAATCAAAATTAAAAATTCAAATTAAAAGTATATAAGGTTTAAAATCTACCTCAAATATCTCCACTTATTTTCCTTTAATTTTTAAAACGAACGAATTTAAACTCTTGTTTTATCAATCAAGTGTTAGTAATGGTGTTAGCAAATTTTCACAGCAAACTTACCGACGTCTCTATAACATGATCCGTTGTATTCATGAGTATGCTGTTGGCACACGCATTTATTACGTTGACACCCGCTGAATTCAGTTTTTGAGAAACATTGTACACTGTCCTCACAACTGCTCCCTATTCCCTCTGAAACTAACATAAATATATGTTAAAATAACAAACATACGGATGCTCTAATATACCTGATTAAGGAAAGACATGTTTGTTTTAGATACGTGCGTGCTTTAGGAAAATAATCATTCCTTAAAATATCGGATGAATATTGTCAAAAATATAAATGGTTACATATTAATCTTATAGTGTAATTGAAGAACACGTGTTACCTAAAATAATATTTCAGGCATGTGTTTTAATCCTGAGTAGGTATCAGAAGGAAGCGTAACAAATTTTAAACATGTGTGTTGGAGGCAGATTTTCTGGAAGGAATTATCTATTATTAGCAATTAATTTAGTTGTCAGGATATGTCACGTCTTCTTCATATACGAAAGCAAAAAACTGTCAAATTGAAGATGTTAATCATTATTTTTGTAATTTTATAATCACAGTTTAAAAACAAACACTACTGTACAGTTTAAAAACAAACCAGCAGATTGAATGTCAAATATTCAGTGATGAGATTGACTTTCATTCAAGATTGAGAAAAAACTGTTAATTTTGAAGTCAGGACTATCGAATATGAGAGTCGCGAACTAAATATGAAAATATATACAAGTGTGTCGTTTCTACACCAACGATGAAATAAAATAATAAATACAAAGGCTATGTCACGCCACTGGCGCTTACAAAATTATTGGAACATTGGAGATCTCGTTGGACCGCTCTCGACCATTCGAGTAGCCATACGCGCGTATACAGGGTTAACTATAACTAGGTGCAAATATTTTATGAGGGGATAGAGAAAAATAAGAATTAACGGAATTGTCCATCAAAAAATTTTCAAACTTATTTATAAGCCGATAAAATTTTTTTTTCGAAACTATATTAAACCCTTATTATTCACCGATTCTGTCAGCCTCGGGGTTAGGTATGCGCCACAAGTCAGAGGTGCCAAACGTAGTAGTTACAGGGCACCGCGTTGTCATGTGTATCGATTTACGCAGCTTTGAAAACAAAAAAAAATATATTTCCAGGATCAGATTAGGTTGCTGCAAACATTTTTTACGTGCTACCTCTCGTTTGCTGAGGACCAGACCAGATGTTACACAAATACATAAACACTGTGTCACATTGTCACACGTTTACCGCCAAAACATTACATCAGTTGTTCATTGTGGTTCAAAGAGGATTCAGCATAATATTTTGTCTACTCGGAAAACGTCTTTGGTATTACGCTGCCACACGATAATATGCACTTGTCACACTTCACATAAATTACACAAAAAAATTGGGAAAAGTTAAATTTGCACGGGCAAGTACTGAAAAATTAAGTAGAATGAATTACCGTATACGATATCTTTTATACAATATCTGATCATAAATTTCTAAGATCTACGAATCTGATGCCACCGTCAATAAACTTTGCCGATGCAGTTTACAGTCGCCATCTGTAAGTCACTGGTGCAAAATGTCACATCACGCCGATAAATTTTTTAACTTCTAGTGTTACTGGGAAATTAAATTCTGTTAATACTAATAATAGCAACAATATTAACAATAATCGACGATGTTGACATACAATTATTAGTACTATTTTAAACTATAACATCCTGAGATATTTACAGTTATATGTAAAAAATTCCTTAGAATATTCCGTCTAAGCTATGATCAGTGTTCTTTGATGTTTGGAGAGTATGCAACTAGCAATGCAAAATGTCATAATCGAAACCTGGTTCAATACTGTTGACTAATTTTTAGTTTTAAACGCTTTATAATAATTAAATAATAGAATTTATGTCGGATACAAATATTTCCCTATAACGTGGTTTACATACTGTTTGTTTCTCTAGAATCAAGGATAAATTCAGCAGAGTTAGGTAATCGTGCACGATTTTAGATTTTACACAAGTACTGAATTGCCACGGGTGCATTGTATATGTATTGTATTAAATTTCAATTTTCTTAAAAATAAAGGGGTATTTTACTTAACACGGTTTATGTATTCTGTTAGTGGATAATTCTGACGGATCTGTAATGAGTGCAAATACTGAAAATGTAGTTTTGGCAGTGTGCAACGAAGGAAGAATTAATAGCAAAATACTGCAGCTAACCGGATTAACTGTTATCTATCAGATACTTACTATTATTAATAAAATGTTTTTGTCGTTTCTACATTTGACAACGCTGTAAAAAACAACAGGTAGATAATTGGCAGTTCTAAGCCATTTCGGGCGATGATTGTCATAGGCGCCGATTTTCCGCGGGAAAATTTTTTAAACAATGGGCTAAAATTTCGAAATAATTTTTTTATTGTCTTTTAAGCCTCCTTGAGCACGTGGTTAACATTTTTATACTTATTCATAGTTAACCCTGTATAAGAAGGTTGAGTCCAGTGGGACGAGTAAAGCTAATAGGATTAATAGTGTAGAATAGAGAATCACAGTCAGAAAAACGTTGAATATGATTCGCGAAGTTCATTGTTACGGTCACGTGTTTATTAGTTTATAATTGTAGTTATCTTGTTCTGGTGTACAATACGCAGCAGTTTTTTTTTTAAGTGGAATACGTCTTCGCAGAGAGAAAATAACTAACGAACATCGTGTTTATAAGGAACGTTGGAAATCGCATTCTTTAATTACAAACAACAGTAACAAGTTTCGGTGCATTATTTGTATTCCTAAAGAATATAATATATACACTAGGTTATATGAAAAAATGTTTCAGCAGTATAAAGAGGAGTCTGAAAATTTAAGAAAATAATTATTACAACAGCATCATTTTAAAAAGTCTGACACTGATAACAAATGCTGTATTGACGATTCTTACGAGGTAGCTCGGGAAATTTTTAAAGCGGAAAAATCTTGTAGTGATAGAGTGCTTATTAAAAATTGTGGAGTCAAAATGACAAAACAATTCAATGAAACAAAAATTGCCGAAAAAATTCGAAATAGTCTCAGTTGCAAAACGCGTAAACCACTTTAATCAATATGTATCTCCACGATACAACTAAGGATGCGTATATTTTTTAAAAAGGTGGTATGAGACTATGGAGGATTCGATATTATCACTGATGCAGCCATAGATAAAAACTGAAATTGGATTTGCAGGACTTAAAACAAAACGATATCAACTGTCCTGTGAAAAATCCTTACGTCACATGAATACCAGTAAAGTGGTTGTTGAAACAACTAATATTATAAGAAGGGACCATCACGCTTTATCTCACAGAAAGTTTTGGTTTGAGTACTTGTTAATTCACACTTTTATTGGTTAAGCGCCGGAAACTTTTTGCAACATTACTTAGCTCTACACGAAGAGATTCCCATTTTTCTTAAAAATGAAGTAAAGTTCTACACTGTAGAACTGGAAAACCAAAATTCGAAAACCGATTTAGCAACTTTAAAAGAATTGAAGGAGAAATTTCAGTTTTTACTCAGCCGCTTACTATTTCTGTTCAGAACGTAAGCAGAGCAAACTTCAACTGTCATTGTGTCAGATTATTTTTGCTAAGGACGAGCCAAAAAAATATCAAATAGGATTGCACTTTTTAAGTTACTGCCAGGAGAACGTTACCCCAACATGTCTAGCTTAGGCCTTATGATGAGTTCGATGCTGGGAAGCACGTATCTTTGCAAAAACATCTTTGCCAACATGAAATTTATAAAGTTAAAATAAAGATCTAGTCTAATAAGAAAATAAGATCATTCGTTTGCCAACAATTAATATTAATGTTAATACTGATACCAACATCCACAAGTAATTTTTTTGTGTATTTCATATTTTTTTGAATAAATACAAATAATTATATAAACAAACACGCTATTATATCTTTTACAAAACGATACAAGTACTTTATAATTCCTCACAACCACAATTGAAGTAATAAAACAGCAAGTACTTCAAGTGCCGCTTTAAATTCACTAAAAAAATTAATAAACATTTCACTTCCATAAAGATAACACTCTATTAAAGTCACTACTTATTAAGATGTTTTATGAATATAAAAATAAATACGGATATCTTGATGTCGCATCCTTTAAGTAATCATAGAGCATCACTTATTTACGACTTTAGGAGCTATAAACTATTTTGTTTTAGTGGTTTATAATTTAGAATGACTGTGGTCGATTGTTCCATAAAAAAAGACGAAATACAAATTTTACTACTTTATAGCCCCTCTGTCGCAGGTCACATCCACCCATCTGCGGCTAGAAAAACTTTATGTTATACTCATATATGTTTATATTCAATAGAATTATCTTCATATAACTAAAGCTATGTGTGGCATTATGATAATTTTTTTAATTTTATCAAAAATTTTAACACGAATTTGTGATAAAAACAAACTGCTTGTTAAAAGTAGTAGGATGCTAGGTGGCAACGAACAACTCACTCAACGAACATTGTCTCACAATGTTACAACCAAATTGTTACGGTATGTGGTTACAAAACATATTATTGGTTATTTTCAAAAGAGTACTAACCTTACATCTTTTATTATATTACATACTATTTGTACACTGTAAGCGTTCTGATCTACATCTTTGACATATTTGAAATTCTTATATGCATTTTATTCACAATAATCTTTATAGATTAGGTAATCGACACACAGGGTAATTCTTAGACTATACGCATAAATTTGGGAAATTATAGCTGAGGATAAATAATGACGAATAATATAATAATATTAATGTCTCTACCCCTCATTCTAAACACGAGGATTATCCCAGAAACCGAATACTTGTGCGGGAGAAGGGGCGGCATATTATTATTAAGCAGGCCGCATTTGCGCCCAGGAACGACTTACGTTGGTAGGTCCTAACCATCATTCAGTGATGAAGGAAACCTGGAAAACTTCATTAATTAAGGGGGCGGTCAAAAGTTTACCAGTATCAATATCTCACATTGACCCAAGCCAACATTCTTCCACCCTATCATACCCGCAGAGAGGGTGCTAATCATCTCCACGAATATAGCTGATATACGGTCTACCGGCCGTGGGGATCGATCCTACAACGGTCTGGCCACATCGATTAAAGTACTGACGCCTTAAACCGCTCGACTACTGACCGAGTGAAAAAAAAATGTTTAGATACCAGTTCAAATAAAAATAGAAGAACGGAATTCATAGTCACTTGACTTCAGTGTGACTTTTCATTTATGATATGCTTAATAAAATGTCCTTCAATATTTCGTTTCATAATCCAAAACTTAATGGAAACTTATTAAAATGTTGTACGAAACTATTAGTAAGTTTACCTTGCATATTTATCTTGTAAATTGCAAAACTAATATGAAATAACTGCGCACTTAACCTTACATCTCTGAATTCCACCCCAGATTATTGCAAAATGGTTACTTACTTCCAGGTATATTTTCAATTATTATATGCATTTTATTCACAATAATCTTTATAGATTAGGTAATTAACATATCTTAACCTATACGCATAAACTTGGGAAATTATAGATGAGAACAAATAATGACGAACATTAAAAAAAAATGTTTTTCGGATATCAATTTATTTCAATTAAAAATAAAAGAACGCGAATTTCATAAAATTGAATAATTGAATCATTTCGCAACTATAGTTTAGTGGCATCGGTGAAATGTACCATAGTTTTTATGCGTCCCGAAAAATAAAAGTCAAGCAGATTTAGGTCGGATGATCAAGTGGGTCACCCAATTGGACCACCTCTATCGTCCGGGAAATACATGATTGCAAAATGTGGTGGAGCATCATCATGAAGAAACCACATATGCTGTCTAAAGTTGAGATAAACTTCTTCGAGGAGTACGGGTAAATTATTATGCAAAAATTGTAATCGATTTGCCATATCGAAAGGGTCAATAACTCCTCCGTTCACAATTGCAACCCACACAATTAGGTACTGAAAATCGTTGTTGAAAGTGTGTTCGTCAAGTGACACGCGGATTTCATATATTTTTGTAATCTTCCTAAACTAAAAATATTTAATTGCATTTTTTTCACTATTCATTATTTGCCCTCAGCTCAAATTTCACCAGTTTATTATTATAATAATCACTCTGTATAAAACACGAAATAAATTTTACTACTTTATAACCCTTGTGTCGCAGGTCGCAGGTTACATCCAGTCATTTGCCTCTGAGATATGCAGAATGCCGCTAGGAAAGCTTTATGTTCTATTCTTATCTGTTTAAATTTAGTGTATAATCAATAGAACTATCTTAATATACCTAACACTATTTGCGGCATTATGATCACTTTATTAATTTTATGAGAGTAGCTAAAAAAACTTTAATAAAAGAATAATCCAGTAAGACGACAATTCGTAACAAAAACAAACTGCGTGTTAAAAATAGAATGGTAAGTAGCAACGAATAACTTACATTGTCTCACAGTGTCACAACCAAATTGTTATTTACGGTATGTGGTTACAAGACATATTATTGTTTCTTTTCCAAAGAGTGTACTAACCTTACCTACACCATTCACATGTTAAAATGTTCATTATAGACTCAAGATTTATATTATATACTGTTTGTACACTGCAAGCGTCCTGATCTGCATCTTTGACATATTTGCAATAATAAATTATCAGGCACTACTGTAATATATAAAATAGACTTAGAACGGAATTCATAGTCAGCACTTGACTTCAGTGTGACTTTTTATTTAAGATTTACTTAATAAAATGTCCTTCAACATTTCGTTTCATAATCTAAAACTTAATGGAAACTTATTAAAGTGTTGTACGAAACTATTAGTAAGTTGTCTCCTTGCATATTTATCTTGTAAATTGCAAAACTAATATGAAATAACTGCACACTTAACCTTAAGTGTGATCTCTGAATTCCACCCCAGATTATTGCAAAATGGTTACTTACTTCCAGGTATATTTTCAATTCTTATATGCATTTTATTCACAATAATCTTTATAGATTAGGTAATTAACATATCTTAACCTATACGCATAAACTTGGGAAATTATAGATGAGAACAAATAATGACGAACATTGAAAAAAAATGTTTTTCGGATATCAATTTATTTCAATTAAAAATAAAAGAACGCGAATTTCATAAAATTGAATAATTGAATCATCTCGCAACTATAGTTTAGTGACATCGGTGACATGTAAAATAGTTTTTATGCGACCCCAAAAATAGTCAAGCAGATTTAGGTCGGATGATCAAGGGGGTCACCCAATTGGGCCACCTCTATCGTCCGGGAAGCACATGATTGTAAAATATGGTGGAGCATCATCATGAAGAAACCACATATGCTGTCTAAAGTTGAGATAAACTTCTTCGAGGAGTACGGCTAAATTATTATGCAAAAATTGTAACCGATTTGCCATATCGAAAGGGCCAATAACTACTCCATTCACAATTGCAACCCAGACAATTAGGTACTGAAAATCGTTGTTGACAGTGTGTTCGTCAAGTGACACGCAGATTTGATACATTTTTGTAATCTTCCTAAACTAAAAATATTTAATTAAATTTTTTTCACTATTCATTATTTGTCCTCAGCTCAAATTTCACCAGTTTATTCTTATAATAAACACTCTGTATAAAATACGAAATAAAAATTTTACTACTTTATAACGCTTGTGTCGCAGGTCGCAGGTTACATCCAGCCGTTTGCCTCTGAGATATGCAGAATGCCGCTAGGAAAGCTTTATGTTCTATTCTTATCTGTTTAAATTTAGTGTATAATCAATAGAACTATCTTAATATACCTAACACTATTTGCGGCATTATGATAACTTTATTAATTTTATGAGAGTAGCTAAAAAAACTTGAATAAAAGAATAATCAAGTAAGACGACAATTCGTAACAAAAACAAACTGCGTGTTAAAAATAGAATGGTAAGTAGCAACGAATAACTTACATTGTCTCACAGTGTGACAACCAAATTGTTATTTACGGTATGTGGTTACAAGACATATTATTGTTTCTTTTCCAAAGAGTGTACTAACCTTACCTACACCATTCACATGTTAAAATGTTCATTATACACTTAAGATTTATATTATATACTGTTTGTACACTGCAAGCGTCCTGATCTACATATTTGACATATTTGCAATAATGAATTATAAATTATCAGGCACTACTGTAATATATAAAATAGACTTAGAACGGAATTCATAGTCAGCACTTGACTTTAGTGTGACTTTTCATTTAAGATATACTTAATAAAATGTCCTTCAACATTTCGTTTCATAATCTGAAACTTAATGAAAACTTATTAAAGTGTTTATAAATGATACTGCAGGAAACAACTACTCCGCGGGCTAATGCCCCGACCGGCATTGAATTACACCTGCAGTGTCTGTGTGAACAGCCAGGAACCCTTGTCGGCCACTCCACCAGACATAGACCGGTTTCGGGCTTGTTAGCCTTCATCAGTATGCCATAGGTGAGATGACCGACAATTGAACTGGCTGTTCCTTCATATGTAGGTTCACATATAAATCGAGTGCAGGTGAGATGTAACCGGTCTGCTACTTCCTGCTCGGCCTAAGCGGCTCGACTCGGTCATCTCACCTATGGCATACTGATGAAGGCTAACAAGCCCGAAACCGGTCTATGTCTGGTGGAGTGGCCGACAAGGGTTCCTGGCTGTTCACACAGATACTGCAGATGTAATTCAATGCCGGTCGGGGCATTAGCCAGCGGAGTAGTTGTTTCCTGCAGTATCAGATTTAATGGCGCATCGCCCAGGTCTGCGGTAAGTACCTACGACAATGAAGGTCGCTTCCTGCAAGTTGAGCCGCTTAGGCCGAGCAGGAAGTAGCAGACCAGTTACATCTCACTTATTAAAGTGTTGTACGAAACTATTAGTAAGTTGTCACCTTGCATATTTACCTTGTAAACTGCAAAACTAATATGAAATGTCTACACACTTATCCTTAAGCGTGATCTCTGAATTCCACCCCAGATTATTGCAAAATGGTTACCTACTTCCAGGTATATTTTCAATTCTTATATGCATTTTATTCACAATAATCTTTATAGATTAGATAATTAACATATCTTAACCTATACGCATAAACTTGGGAAATTATAGATGAGAACAAATAATGACGAACATTGAAAAAAAAATGGTTTTCGGATATCAATTTATTTCAAATAAAAATAAAAGAACGCGAATTTCATAAAATTGAAAATGCATTTCATTTATCATAGTAACTGCGAAGTTATTTCCGTGATTTTGCCTCATCGGCAGCATGTATGCGATCTTACAACTCTTGTTCAGTGTTAGTTTCAGTAACAATCGCCATAGTTATATAAGTCAAAAAATAAGAATCAAGCGGATTTAGGTTGGGCGATCGAGAGAGTCACCCAAATGGACCAACTCGGCGTATCCATCGTTCGCGAAGCAAAAGGTCCCAATGTTTTTGCACTATAGTGGTGGTGTACCATCGTGAAGAAACCACATATGCTGCCTAAAGTTGAGATAAACTTCTTCAAGGAGTACAGGTAAATTATTCCGAAGCTAAGCTAAGCGAAGCTATTTTATTACATTTTTGTTTTTCACTATTCGCCATTATTTGTCTTCAGCTATGATTTCACAATTTTATATGTATAAGTCAAAAATTCCCATGTATAATATTATATCTATAAGTCATTCATCTGTGTCATCTTGCATACGTTTTTAGAACAACAATACCTGATAAAAAATAATTTGCTGATTGTTATACCATCGCCTACGTAATTGGTCGTTGCCAGTATGTGAATTAATGTAAAGAGACCTAGTCCTAGCTGGAATTCTTTGACCTAACACTGTTGTGCTCGGACAAGTCTCTATATTGGAGATTTCACTATCAGTACCCTTAGACCGACTTATGTATTAATTTAGATTTTTGTTGTTGGTAATAGGGTCGGCTGCTATGGTCAAAGCTGCCCCTCAGATAATGGTAGTCTTCGACCTTTCCGAACTGGTCACATCCCTTCCAAACGTTTTGTCGCTCTTCACTGTTGCCTTCACAAGTAACTTGCTTTGGAAATACTTTGCTGCGACTGAGTCTGCTCTATACTGAGGGCGGGTCTGTATCCCCTTCCCAAGGCCAAAAGAATAACAATGGCAGGTAAAATAATTTCAGTTAAGACTAGGATTGTGCACTTTAGGACTGTTACTGGCAGCGACCAGTTGCCTAGGTTGTGGTGTAACAACCCGAAAAATCACTATAGATTAAACAACTAACAGCACCGACCGTGAAAACCTATACTAAAATGTTCGTAATTGGTTACAGCCTCATAAGATATTGTATATTCCAATGATTTTGTCACACACGCTATAAACTATCTAAACTATCACTTGTTCTACTGAGTAGTATTGGTAGTGGTCAGTGGTATTTTCTATATGATACTATTTTAACAATGGAATTATTTCTGAATAAGCAAGAAGGTAAACATGGTGGAACTGTACCAGAATAAATACATATGATAATGAAATACATGAAAGAATCACTAAATTCACACTTCGTACATAAAAATATACTTTTAATATTCTTGATGCATTTTAAATGTTCCTTATTCATTATTATTCTGTTGTCAAATATCGACTCGTGATGTGATTAATAATCGAGCAAGTGGTGTGTAAAAATTAATGAAATCATAAAAACAACCATGTTTTTATTGTAATTAAGTTTCACAGAATATTTCTGCAGTATAAATTAGTAAATATGACATCAAACTTCTAGTATCTTACTACTATTTATTTTCAAAACACTCTGGCAACTTACTTTTTAAACATCTTTTCCTACTGGGTGACGCGACGTGTTCAGTCTTGCACGTACATTTACCGCCACTGCATTCTGCTTCATCTATGTTGCAGTCGTTGTTGTGAATGCAGTCTAGTCCAACTTTCGTACCGACTATACCAGTTCTGTTTATACAAATTTTGCTGGAGTTACATATACAAAAACCATCCTCACCACATGTAGAGTCGGTGCCTAAATCGTAGCAATCATCGTTCCCTTTGCAAGGTGTCGCTATTGAAAAAAAAATTGTTATAGAAATTAACTAGAAGATAATTTTGGTCGGTACCATATTAAACAAAAATATATTTAAGGCAAGTTGGGTCAGGGCTATGCATTATATTTAGGCCACCCTTTATTAATGTTATTATTAGAGATACAAAATAAAGTTTCGAATAAAAGTTGTAAGGATGTAAATGACTCTTTTTAATAAGTTAAAAGTAGCGTGCAGAAGTTGAAGGGTACAAGAAGCTATAATACGGAACGTCTTGTTCCTTGCTGAAACAAAACAATAATCAAGATAAAAATACATTTTTCATGTGCTTAATACTAGAATTAAATATATCAACGCTGTCCTACACAGTTTTATAATAACGTAACATTGCGTATAATGGAGAATAATACACAGTATGCGCCAAAAGTACGGAATAAATTCAATAAAAACGAACCAATTATTTTTTGGGAAAAATCCTTGAACTGGTCGATTTTTAATTTAAAAAATCGAGTAATGACGTCATCGATTTTTTTTTTAAATGGAAACACCATATTTTTTTCCTTGATTCTGAAAGATCGTTTAATTCTCTATCAGACAGTTCTAAAATTCTGCCCTCTAACATAGGAAAGTTTTCGAGTAAATGACGATTGAATGTTAGAAAACGTAAATCAATTAAAATAAAGCAAAAACGTTATCAAGTTTAGTTTTTCGAATTCCATAGTTCTTTTATGGATCACGTAGGTGAAAATCTTTGCAAAGTGTCATTGTGACACCGACTTTCTAATAAGTATTGTAAGCGACATAGAAATTATTATTCAATTTAAAGTATTATGGCACATTTAACTCAAAGAATTGAAATTTTAATTCTTATCGGATGCGGGAATATGACTAGAACTCAGCAGGAAGTTTGCGATTTATTTAATGAAAAATATCCAGATCGCCCTATCAGCCAATCAACAGTCAGTAAGGTAGAGTCTAAATTTAGAGAAACTGGCAATGTTGTAAATATTCCAAAACCTGGACGTCCAAGCATTAATGAAAATCAGAAACAGAACATTTTCATAAGTATGGTGGATAATCCTCATAATTCTTCACGATTGGTTGCATTAAACAATAACACTAGTCAGAGCACAGTGCTACGTATCTTGAGGAAGGAAAAATATCATCCCTACAAAATTCAACTTGTGCAGGAACTCAATGAAGATGATCCCGATCGCCGCTTACACTTTTGCGAAATTCTAATGGATTTATGTCAAGGAAATAGAAATTTACACCGGCAAATACTTTTTTCAGATGAGGGTAAACCGTCAAACTTGCAGATATTGGAGTCGGGAAAATCCTCATTGGATGGCAGAGGCACATACCTAACACCCTCAGAAATTAAATGTGTGGGCTGGAATAGTTGACAACAGAATAGTAGGGCCTTTCTTCTTTGAAGGAACCCTTACAGGACAAAGATATTTAGAGTTTCTAGAAAATGACTCTGTTTTAGCCCTTGCAGTAATTTTTCCTAACGATAATGACCCTGACATTCCTGACGATACCATATGGTTTCAGCAAGACGGTGCACCTCCGCACTATACGCGCTCTGTACGAGATTTTTTGGACAACTGTTTTCTTGGGAGGTGGATCGGCAGACGCGGACCGCTAGAATGGCCTGCAAGATCGCCAGATCTTACACCTCTTGACTATTTTTTATGGGGATACTTGAAGTCAAAAGTGTACATTAATAAACCACGTAATTTAGAAGAACTTCAAAATCGCATTCGGGACGAAATACGCAGAGTTACCCCAGAAATCATTCATAATGTGCAAGAAGAATTTCTTCACAGACTTGCGCATTGTCAAGAAGTTGGTGGATGGCAATTCGAACATTTTATTTAAGTATAAAATTTAATCAATTGTATTTTATTTTACATACCTCAGAATTGTTACTTTTTTATGGATAAAATTTACGTTTTCTAACATTCAATCGTCATTTACTCGAAAACTTTCCTATGTAAGAGGGCAAAATTTTAGTACTGTCTGATAGAGAATTAAACGATCTTTCAGAATCAAGGAAAAAAATATGGTGTTGCCATTAAAAAAAATCGATGACGTCATTACTCGAAAACAAATGACATTTGAAAATCGCATTTTACGCTAAAATATGTATTTTTTAAATTAAAAATCGACCTATTCGAGGATTTTTCCCAAAAAATAATTGTTTCGTTTTTATTGAATTTAGTCCATACTTTTGGTGCATACTGTAATATATTGGTTCTAGCAGTTTTCATAAAGAATGTTTTACTACGACGAGTATTATTTGTGGGCACATTTAGATTCATTTTATATAGTAATTCACATCTAAAGTTAATAACGTTATGCAAGAAATAACAGATTGCATATGAAAACAGATAGCCAATGAATCAGTGATGATCACGCAGTAATAAATTGCTTGGGTACCCAATTGGAGGAGATATTTTATTTTTCAACTACAAAAATCTACGATAAAGTATTTCCAAACATTTTATATATGTAACATGATTAGGTGACCACACGATTGAACAATACTCCAATTTGAATCTAACAAATTAACTGTATATTAATTTCGCAGTATCAAGGTTGACAAAATCTCCGGAGTTTCGAGCAACAAAACCAACATGCAGTTGAAACCATCTTAGTAATATGGTGTAAATATTTTAATTTCTAATCAAAATGTACACCCAAATCTTTAACATATTCGGGTCTAACATGTAGGATGTTGTTAATATCATAAGAAAAATTCAAAATATTCTTCTTTAAGGTATAGCTTAATGTAATACACTTGCAAACATTCAAAGGCAGTCTGTGTTCTAAACACCATAAATTAAGTATATCAATACTTCTCTGCAAATTAATACAATCCTGAATACTCTCAATTTCTAAATATATTTTCATGTCATCAGCATACAACAAATGGGGCACATCCAAGCAATCAACAACGGTATTAATAAATTTATTAATTAGGACAGGTATCAAAATAGTCCTCTGGGGAACCTTCGATAAAACAAGAAAAGTTGCCGTATTAAAGCTTTTATAACATACATACTATAATCGATCGAAAATAAGACTGAAACAACATCAGCACGCTCGGTGAAAGACCACAATTGTCTAATTCATGAAGTAAAATATTATGCGGCAGTTGATCACAGGCTTTAGAGAAATCCGTATATATTACGTCAACCTGCCCATAATCATCCAAGACTTCGGATATACAGGGTGTTAAAAAAAGAGTGTAAAATATTTCAGGAGGTAATAGTATGAACCAAAATAAGCAGAAAAGTCTTAATAAACATGGGTCCGCAAAGTAACGGTTGCAGAGATATGGACCACTATTCGTTTTTCAAACATTTTATTTTATTAAGAATAAACCGACAAAGGAAGCTTTTAACAAACAAAAAACAAAGTTACAGAAGATGTTCAAAGTGCCCTCTGTCCATTTCCAAGCAGGCACGACATCTTCGTCTCAACGATATTCGAACTCTTTCGAAAGCACCCTCCTTGGTTTGGATTTCTTGACACTTTTGATTAATCCGTAGCTGCAACTCTTCCAGGCTATTTACAGGAATGCAATACACTAATATCTTCAAATATCTCCAAACAAAGAAATCTAGAGGGTTCAGATCAGGCGATCTTAGAGGCCATAAAACAGGTCCGGCCCTTTCTACCCTTCTATGTGGAAAAATTTGGTGTAAATGCTCTCTAACAGCCATGGAAAAAATGAGCTGGAGCACCATCATGCTGAAACCACATTTGTTGCCTCTGATTCCAAGGAATGTCTTCCAAAAACTCATACTGTGTGTTCTGTAGAAAGTTAAGGTAAGCAGCGCCTGTTAATCGGTTTGGTAAAACAACAGGACCTAGAAACCTGTCACCTACAATACCCATCCAAATATTTAATGAAAAACGTGCCTGATGTCCAGATTCTATTAGAGCATGAGGATTTTCTACTGTTTTAGAAAGGTATTTTAAGCTAATATAAATCAAATCTCCTACAATTCCTATCAATTAAGTCATATGTATGTTCTCTGATACCAAACATCTAGGTATGCTAATGAACAATTCTACAGACAAAGCTCTATTCACTAATTATCTATAGAAAATAATTTACTAACCTTCTAATGAAACACTCTATAAATATATAACTTCACTTTTTGGCAGTGGGAACACGACAAATTCAACCACAATAGATGAGATCTGACCTATTTCTGCATTTTTAGGATTGCTTCTTCAGGTGGTCTCCTTTAAGTTAAATCAAATATCTAACAATAAAAATTATTATAAAAATTGAAATTATTTGAAGTTAAATATCGACAATGACAAAAAGTTTGGTATCAGAGAACATAGATATGACTTCATTGATAGGAATTGTAGATTTGATTTATATTAGCTTAAAATACCTTTCTAAAACAGTAAAAAATGTTACAAAAGCTAATAGTAAGGAATATATGGGTAGATATTGTGGGTGTAATTCAACGCAGGTTGGGGCTTTTGTCCACTGAGTAGTTAGTTTCGCACAATATTATTAATACCTAAAAATATATGAGGATTTTCGTCAGCCCAAATATGCGTATTGTGAAAATTAAACACTCCATTTCTTGTGAACCCCGCCTCATCAGTAAAAAGAATGTTTGCAAGAAAACAAGGGTCTTCAGCATCATGACGTAGAAACCAGCGACAAAAAACCAAACGTGCTTGATGATCATTTATTGGATTTAAGGCCTGTACTCGTTGCACATGGTATGGATAAAGCAGTTGCTCGTGAAGGATTCTCCAAACAAGAGGACCACTAATTCCTGCCTCGGCTGATATTCCCCGCACATTCGTACCTGGATTCTACTCTACCAGTGCTAGAATTTCTTCTTCTACTCTAGCAGTGGATACCGACCTTAGTCTTCCGGATAAATGGCACTGTTTGCTCAAGGAACCGGTATCACGCAATCTTTGGTGAATTCTTCCAAACATGCGTTGTGAAGGAATCTGGCGATTTGGATATGCGTCAACATAAAGACGTCGCGTTTCGGTGGCGTTCCCATTAGCACGACCATACATAAAACACATCTCTGTTAATTCTGCGTTAAAGTAACCAGCCATAGCGAAAGACAACTTGTGCACTGAGAACAACTGTCAAATACGTACTGTTTATTTCACTAAACATCAATCAACTATTTTAAGAAAATACACAACGTTTTTGCAAAATAAAAAAGGGGATAAAAAACATAAAACATTCCATATCTTCGCAACCGTTACTTTGCGAACCCATGTTTATTGAGACTTTCTGCTTATTTTATTTCATACTATTACCTCCTTAAATATTTTACGCTCTTTTTTAACACCCTGAATAATTTAACTATAACTCAAAAACTTTACTAAAGTTATTAATGATTGTGTTTAACTTTGTCGCAATATCTTCCGTTTTCTATATAATCTGATTGCTTTGCAGAACTCTCAAATTCACCTGGAATCCACAAACTTTGCATTCATAACGGACGAGGCCTAAGGTGTATTATTATAAACAAGAAAGTTTAGAAATCACGAAGAAAGGTTGGCACTTTAATTAGTGCCTTTTTAAGTATTGTTTTTCATACAGGCAATACTTTTGCCGTAAATTAATTATTAATCAAGAAATATAATTCTTAACTGCTCAGGGTCTTTTTTTATTGCCAGTTGTTCTTTTGGAATTGTTCACTCAAGTTGAATGCAAATTCTCAAGTTCTAAAAATTCTTTTCCGTGTATAAGTTTACAATGTTCTCTATATACATTTTGTGATAATGCAGCAGTATAGCTTGATCAAACCATATCAAAATATACATTCAATGTTTCATTAGAACACATGTTTTATAATTATTTTCAATTTCTCATCTATGAAACACATATCCATCCGTACTGATATTATCACGATCCGAAATCAATTTTAATTTTCTACCCAACCTTTTCCCCTTCTGTGTTTTTACCATAAACAATAAGAAAAGCACACGTTGGAAGATATTTTATTTTTTAAGGTTAGGATATTGAGAATTGCGAACTCATAACTAGTATCTGTTCTGAACTTAAGATTTATCTTATCAGAACAGTTTTAGAAAAAACGTGGACATGACCAGATAGATCCAGAATTCTTTAAAGTGTTAACCACAACCGACCTTATGTCTGCATATTTTTACCACCTTGTGCTGTAATCATAAATATAAATAGACGGTATAATTAAATTGCGAGCCTAATCGGAGAAAAACAATTAAAGGAGAATAACCTCTATTTAACTTTAGTCATCATTCCGTTTAGGGAACCGCTCCACAAAATATCTAATTAATTCGTCTAGGTGACAACGACAGTATTTCATAACCTTATAGGTATATCATATTTATGTTGCAAATATGCGTACACGGGAAAATCCGCCATATATTATTTTTAATGTCTAGACTAGCATGAAGTATTATTATAGACTTCTTATATAAATTGAAAACGATAAAGGAATATGGAAAATATTTAGTAAGATAAATTATTACATTCTTCGATTAGAGAAGGTTCCATCAATGAAATTGTTGAGTTGGTTGCTGAACATAAATACTTCGTATAATTTATTTGAGAAGTTCGACATTGTTGATTTTATGCAGTTAGTTTGCTGTTGTTTATAAAAATATTGTTTAAAGAACATCCTAAAGTTTTAAAGATTCTTTTGATATATTTCCGTTAATTCAACATTTTTGAATACTTTATCAACGTTGTTTTTTTAATTTATAACTTTTAAAAAAATAAGTTACAACTAATTACAGAATGCAGTATTAAAACTTAATATTTATTAAATATGATATATTTATTAAAAACGACTCTTGGTAAATTAAATGTAAATGTAAATATAGCATTGCAAGTTGGCAAATTTTTAAGAAGGGAATAACTAAGTAACTAATGCCAATTATTTTTTTACTGTTTTAGAAACGTATTTTAAGCTAATATAAATCAAATCTCCTAAAATTCCTATCAATGAAGTCATATGTATGTTCTCTGATACCAAACATCTAGGTATGCTAATGAACAATTCCACAGACAAAGCTCTATTCAATAATTATCTAAAGAAAATAATCTAATTTACTCACTCTATAAAAATCTAACTTCACTTTTTTGGCAGTGGGAACACGACAAATTCAACCACAATAGATGAGATCTGACCTATTTCTGCATTTTTAGGATTGCTTCTTCAGGTGGTCTCCTTTAAGTTGAATCAAATATCTAACTCGTGTTCCCACTGCCAAAAAAGTGAAGTAAATTAGATTATTTTCTTTAGATAATTATTGAATAGAGCTTTGTCTGCGGAATTGTTCATTAGCATACCTAGATGTTTGGTATCAGAGAACATACATATGACTTCATTGATAGGAATTGTAGGAGATTTGATTTATATGACCTTTAAATGCCTTTCTAAAACAGTAAAAAAATGTTACAAAAGCTAATAATAAGGAATATATGGGTAGATATTGTGGGAGTAATTCAACGCAGGTTGGGGCTTTTGTCCACTGAGTAGTTAGTTTCACAGAATATTATTAATACCTAAAAATATATAATGCCAATTAGTCAGCAAATATTTATCAAACATAATTTGACTCCTAAAGAAGAATGTAATAGAATAGGTAGAATAGAATTTTAAACTGGATCACAATTGTATAGGAACCAAATGCATGTCTTCAGAAGCATTTTATAACCATTACTTGGAAGTAAGCAGTACATTATTTAGTTTGTTTTTCATTTTTGAGATATCTCGAAAATCACTTCATATACATATAACCAACATTTAACTAACATATTTTGGCAAAATTTCGAAGTGTAAGTACACATTTACATTACTAATCTTCTACGTTTTTATAACATTGTAGTAATTGATTAAACGTTTTGGGTTGAAAGTTTAACGTTTATTTTTAGTTAAGAGTTTAGTTAAAAGCAAAGAGACTGAAGTGAACAATAGAAAATTACGTTTATTTTATAACGTTTGTGTAATGTGTAATACACGTAAAATATAAACTAATGACCACTATGTCCTTCGATACTTGGATTCTTCCATTGACTAGATAGAAGCTTGGAATCGGTAGGTATATGTCTGGTACCTGTACTCTCGACCTGGTTGCTTGCTATAGGTTTTTCTAGCGTAAATGGACTACTGGTCGGAGTATTAGACCTCAGAGTAGTTGTTTTACTAATTCCTATATATCTAATCATCACACAATTAGTGAATTATAACCATAATTTGAAAAATTTTACCAGAACAACTTTTATTTGTATTGATGAATATATTATATAAAACGTGACGTGAAAGGATTTATAAACGTTAATAAAACTATAAATAAAACGTTTTCCACAAACGTTTATTGACTGTTTAATTTATGTTATTTGAACGTAGCTTAATGGTATTTAATAAACGTTTCTTTTTAGTTAAAAGTAACTTTTCCTTGCGCGACATTCTTTCGTTGTTTCAATCTTTGATTTTCAACCAATTTTAAATGATTTTTAAACGTATGTCCATTAGGAATCCATTGAATCATTAATATAGGTGTTTTTATTGTTACTGGTTTCTTCTAATGTGAGATTTAAGTTGTTGGCGAAATAATTTGAAGGAGCATTGTATAAATAATTTGATTTAAGCATTTTAATAATACATAATATCAATTTTTAAAATTTAATGTTAATGAAAGTCATTTAACATACAACTATATAATATAAACTGGTAAATATTCATTGTATGAACATTTTTAAACTGTAATTATAAAATTAACATAAACTCATATTTATGTTTTCTTCATGAAATAGATTGTTTTATTTATTTCACCAAAAGACATGTTCATTTTTTATTTAAATTAAGAACATGACATCTCAACAATGACAACTTTTTCGATTTTATTCATAATTTCTTCAAATTTAAATCAATTTCAAAAAACAACACCGTTGTAGCACCAGAGCTTTGAAATGATATAAGGGGATGAACAGATCAAGAGGTTAGATTGCCAGAAAATGTTTCCCCTTCAAACAAAAATCGACCTGTCTCAGAAAATTTTATTTTTTGTGCTTTTCAAATTATTAGAGATGGTAAGTTTTCAAATGAACGCCCTGTACACAACTTAATATTTTCACTTCTACACCAAAATGATGTAAAGTAAATCTTAAAGTAAACTGCTAACCTGCTCCTTTACCCACAGATTTGTAATGAATAATATTATTAAAAATATGATTTAAGTAATGCAGATTTATAATTTTATTCAAATTATAATAAACTTTTCAATAACAATAAAATAAATATTCTTATTCACCTTTAAGCACTTGTAGGAAGATTAGGTGCTATGAAATTTTATAATTTTTGTCAATTTTCTTGTATAATTTGTTATTGCATTAAAATATTGTATTGTTTAATCTAATACTGTGATGTAACTCGTAAAGATGAGCAATGAATTTTTCAAAAGCAATTAATGATATTAACTCGCGTAGGTGTTTCTTAGTGTTATTCTTTAATAGAAAGTACAAAAAATATATTAAAATAAAGATTTAGGATATTATAACGTTATTACCTGTTTAAAACAAAATTTGGTCATTTTTCCAATTTCAGAGACATGTTTTTTATTAATTATATAAAATAAGAATGAAAATTCATTGATTTATGTACGTGACTCCATCAGTTGAATTACATAATTTTATCTATATAGTTTAAGTTACAAAAAGTTATTAATAATTGTTAAATCTTTAAGTACCTTTACTAAATTTTACCAAACCTGTAAACAGTGAAAAAGCTTTAATTTGAAATTTTACCTACTTTCATCGACATCGATAAAACTGAATATTTATGAAAAACCACACAAATTCGTTGTCATCTACTGAAAATATTCCTTCACATAAGTTTAAAAATCTATCATTTATTGTCACTCAACATTTATTTTACGTGGGAAAATAATTTAATTACTAAAGCTAAGTTCCACTCACCGCTGTATTTGTGGTCTGTAACAAATATCTTTGAAGTGTTTACAAATACAATAAAAACTAACACAAACACAAGGGATACTTCCAACACGGTCATTATGCGTTTCTTAGTAAATCTATAATCACAGATCAAAAACACATTTAGCCGTTAGACACTAGGGATACAAGTATACAGTATTCACAGAAACCGTTCAGGCGTTTTTAACCATCGCATTTTTTTTCAATCGGTAAAAAATCCCTTATTTAAAATATGCTACACTAGGAAAAACAAAAAATGTTACGATATCATATTTTTACAAAAATTTTAAGAACATATATACAACAATTCTTTTTCAAATAGTTTAATTAGATAATCTATCAATAAGAATAAATAAATATAAGAATTGTTACTTGACAATAAATATACTACGTGACGAAGAAAGATAGACACCTATATATGTTCATTAGATTTTTATAATTTTTTTTACATAGATTCAGGGCCACTTATTGAATGGTTATATTTTCAGCAAGATCAGAGAACCTGCAAAAATTGGTTCAATAGTGTGTTGAGAACCTACGACGCTCCTTGATGCGCCTGGTCTCAGATCTAATATGGTTGTCGACAAGTTCTTGAGGTATCTCATTCCAAGCTGACTGAACTTCATGAGTAAGAGCTTCTAAAATATGTATGTGATATTGTAAACGCAGCAATTTGCGGCCAATCATGTCCCAGATATGCTCTATAGATGACAGATCTGGCAATCTTAATGGCCAGGGTAAACGGCTATTGTTGGTCCGGATCTCTGTCAAATTGTGGATCGCGTCACGTCTCTTCTAACCCTTGCACGACCATCGGGCATCCACAGGCAGAAACAGAATTCGTCACTAAAGATCACCTGATTTTATTCATGATCCCACTATACACCATTGTAAGCGGTTATACTCTCGACAAGAATTCAGATGACAAACGAACAAATGAATAATTTATTATATTTACATCAAAATATTTAATAAACTACAATTGAGAGTAATAAAACTATATACTACACTAAAAGTTTGCATTATATATTGCACTAAATTGCAAAAAACGTTGACAATAAAAACAAGTGTGTAACGTCAGCCATGACGTAAGACGTCTGAATTCTTGCCGCAACTATAGCTTGACGTTGGCGAGTGAGCGGCAGCACCCAATGTGGACGATAAGACAAGAGACCGAAACTTCGTATTCGGCGATATACTGTACACATCCCGACCATCCCTCATGTTTTTCAAACCACTGATTTGTAATAGTTTGGGTGCTGCTAAATCGGTCTCTGAAAGCTAAAAGCCGCAATCGATGATCTTTACACTCTATGGTTCCTCTACGACGGCTGATTCTTACTCTGTGTCGCTAGTCTTTCAGAATCCACGCCTGGTACACCGTACTGTGGTACGTAAGGATCGGTTAGTCCTTCTATAAATTTCTCTCCATAGAACATAGCCAGCGACCTGTAGTATATGATCAAAAAGTAACGGCGTTGGCATATTTAACATCTTTAAAAAATTATCTTTACCAAATTTCCCTGCAATATATACATATATTCTGATTTTTTAAAGGTATGGCTATGACTTTTTTAAATTATATATAATAATAATATATACCTTTTTTCAGAACATACACAAGTATTACAAATTAGTAAGTCAAACCGTTGGCTAAAAATTTGGTTGGCATATATTTTTATCTTAAGTTGGCACTGTGTAATTTTGATTCAAAATATCAAAGCACGAACGGGGGAAAGTGGGTAGTACCCACGTACCTCCCATACCTCTCATTTCCATTTTATTCAGTAAACTGAAATAAACAAAACGGCATAGCTAATAACAAACAGTAAGAAAACAAAAATTTAAATCCATTAAACTTCATTTGGGGCTCTTTTAATAAGAAAGTAACGAATACTTTAAAAAATATGTGGTTTCAGGCTAAAGTGCTCTCCACCTTGTATAATTCGTTCCCTTAGCTGTTGTTCAGTTAATGTTGGAACTATATAAATCATATCTTTTATAAAACCCCAGAAGCTAGTCCAACGGGTTGAGGTCGGGACATCAACGTCCATTTAACAGGTGCAAGCAATCCACCGATTAGGATTAAATGGTTATGTTTTCGGTAATGCTTAGTACCGTAATACGGACGAACATCCTCAAACCTCATATTTTGACAAACCGCCAGAGGTAAATCATCAAGTGTCCATGAAAGAATTTTGTAAAAGAAATGTAAATTCATTTTATAAAAGATTTATGGACTCTGTTATTATAGATCCAGAGCATGTATTCGTGAAGATAGTACTCATATTGAACACTTAGTTTAATTGGGATAACTTTTCTTAGTGTTTGTTGTTAGTTGTGTCGTTTTGTTTATTTCAATTTACTGAATAAAATGAGAATAACCCCATAATAGGTTAATAAACCTGACTCAACCAAAAAATTTGCTCTCTCACTTAATTTAAAATAAAAATGTGTGCCAAATTTCAAACAATTGTCTATAAAATCACCGGATCTATCAGTAAATAAATCGTTTTAAAAGTTTTTATTTTGACAATGTATTTTGATAAGTTCCAAGATGAAGAGTAGCATAATATGTGATTAGCGGCTTGACATACTAATTTATAACATTCTGTATATTTTAATATATACCTACTTCTTGTATTAGGTTTTATAAGTAAGTACCTATTATTTATTAATTACAGAACTATTCTTAATTGATTTATTAGTTTATATAAACCTATTTTTAAAAACTGTTTGATGATATTTTTACTACTTTTTAATGCCTTCTGTGTATTCATTATAGAACCCCCGTCTGACGTATCTCATATTTCATATAATCCCTAAAATAAACTTTTTCCTGTATCTAATTTTTATTTACTCTATTTTATGAAAGGGATCGTATTTTACGGGTAGGTATTAATTTTTATGTTGAGGAGTTTGAGGACGGTTAGAGATAATTGATTAAGTAGGATCATCAATTTAAAGGACCTCACACACGTTTAGCTTATTATTAAAGATTACCATGACTACATAAAATGTGTCTAACTACTTTTCTTTTATATAATTGGCCTTTTTTTATTTTTCAACGCTATGTGTTAAAATTGAAGAAATCTTTACCTTTTTGACATTGAGGAATATTTTCTTATACATAAAACCGATCCGCTAAGCTTTATATTTTTATGGGGTTTTCTAAAAATGTAATATCTCGTAAACGTAAATGTCGTAACAAATGAAGATACATATTGAAACAAAATTTTATATGCGCAGTACATGAGGTAATATTTGTTCAAAAACTATGACACATTGCTGGAAAAATATATTTTTTGATATTCACTTTTATTTTGACATTTTTTCAAAACCTTTAATATTTCTGCACAAATTTGCAATTTGTAAATATGATATTTACATTTAGAGACCTACTCGTACTTATAGAACATACTTTTTCATAGGTTTTACAAAATGTGTTTAAAGGGCTGTATCAAAATGTACTTTTCATACATTTTCTGACCATATTTTTTATCTTCTTAAATATTCCTATATTGTAAACAATCTCTTTTTTTAATCTTTTTTACAATGAGTAGTTAGTTTCACACAATATTATTAATACCTAAAAATATATAAAAACTTTTACATAAAAGGTGAACATTTTTCAAGTAGGTATTGTCATATTTAATTCATTGACAGGATGTCACTTTTTGTCATTGTCGATATTTAACTTCAAATAATTTTAATTTTTATAATAATTTTTATAGTTAGATATTTGATTCAACTTAAAGGAGACCACCTGAAGAAGCAAAGCAGGAATTGTTCATTAACATACCTAGATGTTTGGTATCAGAGAACATACATACGACTTCATTGATAGGAATTGTAGGAGATTTGATTTATATTAGCTTAAAATACCTTTCTAAAACAGTAAGAAAACATAATTTCAAATTAAAAAAATACTTACTATCCAAAACTACTCCTTAATCATAAGTGATTGAATAAGTGGTAACAAAAAATTAATTATCCTAATATCATATAGGTACTTACCCATGAACCCATTATTCAAAAGTATCTGAAAGACATTTAAAAAAAAAGATTATTATTTCTTCCCTCTTATTATTGAGTTTTGAACAAAAATGTATGTAAAATAGTTCCCTTATTTTTTAACGTGTTATTACGGTACATTATGGACCACCATGTATTATATAAGTAATTATCAGGGAATTAATATAAAATAAATAAAATATTTACAAAATCTTCTATCATTTAATCCTGTCCCTATTAATAATTATTATCAATATTCCAATAGTGTGGCTCGAATGTTGAACTCACTAAAAGCCTATAAATAAGAGTATTAAAAAATATCAATACCTATTGTTCAATTTCAAATTTAGGTAGGTAATAATAAATAATTGGTTTTAATATCAGCAATAGTTTATTAAATAAATAATAATACGTACATAATACAACAAAATATAAAAATACCAAAATAATATATCTTATTTATGCTACTGATTGGAACCTAAAAACAATGAAATTAGGTCTGAACAAGTTTCATATTAATAGCTTCACTTACATTGGATAATATTGATTATTTAAAGAAAGTCTAAACTTTAAACATGTCTAAGTTTAATCTATTATAGTTATTAATATAATAATAATGCTATTAATAATAATAATAACCTAATATGACCACGAAGCAGATAGTCAAGAAAGAAAATGAAAAAGTTTAAATCATTCCCAATAATGACTAGAAATATATCACTATATCTTAAATTTTGATATAAAGTAAAAAATTACCAAGACATAATAATTGTTACCCATTTTACAAAGTAATTTAATGTAGGCATGTACGAGTACAAAATTCACGCGCCTACTCTTATTAATTTTGTCATCGTCTTTGTAAGTATTTTGAAACACAAGTCTGAAAAGTTATAGTGGAATAAATTTAGATTCCATTATATAATTATTTGTAACATGTAATGTAAAAAAAATCTAATACTCTTATATTAATAAAATAAAATTAAATACTTATAGAAGTAGGTATACTTAGCAAAATAAAATAGGGAAATATTTCATGAATCACGGTAGGCATGTACAATGCTGAATATGCAACTGACAAACTTTTACAAGAAATAACTCGAAATGGTATGTGTGTAACACGTGATCTTTATCTACCAATAAGAACATTAAATTCGTACATAACGTTTAACGGCATTATAATTGACACGTGTAATAAACGGCAATTCGCTTCCTTATTTGATCGAATGATTATAACGTATAATACACGTTTTAATTGTACTGTTTTTTAACACTTGTGAGCCTTATTAAAAAATAGTTACTATAAAGTTATTTGTATATTTAAGTATCTATATATATCTTTTTATTAAATTATAGTGTATAAAGTTTACTTTGGATTGGTATTGTTCCGAAATATTTATAAAGTGCAAAACGTTTATGATACGTTTTGTAAGCATTGCTAATGCCTGTTACTTTAAAACGTTAGAAACACGTTTTTGTTCAATGTCAATATATTAATCAGTTGACACAGACGTTATATAAAGATTTAAATAAATAATTTTATTTAAATATTTTAAATAACGTTCATCTAACGTTACAAAAGGTTTGCCTACATTTTTTGTTAAAAAAGTACGTATTTTAAATGTTAAGTTAGACCGTTACTTTTCTAACCATAATATAATGGTTGATTTTGTAACGTAACACGAATTATGGTACGTTGACAATACGTTTAAATAATGTATGTGTGTTTACTGGGTGGTATGCCGTTCCCAATACTTCCTCTGGTAAATATTCGTCTTCACTTTCCGACGTCACTTCGAATTAATCACTCTTAGGATATGAATTACAATATATAATTTTAATTCTGTTTTTTGTTTTCAAACAACTAATTTTTATTGTTTATTGGGTTGCTATCTTGATTCAGATATGGTTCAAACGATTTCAAATATAAATTAAATTGTTGTACACAACACAATTGTTTTATTTTATTGTAGTTTTCGAAAAAATATTGTTTGCATCTCCAACGAGAAATGCTTTTGTATTGCCTAATGGATATAACTTCCATTCTTGAACGCCAAAGTACCATTTCGCGTTCTAGATACAAAATTAAATATAATATAATTTTAAAAACGGTATGATATTAAAATTTTACTTTAATCTTTTTATACGAGGATTTTTTTAATTTGTGAATGAAAAATTTGAAAACTTGATGTTTTTTTATATACAGAACATGGTCTAAACTGCAATTTCCATTTCTATTAATAACTAATATTATTCTAATGCATTATTATTTGAAAACCTAATAATACTTAATATTCCTGTTGTCTGTCACAAAGCAGTTTTTTCATGGCACACTTTGCAAACCATGTTGTACTACTATGGTAGTTTCATTTTAGAGTATGTTCCCTCCTATCGATATTTCTTAAGAGTACCTACATTTTTCGCAAAAAGCATCGCGTTTTCACATGTTTCGTTCAGAAATTAAATAAATTTACGTATAAATAAATTAAAGTGAACTTTACCCTGAATCAAGCTATTTTCTCACCCTTGTATAAATTTTGAAATGTTTTCTATTGTATTGCGGATCAAATAGTTCAATATCTGATAAGAATTACATGCTCTTTTTAAAATATTTAATAAAAAGTATTTTAGGTGCCACCCCTTTCAGAGGCTCTCTTCCCTTTTTCAGGGACTTTCGTCATCTTTTGACTTGTTCTACATGTACTGAAATTTCGAATACTCATTTTAAAAACATAGTGTATAAGAAAATATCAAATTTGGGCGATAAAAATATTTCTTTCCAATTTTATTCTAAAATTAGTTAATATTTTGGAGCAAGGAGCATTTTCCTCTTTCATTAATTCATTAAATATATTCAACTCAGAAACAATTCTTAATAAAAAAAATGTCTGTATAATTCCTTTTTAGTACTATTTAAAGTACGTACAATTAAAAATTATTACCGCGCAGTTTAGTAATTACAGAACCAGTCAACCAGAGGCAGGTAATAAATATAATGAATTCCATACATTGATTAAAGAGTGACTAAAAGAGTAGCAGGTACCATCCTAATGAAGATTAAACCAGGTGGCGTTGACATAAGCTTTTGAAACTTATTACACCTCATAATAAACACATTAAAAAGCAATTAGTAGATAACGAAATTTGTGTGCCACGAGACACAAACTTCGTATTTGTATTTAAAAACCAAATTAATGGAATTAAATTGAAGAAAATGGAATAAAGATAATTTCATTGATTTCTTTGTTTAAAGAAATTAGTACATCTTTAAGGTGATAATAACATTCAACTACTGCAAAACTTACTAATGCGTATACTACGTGACAAAGATAGCTAAACCATTTCAATCCATTTTATTTGGATAATTTTTGCATATTTACTTTTCTCAGTGAAAGTAAAAAATTATAAAATTTCCAGGTTTATCTGTCAATTTTTTTTGGAGTTTGCATAGGTCGTACTTTAACAAGGTAGCATTACGTTTTAAAAATTTCTGCTCACATTTGTGTTACACGCATTGTAAAACTTGTTGTAAACGACATTTTTTACAACTGATTATGCCTAGAGTACGTACATTTCGTCAGATTAGTGACTTTGAGAGGGGGCGGACTGTTAGGTTGCGCGAAGCAGGTTAGTCAGTGGGACAAATTAATATAAAAATATATTATGTAGAGAATATTAAAAATAAATATTTTTTACAAATTGACTTGAATATTGTTAATTTAATATCATGTTTTGAAAAAAAGCTGCAGAAATTCAATAAAATTTCATTGGGCATTGAAAATCAATATGTAGATTAGAAAAAAATCGGGACTCTTGTCTGCATTATTGGAAAGTGTGGAAAATAATATGAAATCAAGTAGTAAAAATTCAAGTCAAGTAGAAATAGTTTAGTTAAATAGTCAAATGTTATCAAAGCTTGGTTCTAGTAGCTGTACCTACTTGAACTTATGAATTCTTATAATAGTGAGTTAATGATAAAATATAGATACTATTGAAACCCAATATATGAAATAATTTAAATAAAATATTATCACTAATTCCAATCCAATTTCAAGTTCATCATATTAATAATAGTTATAAAGTCTTCTGAAGCTGTTATATTGACACCAAAAATAGTTTATCTATAGTTTTTGTATTTAAAAGCAGAATATATCACTTACTGACTTAGATGTAGTACTGAAAGTCAATGTCAGAAAGTATGCATTTCTTTAGCATTTATCCTTTGATAAACACTGCTAATGTAAACCTATAAATCGACATAAACTGAAACCACATACAAATTATAACAAAATTAGAGTAATAAATACCTACAGTGTCATAAAGTCACAACTTAAATAGATTAAAGAGTACCACCGCCGTTGCATTCATGTGATGACAGCTTTTAATTCAGATGTGTTCATAAAGCTCACTGCATTTTCTAACGACTCTTAGTGTTCTTTCAAATATACAAGTTTAGAAAGTGCAAACGCTCCCTCCGGTCTACAATAAAAAAGAAAGAAATAAACTCTTGCTTTAAGACAAAGAAAAAAATAACGTTCAATTTTGCCAGTCTGTGAGTATGTCTGTTTGCTTGATACTTTGTTCATTCCATTTCCGTTGTTATCACAAACAGAAATCAAACAAAATGAGATAGATATAACATTAGAATATAAATGGAAGTGCACATGCCCACCGTCCATTAATATTCTAATAAATAGGTCCACTGTTCATATCACCTCTTTTTACTGTCTATCAACCCAATATCGATGCCCGACTTGCCGGAGATTTGTTGTTTAACTTTGAATTTTCAGCAATGGGTGTGGAAGATTTGATTTTATGAAGTAGGTAAGGATTTGAGATCCTCCCAATGCAAGTGAATAGTGTAGTAGTGTAATCATACATCTCAAAAATCATAATATTGCTAGAAATAATGTATATACAATGTGTCTCACTTTTCATGAAGCCACCCTGGTATCTCGCTCACCTGATACCCGAATACTTTGAAACTTTCGTGGTGAATATATACCTATAATGTGAGTCTTTAGACGTAGTTATATTTGATTATAGTCAGAGGCGTCCGATTCTAAAATGGAGAAAGGGGGTCAATTTTTCAAAAAAAAAAAAAAAAGGATTAGCGATTTTAAAAGAGCTAGTAAGATATTCTTAATCAGCACCTTTAGAAACCCCCTTGTACAAGATTACAGCGTTGTGGGTTCATAGATGTTTGAGATATGGGTCGTTTTAACTTAAAATTATTTATTTATTTATTTATTTATTTAATCGTATCCAAACAGGCACATGCCCAGTTACTGGATACGGTAAAAAGTATAAATGTAGAAAAACAATACCATACAATAATATAACATAATGCACCTATCAAGCATACAAAACCTTAAATGTATCTTACATGTGAAGCAAGTTGGACATACATTATTGCTAAAAAAAACAGAAAAAAAAAATAGCAAAACAGAAACAAAACATAAACATAAACAAAAAGGATGTATTATTTATAAATAGCATTTTTTAACTGCTAAATGGTACAAAAAAAATATATCAACCGTAGTTTCTATGTTATTGTACTGCGAAATCATTTGATACAACGGCGATAACATCAGAACATTAGTGCGTGGCGTGGGTAAACATGCAACGATACTGCTGCTTGAGTTCCTGATAATAAAACCAAGGCACTTAAATGCAGAAGAAGTAACAGTTTCTATATGTTTTGTAAATGATAGTTTAGGATCGAAAATAACGCCAAGATCCTTTACATAACTAGGCCTGCAAAGAATAGAGTCACCTAATTTATATGCGAAAGTTAGAGGGCTTGTTTTCCTAGTAAATGTCATGACATTACATTTTGATGCATTTAAAGGTAAATTATTGCAAGAACACCAACTATCTACAGATTCTAACGCGCTTTGTAATTGTTGACAGTCACTTACGGTATCTATTTTACATAGCAACTTGAGGTCATCCATATTTATCCGCAAATAGTTCACACGTAATTCAGACGCAATAACATTCAAGAACATAACAAATAGAAGAGGCCCAAGCATCGAACCTTGAGGGACTCTAGGCATTTATCATAACAATAACCACGATACTGTATGAACTGATATCTATTTTGCAGGTAGGATTGGAACAAATGTAATAACGAATTAAAAAATCCAAACATATCCAGCTTGTGTAATAAAATATCGTGATCAAGTCTATCAAATGCCTTGGTAAAATCAGTGTATACTACGTCAACTTGACCACATTGGTCCAAGGACTCACTAATAAATTACAGAGTCTTACACACAAGGTTCGTCACGGTAAACCTCCCTTCCACAGAGATATATAATGAATTGTGTAGTAGTATTTCCAAGATTTTAGATAAATTACAGATAATGCCGATAGGTCTATAGTTTGATATTTTGGCTTTACTATTTTTTATGCACAGGACATATTCTTGAAATTTTCCACAAATCAGGGAAGCTAGCTGTTCTAAGTACCAGGTTAAAAATGGTTGTTAGCGGACTCGCAAGAGGTAGTGCCGGTATGAAATCTGGTCCCATTGTCAAATTAGGTTTAATTTGCTTTATCGCAGATTCAACTTCTAGTTGCTTAAAATTAATGATACTGATCAAATTGCTACAAGAATTAGGATGAACATGTAATCGATCGTTTGGACGAGTGAAGGATTCTGCAAACTTTTCTGTCAACAATTTCTTGCGGATCATCTAAATCTTTATTATTGTACGTAAGCGTCGATGGTATAGTTGAAACATTCATTTTCGCATTTAAAAAAGACCACCATTTCTTGGAGATGTCCTTCAGATCATATTCAAGAGATCGGAGATATACTTTATATGATACGTCTATGAATTTCAGACCGCAAGTTTTTGTATCTGTGTAAAAAGTTAATATCACAGGTTTCTTGGTACATCTTAAATGCCCGACTCTTTTGTTTTATTTTAAATTAATTAAAAATTGTAATTTGTACATAGGTACATACATTTTTTATGTATTAACTTATTTACATTCAAGAATACATTGACACTTGCAATAACTTCTGTTTTCATGGCTTACTTAGGTTTTTATTGAAGATTGGTTAGAAAAATTTAGAATTTTTGCCTTATTAAAAAAATTATCATGTTGTTGTAAAATCATTTCATACCAGTACAATACATTATTCTGATCAAAAAATAAAGAATACATTTTTTTCATTTGAGAGCCTGTTTGTGATACAAATTATTTTAAGTTGAAAAAAATTGTTCTTCGGCGGCGCATAGCTCAAACACCTATGAATCCACAACAATATAATCTTGTACAAAGGGGTTTCTAAATGTGCTGATTAAGAATATCTTAAAAGTTCTTTTCAAAAAAAAATCGCTAGTACTTTTTTTTTAAATATTTACCCCCTTTCTCCTCTTGGAATCTTGGAATCGGCCGCCTCTGATTATAATCAAATATGGCTACGTCTAAAGACTCACTTTATAGGTATATATTCACCACCAAAGTTTCAAAGTATTCGGATATCAGGTGAGCGAGATACCAGGGTGGCTCCATGAAAAGTGGGACACATTGTACATACATATAAATAATATTGTCTGTTTAATAGTACAAAAACAAAACGATATTTTAGAAAATATATTTATTCATGTCACGTGGCCATCTCAAATATATATGTACATATACTTACATACATATAGCAATTCAATAAAATAGGTATATACAGTACAAAATATGAAATTATATACTGCAAATTAGAAATAGCATCTGTGTCATTTTTTTCAATTTTTTAGTTATTATGTTTTGTCTGTACATTGTTTGTGTCTCTCATTTTCTGGCACTGCTATTTATTAATTTAATTTATATATTTTCAATTTTAAATAATATTTATTATGTTTGTTTTTAGAACACCTTTACGATCTTTTGTTTATAATAATATATCATTTTATTATTTTTTTATGTGCATCAAATGAGTTTGATTTCTAGAATTACGATTATGTCATTCTTGTGCTTCTGTTGTTTATTTGCCAAAATTATAAAGAACAACTGAGGAAGATGCATCCCTGATGACTCTTAACGATAGCACAATAATTTGAATTATTCTTTTCTGTGCTGAATCTAAATTATTTAGACGAGTATTTTAAACATCTCGTCAACAAACGAAACCATATTTTATGTGTTTTTCCTAGACGAATATAATTATTTACAATTAATTTAACTACATACTACATCCATAAAAAAATATGAAAAGTTTACTATAACGTTTTAAGTATATTATATTTATATATTTAGTAGTTTACATCTAAAACTAAATATTTTCTATATATTAGAGTGAACTTCAAAGTTGTTATTAATATATATTTTACTTTATACGATATATCTGAAATGTAGTAGGTAATTTGTTATTTGAGGAAGTACGATAGCTAAACAATGTTTATAAAATTTATACTGCTTTCTGTCTATCAGATAGCTACCAAATAAGTTTAAAACTGTACCTCTGGCACCCACCTCCTTAAGGTTATTTAATATTTAGTAAGATATTATATGACATGATTCGGGAAATTAAATCCATAGTATACAAGAAATCATGTTTAAAAGAGTAATAGTTTTCTGACGATGAAATATGATTTCCTAAAGTATCATAACCTGCCATTCAGAAACAATTGGATCCATTATTAACACTTAACACTTCATAAAATAAATCATCCCCTGTTTCACCCGCAGAATCTCGAATGCTAGCAGTAAATTTAAAACACATAGATTATAATACGAACGATAATAAATAATTCTATCTGGTTTGTTACTTCACATTTCAATTGATAAAACACTTAAAAGAGCTTGATGAACGCTACTTCATTTAAAAAATCGTAATAAATTCATTAAAATGTGGTCGTTATCTGGCCATAAAGTATTTAATAATCTATAAGCTGCCTTTATGCCCCTTGTAGACCCATTAAGTTGATTCTAAATGTGTTGCAGTGATTTAAACTGCATGATTTATTTAACAGACAATCTGAGTAAAATGATGCCAGTTAAGGTATATAAATGAACAAACGTTCGTGACAAACAATTAAATGTTTAGTAAAGAAAACAAATTATATATATATACCTTAAACATATATCAAATTCAATATTTTAGAATTATATAAGTCCTTAATAATGAATGACGTCTTTACTCTGTATGTAAAGGTATTTAACCTAATATAAATGAATTTTCATATAATTCCTGTTTGAAGTCATATGTATGTATGATTCAAAATATCTAACAATCCATCTGAATTCTTTTTTTATAGACCAGAGATTTTAAATTAACAATCTAAATAAGTTACATACCTACCTTCCTGACCATTTCAATAATAATTGAGATAATTTACTGGGAATATACAGGTTGTCTCACATAAGAGGGCTACTTCCATGTATCTCGCTTAATATGCGAGACACGTCAAAATTCTTTAAATAGTTTTTGTTGCATTTTTGGAGGCCTATATGATCGTAAAAACAAATTTGAGATCCATGACCAACTTTATGAGTAATAACAACAAGTACCCAAACTTTAAGGTTGTCTAACTGTTTTATTTCAAGATATAGAGAAAACTTATTGGTAATAAATGTTGATTGCAAAATTGATACCTTTCACCTGATATAAACAGATTTTTTAAATATCGTATGTGGTTCGTTGCGCCCTCTAAGCGGATAAATTTTTTTCTATTGAAGCAGGCCACAAAAAATTACCTATTTTTCGTCTTCCATGCATTATCTTTTGCATTTATTACAATTTTTTCACTTTTAGTTTAAAAAATGTATCTAAATATTTTCGTGTTGCTCAAGATAATGTAGAACCTGTTTTAAGGACGTCAACTGCAAAAAAATAATAAACAGAATGTACTTTTTATGCAAAATATAGATTTTCTTACATTATTATTTTATTGGTTTTCACATTAGAAGCAATTGGGTCTTTAAAATTATTCTAACACAGACTTACGCTAAATGTTGCAAGCTATGAAAATAAATGTATTCAGTAAAATCACCATTTGTCAAACTGTTTGTTCTTGTTATACTTAGTATATATACTCAATAGTCATAATTTATACATAACCGTTAGTTTGAAAATTGTTAAAGTTCATTGTGGTTTGAAAAACTATCATTTTGAATGTGTTATAACCTGAGGAAGAGGATTACATATTAATTGAAATTCTCCATAGCGATTTTACGTTTGAGTTAAGATGCTCTTAATTCTCGAAACATTAATTTAATCGATTCAGTGATTTAGTTGAGTACTGAAATAAGCAGTGCTGAATTAGAAACAAATTTTATTTAAATTTAAACAGAAAAGGTAAGCTTAAAACTAGAAAATCCGAAAATATTAATAACATCAGCTAATATCTATAATTATCTTTGCAACGTTTGCTAATATAAACTTATCGATTTTACTATAAATGTTTTAAAAATTTGTTGATATAGTAAAATTTGTATTGCTTTAGTTAAAAATATGTTTTTTTTTGATGATGTGTAAAATTACGTAAAATTCGATGTCTTTTTATCGTACAGATTTACCTGCATCCCAGTAAATAACATATTTGAATCCTAATGAGACAAAAAAATGTTCTGATCAATATCAAATTTGGAAGAAACAGATTTACAAGAAATAATTGAAGAGCATCGATTACAAGGGCAATACAACAGTTGGACCTGTTTTCATTCCACCAAAACATAAATTCATTCGGTCCTCTAAGTTAGAGTTTGTTATTTATATTTATAATAAGAGAATAATCTAATGCTATAGTTTTAAATGATTAGGAATGAGTCAAAATTTGAATTACATTTTACAAGATTTCTCCATTACCCTTCCTTCTCCCCTCCAAAGCAAAACGCTGGATGCGCCACTACGTCCAATAATTTACAATTTAACTATTTGTGGTACATTGAGTACAATAAACAAGTATGTATAATATACTCCGTAAACAAAATAATGAATGAACGAGTTATTATTTTGTGTACTTGTTACATAAATATCTATTCCAGATTGGTTCATTTTACATAATTCTGTAATATCATAACACTGTTGTTAAAAATATTTCTAGTTCAGCCCGCATCTCAAAGAATTTATTATAAAATACAAACGATTTAGCCTCAGGTCACTACAGTCTTCCACCTTATTTCAAACAGTGTTTATATTTATTGTACGTAGTGTACGATTTTTTCAGTACCTATCACTATTAATAGCAAACAAAATCATTAGAACTCATTTGAGTGGCTATTTTTAAAGTTAAAAATGCAATACGTCGCCCTAGAGTTTTTTTAATTCTCATATAAAAAATATCATCAAAATAAAACTGTCGTCTTAAGTAAACTGAAATGACAGCTTATTTAGACTTATGTCTTTATGCCTATAAAGTAATATTTTTAGAACTTCAGTTATTTTAAAACTTCCATTTCAGTAAAGAATCATATTCAGTCAGAGAACGTGAAGCACTCGAAATATCTCTTTTCTATACTATTACATTTGTTTTACTTTTATAATACCGTAATAAAAAATTACAAAATTTATGATATTTTAATTTAACTCTTACGCCTTTATTCTAATTAAAAATATTTTTCTAATTTATTAAAGTACTTACAAACGCCTTTTTTCATAGACCGACGTCAAAACGTCTTACATAAATACAAAATAAATAATAACTTTAAAAAATTCTTTAATAAATAATATTTACATCATCCAGATTATGTTATTATCAACACATGTATGTAGGAACGCTAGCGACGATCTTACGCACATACAAAGTTTAATGCATTTTGAACTTGATAAGGCCATGAAATTGAAATATATTATGCATTTGCTATCTTCATAAAAATGATCCTTGTCAATGTTTACAAGTCAGCGATTTAGATACTCGTTAATGACGTCTACTGGTGACTTAAAAATAGTAAACACAAACATTTGCTTTAAGTTTATTTACAAATTTGTAAAACTCCAATAATAGTCAGGTTCAATAACCAAGTTTGCATCATTCTTGTTTTGTATATGCAACAAGCAGCTCTAATTAAATGCCGCAATCGAGGCCGTAATGCATAAAGCAAAACTCTCAGCACTGGCTTAGCTTCTTGGAAAATACAAAAACAAAGCAAATCGCTCCTGTGCTTAATATATTGAGCAAATTGTTTACAAACTATTCTTCTATACTAATTGAAATAGTTATATCTTGATGTGGTAACTTTATTGGTCGCTGACAATTTAAGAAAATTTAATTTTCAAAAGAAATGAAAAATTCATCATTCTAAAAAATACAGGATTACAGAATTGGCCAAGAATGGACAAATTATATTGTTGTGGGGACCAACCCGTACGTAAATAATGCACGGTTTTTGAGGAAAATGCAAGAAACTGTATTACAGTCAACCCCTGAACTCTTCCACTGATGTGTCATATTTCGTATAAGAGAAATTCCAGTATGCTCATTATTCTCTGGTTTAAATGGTAATTTGTTCTTTTAGTGAATACTGTAAATTTATAATTTTTGTGAAATAACTTAAGTTTAACAATTTATAAACAAAAAAATTAGAGAAACATATTGAAACACATGAGAACAAGTAAAATGTTATATTCACGCAGGTTCAGAAACATATTCTTGCAATATTTTATACAAACCTAAACTGAATCCACTTATTGCGGGCCATCCATTATTTTATTGACACACTATATACTTAGAATTCATGTGGAGTAATTTATATTCTTCATTCCATAAAGAACAATAGTACATCTTTTGCATTTGAGCTTGTGGCAAACTGCTTTACGCTGGAGCTTCATACTTCACACTTCTTTTAATTGTTGTTGGATGGCGAGTATTTTGTGGGTGGATATTTATATGAGTTTTGTTAAGAACACACCTTGCTCTTGTAGTTACAGCATGAATCGTTAAATGCAGATCGCTGAGGTTGTTCATGTTTTCATGTAAAAGTCATGATGTATTATATTTCTTAGATGTTTTCCTCCGATTGTTTTTTTTTGTTTGTTTGTTAAAATTTAAATAATTGGTAACGTAACTTGCGACTTTAGATACCTGAACTGCACATTAAAATTTAAGACGCCGTAGATTTTTATTAAAATGTTTACTTTGTAAACATATTTCAAGTTTCCTGTTAACTAATATTATAATATATATCTGTACAGGGTCATATTAGAATTGATTAAAATAACCTAATCGCTTTCCATTTATTGGACATTTTATATATATACAGGGTGAATCTTAAATAAGTACAAATATTTTAACCAGCAGTATAGTTTTGTGTGTAGAACACATAATTAATAGTTTTTTTACAAAAAAATCAGAAATAAAAAAGTGAAATTTTAAATAAATTTCGTAATTTTTCAGTAGAAAACTTGTTGAGGACCGCTGGCCTAGACCGACCCTTCATACTTTTATGAGTCATAGTGCTGCAGACTGAACGTGTGGTTCACAGTGTTGCCAGTATTACACAAATGTCTTTGCTTCAAGGAAGAAAAAATCTCAACTTTTAGCGAATTTTGTCAAGTGTAACATTTTATATTATTTTTTATTATCAAACTGTCATTGACTGTCATGACAGATTATCGGAAGCCCAAGTCAAACTTGTTAACCCCACATAATGCATGAAAATAGCAATAAAATTTGCTAAAAGTTGACATTTTTTCCATTTTAAATAAAAAACGCGTGCATAGTTTTTCGTTATTCTTCATAAAATAACTTAAGGAAATTGTGTTTTGTGTCCCTTTCTAACAGTGTACAATGACATTTAACTTGTGAAATGTGGATTACTGATTAAATAGTTAATTTAAACAGGTAAGCTTGTGTGCACGTTTATGTATAATTTTTGAACATTGGACATAGTAATATCACGTAATATCTTCCTAAATATTTTACGGCAGTATTGAACTTGCGGAAATTCATGTTTAATCGTTGAAGTATAGTAAGGTTAGTTCAGATGTTAAAATTTATGTTAATATTGCTGCGTATCATACTACATACCCAATTTTACTGTACTTATGCTTAAAACAAGTATTTTTAAAATAGAACTATTACGTTAAAGGAAACGTAATATTTATATTGGAGGAGATATGGCAACCTCGCAACAAATCATATGTTTCATTACGTTGTTGGATGAAAAATCAGCCAGCGGTCCTCAAAATGTGGGTATGTTTTTAAAAAATTAATATCTCCGTAAATATTAGAAATTTTTAAAAATGGCTTTCACTAGACTGATTTAAATGACGAACTACACCAGCAGTTAAAATATTTGTACTTATTTAAGATTCACCCTGTATATATATATGTATGTTTTTATATATTTTTAGGTATTAATAATATTGTGTGAAATTAACTACTCAGTGGACAAAAGCCCCAAGCGTTGAATTACACCCACAATATCTACCCATATATTCCTTATTATTAGCTTTTGTAACATTTCTTACTGAATTAGAAAGGTATTTTAAGCTAATATAAATCAAATATCCTACAATTCCTATCAATGAGGTCATATGTATGTTCTCTGATACCAAACATCTAGGTATGCTAATGAACAATTCCACAGACAAAGCTCTATTCAATAACTATCTAAAGAAATTAATCTAATTTACTAACCTGCTTTAATGAAACACTAAAAATATCTAACTTCACTTTTTGGCAGTGGGAATACGACAATTCAACCACAATAGATGAGATCTGACCTATTTCTGCATTTTTAGGATTGCTTCTTCAGGTGGCCTCCTTTAAATTGAATCAAATATCTAACTATAAAAATTATTATAAAAATTCAAATTATTTGAAGTTAAATATCGACAATGACAAAAAATGACAGCCTGTCAATGAATTAAATATGACAATACCTACTTGAATAATGTTCATCTTTTATGTAAAAGATTTTATATATTTTTAGGTATTAATAATATTGTGCGAAACTAACTACTCAGTGGACAAAAGCCCCAACCTGCGTTGAATTAGATATTGTGGGTGTAATTCAACGCAAGTAGGGGGTTTTGTCCACTGAGTAGTTAGTTTCACACAATATTATTAATACCTAAAAATATATAAAAACTTTTACATAAAAGGTGAACATTATTCAAGTAGGTCTTGTCATATTTAATTCATTGAGAGGCTGTCATTTTTTGTCATTGTCAATATTTAACTTCAAATAATTTTAGTTTTTCTAATAATTTTTATAGTTAGATATTTGATTCAATTTAAAGGAGGCCACCTGGAGAAGCAATCCTAAAAATGCAGAAATAGGTCAGATCTCATCTATTGTGGTTGAATTGTCGTATTCTCACTGCCAAAAAGTGAAGTTAGAGGTGTTTCATTAAAGCAGGTTAGTAAATTAGATTAATTTCTTTAGATAATTATTGAATAGAGCTTTGTCTGTGGAATTGTTCATTAGCATACCTAGATGTATGGTATTAGAGAACATACATATGACTTCATTGATAGGAATTGTAGGATATTTGATTTATATTAGCTTAAAATACCTTTCTAATTCAGTAAAAAATTGTATATATATACTCGCGTCAAGAATTCAGACGTCTTTATTGTCAATGTAATTTTCGATATTTGGTCGAGTTAAAAACAACAATTTTTTGAAATTTCGTGCAATATATAATGCAAACATTTAGTGTAGTAAATAGTTTTATTATTCTCAGTAGCAGTTTCTTAAATATTTTCTTAAAAATATAATGAATTATTCATTTGTTTGTATGACGTAAGTCGTCTGAATTCTTGACGCGAGTATATTAAAAGAAAACTTGGCCTTTTGAAATAATTATTTAGATCTTCTACTATTTAACAAAGCAGTACATGGACGGCAACTGTGCATTATCAACACACCAATGCTGTAATCCGTACGTATAACGTGTCAATACTACTTTGAACTCATAATGTCATGGCGATGAAGACTATGGCTCATTCCACGCACACTAAGAAAACATATTTTTCTTGGCTATTTCATTAGATGAAAAGGAGAAACAAATAAAAAGATATTGGATACTTAGGTGGATAACACAGTCCGGCACCTGGCCAGCAAAATATTCTACAGATATTCTGCCTATTGTGCTGTACAGGTAGGCAAAAGTACTGACGTGTGTTTAGCGCACACCGCACGACACAGATCATAAAAGTCTGTTCATGAAAGTATTAATATTATTTAATGAAGCATCGCACACTAGACCAGGACCAGCACGTATTGCCACCCGCAGCGACCGTCCATGCTTGGCCGCACTAGTCCTACCTAAGATATATTCTCACAAGTCACGGATTATTTTCAAATGGTTACAAATATTCGACCAAGTTGTAAATGTAACTTAAACCACATAAATGTTTCAAATTTACTTCCGTTCATAAAATTAAGTTTATTTATTATCCAGGTGATTGGGAGGAACCCCCAATATGCGAAAGGGGTATTTAGCGGGCAAAAGTGAACAAAAAAAGTATTTCAAACATTAGTTACTGAAATAGCAATGAAAGTATTTTTATTGCTATTTTTAGGAAAGCTGTCACTATTTGATATTATATTTTGAGTAGGTCATGTATTCTAAACCAAACTCACAGTAGTGATTATTAATTGTCACTTATACCACAGTCTATTATACAGTCCGGCGTCTTCACGTCAGCTCCTTTGATGTCGGGGTCCCAGATTTCGTTTTTTTTAGGCGACCAAAAGACGACTGCGCATTTAGCCGAGCACATTCGCACGCTCAAGGGGCACGGTGATTTGTCAAGAAATAGAATTTCTCTCACTTCGTCGTGTATATATGAATTTCATTGTTCATTGCGCATTTAGCCGCGATTTAGCCACACCCTCTGGAACCTTCACTCGACGAACTGTATAATAAACTATGCTTATACTTTGCGTTACATTTGTTTTGACGTTTGTGATTTAAACGCTTATTTTATAACTTTCGCATTTATTTTTGCATGTGCGTTCGATTAGTCGGTATTGTACACACATAATTTCGTAATACCTGCCACATTTAGTCGTAGAGGATATGCTGATAATATTTTTATCTATGGGTTATTGCAACGGTAGCGCTAATCGTGCAGTTGAATATCGACATCGCTTCTCGAACAGAGAGTGCATAGAAATGTATTCCAGACAATCTTCAACAATGCACGTGAAACTGGAAATTCTAAATATGGTAGAACGTAGCCTGGATATAAGTACAACGCGCATTGCAATCACAAAAATGGTTCAAAACCTTTCCATATTCAGAGCATCCAGAATCTTCAGGACGGTGATAATAATTTGCGGTTGCATTTTTGCAATTGGATAAACGCCAACCATGCACTTTACAAATACATTTTGTTCACTGATGAGGCACAATTCACTCGTGATGGAGTAAATAACTGTCACATTGAATATCGTTAGTCAGATGAAAATCCGCACGTCACGGTGGAAAGTAACTTTCAGCATCGGTTCAGCATTAACGTGTGATGTGGTATGATTAATAATCAATTTGACAGAGCTACTGGACGATGTTCCATTGGATATTAGGCAAAACATGTATTTTCAGTTTGATGGTGCTCCTGCCCATTTCAGTCGTGTTGTAATCAATTATCAACAATCGCTTTCCACAACGGTACTGGTACGGACGATGGTATATTTGAAAATTTAATTCATTAATTTCAGTTTATTAAATCTTTAAAAAATGTTATAATTTATAATACCTACAGAATAAATACTTTTCTCTACTGATGCATTATTAACTCGTGTAAAAATATTGTCATTGCTGTCTCAGTAACCATTGATATTCGACCATATGTTTATTAGGCTTTTTTGTTCAATTTTGCCCCCTGAATACCTCTTTCGAATATTGGGGGGTTCCTCCCAATTACCCTGGATAAGATATGTCTGATCTTAAAATTTGGGTCACCCAATGTACCTTATTTAGTTGAATATGATCAACATTTCTGAAATGGGAAGGTATAAATGATTTTACGATTAATAGGGCAATTATGTATAGATACTAATATACATATCCCTAAATAAATTAAAAACCATTACAAAAATATTTTTAAATTGCAACTCAGTGAGTTCTATAAATATTTATTAATTTCAAACGCCTCAGACTGTCATAAACTTACGAAAGTTATTAAACTGCAGCTTCTCGGCACTTAATGAACTTTATCGTGTAACCCAGTAAATATTTATTTATTCTTAAAACATAGTTTATTACGGCGAGACAGTTGTTTGGTTACTAGTTTATGTTTCCTTCAAATGCAAGCGATAGAAAGAGTAACTGCTATAAAGGATCTAGGTATAACAATTGATTCAAAACTAACTTATCAACAACATATTGGCAATATGGTTAAATCTGCTTATAAATCATTAGGGTTTCTGATAAGAGAAGCTAGGCAATTAAAAAATCTTAAAAGTATTATTATGTTGTACAATGCATTGGTGAGACCTAGGCTCGAGTATTGTTCTCTTTTGTGGCATGCACTGCCTAAGAAATATACGGAAAGCTGTGAAAAAGTTCAGAAAAAGTTTTTACGATTTTTATATTTTAAAAAATATAACAGGCCTCCTGATTATAATGTTGTTAGATCTGCACATTTACGGCATGAATTTGAAATTAACTCTCTTTTTAATCGTAGAATTATTGGTATATTACTTTTTGCATATAAAATAATAAATAACTTGTCAAATGATTCTCACATTCTCTCACTTTTAGAGTTTAACATTCCTCAAAAAAATACTAGATGTCGTCAGCTGCTGTTCGTACGTACGGTTAAGACTAATTACTATTTTCCTTTACTAGTATTAAATCGTTTTAAATTAAATTTTGCTTCCTCCAAATTTAATGTAGATTTTTTTCAACCTTCATTGATTAAATTTCAAGATATTGTTCGAAATATATTTAATTGTAATTATGTACCTTAGTTTTATCGCTCCCTTCTGTAAGTTTGTATACCATTATCATCAGTATTAATATATGTTATAGTGTCTTGTTTTTCTGTGTATCTTACCATGATTACTTATGTATCAAGATTACTATGTGCTTAATTGTTCCTTGTAATTAGGCTTTAACGCCTCTTTGGAATAAATAAATAAATAAATAAATAAATAAATAAATAAATAAATAAATAAATAAATAAATGTGCAAAAATAATATAGTATATTATATATTACTTGATATTAAAAGAAGAGCCACATCGATGACCTAGTGTAGTGTAGTGTAGTGTAGTTACGTATTTATGACTGACTGAAAAGAGATCAACAAATCATGTTCAGTTTGACAACAGAAAGATTGTTCAAATATTACGTTTTAATACATTCATTTTTTATCTGACAGGAAATCACACCTCGACGAGTTGGTAGATTAAAACCAACGAAAGCTTTCACCTTTCAATGCGAAGTAGTGTGAGAAAAACAAAGGGTTCATCAATGATCAAGTAACGCTGCTGTCATTAAAGAAACTACTTCGTAGTAGTAGAACTTTCATGGTACTGCGTTCCCAATTTGGTACTTTGCTGATAAATTATTTTTGACAGATATGTGATAATATAGGATAAAAAGGTATAATATGAGACCACCATTATATCCATAATTGTATTAGTTTTAAAGTCACGACCGACTAGATGAATACCAAACAATTGTTAATTTTAACAAGGCTTCGGTCAATTTTGGGAAAATTAATAAGTTAAGTCTAGTTTACTATACCGAGCTTTCGACAATGTTTATTGTCTTTTTCAAGGCTACAAAAGAACACAATAATTCAGTTTATACAATAAGTACTAAAGTAATTCACTGTTTAATTACAAAAAATGTTTTTTTTAATTTTACGTAATAAAAAACTACTTACTAGTAAGTTGAAGTTGAATATAAAATTTTACTGCTGGAGTGCATTTATACATTATTTATACTAAAGAGTATAATTGACATAATTAAATTATTTACTACATGGTTATTGTCTTACTAAATTTATTCCATTTACTTTTGAAACAATTTTATGTTATCAGGGTCAAAATATTTCTTATGGTGATTATTTCACACAAAATATATATAAAAAATAATAAGAATTTTGTACAAAACAGCTCAAAGTAGAAAATTTCATGATGTACCTAGTGTTCCAAATATTACATTATCTAAGTGCTAACTTAGGTATTCAACTATTAACAAATTATTCAAAAAATTTTTTATCTAACAACAATTTAGCAAATACCAAAAATTATTACAATAATTATTAACCAAAACAACCGAAAACAAAATGAAAAATGTGTAGCTAACTTTAAATAGTTGAAAAAACCAGTGAGTTATCTATATATCATCACTCAGCATCATTAACAACTGCAATAAATTATTTTATATAAATAGATTTTAATTTAGACTAAAAAAACATGTTAAACTGAATCAGTCACTGAAATTGTCTCCACCACTATTATGATTATTAAATTCATGGGTAAGTACAAAGGAATATATAGAACTGAGATCAGATACTTTTTTAATCATACAATTTTGATCGTTACTAACCTCAACAATTTCAAGAAACAACCGTTTAGTTATATTTTTCCCCCTATGCAAAACTCTTACATCATCAAAATTCATATGGTGTCCTGAATCTAAAACATACTAACAAGGAATATTATACACCGCATGGGTTCTCTTGAGAATACTGTCGTTATCTTTTAATTTACTGTAAAGATTACTTATGGACCTAACACTTTTTTGAGCAAGTTTTAAAATCATATAATTTGCAAAGAGTTGCGATGGGAAGATTGTAGCACATAATCGTTCAAATCTTGCAGTTACAGCATACCAGTTGAATTGAGTGTGCCTTTATTCAGTTAAAATATTATATTTGTGCAAATACAATTAAGTTAAATTTGTAAAGTAAGAATATTTGTAAGAATATGTATTGGATTTTTTAATGTGGGAGTTTTGCTAACAAACGATTGCAAATAGTTATTACTTTAAATCATCAGTCTGCGGTAATTAATTTTGTATGCTTTGTTGATAACTCCTAATTAATTAATAAAAACTAGTTTATAAAAATGTCCGTCATAAATTGTAAGCCATTTGTTATACCATGTGCGTCTTGTCAGAGAAACAGTGTATCTAAATATGGACGAAAATATTTAAAGGGTGATTTTTTTAGTGAAAATTAGGGAGGAAGAGGGGTTCTGAATATAATATTAAAGAAAACTCTCAACTCAAAATTAACGTCCCTAAGAAAATAGAGAAAAATTCTGTTTTATTTTTTTGTACAGAGTGTCCCAAACTTGATATTATGATCCTACTATGAGGATGCAAAAAAATTAAATAAAATTTGGGGCACGTGGTGTTAAATGGGATTAGATAAGCTCCATATTCAATCGAAAGTATTTTTTTATTTTCATGCTAATACACGGAGTATTATCTCTGGGATTTGACAGAAACGACTAATGACGTCATTAATTATATTTTTTTCAGAAACATATTCTTTTTTTCTGTTAAAAAGCTCCCTTTTTTCTCGTATTTTTTATTAGAGAAATGTTTCTGTATTACTTCTCGTTTAAAAGTTATATGCAATATCATCCTAAAGAGTCTTAAAAGAAATACTACCTAAAAATCACATTAGCGGTTGAAGGATCAAGTAGTCGTTGGAAAATAATTGAACTCATTGCAAGTGTTTGTGATTTTTTCTTTCAAATGGTTAATATCTCGCGAAGGTGTTTTATAAACCTTATTTGTTAAAATCTCCATACAAAAAATCAAAGGATGTAAGATCTGGTGACTAGCCACTGATAGCAATTCATTTATCATGAAAAGTGTTTTCTAAACATTGCTGGACCTGGTCTTCTGGGATTGAGCTCCGTCATGAAACCATAGGTTTCTCCTTAGCTGCAAAAGCACATTTTCCAGAAGTGCAGGAAGTTCTTCTTCTAGGAAATTAGTTAGTTAGTTACTCACGCTGATCGATGTATGCTTATAAAAATAAGGTCCAATTAAATTCCTACCGATGATGTCGCACCATACATTTACTCCAAAATAACCTTGGTTTTGGACTGGATTTAAAATGTGGGCATTTTCGTTGGACCAGTAGTGTTTGTTGCTTCTGTTTGGCAAACCATTACTGACAAACCGACTTTCATCCGTTCAAAAGACGTGTCGAAAAAGGTTCTGATCAACAGTTTCTACAGTTACTACAAGTTGAGCTATAAAATTAAGTCTGTTTTTAATATGACGATCATTCAAATACTCCAAATTGTTAATTTTGTAGTCATGATACCTAATTGGTCTTTAAAAATCGTTGAAAGGTTGATTTATCCAAATTCAATTCCCGACTAGCCTGCCGTGTAGAATTTCATAGATTTTGTTGAAAACACTGTAACAATCTATTTGCATTAACATTGTTTCTTACCCTTCGGTCAATTATTTGATTCTTCCGAACAGAAAATGCCACTTCATTTCGTAGCAAAGTCGCCTGCAATATTATAAAGGTTCCATCATCAGGAATGAGGCACTCTGGATAAAGGTATCGATATAACTCTATGGCTCGTTTTCGTGAATTAGCAACATATCATGAGATGAACGAGAAAACATTTTGTAAGCACAAAAATCATACGTTTGACATTCGTATTGAGTAATGACAAGTATTTTATGACATTTACGTATGCACTTTAAACAACGAAATCCAATTATTTTGCACCGACTACTTGATCCTTCCACCGCTAATGTGATTTTTAGGGTGGTATTTCTTGTTTTAATCGGGAAGTAATAGGTATAAAAAAATTTCTCTATAAAAGTTTATTAGAAACTTTACTTTAGTTAGCATTTAGTTTTAGCATTCACTGTAACATATACATATCTTATCTAAATAGAAATCTAATAAATCATATTTAATATTTCATTAGAGGAAATAGGTATTTATTTATCTTGCATCTAAAGGAAAGATTTAGATAATAGTTTTAGAGTTGAGACTTAATGAGTTTTCTTTAGAAACATGTCAATAGCTGAATAATTCAGAGCATTGTGTCTAAACTATACATTTTTTTAGTGTATATGTAAAGAATATATCAGAATACCTTTAAACTATGATAGACCTTGTCGAAATCCCATCAAAAATAGATTAATATGCAGTAAATAGTCGATCGCAAAGATTAGAATGTCTTTAAACTATAGTAATAGAATGTTTACCTCAGACTGCTGTTGGTGTCACATGTTTCAAGCGTCCCCACCATTTCATTAATAATAACTAATAATTTATTCATTTGAAACTTGAATGTTTCATCTTTACTTTGGTTTACTTCTTTTTTCCAAGTATAATCTAGAATATTCACTTTTCTTTCAACAAATTTGTATTTTAAAGGCGCCGTAATTCAAATAGTGTTTTCTACAAATGTAAATCATTTTAGACATTTAAGAACTGAATAATATAGAGCTTAAGGAATAACGGGAATGTTATTTCATGCCACCTGCGAATAATCAAAGGTGCCGAAGTGAAATGAATATATAACGGCAGAAAGTGGTTTAACCAACAAATTTTTAGGTACGGAAATCTTTTTTAAATTTAATATACAGGGTGTCCCAAAATAGAAGGCCGTACCATTAACCACATATTCTTTGGACAAAAATATTGCGATTTTTCTTATACCATTTTTTATTTGGGCGTCCCTGTTTCAATATACAGGGTGTTAAAGTTGCATTTTAAAAAACTATTTTTGTTAATAATTCCATTGTTTTGTAAGATACAGACTTGAAATTTTGCACGTACTTTTATCTTATTCCGGCATACTTATCATGTAATTTTGGTGAAAAAAATCAAAAGGCGAATGGTGGTAATTGAGAAATGTAGTACCCTTTATCCCCTCCAATTATTTCTAAGTACGCCTATGCAGCTTTTTCTTAAAATGTCAAACGTAGAATTTTCTTTTGATCGTTTTATCTCTTTTATAATTTTTTGTTTAAATGCTTCGTTTTGGAGAAAGACGACATGTATTGATGGGTTACAAATGTCTTAGCAGCCGATGAATGTCAGGAAAAATAGTGAGCTTTCTTATCCCAACAGATCACATCCTAAAAGGAACGTTTTTTAAAATTTGGATTGACATCTTCCTGAAATCGGAAAGTTTATGGATCAGAAGTTCGGACTTTGCGGCCTACATAGAAAATTAGGCCCTTAACAAAAGGAACAAATCTTAGCACTGGTAGAAGAAGGACTAAGTACAAAGATTATTTCTCGACAAATAGAAAATTGTACAAAAATGGGTGTTCATCGGACTTTAAAAACCCAACTGTACCCGTATCGCATCCAACCCGTACAAAATATTCTTCCCCAAGATTTTTCTTCTAGGATGCACTTTAGTCGTTGGTTGTTAACACAGAATGATGCAGGTACGGACTTCGTAAGAAAAATTCTATTCACGGATGAGGCAAGCTTTACAAGAAATGGATTGACAAACAATGGATTGGCATAACAGCCACGTATGGACTGATTTGAATCCCCATGCAACCATTGTAGCACACCATCAATCATCATTTTAAAATTTTCTGCAAAATGAATTTCGTGATGTTTTATATGATTTACCTGTTATCGTACGTCACGGTATGTGGATGCAGCTTGACGGTGCTCCACCCCATTATGGTAGAAAAGTCCGGCAGTATTTAAATCGGAAAGTTTATGGATCAGAAGTTCGGACTTTGCGGCCTACATAGAAAATTAGGCCCTTAACAAAAGGAACAAATCTTAGCACTGGTAGAAGAAGGACTAAGTACAAAGATTGTTTCTCGACAAATAGAAAATTGTACAAAAATGGGTGTTCATCGGACTTTAAAAACCCAACTGTACCCGTATCGCATCCAACCCGTACAAAATATTCTTCCCCAAGATTTTTCTTCTAGGATGCACTTTAGTCGTTGGTTGTTAACACAGAATGATGCAGGTACGGACTTCGTAAGAAAAATTCTATTCACGGATGAGGCAAGCTTTACAAGAAATGGATTGACAAACAATGGATTGGCATAACAGCCACGTATGGACTGATTTGAATCCCCATGCAACCATTGTAGCACACCTCAATCATCATTTTAAAATTTTCTGCAAAATGAATTTCGTGATGTTTTATATGATTTACCTGTTATCGTACGTCACGGTATGTGGATGCAGCTTGACGGTGCTCCACCCCATTATGGTAGAAAAGTCCGGCAGTATTTAAATAACCATTTATTTCCCAATCGTTGGATTGATCCAGGACAAGACGCACTTATTCAATGGCCACCACGATCTCCTGACCTTAATCCATTGTTTTTTTTTTGTGGAGTTATATGAAAGATATTGCTTATGCTGCAGAAATAAACGACATTAACCATCTCAGAGAGAGAATAGTAATGGCAGCTGGTAAACTTACGCAAAAGGAAAATATCTCTCAAAATATAAGGTTTTCACTACTAAAAAGGGCACGTACATGTGTTAATGAGGAGGGTGGGCAAGTAGAACGTTTGTTAAATTAGTAGTAATTAATTAATTACTTTATTTAATGTTATTTAGATAAAAAGTTATTGTTAATCGTTCATTATTACTATTACTAAATGAGACTATTATTTTTTGGTTGATAAGAGAACTGTATTACAGATTTTGATCCATATTATTTTTTCAATTCATACGTATTCCTCATTTTATAACATTTAGAATTATCCATTTTGTTTTAAATAGCAAATATTCATTCAGTAAGTATTACGATTTGCTAAGTTGCCAAGGTATTGTAATGATAGGTATATCCACAAAATTTTAGTTTCACTTAAAATAATAGTGAATTATAGATTTATGGGCACTACAAATTGTTTTTCTCCAGAACGGAGCATTTAAACAAAAAAATACAAAAGAGATAAAATGATCATCGGCTGCTAAGACATTTGTAACCCATCAATACATGTCGTCTTTCTCCAAACGAATCATTTAAACAAAAAATTATAAAAGAGATAAAATGATCAGAAGAAAATTCTACGTTTGATATTCCAAAAAAAAGCTGCATATGCGTACTAAGAAATAATTGTAGGGGACAAAGGGTACTGCTTCCCTCGGTACCTCCATTCGCCATTTGATTTTTTTTACCAAAATTACATGATAAGTATGCCGGAATAAGATAAAAGTACGTGCAAAATTTCAAGTCTGTATCTTACAAAACAATTTAATTATTAACAAAAATAGTTTTTTAAAATGCAACTTTAACACCCTGTATATTGAAACAAGGACGTCCAAATAAAAAATGGCATAAGGAAAGTCGCATTATTTTTATCCAAAGAATATGTGGTTAATGGTATGGCCTTCTATTTTGGGACACCCTGTATATGTAAGTATTTTTATAACATAAACTTACATAGTTTTGCATATAAAATTGTTCACTTTTATTTATAATTATGTGAAATTAATTGATAAAATGTGGGGTTACAATAGCAAAACAATATGTGTCTTACAAACGCTTTTTAAAAATAATTATTTATCCATGCCTGACTAAAAAGTCACAGATAAGAAGCATATATAGCCGTAAAAACCATTCAAAACTAGCGACCTCTATCGCGAAACGGTAGTAACGTTATGTTGAAAACGCGTCATTAGAGGTAGTTCTGATACTATGCGTTACTCACGGTGCCTACTGTCGGATTAGACAGAACAGAACAACTGAAGTTGTTCGTCGGTCACCTCACTTAGTGCATACTGATGAGAGCTAATAAGCTCGAAGCAGGTATATGTTTGGTGGGTCGCCGACGAATTACTTCAGCTGTTGCTAGAGGTTTTCCATTTGTAATTCAATGCTGGTCGGGGGATTAGCCCGCAGAGTAGTTGTTTCCTGAAATTCCGTGTTTGAAAACAAAAGAATTTTATTTTTGATATTACTTTTGTTCTATATGTTTTATATTTCGAGATTTGTGTACCTAAACACAAATTTGATCATTTTATGGAGAGAAATACGGCAATCTTCATTTTTTACTTCAGAAACGACTCTCGTTACTAAAATAAAAAGTAAATTCCTACCAAAAATTGCATTTATCTTGATACATTGTAGAAATGGAAGAGGAACAAGATATTAGTAGCTATATGTTGGCTGCATCGGCAAGTCTTCACAATCTAAATAATAATGTCCATTTGTAGTGAGAGGATATCCTACTCTATAAAATCAAATGTGGAAGATCCACACACATGGAACATATTAACTGACGAAACGAATCTCCGATTAGTCTACCATCGAAATTGAGTTGGTAGGCAGGATGAAGCACGTCGGTGGGAGGCAAACTTTAGGAATGAAAGGATGAAAAGAGGACCGACATACAAGAATATCATTAAACGCAGGGCGTGTACTTGTATTCCAAAACTATATCTATCGTAAATTTGTTTAGTTCTGTTTATATGATTAAGGGGGAACGAACAAAGTAATATAAAATAATCAGATATGTTCAGAGTCTGGTAATGCTGGAGCTGTTTGTTTATTTGTCTTAATACAAGAGTTCCATTTTTCTTATTGCAGGCCAGCTGTGAAATTTATCTGAATAATTTTGTATTACTTTCCCATATACCTCATCTATATTACTTACCTATAACGCAATATACAGACTGTATCACATAAGAGGGCCACTCCCATGTATCTCGCTTAATATGCGAGACACGTCAAAAATCTTTAATTATTTTTTGTTGCATTTTTGGAGGCCTTTATGCTCGTAAAAACAAATTTGAGATCCATGGCCAACTTTATGAGTAATAACCTAAAAAACCTGAAAAGTGCCTAAACTTTAAGCCTGTCTAACTTTTTTATTTTAAGAGATAGAGAAAACTTATTGGTAATAAATTTTTATTGCAAAATTGATGCCTTCCACCTGATATAAATAGATTTTTGAAATATCGTATGTAGTTCGCTGCGCCCTTTAGGCGGATAAAAAAAAATTTTATTGAAGCAGGCTACGGCCACAGAAAATTGCCTGTTTTTCCGTCGTTCGTGCAATTTACTACATGTTGCCCTTATCTTTCGTATTAATATTTTCGTGTTACTCAAGATAATGTAGAACCTGTTTTAAAGACGCCAATTGCAAAAAAATAATAAACAAAATGTACTTTTTTTATGCAAAATACAGATTTTCTTATAATATTATTTTATTACATTGTCTGTGTTAAAATAATTTTAAAGACCCAATTGTTTCTAATGTGAAAACTAATAAAATAATATTATAAGAAAATTTGTATTTTGCATAAAAAAGTACATTCTGTTTATTATTTTTTTTTGCAGTTGTCGTCTTTAAAACAGGTTCTACATTATCTTGAGCAACACGAAAATATTTAGGTACATTTTTTTTAACTTAAATTGAAAAAAATGTAATAAATACAAAAGATAAGGGCAACATGTAGTATATTGCATGAAAGACGAAAAAACAGGCAATTTTTTGTGGCCATAGCCTGCTTCAATAAAAAAAAAATATCCGGCTAGAGGGCGCAGCGAACCACATACGATTTTTCAAAAATCTGTTTATATCAGGTGGAAGGTATCAACTTTGCAATACAAATTTATTACTAGTAAGTTTTCTCTATCTCTTAAAATAAAAAAGTTAGACAGCCTTAAAGTTTGGGCACTTTACAGGTTTTTTTTGTTATTACTCATAAAGTTGGCCTTGGATCTCAAATTTGTTTTTACGAGCATAAAGGCCTCCAAAAATTCAACAAAAAACAATTAAAGATTTTTGACGTGTCTTGCATATTAAGCGAGATACCTGGGAGTGGCCCTCTTATGTGATACAGCCTGTATAATAATATTTTATTTAAATCAAAATTATATGTTTAGGTCTTCTCTAGCTGAAAATAACTTTTTATCTTTGGATAACACCAGCGGGAAACTGAATGTGATAAACATGTTTGTAATAGATGAAAATAAATTTGAAATATTTTCAATAATTGAAAATAGAAGAAAAAATAATAAATCCCTCATTATTTTTTTCAAAATGAGCTCTTTAACAAAGAAAGAGAAATGCAATTTTATTGTTACACCTTGTAAAAGTCTTATGATGCAATTGCACTTGTCATTTTTTTACTATAAACTCGTGTTACATTGAAATTTATTCAAAAACATTATTTTTGTGATAAAATCGTGAAGATATCTCATGAATTTCATCAACTACAGTGATCTATAACACATTTAAAACTAATGAAATATTTATGGAACCAATTAAAATTTTAAATCGTGAGCAGCGATCGAACATATTTTTTCTTAATTGATGGTGTTTCACGAAATTGTCACACCAATTAAATAGGATCTTTTGTATACATCTAATTTAAAACAACGTAAAAAATGTCACATAGGATGCCTAACAATTAAAGCAATCCATTAAAATGGCTTAAAATAGATTATATCTAGAGGAAATTTAGTGCAGAGTTTATTTCCCATGAATGTTACGTGCACGATGTTGTCGTACTTTTGCCATTTGTATGTTTACATAGCGAATGGTAATGGATGTAGCACAGACGCACCAGTTCTATAATACTACTAAATGCATTTATTACTATTTGTTCCGAGCAGTTAACTCACATAGTAGATATTACATCATATTTCAAAATAGGAATAAGAATGGAATAGAAAATACTACAATGTAAAAGTATTTAAAATAAAAACTTGAATACTTACGAATTTTAAATTCATAATATTTTATTAACACACTTACTAGACAATTGGGAAAGGAAAAAAGTATTCTAAAACTATGTAAGTAATTGAATATTGATATATTTATTTTATTAATAGTTGTAAATTAATTAATAATCTTAGAAGATCATATATCTGCCGCTTTTTCAAATTTAAATTGGTTGAAAATCAACAACATTTCAATATAATTTCCTTTCCTTTGTATTTTGTATACTGAGCTCTTCATCTCCCGAGTACTTAAAGGAGAAGCTAATATGTCGGAACACAGTACATAATCTGAATTTACGAAACCAAACATCACTAACTATGTTTCAGCGTTCATTTACATTTAACGCAGTTAAATTATATAATTCCTTAGATTTTAATATTAAAGGCATCGTGTCTGAAAAATCTTTTAAAAGATATTTAAAACAGTATTTGCTACTTTTGCAATAATAAATGTGATGTTGATCACTATTTGTTATTATATTTGTTTAGTTTTTCTCTGTTTCTGTTTTATCATAGGATTACTAGTGTATTAATTAAGTATAAGTATTAGTTAGGAGGGGTTAAGTTTGAATGGCCATTAGGCTAGACCTCTATCCATTGTAAATTTCTCTTTGTAGAACTTGCAATAAAGACGTTTTATTATTATTATTATTATTTAACCAAATATTTCCTCATATTACTTATGTAAACTAGTGTTTACTTGACGAAGAATCGCATTCTAGAAAGATAAATATGTACAAAAAAAATCCACCTAGCAGGTAATGGTTCTTATTAACGTAAAACCAAATTAAAATAACTCTAATTTTTTTCATCTCAGAGTACATGACACATGGCACATAAAAGGATTGCAAATTGTAAATTTTCCCTTTATATGAAATATACTTAATGATTTAGATACATCATGTCAACACTTCTTGTTGTAGATCCTTCGGGATGTGGCTTTGAGTGCCTCTAAAATCAGCTATCAATTAAGTATAAGTCAAATTTAAGTAACATATACACGAGCTTTATTTTTTCTATACCTGTGAGTCAGTTCCCAAAAGAGACCTAAAGCACCGTGGCCAAAGTCTGCTTATTGTGCTTCCCACCAGTTAATCATTCGTATAACAGATTTGTTCTTTACATAAAGCTCAAACATTGATATTTACCTCAATACCCTCGCATCTAAGAAAGGTTTATCAAGAAGACGAAATCTCAGGCGTGCTACGCCTTCGCATTCTGCCAGCATTGTACTCTCAGCATGCCTAATTCATGTTGTAGAAATATTTCTTCAATCAGCAATGTCCTGTTAAAAGTCCTGCGGTCTCTCTGAGATCTTGTTCATGTTCTTTTTGAACCCATTCTTCCTGTACCAGCTTTAGGGAACTGTAAGGAATGCCAAATACTGGCTCTGGTCCTAGGACGAATGCTTCAAATCCCTTTTTGCAAGTTCATCTGCTTCTTCATTTCCTTTAATTCTGTCATTTCTTGGCACCCAGCACAACCTAACTATATTAGTACTTGTCAGTTCATTTAGCAATTGTAAACAATCGTAAACGAATCTTGCATCTCATTCGAGTCGAAGAAGCCCCTTCCAAGAACCAGCCTGGAATATTGTGGAAAAGGATCCCATGCTATAACGTTTCTGCTACCTGGGTTCCACTCCAACTGCTCGTACTTTAGTTCCAGTTCCACTGTCTATTTTAGAACCATCTGTAAACCACACTACGGTCCATCTTTGCAGTGCATTTTATAATATATAAGTAAATCAATCAAATATATAAAGTAATTTTCTTTCTTTTCATAATATTAATAAATATGGTTAGGCAAACTCATATAAAGACCAGAATCATGACTGACGTGCTTATTCACTTGTACAGTCTGTTTGATCATAAAGGCGTAAGCTATAACTCCATTACCCATTTTTAAACACTCTGCATATATATTTTTATGGGGGTAAAAAAATAAAATAACTTTCAAAAACATGGCGGCTTAGTTTTACCAGGAAAATTGAGTCGCGCTTCTGTATACTTTATTTTGTTCTATAGGTTTTCCAGGTGTATGTATTTAATATACTGATGATCGGGACATTAGTCCGCAAAGTAGCTGTTTCCTAAAATTCCGATTTTGCAAAATAAAAAAAATCCGATCTGGTTGTCGCGTTGTTTTGGTTTCTTGACGATTCGAAACACACCTAGCTCTCATTTCAATAGGAACTACGAAACTGGAAATTGGTATTTATACATATATGATATGTGTGTATTAGTTCGTAAATCTAGAGGTTACGGAGAATATTTGAGATCAAGAAAATGACTATATATCTGGCAACAACCTATCTAGTCTGACACTGAAAAAAGTATGGGTTAATACCGTCCATCACATGTCATGCAAATAAGGACAGCCTCTGTCACGACTAGTTGTAAGATACACACGTACGATAAGCAATATACTCCAAAGAGCCTGGTGTATGGTGTATGTAGCATCCAGTAAATATTTGACAAAATAGAGCCATATTAGCACAAAGTTGAAAGCACGCAAGTGCCGCATAAAGAATGACAACAGTGTGACGTTAGTAGTTATGGAATACAGCACATGCGTGCAGAAAAACAATAGAAAAATGAATTCACGATTTACCAGAGTTAGTATTTAACGGTACTGAATTAAAATGTACTCTAGTGGCTTTCACCGAATATAAAAGACTATGCAGTTAATTTACCTGGATATGTTTTAATACGATCTGATCTAAGAGACAGAATAGATGCAGGAGTTTGTGTTCCCTTTCATACTAAACTGTTCTAAGCTTCTAATGTAACTCAATTAATAAATTGTGTTGATCCTAATGTAGAATGTCTGCTATTAAAAATCACATCAGATAAATTTATTTGTTTCCATATTTTAATTATTTATCGTGCTCCTGATGTCACCAGGGATGACTCCCAACTTTTATGTGAAAAAAAAAAATCTTTGAGTTCACAGCTTGATAACCTTCTTATTATTAGAGATTTTAACTTTCCCAATATTCCTTGGTCTTTACTCATTCCATCAGATAATAATAGTGCTGCTGCAGACTTTACCAATATGTTGTTGTCAACAGGTCTGACTCAACATATTACAGAAAAAACACGATTTTGAGTGAGTCGTTGGTCTATTTATAACTAACACTGATGATCTTTTTAGTTATCTTAGTTATTCACCCCCATTGGGCAAATCTGCTCATTGTTGCATTGGATTTACTAAGCAATTTTTTTTTTATGATTACCGCAAAACTAATGTATCAAAATTCAACTTCTTCGAGGCTGGTTATATATCAATGAATCATCATTTGGTTGAGGCGGATTGGTTCGAACACTATGCAAACAAAAATAACCCCGAAGATTTGTGGCATAGATGGTTGAATACTGTTAGAAATATCATACCTACATATACTCCTGTTTGTAAATATGCATCCAATTATAAAAATTAGTGACTTAATGGAGAATTGTTTAAAATATGTCAGAAAAACGGGCACTTTGGCAAAGATACAAACGATCCAATACTTCAGACGGCTATCACCTACATCGAAATTTCGCTAATAGACTAACAGGATAATTATGGCGTGCAAGGTCATTGTTTGAAAATCAGTTAATTGATAGAGGATCTAAAGTTTTTTATAAGTATACTCGTTCTCGACTAACAAGTAAAGTTTCTATACCACTGATTAAAAATACTTTGGGTAGTGTGTGTAGTGATAGCTGTGAAGTTGGTGAGGCTTTTGCTGATACTTTCTACAATTCGTTTACTTTAGATGCTAGCGATCAGCTTCCGCAGTTGGATAAAACATAAGAAATACCACTGTTGCAATTGCGACGTTGGGAATTTCAGTTGGCCATAACCTTATCGGCTACAAATCCGGCTTTGGCTTTATAATGCACTTTCGACTTCGCCTCATCCCGGAATATATCTTTCAGGCCTTATAGAGGCCATTTTTGGTCCCTGCGGCAAATTCCAGACGTGGAGGGTCATTTCTGAGCTCGGGATCGGATTCAGCGTCGAAAAATACATGAGAATATATCCTTAAAGTGTGGGGAAGTGACAATTAATTAATTCTATGTTGAGAGACTTTGTAGAAAACTGTGTGATGGTAAATATTCCGGTGTGGATATGCCCAACGGTTCAACAACAATTACTGCTGGTTAATGGAAAATAGCACGTTATAGCAGGAGCATTGGAAGAAAATTTTGCCAAAATTACTAGAACACACAAATGCAGAAGCTATAACAAAAATAGTCACCGACAGGTTTAAAGAATTGTGGAGTCGTGAAATGTGAAAGTGACGATTTTTTTAGTGAAGCAATGCGGATGCAGAAGACAATAGTCTAGACATGCCAAGCTACAGCTAAGCGACGAGATTTCGACGATGCGAGTCACTAGAAATGATATAACACCACTTCAATGTAAGTAAGTAACATATTTTTACATTTATACGCCTTAGTGTGGTCCTGATAAACCGCAAATGACGGGACAAGTTCCGAGGTCTACAGATAACAAATCAAGTAAACATAAAATTATAACAGTAAAAGAAACAATAAAGTGATTATTTAAAAAATATATTATGTATATCTATAAAATTTTGGAACGTGTTACTGCTGTTTATTATTGTGTTGGTCAATTTACTTAAATAATTGAAAAATAAATTTATACCTGGTTTAGCTCAAAGCATTGACTTAAAGTAATTAAAACTAACACTATATAATAATGATATTAAAATCAGTAAACAATATTTCACAAGTTACAGCTGTAACTGGCTGTCACAATAAGAAAATTTAATTATTAATATAAATTTGGATTTAAATCAAGTGCGTCTAGGTGTTACATGGCTCCCAATAGTTGCGCTGAGAAATAATATTAACGGATGGTCATGATTTCAGGTAAAATTCTAGATTTCTTCATTAGGAAAATACTAATTGTATGACATACGCCTCATTTGTAGTCAACAGTTAATTTTACGTATACACATGTATGAATGTTATCACTTTTCAATGATCGTTAAAAACGAATAAAATCTACCTTCGTTTTAACTACCAATGAAGACCATCTACCATTCAGTTTTACTCAATAGGGATTCTAATGTTCATTTAATATTCATTTTCAATGAATCGTTGACGATTAGGTAGGTATTGGTTGAAAATTACCTGTTGCAAGTTTTATAATGCAATGAATTTGTTAGTAGATAATCCCTCTCGCTTTTATTACCTTTTATAGTCTAAGATCCCACTATAAAACGACCTTCACCGAGCTGGTTAATGGATGAAAAGTATTTTATATCCAATTAAATATGTCAATAAATATATTGCAAATGGGTTGTCTAAAAAATTTCAGTCCAGAATATGATTAATTAACAATTAAAATTTTTATTTTTTTTTAAACATTTCACTGGTTTGGTTAATAGACAAATTCCATACCAATCGAAAGTAGAATATGTACACTTTAGGTTGACTATTTTTTTCCCGTCACAACTCTTGGGTAGGCAGGTATAAACAGCTATATCGATACTAGTTACTTGCACCGATGTGGTTAATTAATTAAAGTTAAATTAAAATAAAGATTATTTCATTACGAACACGGTGGTATAGGGTTGTCTGCAAAAAATCAGTCCTGAATTCCGGTTATCGAGTTTTAAAAAGTGAAATATTGCTGCGAGTGAATACGTGCGACAGAGAGGTCCCAGCGAACCATTCCATGCGATAGAAGAGTATACAGCATTTCAGCTGTGTGTGTTTCGTCCATACCGAAAATGAAGACGATCCGTTTATCCGTTTCTCCAAAAAATCGAATAAAGTCCGGGGGCGGCGGTATTATTATTAATCTGCCCCTAGGAACCCTTAACGCGAAGTACGTGTCTTTAAAATTTCGATTCGATCGGTTGGGAGATGGCTCCAGAGGCGGCATTCCACTTTCTAAAATTTTTTCAGTACATTACCGGATGCACCCCCGCGTTATCGGGAAGTATACGTACATAAAATTTGAGGTCGATCGGATTCGATTTGTGACCGTAAGATGTGCGGAATTTTTTTTTACCTCTAACGACGAACATAAGGCTAGGTAAACGGGGCTGTGGGACGGGATCGGAGGTTTCTCGAATAAAGGACCTATAACCCTCTACTCCGAACCGTATACGTTACTCTCCTAACTTTTTCATAACTGAGGGGTGGAGTCTCGAAGACACGACTTCGAGAAATCGATCTTTTCTGTTCCATTTCTAATACATATTCGAATGTTTTTTATGAAAATATGAAAAAATGCCTCTATAGAATTTTTTGTACAAACAATGGTTTACGAGTTGGGCGGTAAAATACCACCGCCCCCGGACTTTATTAGATTTTTTGGAGAAACGGATAAACGGATTGTCTTCATTTTCGGTATAGACTATTATTTTCTGGTAGTGACTTGAAATGATATTAACACGAAATTTGTCTAAAATCAGTGAAATTTACCGACATACCATTATTAGGGTCGAAAATGTTGTTTTATTGCCATTGAAGGGCGTTAAGGGTTCCTAGGGGCAGATTAATAATAATACCGCCGCCCCCGGATTTTATTCGATTTTTTGGAGAAACGGATAAACGGATCGTCTTCGTTTTCGGTATGGACGAACTACACACAGCTGCAATGCTGTGTACTCTTCTATCGCATGGATTGGTTCGCTGGGGAATATTTCACTTTTTAAAACTCGACAACCGGAATTCAGGACTGATTTTTCGCAGACAACTCTATATCACCGTGTTGGTAATGAAATAATCTTTATTTTAATTTAACTTACTTTAAGTTACTAGTATCGATTTACCTGTTTATACCTGCCTACCCAAGTGTTGTGACGGGGAAAAAATAGTCAACCTAACGTTTGCATATTCTATGGGTTTCATACTTTCGATTGGTATGGAATTTGTATATTAACCAAACCAGTTAAATGTTAAAAAAATTTAATTATTAATTAATCATATTCTGAACTGAAATTTTTTAGACAACCCATTTGCAATATATTTATTGACATATTTAATTGGATATAAAATACTTTTCATCCATTAACCAGGTTATTATTTTTTACGGAACTGTATATAAACAGCAAATTATTTAAACTTGTCCACCTACAACCCTAATTCAATATATAAGTATATAAATATTCCAGTGATAAAATATCACATATTTAACGTAGTCCTACCGAAAAAAGTAAATGGAAACGTTATCTAAAGCCGAAATATAATCCTAATAGTCCAAAGACTTTTAAATTTTCCAGTGGAACTTAATTATTGAGATATATGATAAAGAAGAAATTATCACTGTCAATCATTGTAAACGTCACAAAATATTTACATTATTAAAAATATAATAATTATGAACTTATCAAATGCATACTGGAATTGTATTACGTTACGAAATCAAAAAGAGAAAGACTCTTGTTTGCCCTCTGGGTGCGCTTTGAGCATACTCATCATTTGTCAATTAAAATGAAAAGATTTTATCAAATTTATATCAGTGCCCATCATTCTTGTCTATAATCACAACTTAACACAAATGGGATATTCCAACATTTAAATACCATTGTATGAGAAATAATCTGGTTTGTAGCTATATTTTTAAAATAAGTTCTACTACTAGGCACTCGATTGACTGATTTCGTGTAGAAAAAGTCGATTTTATTTCAATTTCCCTGCGTAAACTGTTTAACCAAGTAGCTAAAAATCAATGACTTGAATTGATTTATAAAGCAACTGGAGTGGTAAACCATACTTCTTTTTGCCCATAAAACAAATTTTTAAGACACCGTAATAGCCTCTACCGTGACAAAATGCCTCGAGGCTCGTTTATTACTAATTCTTCTCTGAGCTGCGGTTTTCTTCGAAAATATTAATGACCACGTATACCGACAATGCTTGCTTTAGTGTGCATTGAATGCAAAATTAAATCTTACATCCGCAGATCAAACAACAAATGAAAATGTCATTAATCCTATGGGCGTTTTCATAATATGTTATTTTTAATACTACAAAAATAAAATGTTAAATAGGTGTTGTTTCTCCATGTTACGTATACAGGATGTAACTGATTTTATCTTGATGGCTCTAAGAGTAGATATAGGAATCGGATATTAACAGTCATACACATTCACTATATCGAAACAGCCATATCCTTAATACATAATGTTTAAAGTTCTATTTGGTGGGTTTAACTCTCTGAATATGTTTTATACCAGGTACTGTATTTTAATACCATAACCATTTAAATTGATGTAATTAATCAACTGTTTGCAAATCGTTGTACTTATAGAGATGAAAATGTATTTAAGCAGTTGTCCATTCGGTCCAAAATAAGTAAAGTTGCAATTAATAACAATACTTTTGTAAATTTGTTTAAAATTTTATGAGGCGTTACATATTTACCTAACAACTGAATAAAATAAAACATTAATTATCTTCTGCAGCTCAAGAAATATACCTATCTACTTGATATACAATATATGAAGCTTTAAGCCGCGTACTCACTTGTAACAGAACCTCGTTGTGTAACTTCGTCTCGAACAGGGTCAAAGTAGGTCGTGATTCGCGTATCACGTTGGCAATATATTTCTCTTCAAACAGAATTTTGTTGCGTCGTGAACATATTGATGTTTCCATGTTGTGTGCAGTCTCATCAACTGTGTTAGGAAAAAGTTCCACATCCACACTTTGTATAACCGCATACCGTTCATCCTTTCTGATGTGACGCAGAAATACCAACAGATGTTGAGAATGGTGCCAACCTCAATGTGAACATTGCTGTTACGAGGTTACAGTGTCTCCAACACGGTATTGTTGAAGTTACGCAACGAGGTTTACGCGGCTTTACATAATATAGGTAGATTAGGCACGAAATACAGGTTGGTATCTACATATAACACATATATAAGATCGCGCACATTATGCCTGCACGGACCAGGACAGTCCGTACCTGCAAACTTGCACGACTTCGCACACTTGTTCAGCACGAACCAGTAACTCTTTCTACAGGTAGGAGTTGAGTGTAGTTCAGAAGATGAAAGCCAGGAAAATGAGTAAGTTTTGGGTTTACATTATCAATTAAAAGAGAAAGCTATATGGTGAATTTAACCACTTATTTTCTGAACTAGAGAGGGATCAACTAAATTATTACAGTATTTCTGAATGCCACAAACAATAATTTCTACCTCTTGGATTGTCCTTGCCTACATCACCAAAACACAATATTTCGGAGAGTAGTGTCATCTGGCTAAAGACTTGCAGTTTATTTAAGGTAGTTAAATAGAGGTTACTGATAAGCGAGGGTGCCCGACAGTTCAGCGTCACATGCACAAATTGACTAGTTTCAAACTATTCCCTGACTTTTGTGGCGACAAAATTTACGTCTGACTAGCGCGACCTGGCATGGAAATTGCAGGCCACCGAGACCATCTGCAGTGACGGTCGTTGCAGGTGACGATACATGCTGGTGCTGGTGTAGTGGGCAATGCTTCATTAAATAACATGGGAACCTACATAAGCAGGTTTTGCAGGTCCGTACTGTGCAGGTTCTTGCTGGTCCGAGCGCGATCTTTAAAGGTTTAGACAGCTGATATAGATACAATGGTTATTTTTGGACACAAATTGTCTAATCCAAATAGTAACATACGTAAATGTGTCGTAGACAAAGTCACAGTAGGTGAGTAGGTAGGCGTAAACCATTTATAACAGAACTTTAACTTAGTCGTCTAACTTCAACGTCTCCATGTGGATGGGACTCGCAGTATCTGAGTGAAGATGGGCGTTCGTGTCAATGATCGCAGGTATTTTGTCGGCAACATTTTACGCATGTTACAGTCTAATATGACTCTGCTTGCGAGGCAGTTACGAATTGATTTTCTGATGCGGTTGTGTTTACGCTGCTTAATAGCTTAATATGTTGGAGGTAAAAATTATTTCTGTATTCTGATATTTTCATGTTGTGCGCACCCTAGTCATTTGTGTTTGAAAAAGAGATTCAATGTTATATGACGTAACCGCAAGTGATGGAAACACTACGTATCTACCCATAGTCGCTGTGATGTTACATGATGAGGTTACAGGATCCCGTCTTCACAGTTGTGGTAAAGTTACAAGCTGAATTTCGTGACAAAGCTCTGTTAGAAATGTGTATATAAAAGCACAGTGTGGCAATAGCTATGCAGAATTGTAATTTATTCTGTAAGAGACCATCAGAAGGATGTAAACCAGAATATGTCATGGCTCTTTCCAAGGTAAAATCGTATTAAACTTAATTGAACTCCGGGTCGTAATGATGTATCAGGTAATGAGAAGGCTGGCATCTTGGCCAGACAAAGCTCAAGTAGTCAATTTGTGTGGAACCTGAACCAAAATTGAGGTTACCGCTATACTATCTTGCAAGATCCATTGATGATGGATCAAATAGTAATCAAAGTAAGATTTGTTGAAACGATCTGGTCGGCGTCAGGCTAGGCTTCTTATAGAGGCCCACGGGCTGATAAAAACCGAAATTTTATGATGCTAAGTAGAAGCAGCATTAGGATTGTCACGAGTCTCCTAACGATCACGGACATCTTAACAAATACTTTTATAGGATTGACTTAAGTGATACTGCGAGATGCAGGCTGCACAATAATTGTGTCTGTTTAATGGCTGCACAATAATTGTGTCTGTTTAATGGCAAAGAGGAATTTCAGGAGAGTCAGTGTCAGGCTGTGCCAGCGGCATGCACAGTGGGTCTTCAGACCTAAGTACTGAGTAATCTGTGCCGCTGCCTAAACAACAAAACAACAACTATCAACTATTTGAGAATAATTCCCTTGTAACAAAAGAGCCCGAGGAAATGTCTTTTGTCAAGATATGTTGTTTTGATGAAATATGTATCGAACATTTTCCACTCAGAATGCTTTGTGTTTTGCACTTAGGATTTTACCACTTGGAAAATTCACTCAACTATTTCTTAACTAAATATTTGACAAAATAGACTCTCAGAGGTATTAAAATGAAAAGATTTTTATTTTTTAGACGCCCTGTGTAATTTTACAATCTGATGCGTATGTCTCTTAAAGGAAGTTAGATTTGGCTGAAATATCTATATCAAACATCGCACAACCAACAACCTTATATCGTTGTATTCGCAAGGAAATATAATCCAACTATATAAAAAGATGCAAAGTGCTATTAAAAAGTTTATATATTTTGGCAAAGTTATGATGTTGATCTGTTTTATCTGACATAAAATTCTGTAATAGTAAGTCAAATTATTCTGCCACATCTTTTTTGACACTGTTTTAATCAGATCCTATCAAAATGTAAGAATGTTTTCTATTCCATAATGCAAAAATATTCAAGACGATCCATAAAAGAAAATAATTTATTTTCACACTTTTGCGATATTCATTTATTTTATTTAAATAGATTCATTTGATCTTACACTTCAGCAATAATCATATACTTTATTTAGATTTGTTGTCTCTAAATAACAGCTGCAGCCAGCAAAATCTCTATAAAAAAATGCATTGTACATACAATCATATCTGAGGCATATAACGAAACAGAGTTTAGTTTCATATCAACGTAAATTTCAACACGAAAAGTACGCTACCATTTAATATGCGATGTTGCAGTAATATAGAACGCTGGAATGATTTATCCAGTTAACGAAGTTCCCTATATTAAGCGATTGTCTCAGAGCTGAGGAAGCCCAGTAACCTCCATAAGGAAGTCTGAAACTAACTTAGAATTAATTATTATGGCATTAAACTTTTTTCATGACCTTCAGACTCTAAAAACCTATTATTCTTTGATCGTGCATGGAATTATGTAACATGGTCTATCCTATTAATCAATATTTTAATCGTTAGATATTACATGCATATAAGTTACCTATTTTATTTCTAATTTTAACATTGTAAAGAATATTTGAGAGAGAGAAATAATTAAATTAAATGAAAAAATAGTTACAAGCACGTAAAAATCTTTTAAGTTGCAGATTATTTTGTAGGCAACTATTATACTTGTAAATATGTCTTTAAACGCCAGTATTTTAATTATTCTTCCGTTATATATTCGATTCAGATGTAGGTAATAGCATGAATCAAGACCAGCAACCCTCATAAAGTAAAAATATCTTTCAGAACTACCGCCTTCGTATTTTCGTAATTTGTTTGGATTTATTTTTGTTATTTGTTTGACCGCCCAACAAATATTTTATTATGTATATGAAGCTTTTGCACGCTATCTATTTATACATCCGAAAAAATGTTTATAATGAGCCTTCCTGATCTCATTATTTATTGCAGAATATAATATAATTGCATTGTAAGAAAAATATATCTATATTATGTATCCTGCAAGGCAGTTTCTTAATCTGACACTTTATGATTATTTTATTCATACATATTATACAGGGTGATTCAGAACATACATACACTTCTGCACGGCACTAGAAACTGGTACATTTGTAAAACCTGACCTTGAACAAGGCAGAGCATACAGTCTGTGATCGGCACAGCGACAAAGTGTAATAAAAAATAAACGGACAAAAAATTGGAAGAAGTAAATAAAATTTTATAACACATATTTTATATCAGCGAATTTAATTGCTTTTGCCGGTATTGTCATTAAGGCACTCTCTAACATTTTGTCAAAAATGAGAGGGAGCACCATCATGCAAGAATCACATTCTGGGTTGGACATCCTAAAAGCACATCTTTTAGAAGTCCAGACAGATCATTTCGAAGGAACACGAGATACTGAATCCCATCTATTCGATTTGATAATATGAATAGTCCAGTCAAGCAATCATTGACAATCCCTGCCCAAACATTAAAGAACAAACTTTGTTCTAAATACAAAATTTTGAGCATTTTGATGCAGCAACCGCTCACAATATCTAATTCCTAGGGGATAACCCCTTCGTATTAATGCTTGGACATGCTGTACATGGTACGGATATTAATGAGCCTCGCGTATGATACACCACACTGTTGATTGGGGCATTCCTTGCACAACAATATCTAACATGGTTTCCTCAGCTGCTGCAAGTTTAAATAAAATAACAAGAAAATAGTCAATAAAATTTCCAGAAATTAAGCTCCTAGTACTGATGAAAATACTATTTTACTTTTCTGACTAAGAATAAAACTCTAGATATTGCGAAAAAGACTATACCATTTGAACTCGATTTCCTGGAAAGCCAATACGTAACAATTTCATAAATTGGTAAGACATCCTTTGTCAAATAAGTTATGAAAATTTAAAATATGTGAGAAATATTTCCAAATAAATAAATATTCATAGGTATACATTTTCTTTTTAAAATAGGGGGTACCGAAGGGAAAAGCACTGGGGTATTTTACTGTACAAGCTGTAGGTAATTAAAGGTATTTTTTGGGTATTTGTGTGTAATTATGGGTATTTTTTCGGAATTTTTGGGTATTTTGTGTATTTTTGGGTACTATCAAGGTAATAATGGGTATTTAGTGGGTATTACGAAGGTATTTATTGGGTATTTTTGGAGAAAATTAGTATTTTCCCGCCAATTCTTAAACACAATGGCGATGGCGCATGCGTTTTGATGATGGTGTTAGCCCGTGGATACATAGGATTAGGCAACAGTCTATCTTAGGCTAGCATAGTATAAGTCAGTGTAAAGAGTAAACTCGTGAAAGACGTGTTTGTCGGCTGTTGAATGACGAATCAATGTGCATTTCTTAAGGCTGGTTTTGCAGTGCCTGAATAAGCCGTAACCCATTTTTCTCCTTTATTTTCCGACAGAATAATTTCATTTTTTAACTGTAGTTCTATTTAACAGTTATCTATTACTTCCTCGCGTTAGAATTTTGATACTAAATTTAAAAATACAGCAAAAAAATTATTTTCGATTTTTGTTTCCCTTATAAGCGGAAATTCGGCCACGAGCAAGTTATAGATAGATATATTTTTTTAATGATTTTTCACGTTTGTCCCATTCCAATATATACAAAAATGACTGAGAAAAATGGGTCCAAATTTTCCAATAATTTCTTAAATTACCTGAAATTTTAAAAATTGATAAGGAGAAAATAAAATTTTCAATTTCGAGGAAATTTTATTTTTGAAGATTTAACTTCGGAATGGTTATGAAACGTGCGAAAGACTGTTCTGTAGGTATACAAAGTGTTGAAAAATTTGTTACCGTTAAAAAAACTTAATAAGCTTAAAAAAATTAAGAGAGCTAAAAACTTGTTTTTGGTAAAAACGTCTAACAAGGGTTCTTTAGAATAATAATTAACCAAAAAATGAAGGGTGTTTAAAAGACTGGGGTCTTTCCAATTTCTAAAAAACCCTAAAAATTAATGGAATAAAAAATTATTTTTATCAGATATAAAAACTAAACAACCTTTAAAAACTGAAAATGAATGAATTTAAAAAAATTGTAGATGAAACTTTTAACAAAGGTCTACTACATCACTAATTAACGAAAAAATACAGTTTATTTAAAAAAAACTGAACCAATCTCTTAAAACCCTCAAAATAATAAAATTTGAAATAAGGTTTAGATTAAACTTTTAACAAGGATCTATTACAACACTAATTAATAAAAAAATATAGGGTGTTTAAAAAACTAAACAATATCTAAAACCTCTAAACTTTAATGGATTTAAACAAAGATTTAGATAAAACTTTTAACAAGAATCTATTAGATCACTAATTAACGAAAAAATACAGGGTATTTAAAAAAAAACTGAACCAATCTCTTAAAACCCTCAAAATAATAAAACTTCAAATGGAATTTTGATTAAACTTTTAAAAAGGGTAGGTTTTAAAAAGGATATTGCAGATGTTGAAAGAAAATATATATTTTATGGCCCGCTTGATCTAATCGGCACTGGCGTATATAATTTGTTGATAAGATATGACATAAATTAAAAAAAATAATATAAGTGCCTCAAAAACTCCTTAAAAAGTAAATAAAAATTGTGTCCAATATGTATCTTGTTATATGTAACTATATACTTACATTTCCAAAGAACCAACATTATTTAGTTATTTTGTATATTAAATATTAGAATGTATTTATTGATTTATTTGAGTAAGGATTAGACCTTAGTTTATATAACAATTCTCTGTTTTATGTTTAATACTTATATAAATGTGATGTCAGTCAATAAACCCTTCCTCACAAAAAAATTACTTATTGTTAATGAAATTACTGATAGTTCTATATTATTTACGTATATTGGAATAATTTCTAAGAAAATATTATGAGAGAGTATTGAAAAATTGAAGGTATAGTAAGCAAAATCATGGGTGTAATTTATTTTTTGTTTATTAGATATCTGGGTATTTAAGGGTATTTTTGGGTACTATTCGGTATTTTTGGGTACTTAACGATATTTTTAGGTACTTTAGGATATTATTGAGTAATACTCATAGGTATTCTTTGAGCGTTTGTGGTTTTTGGGTATTTTTTAGGTATTTACTTATTTGCTGAGGTATTTTTTTGGGTATTTATGGGTAATGTTTTTAAAAATGGGTATTTCGTTGTACAAATTTCAAGCAGTGGTTTACCCCTCGGGGGGTACAAACCCTCATATCTACGCCCATGTGCTTGATAATGCGCAAAATTTGGCATCATTTTGAGTTCTTCGCAACAAATTATCCATACTCAAATTAAAAAATATATAATACAAAACCAAAAACCGTTTTTAAGAAATAAAATGTAACTCCCAAAAACTAAGTGCTCTAAGAGAAAATGTTATACTTCGGCCATTCCAAAAAAAATACCCTCTTTCGATATCCTAACGATTCTGAAATAGTCGGTATTAAAAACTGATATAAATTCAGTAGGAATTATATAGAATTATATGTTAACAAAAACGACAGTCTGGCGAAAAACTACAGGAATTGTTTACTTGTAACGGTAAATCCCAATACAATTGAATAAAATTTGAATTATATACCACCTGAAGCATTACTGCTAGTTAAGATGTTTCGATCTCCAACAAGAGGATTAGTAGCAACGTAAAATATTTGATCACAAATTTAAAAAGAGGGTATTAATTTCGTGTGTATCAAAATCGAAGGTGTAGTTATTCTAGTCAAAATTAACAAAAACCGAGATACTTCTTCTTATTAGTACAGTGCAGTACACATAATTGTTTCCTAAATGTAAAATTTCAGTAGAATCAGAAATAGAATCAGAAGAGAATTCTTAAGAAAAGTTGTCAAAGAGAATCTTGATTTACAGATTTGTGTAATTATTCTATAGTATGTGCTTTTAAGTATAAGTTTTGCATTTCTTGAACTTTTTTTAAAAAGATTTCACAAGTAAAAGTTTCATGATTATGAATGAAGCTGTTGCAAGAAGCTGTTGAAAAATTATAATAAAGAATCTATTGCCTTTTGTCTTTCAGATTCAGACAATTTATGCCAAATATTAATTTTACACAAACAAATTTGCATTTGCTGAAACCCTAAATATGTAAAATGTAATGTTATCAAATAATTCTAAGAATACCATAGATATCCTGAATTGTTTATTACGTACACGACATTCAATATTGAATTGATTTTGGCACCGTCTGTTGTGTTTTTCTCGAACATGATCGTTATTTTAAAATGTTACTGAAAAACAACAACAACAAGAAAATAAAAAATCAATCTGACAGAAATTAACTGAAGTTTGAAATATGATCTGCGTTAGCATTAAGGCTACTTCTAATAATATCAGTGTTATTGCATTTACTGTTGTGGAGCATGTGCAAAATGCAATACCGAGTTTGTTAGGGCTATATATAGACAAAATTTTCTAATTTGTTGTGAATGTTTTCGTGGAACTGACAGATTCATTTTAGCCAATAAAAATTGATAATTACGACAATTTAATAAAGAAATATTTGGGAAACAAATGGAGGTCTAGCATTGAGTGAGGAAATAGAGAATGGATTCAAGAAATTTGGATTGTTGATATCACAGGTGAATAAAGACCGTAAGTTTTAAAATAAAGTTAAAAAATTTCATCTGATTATTTTCTATAATATTTATATGAATTTCCTAATTGAAATGAAAACGAGTATCATATATTCTAATCTACTTCTTATAAAACCACAGTAAAGAGTTTTCAGAATCTTGATAATTAATAAACACCCTGCATGACAACATTTAGAAAACTACTCCTAAACAACAACATCTAAATCTGAATCTCCAACTGTTCTTGAGTAACAGATTAAATATTATTGTATTTTATGTTTAAAGCTAATATGATTTTCAGAAAAAAGTTATATTGTAACAGAACCTCATTGCAAAATTAAATTCGTTGTGTAACTTAAACACGACCGTGTGGACGAGACATTGTAACATCATCGCTTAACATCACAGCGAACATGGGTGTTCGCATTCGCAACACATCGGTAGTTCTGCGTTAAAAATTGTGCACAGTATGCCTGCATCGACCAGCACGGACATGCAAAGGTCCATGAATATGCCCATATTATTTAATGAAGCATCACACACTAGACCTACACCTGCAACAACCATCAGTACAGGTCGTGTCGGTGACCTGCAACTTCTATGCGTGGCCGCGCTAGTCCTACGTAAGGTCTTTTCCTACAAAAGTCAGGATTTGGTTTCAAACTGTTAGAAATATTCGAGCAATTAAGCTGTCGATGTGTCGCTGAACTGTCGGATACACTGGCTTATCGACAACCTCTGTTTACTCACTAACACTTTTTTGTGATATTTGGAAATACTGAAAAAAATTGGTTAATATCTCTCCAGTTCAGGAAATAAATGATGGTTTTCACGATACAGCTTTCTCTTTTTATTGATAATAGTGTGAACCCAAAACTTTCTCATTTTTCTGGCTTCTTCCTCCTCCTCCTCTTCATACAACGTCGCTAAAGAAATATAGGTTTTCTTCTGAGATACATTCATTTACTACTTTAAAACATCGCACACAACATGGAAACATCAAAATGTTCGCAACACAATGAACTTCTGTTCGGAGAGAAACATTTTGCCAACATATTTTAGGCGTATCACTCCCTACTTTGACCCTGTTCGAACGCAACAAGGCTCTGTTACAAGTGAATATGTTATACCCGGTATGTTACGCTATATCGCTACAAAGTTAAATACAAAATTTTACTTCTCAGGGGATTTGTAAATTCCTAGTAACTATTCAGTGTTTTTGGTGCACGTCTTAAAATAATATCTGGAGACGTGTCGGAAAGGCGTGCTATAAAAAGAAATAAACACACTTAGTCAGTGACAACTTCTACTAAATAAATCCATATTGAATTTTAAACATCAACCGAATCAAATTGCCCCTTTTTAAGTGATTTAGTGTAAACCTTCACAAATGGGTGGCCGCCACCTGTCAGTTGCGTTTTCTAAACATTTCTATTAATATACTTCGATATATACTGTACTGTTTATGTGCTTTGAATAATTGCACTGTTAGCTGGAAATGCTAATTGGCTAAGTTTATCGGTTATACTTTGGACTGAAATTATCAGAGAGTAACTAATATACGGAATGATGCAAAAATAAGTACTATTGAAATCTATAACCAATTTTTGTATTAAAGAAAGACTAATAGGGAGAGAATACAGACAATAATTTATAATAAAAATTCAAAAAATATTACTGGTAGATTCTGGAATGAAAATGAAACAAGGTAATCCAAGTAAACTTTTATTTAAAAATGCTTTGTTTGCGAGAAACAAAATTGAAATAATTAAAATTATTTTTAAACATATCTGAGAATTAATTCGTAAAGCAATTATATCCTAATTTGACAGATTAGTACCAATGAAAACCATCATTATCAGGTGCAAATAATGACCTATCTAAAATTATTACTTAATAATGGTTCAATATAAAAGATATATGTTCTTCTATGTCGCTAACATGCACTGCACGAAATTAACTTTCCATTACAATTGATTAGTTACGACATAAGAATAAATAAATAACTGTTTAGTCCTACGACAATTTACAGATTATAATATTTTTGTAAACTTTAGTTACGGGGTACGAAGTTCGTAGGGACATATGAAACTATTTTTTTTTTTGGCTAAATTTGTAGATACTTCAAATATTTTTTTCGTAAGCCGTCATTAAAAGTTTACTTTTATATGATATTTATTAAGTGTCAAAACAACAGCCTTTTGTCTGCAGAATGTCAAAAGTCTTTAACATCCACCTACAACAAAAATAAAATTAGGATATAGATATAGAATCGTTTATCACTTGTGAAATTATAGCTGAGGACAAATAATGATGAAAGTGAAAAAAAGTAGTAAAATTTATAAGGTGGAATTGTTTGCACATAAAAACTAAGAGGCAAACAAATGATCACGATACGTTTGATATTTGTAACAGTAGATTGTTAACAGTTGTAAAAGAATAATGAAGAACTTATGAACATGATACTGGGAATTACATCAAAATTCAGTGGCTGCTCATCTTTATGCCCAAAGGTTTACCCAAAGATATCATCCGAGACGTGAAGCCTTGTAACGTGTGGTTCAGCAGAGTAAACTGGCAATTTGCGGCCATGAGACCTAGACAAATTGTGAACTGGGGGAAGAGACTTTAAATTCCGTCGAGGAGCAGCCCGGTATAAGTACTAGGACAATTGCAGTGCAATTTGAGATATCTCAAGCCACAGTTTGACGAAGCTTAATGCATGAATTACTCTACCCATTTCACTTTTGTGAATGGTTGTTACAAAATTAGCACTTAAACAAAAACTTTACCATGAACATTTTAATTATGGATGAGGCAATTTTCACAGGTAATGGTATTCGCAATTTTTAAAATACGCATTATAGGGCATTGGAAAATGAAGCATGCCACTCGGCGAATACAATTTCAACAACTATTTGCAGTAAGTATGTGGGCTGAAATTGTGTATTGGCCCTTTCATTCTAGAAAATCGGGTAACTAGTGCTCTTTATTTACAATTTTTGTGTAATAATTTACCCTAAAGAATATCTCAACCTTAGACAGCATATGTGGTTTCTTCACGAAGGTGCTCCTCTACTAGTGCAACAATATTTGGATCATGTGTTTCCCGAACGATGGATAGGACGATCTGGTCCAATTGGGCGATCCCCTCGATCACCCTACCTAAATCCACTTGATTTTTATTTTTGGGGTCACAAATAATCTATGGTATATGTTATCTAAGTTAACATTGAACCAAAGTCGAAATCGCATACATGCTGCTGCTGAGGCAATTTGACTACAAACAAATTAACGTTCTTTTATTTGAAATAAATTAGTATCTCTGTAACTGAAAAACATTTTTTTCCAGTATCCGTTTTATTTATCCTCAGCATAAATTTATGCATATAGATTAAGAGTCACCCTGTATATTACCTACAAGAGCATACATTTTATCTATCCATCGCAGTAAATTGTAGATGACATACATTTCAAATAAATTATTTACAAGTGTCAACATTTCTCCTCACATTTTTTAGTAATTTTTGAACTACAGGATACAGTTTTCGAAAAAATGTTGTTTGGTTCGAAAATTTATTACATTCTCTAATGATTTTTTCATTCTCGAACGCAAAAATACCATTTCGTAATCATCAGATACAGGGTGTCTGTGAAAGGTTGGGAAAACTCGGAGCTGGAGATACTGGTGACCAAAAAAAGTCGATTGAGCCAAATATGCCTTATGCGAATGTTGCTGGTTTCAAAAATGCAGGGCGTTCAGTGCTAGAATTTTATTTTGAAATATCTCAATTACTTTGAAACCTGTCGAGTATTAAAAAAAATAGCCTAATTATGTTTTTTTGGCACGGCAAATAAGAATTTTTGACTAATTTTGCCGTCACTAGTAGAGGGCGCCACTTATAGCACATCACATTTCTTTTAAATGGCAGAACTTTTTTGCAGCTTAGTGTATCCATCTGACTATAGAAACAATCGATTCTCTTACCTGTTGTATCTGAAGAAGGTATACTTTATTGAAGTCGGTAGGAGAAACAGTTTTTGAAATTATCCTATTTGAAATATTCAGTGAACCGATTGAAAACTGTTATAGTTTCAGGTAAAGTACCTTTTCTACTAAAAATACAGCAAAATATTACTTGAAAAAGTTGTTTAGAACGATAAATTATGGGGACGTGCAAAATTTAAAGAAGATCGGCGAGGTTTGATTTTGAAACCATTTTTCAAAAAAGCACAAATATTTTATCAAAGCAGGCCGATCTTTTTGAAATTTTGCACATCACCATAATATACCGTTCTGAACAACAAGTAATATTTTGCTATATTTTCAGTAGAAAAGGTACCTTACCTGAAACGATAACAGTTTTTAACCGCTGCACTGAATATTTCAAATACGATTATTTCAAAAATGGTTACTCCTAACTACTTCAACAAGGTATACCTTTGTCATATATAACAGCTAGGAGAATCGATTGTTTCAGTAAACAGATGGATACACTAAACAGCAAAAAAGTTCTGCCATTTAAAAGAAACATGCTATGCCATAAGTGGCGCCCTCTACTAGTGACTTCAAAATTAGTTAGATTATTATTTGCCGTGTCAAAAAACATAATTGTGCCAACTTTTTTAATACTCCTACAGGTTTCAATGTTATTGAGATATTTCAAAATAAAATTCTAGCATTGAACGCCCTGTATTTTTGAAACCAGCAGCATTTCAATCACCGCAATCGACTTTTTTTGGTCACCAGTATCTCCAGCTGCAAGATTTCCCAACCTTTTACAGACACCCTGTGTAACTAGCTATTTATGATTTAGGCAAACTTATTTCTATCCGAATGTCGGAGTACAACTCTTCAAGTGGTACTTAAATCACGCCAAACCATTTACAAATCTATATTTAAGTAAGCGCTGAATTTAGAGTAGAGCTTAATTAACGCAAAAAAAACTTAACAAAAACACAAATTTAACATAATCGTAAGGTCTAATACTTGTTAGATCACACTTGGGAATCAGTGATTGATGCCAATACAATGAGTACTTATCTTTTACTTTTAAAAGCTCCTACTTGAAAACTCTAAATATAATTCATTTTGCATTCTCAGTGCCGTAACATATATTTTTCACATGAAATTATGTCTAATGATGAAGTTCCTCATTACCCTGCACGTCAAATTAGAACAAAATTACTTAACAAGTTTCTGAATAATTTTATTTCATTCCAATTTAAAGACCTTGTTGAGATTCTAATATAATTTATATGGGTTATGGGTTGTTTTCAAATATGCGTCGTGAGCCATTTTTATGAGACATATAGTGAAATATTTGAGACTATAAAAGATTCGTAAAATAGTAAAATGTCTTACTATGGTACTTAATGGTATCTTATTAAATGGCAGAATGCTTAACAAGAAGCATTTTATTTTTCAACAATGCAGTAAAATCAATAACTGCTATAAAATACAAAAATATTGCTCGGAACGAAAACATTGAAATAAAAGTCTGAGGACATACGAGAATCATTCGCAAAAGGTTGCTATAATAATGATTTATGATTTTACAGATTTATAAAATATGTAAAACTAAAAATTTATAGTACCTATAATTTAAAAACTGGACCATAATTTTTCCAAAAGATCTCGAAAACAGTTGGTCTGCAAACGCCATTTAAATTCGTAAAAAATTGTCTAACTACTTTTTATATCAATTTGAAGGTACATTTTTTTACTGTTTTAGAAAGGTATTTTAAGCTAATATAAATCAAATCTCCTACAATTCCTATCAATGAAGTCATATGTATGTTCCCTGATACCAAACATCTAGGTATGCTAATGAACAATTCCACAGACAAAGCTCTATTTAATAATTATCTAAAAAAATAATCTAATTTACTCACTCTATAAAAATCTAACTTCACTTTTTTGGTAGTGGGAACACGACAAATTCAACCACAATAGATGAGATCTGACCTATTTCTGCATTTTTAGGATTGCTTCTTCAGGTGGTCTCCTTTAAGTTGAATCAAATATCTGACTATAAAAATTATTATATAAATTAAAATTATTTGAAGTTAAATATCGACAATGACAAAAAAGTGACATCCTGTCAATGAATTAAATAAGACAATACCTACTTGAAAAATGTTCACCTTTTATGTAAAAGTTTTTATATATTTTTAAGTATTAATATTAACTTAAAGGAGACCACCTGAAGAAGCAATCCTAAAAATGCAGAAATAGGTCAGATCTCATCTATTGTGGTTGAATTTGTCGTGTTCCCACTACCAAAAAGTGAAGTTAGATTTTTATAGAGTGAGTAAATTAGATTATTTTTTTAGATAATTATTAAATAGAGCTTTGTCTGTGGAATTGTTCATTAGCATACCTAGATGTTTGATATCAGAGAACATACATATGACTTCATTGATAGGAATTGTAGGAGATTTGATTTATATTAGCTTAAAATACCTTTCTAAAACAGTAAAAAAATGTTACAAAAGCTAATAATAAGGAATATATGGGTAGATATTGTGGGTGTAATTCAACGCAGGTTGGGGCTTTTGTCCACTGAGTAGTTAGTTTCACACAATATTATTAATACCTAAAAATATATAAAAACTTTTACATTGAAGGTACATTATTCAAAGCCTGTAAAAACTTGAAATAATTTCAACTTACTAGTAAGACATGCACGTACATCTGTCTTATACTATAAAATCTGCAGACCAACTTGTATAATTATCCTCAGTAAATAATATTCATCTTAGTTCATGTAACGCTTTTCAGAAGCAGCAATTTATTGGGCCCGACAAAAAATTGAGTAAACATAATTAATTAATGACAACTTAGGTACCACTTACTACTTAAGATGCTCTGTAATGATGTACTATAGCTGTGGCATATTTAATAAATGATAGGGAACCACCTGTGGGAATACGTTTTTTTCCCTAAATTAAGTCAGCTTCTGTAACCGCGTCATCTGGGCCTTCATCTTACTCTATTTCTATTATCAATGAATGAATGTCACTAGCGGGAGGAACTACTGATCAGTCCAAGTTTATCAGTGGCTCTGCGAGCACGGTGAGTGTCAGGGACTTACTGGAAAGCTTACCGGTCTTATTTTCGAATTGTTTACTGAGGTAAGTTAATTATTTTTAAAAGTTTTTAGTTCTGTTAACGTTCCACGTATTGTTCCAGAATAATATTAGTTTCCTTCTTATTTTTAGAATATTTTAAAATAAAAAATACTTGAACAATTATATTTAAAATGCCACATAGTAGTAGTAATGCCAAATTTCGAATACTTTCAAATATTTACTATGATACAAAAAAAAAATGTTTTCATTTTACAGTTCACGTGTTATTGAAAATATAAAAATAAAATTATCCTCTGGTTTGCTTAATAGATGATTATTTTCCTTTATTTCATTCAGCTCTTTAAAAAGACACATTTTAATAACGTAAATATATTACATTGAATTCATTATTCTTTTATATATATTAGAGAGATTATATATACCATGAGAATCATAAGATTAATAAATATATCTCAAATTTATCTCCCTCATTTATTTCGCAAATGGTTCCAATTGAATAAACTTAAATCATAATGGACCTGATACAATTTTAATGAGTGTAAATTGATATTTGTTAAGTTGTCTGACTTTAGAGTCCACCTACCTCTGTAAAAGTGTCATTCATAATTGAATTATCTTTTCGGGGTATATTTTCTAGTTGTCCAGTAACTCTTATTTGTCTAAAACTATGAATGAAACTATTAAAAAATGAATTCATATTTGGTTTAGATTAATCAAAGTTTTACAGTTTCAATAATATTTAAAAAATTAGTAAATATATTAGGTATATGAAATAAGCATATACATACTCTTAAAATAATAATGGTACTCTTTTAAAATGAATTTAGCACACTTGTTTTTAACTGCTAACATATTCTTAATGAAATTTAACAACTAAGAACTAATAGTAAACATTGAAAAAAATGCTAATATGCCAGCAGTTCAAAACAAATCGCTAAAATCATTTTAAAGAGTGTCATTATTATTGCAATAGTATGTAACTATCTTAAACTAGTTTACCAGATGTATATAAAACATATTATGCATCTTTTTGCAAAAACTATTGGTTAGAATCCATTGACAGAAACTTTCTATTTCCAGTAACCTACAATAATTGTGGTTAAATAAATTGTTTAGTCTCACAACATGGCAACTGTTATAATTATGAAAAAATACAATTACAGTACAATTTAAGAAAATAAACACTTTAATACAATTTATATTTCCTTTTTAACATTCTATTACTAACTAACAATGTTTGTAATTTAAAATTTTTCAACGAAATCTTAAAGCCTAGATTTTGTAACTCTGTAAAAAAAGGAAGGGCAACGTTTTTTGGCATCAGGCGCATAAACTGTGCTATTCGTCTTAAAATTTACTAGTATAGGTATACATAACACCGATAGAGAACAGCATTAACAATTAACAGATACATAAAGTGAAACCAAAATACTCACTCGATAACTATGTTGCGATTCAATTGAAAACAAAACGAAATACCGCTATAAATACAGTTAAAATTCGATATTATTTTGCAATTACGTTAGTTCTTTCTTAACAATTCATCTGATTTCTATTTCAGTGAACTTATATACAAAATGTACCTATCATGTTTAATATTTTTTATCTATAGATTTTATTTGTGAGGCACTCAGCTTTTGAAGTAGATATCTATGTGAAGGAAACTGCAATAGGGCTCCTAATAATTTAGATTTATATACCAAAGCGGTTTTGTACATTGGCCTTTATTTTTGGACGTAGTTTTATTTTTAAGGCGATAATTGCATAGGCGTAGATTTATGGGACGATGATTTTTGTTATAGAAATCTACGTCAATGATAAGTTTGATCAAAATGATTTTATAAAAAATTCTCTTGTGATGTTTTAAAAATGTTTAGTATTGTTCAATTCAAACTATTCATTTACCTGCTTTGTATTTGTTTTATAATGTAACATCAAAAAATTCGCTAGTAACTTAGTTTACGTTAATTTTTGCATCTTAAAAAAATGTTCTTGCGTTAATTTTCTTGATTTTAGTTATTAATATGTTTTGAAACTTGGTACTGGTAGTACCAAGTAACCAAACATGAATATTAAAACTTATTTTTCACCTAAAATGTGAAACTAAGAAGAAGAGTATCTATTTTATTTTTTATTATTATTTTTGGTATAGATTTTCACAAAAGTAGGTCACTTTAGTTACGGTAAAAAATTGTATTATAGAAGAAAATGGATTTCAGTGTTCTACACAAACTGACAGCGGTGTGAAAGAACTGATGTAAGCTAATTCTAGCCACAGATTAATTTTTTTTGTTATCAGATATACATCTAATGAGCTATCTTGGTGTGTATCTCTTAAACTATACTTGTTCCATATATCTTTAATACGACTTTAAATATAGTCTTTTTAGATACTTAATAAATAATAAATTTATCGATAATACAAGTATCTCTATTTTTAACTATTACAACAAAAAATTTACGAAATTACATATCTCTAATTAAAATCATTTTGAAGTTGCCTCTAAAAATATTACTATATCTTTGATTGTTTTCGGTCATGCCAAACTTGCCGTAATCTTGAAATAGTGTTTTTTACAAATGCAAGTAGTTCCTATACATTTAGGAACTGAATAATATAGAGTTTAGAAAATAACAGGAATGTTATCTCATGCCATTTGCAAATATTCAAAGGTATCGAAGTAAAACGAATATATAACGACAGAAAACGGTCTAACCACTGTAGATGTAAATATTGTTATAACATAAACATACAGAACTATGTATGTTTATGTTTATGCATATATGGTTGTTCACATTTGTTTAAAGCATGTGAAAATAATTGTTAAAATATGGAGCAAAATAATGTGTAACTTACAAATGCACTTTAAAAGTTATTATATTATTTGAGGAGAATTTAAATAGTAAAAGTGGATAAGATTTCTATATCTAAAAAACACCACAAATGTCATAATTTTGCAGTGAGAAATGCGGCGACCTTAAAACAATATTGCTTACATTTCAATGAAACTATAACAGAATCAGTTTGGTTATATATTAAAAATAATATCCCTTCATAAACTTACTGACAGTAAAATAACACCACGAAATATATAACATGACACCAACGTTAAAAATTGTTTACTAATAAATTCTAAAATTACAGCTTATTCCAAATAGAGCTTGTTTTTCGATACAAACCTGCACTAGATGTTTTATTTATAAAGCATAATTTAAACTGTTTTTATTAGATGCATCGTCCTCCGTAACAATTATTATGTAAATACGCCCACACGGTAATGTCTTCTTATTAATTCAGACAGGAGTAATAAAAATGGATCAAAGGAAAGTGATTTTTATAGAACAAAACATGAATTAACCATTTTAATAAATATTAATGACCGGCGAAAGGCGTAAGCCCTGTTACATGGCCTACAATCTAACAATCTTTTTTGAGTGGAGATGTTGACGTTTGATGATGCTTCATATGGAGTCTATAATTAAATCTGGTGAATCCTATTATGCTGGGTGAGATAATTATGATAGAACACCTATTTTTCACAGATACCTGCAGTGAAATGTCATTCCGAGTTTATAAAATTTGTTAACATGTTTTGAATTTTAATATCCATTCGAATTTTAAATATTTCACACAGATTGATGATAAATTTAAAATAAAAGTATATAAGTATAAAAATAATATTTACTTTTGAGGCTATTAAATTTAAAAAGAATATATATTTTTTTGAAACTACACAATTGCATTAAATAATAGCATTATACAAATAGATTCCTGTTGCATAAAAATGTAATGTATATAAATATGCATATCGTTAAAAAGTACAACAATTTGTAAAATATTATCTTGAATAAAACAAGGGACACATGGCAGCTCATGTAATGTAATTTTTTGTAATAAACTGTAGATTATATAGATACTACATTGTACATATAACAAAATATACGAGGTCTGATCAAAAGTTGCCGGATTTTTTTGAACTTATTGAAAAACATTTTAATTTATTCAATTATATTCCCTACCTAGTTACGTACTTTCATTGCTGAAAACATAAAAATACGCCTTTTCTGCAGCATATTATGTTTTTCTCCTGGATGGTGTAAAATTGAGAGAGAGAGAGAGAGAAAGAGAGAGATCTTAAGAAATAAAAAAGTCGATAGAGATGAAATCAGAATACGATGATTGAAAATCTATCATATTACCAAATGTCAAATGAAAGGGTGCATTGTTGTGGTGTATCACCCAATCCTGACTGCACCAAGATTCAGGTTATCAAAACAAGATATAAGAATGACTGATTGTTAGACATTGTGGAAGGAATTTATGGTGAACAACTTCCTTGCCATCTAAATAAAACAGTGAACGTGACCTTGACGTTTGACCTTGACTAACGTGCTTCCTTGAGTTTTGCAGCACTTCTTTCATTGTGACTACTGGACTAGTATACACGCTATAACTGTAAGCTATGGTTTGGCGCCTACTAAGATGCTTTTAAGAAATGTGTCTCAGTTACTTCTTAGATAGTTAGTACACAATTTAACCATACGTTCACCCGCGCAGCATGACACTTGTCAGTTGATGTTGACGGTCATCCAGAACGATTGTCATCTCCGTTTGCCAGCTTTCTTTGTATCTTTGAAACCATTCATAACATATTGATCTGGGATCTAAGTTCACAATTAAATCTCCACAATAGTTGTTGCTGTTCAATAAAACACATAATACCAAACCAAACAGCTTCCACATAACGGAAACAATTCTGGAATGTTTTCATTATACCCCGTGTATTTCTTTCAGTTTTCAAAATAAATTTACTTTCTATAACTTTAAACCATCCATCGGTAAGCAAATTATTTGCCCTCGGATAAATTATTTCTTTCGTTTCGAAGTAATAAATTGGATCAGTTAAGAGGAGAGGTACTTAAAATTCGAAAGTAGATATGATCAAAAATTTTGTGTTGTTTGTTATTTTTGCATGTTATCCTGTTGAAGTAGTACTAGTTGAGGCACGTTTAAATCCTTGCTTTTGATTTAGTAAACTTCAGCATTAATTATTTGACGATTCGGTATTTTTATAGTCAAAAAATTATAATATATTTAAATATGTGGTATTACCTCATAGTAAACTAGGCCGTCACACCTTCATGCGTTTAGAAGAACTGTTTTTTTAATGTTCCTGAATCTAATCACTCATTATCATCAGCATAAAATCAGAAGACATTCTATAGCTAATTACTATTGCTTTTTTTTATAAGAAATGATATTTAGAACAAGCAAAATGGGTATAAAATTTGATCTGTTCAACCTTTTATAAGCACGTAAATATTGTGCTAAATGTCCTTTATTTACATTACATATACATCCTTCCGTTGTAACTCAAATAATGCGATTTCTAAAGAATTAAAATGGTTCTAATTGAGAAAATTTAAAAAGTCTAGGAGAAATAAAGCTAGGACGTAAGTTAGCGATGGCTTGCTAATGTACTTAATCATATTAATGAACCAGATGTTATCATATATTTATATTTTTAAACATCATGAAGCAGTACATTTTGTTTTATGTAATCCATTTTGTCCGTTTTTGCCTTCGAGTGTTTAGGCGTGAATGAACTCTCTCTTAATTTCATTTATTTTGTTCTATATGTCGATTATCTTTGTGTATTTATCTTATTATAAATAAAACTTCTGTAAATTTAAAAAAACACTGATTTGACTTATTGAAATAAACATCACATATTTATCGATACATTTTTTATAATAATATAATAACCTACTTAATTGTTTTGAACAATATTTTTGACTAATAAATTAGTTTTTAGTTTAATTTTACGAAATGGAATTGAAATGCCAACAACTTGTTGTATATACCTACTAATAGCCTAACTATCTGAAATGGTTCTAAATTTATTAAAATGTAACTGTTTTTCATTGCTTAACACTAAATGTAAACTGGAGAAAATATTAATTCATGTGAATACAAATTAACTCTTTTATTTCATCCTGTTGGTATTATGTTTAACATTTTATAGATAGCTATATTTATCAACAATATAAATAATTATATTTTTTAAATCTAAATATAAAATGCCTCAATTAATTTAAATAATAAATAGAACATTACTCTCGGTAAGTTTTATCAAGTGCCAAATAAAATATAAATATTTATATATTTTGCAATCAATTAGCTATTTTTTTTTCATAATTTAACTGATAAGAATGAACTATGTGTCATGTTTTGGGAAAATAACTTTAACATTTGTTCTGAATCACATTAGTAATGCCATTTAAAATGATTCTTAACAAACAAAAATAGTATATTTAGTGTATATTTCTATAGCTTAAGCCGCTTAAGTATAAAATAATTTTATGCAGAAAAAAATATTTAATAACTTGTATAAACCTTATGCACGATGTTACCTTCTGTTATTGTACGACCACGCCCACTGTCTAGTAATATTCTAATATGTCGGCCACCATTTCCGTATTTCCGTCTTATGTTTCCCTTCTACTGACGCTTTTCTTCCTGCCTACTCACTCAATATCGATGGCCGGTCTACCGATTACTTGTTATCCGCTATCAGTTGCGTCCTGCAACTAATGTGGAAGATTTGATTTTGTGTAAGAAAGATTTGAGATCCTCTCTACAGATCTATTGACTATTTGTTCCTCTTACACAATAACAATGGAAAGACGTTAACGTTCCGAACCTGTATAATTTTTCCACACACCTATATTTCGCTACTATATCATCATCAGACCCTATTCAATTTACAAATTTTCTATTGGCAACTGAAGAAAATGTTAAACAATATTTAAACAAAGTTTTTTTACTGTATTATAAAGGTATTTCAACTAATTTAAATCAATTGTATGTTCACTGATACTAAATATCTAGGTATGCTAAAGAATAATAATTCATAGGCAGGTTCTATTGAATAATTACCTATACAAAATAAAAATTAATTTAGTTAAATTTTCTAACAAAAAAGACATACCTAGCTTAATAAAATCATTTAAATAATTTTCAAAATTCAAGTTCATTTTTGAACCCAATGAACACGTAAATTCAGCCATAATAGATGAGATCTAACCTATTTCTGCATTTTTACGGTTGCTTCTTCTAGTGGCCTCCTTTAAGTTGAATCAAATCAAATTAGAAAAATTAATATTAAAATTATTTAGAAATTAATTTTAAAACGACAATGTCAAAAGTGTTGAATCTGTCAAGATAAATATCAAATAAATACATTCACCTACTTCGTTTAAACATTTACTTTTTGTACTACTGTTTTTTTTATATTTTTTATTAGGTGTATGTTAATAATATTGTTTGCGCCTAAAGCCTCGAGCAGCTTGAGTCCGCAGATTAGTTAGTTTCACACAATACTTTTAATACCTAATAGTAATAATAATTTACTATTATTTCAGCAGGAAACCCAGTTGTGGATATAAATAAACTAAGTGACAATAAGAAGAAAATATATAACATAATAAACAGAATTACCCTAAGTAAGACACACAACGGAATGCAGTTGTTAATTATTATCAATAAAAACATCATAATCCTTAGCAATTCTATTGTATAAATTACACTTTAAAAAAATTGGAGACTTAGCTAATTCTAGTACCTTACGTAAGTATAGAACGGTCAACTATGTTTAAAAGGTTTAAATACAGAAATCGGATGAGAGATACATTTCGAAGTGATTACAGCCCTGGAGGGAATATAAACCATTTTGCCGAAATGCTACAAGTTTTATAAATCTTTGATGAACAGACTCAAGCCGCTGGCAATACATGTAATAAATAGGGTACCATATTACAGAACCGTATTCAATTTTAGACCTAATGAGACAACAAAACAATCTTTTGGTATATACAACTATAAGTCCGGAATGCGCTTGACATAATATTATTAATATGTTCAATAAAACTGAACCTGTTGTCAAAGGTTATTCTCAGATCTTTATATTACTCCATATGGCAAGTAATGTAACCATTGATCGAATAATCATATTCAACAACTTTACGAGTGAAGGACATAGACTTACATTTGGAAATATTGATAGATAAATAAAGCTTAACGCCATCAGCGAACAATAACATCCGGAAGATCGTTAATAAACAGTAGAAAACAAAAGCAGGCCTAAGTTAGAGCCTTGCGGTTCTCCAGAAGTGTAAATGAATAATCAGGAGCTAAAGTTTTGAAATGTAAGCATACATTTTCTGTTAGCAAGATATGATCCCAAAAGTCTGATCAATGAGTCTAATAAAAAATATATAAAAGAACGATACCATAAAGGGTTTGTTTAAATGAATTAGGTAAGACTGTCTATAATTTATCATGTCAGATTCACTTTTGACGTTGTCGTGTCAGAATTTAATTTTTAAATTATTTTTATTTTAATATTGATTTTTATAGTTAGATATTTGATTGAACTTCAAGGAGGCCATCAGAAGGTATCAGAGAACATACCTACAAAATATGACTTCATTTAGGAATTGTAGGAAAATTGCTTATATTATCTGAAATCCCTTTACAATGCAATAAAAAATCTACAAAAGCTAATAATAAAGAATGTATCGGAGATATTGTGGGTCTAATTCAACTCTGGTTGGGGCTTTAATCCGCAATAGTTAGTTTCACATAATATTGTTAATACCTATTAAAAAAATATTAAAGAGTGTTATCTATGTGTGTATTTTTTTATGCTACCTGAAACTTTAGTAGAACCGTAACCTTTTTCACTATAATCTCTTGAAATTTAGATGTTAACTGTATAATAGTATTGCTGGAGCGGACCTAGTCACACATATTACGTCCCTTGACAAAGGTCCCTATTTTCCACATTTAGGTTTCCAAATGGCTCGTGAAATTTATTACAATATTTTGAAAAGAGCTTACATAACGTTCACCATATATCTGTCACCACGAAGCATTCACACAATTGTTAGAAACTAAAAGCTGTTGTAACACGAATACTAAATTTAGCATAACTACAAGAAACACTTTAACAGATAAATAAACTGAATGGTAAACAATGAAGGGTAAGGGTTACCCTCTATTTGGCCACATGTTCCTGTAACAATGAAGTTATTTATGGTACTTTATTTTTTATAGACAAAATCCCATTGGAAAGTGCTTTGATGAAAAATATATGCCTTAATAAAGTCACCGACAAAGTGCATTTTGATGACTTTATTTTAACGAACACCTTACAGCGTGCTATGTAAAACAGCTTTACATAAATAAACGTTCTGTCACTATCTTGACACCATTTGATTTATATTTTAATTCTTCTTGTATGTATCTCACCTCGGTTTCGCCCTACCGATAAGTATCAAAATACTGAACAACACAGACGAGTACCTATTCCTATTCTCTAATGATGCAGAAGTATGCTAACGTTTGAACAATAAAGAATCATCCTCCAGGCTGTATTAAAATTAAACTGCATTTTCAAACATCAAACAAACATTTTATAATCAGGATGCAATTTTTAATATTAACTAACTAAAAAAAGAGCTGAGCATATATTAAATTATACAGGGTGTAACAAAAAAGTAAGTCATCCTATTAACTCCATATTTTTGGGGTTCAAAATATGACGATTTAACCCTACTTACCTATATACAAAAATGCCTTCCTTAAAAGATATAGGGTGTTAAAGTTGAACTATTAAAATTATTTTTTTCGCTAAAATTTCTTCAGTTTTACACCTATCACTGAAATTTTGTAGAGATACTTCTTGTTATTAATTAAATTATCAAAGGTAAATTTTATCCCTTCACTTTTTTCTGACGTTCGCATATGGACGTATTTTATAGAGACTGTCTCTGAACATATTTATTAAGGAAAAACAGGGATTTAAGAAATCGTTTAGTTATTAACTAAAATCTAATTTAAAACTATAATTATAATATTTTAATTCATTAATTCAACATTTTAATTTATTACTTGCTTCACATGTCTACCTGCCTCCGAAATGCATAAACAAGCTGTTTGAAACAAAGAATATCTAATATTTCGAAAAACTTATTTCTAAATTTTTTGGCATTTTTAATACGCTCTTTCAGTTAAGCATTATTATCAATTGATTCGGAATAAATGTCGTTCCTCATAAATCCTCAAGCAAATGAAGTCCAGGGGACTAAAATCGGAGGTGCGTAGTGACCACTGATTTCACAGAAAGTTTGGAATGTCGCGGCATCTAGTTTTGTTGATAGAATGTGTAGGGTATGTGCAGCAATTACGCACTATATACTGTATGTATCCATTATGTGATCATTAATATAATATCTCTCTCTCTCACTCTCAATAATTTTTGTAAGTATTCAAAAAAAATATATCATAACTATCTAATTTCTAAGTCACAACTGATTTATTCAAAATTAAAATAATTGCAGTAGTTAATTGTAAGACTGTGCTAAAATTCTGAAAACAAAATTTAATCTGTTTTGTATTAATAATTGTTTTTGTTTTTATAATAATATCTACTCGTATTTTAAGTGACCTACCACACACCATACTAAACTACAGTGCTTTCGAAAAGTAACGAATAAATTCATTATTTCTGAAACTGAGAAGTTTTCGAAAAAATCCTCTGCCTCGTCGATTTTGTTTTTAAAGAAGGCACTTTTTGGCATACGATCCATATTTGTAACGTCATCGTTGTTAGAGATATGACGTCATCGATAATTTTCTTAAATAGTAACCCCCAATTTTGGCCATGCCATTTGAAAGAACCTGTCATTCTACATACAAACATCATGAAAAAATATGGTGTTACATATCAAAAATTTCAAGAAAATAATGTTTGAAGATTTTAAAATTTAATTTTCACAATAATGTGTACCTCCTCATTATGCAACATCCGTGCTTATTTAGATGAGCTGTTCCCGAATCGTTGGATAGGGAGAAGGGGGCCGATTGAGTGGCTAGCTAGATCGCCTGATTTGACACCCCTAGATTATTTCTTGTGGGATACTTAAAAAGCAAAGTATACGTTACTAGACAGGTTAATTTAAAAGATGTAAAGCAAGAATTCGTCACGAGATACATCGTATACCTCCTGAAGTTATTGATAATGTCCAAAAAGATTTTATTAATCGTCTTGGCTACTGTCAGGCAGCCAACGGTGTACAATTTGAACATTTAATTTAGTCGATTTTTTACATAATCATTATCAGTTTCAGTACTGTGAAAATTAAATTTTAAAATCTTCGAACATTATTTTCTTGAAATTTTTGTTATGTAACACCATAATTCTTCATGATGTATGTGTGTAGAATGACACGCTCTTTCAAATGGCATGGTCAAAATTGGGGGTTGCTATTTAAAAAATTGTCGATGACGTCATATCTCGAACAACGATGACGTCACAAATGTGGGTCGTATGTCAAAAAGTGCATTTTTTAAGCCAAAATCGACGTGCCAGGAGATTTTTTCTAACACTTCTCAATTTAAAAAATAATGAATTTATTCGTTACATACTTTTCGAAAGCACTGTATATACTTTATTATGTACTCAGCATTCATGGAAATCTATTGATATTAATTATTTATTTCCAATCATCTGTTGCAATAAAATTGCATTTATCTAGATCTATCTTTTATATTAAAGATACACCAACATTTAAAATCTAAGATGATAGATGTTTGATTGGATTATAATCGAAATACGATAAGAGACAATTCTCCTTTATCTAAGTGACTGATCTAGACAAAGTAATTTAAGTAATGGTCAACACTGATTATCTTTGCCATCGGAGAACCTCACACAGAATAGATTTAAAAGATAGTGTGCGTATGCGCGTGTTTATTAAGGTATTCGCCCATAACTAATGTTGCCATCCGTCCTTATTTAGGAAGGATCCCTCCCTCTGTAGGCACAGGCTGTAATAGGGTACTTCCTTCTGTGCTGTAGGTACTCCCGTCGTTACTTTTACACTTTTACTAGAAATGTTCTTAATGATGGAAATGGTAATACACTAATATGCAATCAGACCTTGTGTTCTGATAACTGCAGTGATGAAAAAAATGTGTTTAAATGTAATGGAGAAATATTGACATAACAATAATTCAATTGATGTATAATGCGATTATTCGTAAATAGAAAAAATATCTCTAAACGAGTCTTTGATATTTCATAAGAATAATTCCATTAATCTCCAAAATTCTTCTTTGTCTAGTATTACGCGCACCCTATATTTTGAAAACGAAACGTTTTGTATAACTGAAAAATTAATTAACCCATAATCATTGTCGTCGTAGGTTATACACATCAATTTAATAATAACCTGTTTTTATGTTAATTTCCAGACAATAACAATTACAAGTGTAAAAAACCAACAAATAATTTGATAGGAATAACGCACAGTTCTTCATCCTATCTGCCCTGTGACTTGGTAAACAAGAAAATAAATGGAATATAGGTATGTATTTATTGGAGTTTATCGCAATTTGTTTTTTAAATTCACTGACACTGTGTCCTTGTACGATTAATTACTCTACTTTTCAGATTAAACTCATTTGTAGTTGGTATAACTAACTATTAATGAGTACATATTGAAGGAGTATTTGTAAATGGTAGTTCAAGCGTAGTGGGAAACAGCTGAGGATGTATTTGGAATATATTCTGATTATTGCTTCTCTTTCAATACGCTTAACAGAAGGTGAGTGTATATATCTTTATATTATCTTATATACAGAAACTTGGTAATAACTTAAGTAATATTAGAATAATTCTCAGATTTAATGAACGTTAAATTTGATGAAGTTTTAACAATTAATTCTAAAAAAAATTAGATTAGAGATTATATTCCGTTATATCGAGCAAATATATACTATTTTTTCGGCAATAATCCAATTTAAAGTCATTGGATGCTAACCAAGCAAGATTAGGTAAAACATTTTCGAAATAACTTACCAAACCTAAAAACACTTTACAAACTGAAAGGAATGATCACTGTCTATAATTATTGAATTGATAACTGCCAAAAAAGTAATAATACATTTACATGTTTACCTATTTCTTTTTAAATTAAATAATGTATGTTTTCTTAGCCATGGCCTAATTGACACATATGTCTTAGTAAAACTAAACTCGATTTAATTAAACCGCAGTTAAGTTTAATTTGGTAAGTAGATCGTAAATCTAGATTATTATTAAAATAGGGTATCAAATACATACCCCTAGTGCAGTACTGGTTCTTTTTCACCACAAATGTTCACAAAATGGACTTTTACTAAATATATCAAGTGGAAGATTTAACATATTCCATTTAAAAGTTCGATGGTGATATAAAATTCGCTTGCGATTCGAAAATGCTTAAATTATTTACAAGAAAACGATGGCAGATAACATAGAACTATAAATATACATAGATATATCATCAAATTTGGGTGTTCTTCCAACATGAAGCGGTTTGTGTAAAGCAGGACGCCCACTGAATCGGTACATCCCGGCACAGCACGCTCAGCGCGGCCGGCAGATTTTGATATGCTTGTAATCAAATGGAATAGCGCCCACTGAATCGGAGCCGTTCAGCACGGCGCCGCACGCTAGGTTCGGCACCGCTTCGTATTCTCGATAGGGCAAAATGTGTGTCATGCCGAAGCAATGGGCGGTGGCTGTAAAACTGCCGGCCGTGCTGTGCCGTGCTGCGCCGGGCTGCGCGGATTCAATGGGCGCCCTCCTTAATATTTGGATTCGTCTCTAATTATTAACGGTTTAGAAGTTACATTGGTTTTAGGGTGAAAAAAAAATGTATATATTATTTTTTTCGAAAAATAGTTCAGGGATGTAGATACGACATATTTATGACTTGCTCCACCCTGTAATGTGCCAGCAAAAAAAAAGTATGTCAGAGATGAATTTTGAGGCACGTTTAAGCAAAGGACATTTTTGTTTATAATTAATTACTGTCATGACTTACACATTTCTAAAGATATCTACAGGGTGTATTAAATGACGTAGCAAAAATAGACCACAGATTCCTTACATTAAAATAAATCGATTTAACCTAACATACCTATATCCTAAGTCGCATAACAAAAAAGATACAGGGTGTCAAAATTAAAATTTTATTTTCTATATTTGTAAATAATTTCTGAAGAAATACAAATATTTACAGAAAATTTGTAAATCGGGGGTTTTTGCGGGTGAGAAATTCAAATTTGTTTCCATTCCGTCACTTATGGCATATAATGTTTCTTTTATTTGACAGAACTTTTTGCTGCTCAGTGTATCCATCTGACTATCGAAACAATCGATTCTCCCACCTGTTTTATTTGAAAAAGGTATGCCTTGCTGAAGTAGGTAGGAGTAACTATTTTTGAAATAATCCTATTCGAAATGCTCAGTGCACCGAGTAAAACCTGTTTTGGTTTCAGGTAAAGTGCCTTTCCTGCTGAAAATATAACAAAATGTTACTTGAAAAAGTTATTCAGAATGGTAAATTACGGAGACGTGCAAAATTTCAAAAAGATCGGCGTGGTTTGATGAAACCAATTTTCAACAAAGCACAAAGATTTTATCAAAGCTGACAGATATTTTTGATATTTTGAATGTCTTCATAATTTACCGTTATTAACAACTTTTTCAAGTAATATTTTGTTGTATTTTCAGTAGAAAAGGTACTTTACCTGAAACGATTACAGTTTTCTATCGGAGCACTGAATATTTCAAATAAGATTATTTCGAAAACTGTTACTCCTAACGACTTCAACAAGGTATACCCTTTTCAGACATAAGGATAGGATCGATTGTTTCGATAGTCAGATGGATACACTAAGCAGCAAAGAAGTTCTGCCATTTAAAAGAAACATGATATGCCATAAGTGGCGTCCTCTACTAGTGACGTCAAAATTATAAACAAATTTGAATTTCTCACCCCTAAAAACCCCGATTTACAAATTTTCTGTAAATATTTGGATTTCTTAAGTAGTTATTTACAAATATCGAAAATACAATTTTAACTTTAACACCCTGTATATTTTTTATTATGCGACTTAGGATATAGGTATGTTAGGTTAAATCGATTTATGTTAGCCTAAGGAATCTGTGGTCTCATTTTTGCTACTTCGTGTAAAATTACCCTGTATATATATGCATTTGAAGGACAGCATGTTCCGATTTATTAAAAGAAATTTTATTAGAAAATCCTTTGTTGACGGTAAAATAAACTAAGAATGTATTGCACCAAGCGTCTAATGAGTTTGTACTTCAACAAAATTTTGATTTTATTTTGTAACGTTTAGTTTTCAGAACAATAATATCAGATAAACAAAAATTCAATCCAGATCAGTTTCAGAAGAATAAATCATACCTTTTTAAATAGTCACTTCTCAAAATATCCAATGGATTTAAATCTGAAGAACGTGAAGCCAACACGATACAATTGTGCGTTGTCCATGAGTTTTTTTATTTCATTTTTAATTTTTGTCACTGTCTCATGCTGCTCATGATGTCATAAATCTCTTGTTTTATTATGATTTCCATATAAGTACAAATTAACTTTTAAAAATTAATAATAACATATATGGTTAATTAAGGTATGCCGATGAACTCTATAGTTTTTACCTTATCTTCTGGCTAATAATTCATACAGATCATTATTTAAAGCATTCTATTTGAGTAAAATAGTTTAATACGGTTTGGTATTTTGTAGGTTCAGCTTTGCATGGACGCTGCCTCTCAAACGAAGACTGTGGAACAATAGATACTTACTGCAAAAACGAAGTATGTGTATGCAAAGAGAATTTTGCAGTATGGTATGACAGCTGTGTACAACGTAAGTTTGATTATTTTTTATATTTCACAAAACTCCCAGTTTTTAACATTCATATAATATTTAATCCTTTATTTGAATAACCAAAAACAATATACAGGGTGATTATTAACTTGCACGCATACCTAAACTTATAGAAAATATAGAATATTTTTAGTTTCGGAAGTTTACAGAAATATAACAGGTGAAATGCTTCCCAGGCCTCCATCGCAAATTATCAGTTTCTCTACCTCGCTGAACTACACGTCAAAAGGCTTCATGCTTCGGTATTCATTAGATATCTGAAAACAAAAGTGAATTTTGTCTTCTTATATAATTTACAAATTTTTATACAACCCAAGTAATTCATATATAGCATAAATTACATTATTTTCTTTACTACTTCACTTATTTCTGTCTTTATCCTCCTGAAGGGTGTGGAACTTCTTTTTTGTATATGTCTTTAACAGGTTCGCTGCCGATGGCAGTTTCGATAACATGTTGTCATTGTCAGTGTTTTTTTTTCTATAAAATTTGAAATTTGATAGTTGAAAACTATCTAAATTATGTCTATATGAGTTTTAATAGCGAATTTGCTGATTGGACTGTACTTTTAATTTCGACGGCATTTTCCGTCAGTGGCACTGCATGTCTAACTAAATTGAAAGCCATACGCCAGTGACAGTATTTTACATCGCAAATCTTGTCTGTCCAAGTTCTCAGTGAATTACTTTGAAAATTTGGATTCGGGGATTATCTGAGACAAGAAAAACGAATTTGTACTTAACTTTGTTCTAAACGCTAGTGGCCGCTACAAAATGTGCGTATTCTTGGTGGTTGAACATTTTTCTCATTGTATGCATCAAAGTAGAATAATATTATTCTTTTAGCTTCTGTACACAAATATGATATAAGTTCATACTACTTTCAAATCGGTAAATTTAACCGTTTTCAATTTTTCCATTTTATCTAATTTAATTTTGAAGATAAGAGTGTAAAATTATTTTATTTATATTAAATTTCAAGTTTCGACTTATTTAGTAAGTTACGTGATACTAAATAAAATGTAAAATTTGTATTAGGTATATTATAACCGACGATGTCATGAAAATTAAATTACAACAAACAGAAAATGGTTAAATTTAGCGACAAAAAATTAGTGTGATAATAATTTTTTTTTAAAACATTGATACATACAGTGAGAAAAATGTTATGACCAATTTTTATTCGCGTGTACATTTTGTAGCGCCTTTTAGCGTTTAGAATAAAGTACGAATTTGTTTTTCAAAGCAATTCATTGAAAACATTTTAAAAATTTAAATAATTTTGAATTCAAAACTTTCAATTTGATATCCTGTATCTTTTGGACTAAGAGATGTTGAGTAAATTGCATTATTTTGTCACCTGCATGAACCTGATTATTCACCTCATCTGCCTTATCTGGATACCAAGTGTCGCTTCCGTCTCCGTCCAACAACTATGTTCTGAAAATTGCAAGAACCCTTCATCTGTATGGTAATGGATTATTCGGGCTCTTTTTGAGGTTGATATAGTACCAGCCTTGCCAGTTTCCAGTCTTATTCTAATAAAAAAAGACAGGAAATTCGAGCCGTGTAAACCTATCTCTTAAACCCTTTTCCGAATGCTGTATAAACTGCCGTACTTGCACAAAGTACTCATATAGTGCTAAAAATACATGCACACAACCTGATTTTTTCAGAGTGGATGGAGGGCTCTCTCCAACCAAAAAATTACACTAGAGACCCTTGTGCGTTTTTTGCAATAGGGGTACTTTCTTATTTACTTTGTTTTTGGAATTTTTTGTCCAACTTGTACATAATAATATTAATATATTAACTTTTTTACATATTTGACGCTTCACCGTCCATTAAATAAAAAAAATCTATTTATTATGATTCAGTAAAGATACAAACAAAAGGCTTAGGAACTGGTTTTTGGAGGATTCTTAGAGGACTGTCTCCTGAGTGGATACCAAAAAAAGGACAGTCTACCCCTTCGGTGATTTGCGCAATAAGGGTGGTGATATGTGTGGTAAGGAAATGAGTTCAATTAACAATTCACAGCACTGAAAACACAAAGTTACTTGGATATTACATCCCATTGGTTCAAACTGGCGTACCTCAAAATACCTATTTAATTTAAACATCCCTATTAAATATGCTTAAATGTTTTTAAAACAATAGACCCTCCGGAACAGAAGTCATGACTTTTATTAAGTAACTACATGTACACAAAATATTTTAGAGATGGGACCCCTATTGCGCAAAACAACGAAGGAGTTGGACTGTGCTTTTTTGGATGGAGACTCAGAACACAGTGCTTGAAGAAATCTGCAAAAACCAGCTGGTCAGCCTTTTGTTGTATCTGTACTGAACCATAATAGGTATAGTAAATAAAAGCAAAATGGCAAAAAAATCACAAATGTGTCGAGAGTGATTTTTTGGTTGAAGACAGCCTTTCAATCACTGAAAAAATCAGCTTGTCCGCATTTATTTTTTTGAAATATGATATCTTTACTGGGCTAATATTATAACTGATCATTTTATTAATTTAACTAAATAAAGACAAGCAAAAAACTATGTTATAAAACCTTTTCAAGTGCAGTGCTGTCCTAATAACCCAGCTATAAATGACACCAGAGAAGCGACGGAAAATTCCGTCAGCGGCACACGAGTGATAGCAACTCCGACGGATTTTTCCGTCACTGGCACTGGAGGTATTAAAAAGATCCCCTGAATAAATTTGTTTACAGGACAATACTCCATTGAATCAACTCAATTACAATTAACCTAATATGCTTCAAAATATTAATTTGTTAACTCGTTTATTAACCTCCGGCCTGCCTCCGATTGGAGCGCGCGGCAATAGCACCACAGTTAAAAGTGATCAGCATGCCGCTCCAATCGGTGCCAAACATATTTGTTTAGCTGGTGGCTTCTAGCAAAGTTTTCAGAATAATATTTATTCTGTAAACTTTGCTTCTAGCTAGTCACTTGAGAAACCAGTGTGCCACTGGCACGCCACTAACTGGCAACTGGCGCCAGTTTCTCTCTGCATCACGCTCCAGTGCGACTGAGGTGGCACACTGACTTCTCCAGTAACTAGCAAGAAGCGTTTACACGGTGCAATCGCTGGCATTCAATCACTGGCAGCTCCAATTATTAGTGGGTTTACACATGCATGGATTTAGTGGCGCCAATGGTTATTAGCCCGCCAGTAAAATAAAATTGCTTGTGTAAACCTCTACTGGCGTGCCATTTTTAACAGTGCCCGCACGGATCAAAAAAGTTAGAGCATTCCAACTTTTCCATGTGTTAAGGAGCGTTTACATATGCAATGATTTGCTGGCGCAAGTATTTACGCCAATTGAACTTTCATGCCAGTAAAGGTTTACACATACATTAAGATTTTATTGCGCCAGTTTCATTTGTTGATAACTAGCTATAGTGATTTGTACTACTAAATGCAAAAATCTATCAGCCACTGCAAACCAAGGAAAATTCTTGCTTTCTAAATTTTATTAAATTCTAAGGTATATGCATTCCTTGTAGAACATATTTTAGATGTGACCTCAGAAGAATTAAAATAATCACTATTTACGTTTCTTGTGATCTTTTCATAAACATATTATCTCACATTTCTATTTTTATAAGAATTGACAAACAAGGACATTCTCTGTAATACTCTAAAAATTACGATTTTTTCCGAATTTCAGTTCTTATTCATTTTGTATAATATTATAAGCCAACGTAAAATCAAATATTAAACAAAGCCTGATCTGGTATACTAGTGCATAAATACTTGGCGTGCGTGAATAGGTTTACATTTGCAAACTTTCTTTGCACAAGCTGATGAGTCGTTACTGGCGCATGGAAAAGTTAGAATGCTCTGATTCGTGCTAGCACTGATAAAAATGACACGCCAGTAACAACTGGCGCCACTAAATCCATGCATGTGTAAACCCGCTATTAAGGAGCGTTTACATATGCAATGATTTGCTGGCGCCAGTATTTATGCCAGTTGAACTTTCATGTCAGTAAAGGTTTACACATACATTATGATTTTATTGCCTCAGTTTCATTTGTTGATTTCTAGCTATAGTGATTTGTACTACTGATTGCAAAAATCTATCAGCCACTGCAAACCAAGGAACCTTCTTGGTTTCCAAATTTTATTTAATTTTAAGGTATTCCTTATAGAATATATTTTAGTTTTGACTTCAGAAGAATAACTATTCGTGTGTGATTTTACGTTCGTTTATAATATTATACAAAATGAGTAAGAAATGGAATTCGGAAAAACTCGTTGAAGTTTTAGGGTATTACAGACAATGTTTTTATTTTCGTATAAAAATAGAAATGTAAGAGAATATGCTTATAAAAAGACACAAGAAACGTAAATAGTGATTACTATAATTGTTCTGATATCAAAGCTAAAATATTGTTACGGAAGCTCACCTATCTTCTTAGTTTGTTAATTATGTTCCTTTTTACGTTAGAATTTATAATTGTAGCTCACCTGCCTCTTTAGTTTATTAATTACGTTTTTGTTTATGTTATAATTCATAATTTTTGTGGTGCCTTTATTTTGACGTTTTCTGAAAGGTTCTCGGTCACATTCTATTTGATTCGCGAGACCGCCGAAAACTTCTAGAATCCTAAAAACCTATATAAGCGGATCAGTTTCGCCGCTGGAGTTAGTTTATATTGAGAAACCGAACACGAGTGACAGAGTGACGAGTGATCGTCAGATTAAAGCGTTGACAGTTGTGAAATTTGTTTCAAGGATAGTTCTTGTATAATCAAGAGTGACAATAAAGTTTGTTTGTTTACGTGACGTGTTTGCATGCTAACCTAATTTAGAGGTTACAATATGTTCTATAAGGAATGCATGCCAGCAACACTAGGTCACGTGACTCTCAACCAATGAAATTTATTGGATTCGTTGTTGAAGTCGAGTGAAGTTCAAAATTTCCAACTTCAACTATCCAGAGGAACAATATTTGTACATAACATAACCAACAAAAACAAAACCAATTTTAGAAAATATTTACTTCATTGAAGTTAACCTGGTGGTGTGGATGTTGCCAGCTACACTATATTGTTCTCTGAAGCAGGCTTTAGAATTCCATTAAATTTAGAAAGTAAGAAGATTCCTTGGTTTGCAGTGGCTGATAGATTTTTGCATTCAATAGTACAAATCACTATAGCTAGCAATCAACAGATGAAACTGGCGCAATAAAATCGTAATATATGTGTAAACCTTTACTGGCATAAAAGTTCAACTGGCGTAAATACTGGCATTAGCAAATCAATACATATGTAATGGCACCTTAATCAAATATGTTAGATTTGCTGGCGCGCCAGTTTCACCCTCCACCAGTTCCCGGGCTGGTGCCAGCCGACTGGCGCATTGTAAAAAACATCTGAATGTCGATGCTTTCGCGTGGTCTTCCTGGTATCTACGCAGCTTCGTGCGTTGTTCTCCGTTTGAACTCAGTAAATTTATCCTGCGGCTAAGAGTTTTGCGAAGCGTGAGTCATAGTCCATTTCTTAAGTGTTTGATAACTAAACTGCGAACATTGCGAGTGTAGAGAATCATATTTTTCACGTCTAGTTTGCACCCTTGCAAGCGTAGAACGGACTTTAAAATAGTTTACCTTCATATTGAATGATAAAACAATTTTTTTTAGAAAAAAAAACATTTAAGTAGTCATAAAATGAAAGATTTTTGTACGTTGTATATAAACTATCTAAATATTTATGTAAAATAAGTAATCACTAACACTAATGAAAAAAACTAGGTACTAGATCATATATGGTATGGCTCACCCAGTATAAAATTCAATCGGAATGCTCGATTGTTACACAGATATTTTTCATTAAATACTTAAATGGTAGGATACTCGTTCTTTGGGAGGATCGGTGTCTTTTTTGCTGTCAGAACTAATCTATAAAATGTGGTACAATTTTTCCGCATCCAGTCCATTTAGTCAGATCGATTCACATAGAGAGAATTAAGAACTGATCACATTTTAAGTGCATACCTCGTGTCCACTCTTACTACCATAATTGAATTTCTAAAGTTGACAGAAATTATGTTCAGTCTCCTAAGATGCATTTTTACGATAAGTCGAGACCTTTTACAAGAGACATATTTATACGGACATAAAAAGAAAATTTACTGGGTTAAGATTACACCATGACCACGGATAAACCAAAAGGGCGACAAAAAGTTAATGGTCTACATGCTACAGAGCTGCCCACATTAAAAATACCTTCAGCAGTAGGACTAACGAAATGATAATGTAACTAAATTCGTCAAATATCCGCATCAAATATTTCAGACTTACAGAAATTATCTGATACGCTAAGATTACGAATTAGAAAGTAATATATCGGTTATCCTCTTATCCCTCTAACTTCCTCAAAATTGCAAATAATTAACCTGCTGCCATTATCCACTATTGGTTATATAAGGATATATTATCTAAAGCCTCGATGATTGCCATTTAGAAGTAGTAAATGAAGGAAAGAAAAAGTTGAAAATATTTTTTATTAGGCAAATCGTAATATTTTTGCATTTTAATAGCGTCTCATAGAAATCGATGAGTTAATAAATACTTGAAGGTTTGCAATATGTGTTTCTTTAGTAGTAGATTTTACAATTATATGCATCTTAGAGGTAAACATAGTGTAGAAATCACATACACATATAGGTATAGTTTTATAGTTATATACAAAGCATAGATGAAAAGTCCGCAATACTTATTCTAACGCAATAAACTCTTGTAGATCTTGTTTATCTTTGTTGATATATATTATAATGAGATATTTATTCCGTAAGTAATTAATAAAAACTTGTTGACATATTGTTTGTTAATGATAATCCATTCTGAGAATCGTACGTTATAATAATACAATAATGACAGAAAAAATGTGGAGGAATGTTTCTTAAACTGAATATATTCAGTGTAAGTACCTACATCATGTATAGCACATCGTAAACAATTCAAATTACCTTTTATATAAATACCGTCATAATTATTGCGAATTCGATAACTTCCTAATTGATAACAGCTCAAGACATGTTATCAGTGTAAAAAGACCTAATTGGTAAATTTTGCACGTGATTAAAAAAATATCTGGGCAACAGAATCACCAACCACATATAATATCCCTAGTGCTGAAACTATTTGCTGAAATATATTATGTATATTTTGAAAATTATTCCGAGCCACAGATGATAGGTAATTTTCTTATAATATTCGTGAACGGAAGAAACGAATTATTAATTTAAGGTCATGGGATATTCGGTAAGAAAATTTATACCAAACTATCTATTAATTTGAAGGTACAAATAGGGATGGCGTGACATTTTTTGTTAATGGTTTTGAAATTTAAAAAGAAGGCTTTGTATTTCAAAAACATTTTGTTGTTCGTACTTGGAACAGTCTCAGTCTACTTGCCTCAGTAGTTTAAAAGGTCACGACCCTCACTGGTATTTTCAGCAGAAATGGCACTTTATCTGAAACCAAAATAGTTTTTACTCGGTGTACTGAATATTTCAATTAAGATTATTTCGAAAACGGTTGCTCCTAACGACTTCAACAAAATATACCTTTTACACATAAAAAAGGTAGGGAATCGATTGTTTCAACAATCAAATGTATACATTAAGCCGCAACAAAGTTTTGCCATCTAATGGACGTTCAGTGCAGAAATGAGGGAGGGTGGTCAAACGCCGACTGGTACCAATCTGTCACATTGACCTATAATCGCAGAGAGGCTGCCAATCCTCTCTACAAGTATAACTGATCTACGGTCTACCGGCCGCGGTATTCGAACTAAACTCGGGTGGAGTGACCACATCGATTCAAGTACTGACGCCTTAACGGCTTGACTACCGTCCGATCATAATGAAATAATATTTGTTACTAAACTGGTTTCGTTGCTGTATTGAGATATTTCCATTTTTATTAGATCAAATAAGATATCACGTTCAAATTAATACGCACAGAATAATAAACACATACTTAAGATATTTCTAATAATTTATGCAAAGTTGACTATAGGATTCACTTAATGTCTTTAATAAATTTACTGCAGTCATTAAAGAATACATTAATTTAATTGCCGCACTGCTTCTGCTTCTCCAATACGCCAGCGATTGATTAATGCTAATTATATTACAAAATAAGCAGTTTCGAAATTTTAAAATTAAAGCAACATATATTATTGTAATTTGATATGCAATTCTGTGATGCAAGGTAAATGGTACCGAAGATTTTTTCAGATCAACGGAAGGAACATGTTGCTTCTTGTTATAAAAAACAATTTTGAAGAATATATAGGGTGTTTAAAGAATCAAGGCAATATTGCTATGGCCAGTAGAATATTGAAAAATAAAAACAGTTTACTCAATAAACGTATGTCCTATTTTTGAGATACAGGTCGTATAAAATAATTTTATAAAATCAAATTTTGGATGTAACTTTTTTAAAGAATAACATATTTGATCAAAATTTGTTACAGGTACGTTTTTGGTGGTGCCAAACACATTGATGGTGTTAGTCTTTTTGTACAAAGGATATACTTTTCGCTGACATTTTATTCTCTCTCTTAATTTGAGTTTTTCATTTTCTTCGTCTCATGCTATTATGTAAAATTTCATTTCACACAAAATGATGCCCTTAGTAAATTTGTTCTAGAAAAATGCAGAAAACTATGGTAAAGTCAACCAGGCATCTATGTAATAGTACTTCATCAAGTGTTTGTCTGTGAAACCTCGAACTCTTTCATTTTTTATAAGAGAAATTCTGATATGTTGTTTATTCTCTAGTTTGAATAGTAATTTATTCTTTCAGCGAATATTGCAGATGTAATATTTTATTCTGCTCTCCGTTTGTAATGCGCTACTACATAATAATAATGGAAACTTATACTAGCAATGCAGATATTTATTTTTGGGAATGCCGTAGCACCAGTTGTCGTTTTGGAAAATGTTGTGAAAGGCAGTTTTCAAATAGAAAAAAACATTTTTCACACCAGAAAGGCGTTGTCGATAAAATTATGATGTTAAACTCAATCAAAATTATTTCGATCAACCTAGATCGGCTGGAACTGATCCAAAAGACCAAGATGTTTTAAATTTGGTATTCGAAGATTCAACCACGGAAATGCTAGCAACTAACAGTGTCGTCCTATTTGTACAAAAAAGAATAACACTAGCGTATTTGACAAATTTTGATCAAATATGTTGTTCTTTAAAAAAATTAAATCTCAAATTTGATTTTTAAAATTATCAAAAATGAGTGACATGTCTTTTCGAAACACCCTATACAAATACATTTGTTAACAACTGCCCATTTTCAAAGTAATAAGATGAATCCAAAGATGCATTGCTATAAAATCTGTAACTGATTCTTATCTACCTAATAAATCGGTTAGGTGACTAATAGAGATACCGGGAGGTACCAGAAAAAGCATTTACTATTCGAATAGTACCTAATAACATTTATTTAACATATATATCACCCCTTACATTTCTTATTAGCTTTAAATATAGTAAATTAGCACCTATTGAAAAGAATTTACACTTCCATGCACAGATCTATTCACTTCATTTCAACCTCGCCATCACCTTAGCAACTTGTAAGTTCTATTCATACTTCATAAACAATATTTTCAATTATGAATTCTGTGGTTTAACGTACACGTGCTATTACCTTCTATTTAACTATATTTCCGGTAGAAATGTGTTGTAAAAATAAAAATCCTTCTAGCAAAGAAACCGTTGTCATGATAATTAGTTTTCTTATACCTACAGAAACATGAAAACCATTGGCATTAGAATATACTCGCGTCAAGAATTCAGACGTCTTACGTCACGGCTGACGTTACACATTTGTTTTGATTGTCAACGTAATTTTCGATATTTGGTCGCGTTAAAATCAATAAATTTTTGCAATTTAGTGCAAAATATAATGCAAACTTTTAGTGTAGTATATAGTTTTATTACTATCAGTTGCAGTTATATTTTGATGAAAATATAACGAATTATTCGTTTGTTCGTATGACGTAAGTCGTCTGAATTCTTGTTTCGAGTATAGTTGAAAAACCCAACTGAACACCATTATTTTAATATCTATTATTCTTCATCTGTTTATTTATCTGTTTGAAACAATAGCTGCTTTCTTATTTCTTAACTGTCTAGAAAACATTTGACCACAACATTTAATTTATCGCTAGTTTAAATTGTTTTCAGCTACTATAAATATATTTTTGTGCAGCCAGAAATATAATTAATTCATCATATCGTTGTAACTCTTTCATTGTGAAACTAATAATAGTTTTAAATATCGTTATTTTTAGCATTATTGAAGATTAATAAATTAGTCTTGAGCTACTGAGAATGTGACATGACAATGCTACAGTTAGTTTTGGCAATCCTGTCTTTTTTATGTAGGTCTTGTAAGAAGTATTACAAATACAAGAAGAAGTAATATTAACTTGTACACATTATATGGGCTTTATTTTACTCAGTACAACATAAATAAAGTTAAGCAATCACTAATAGTAAGTATTTGATAACTAATTTATAATGCAACTGAACTATACAGAGCGGCCAAATGAAAACGAAACAGAGCCATTTTCAGGAACTGCGTGAAGATTGTAGAAAAAAGCTCAGACCCGTCGATTTTAGATTAAATGGGGACATCTAAAATATTTAAATGGCATTGGGGGTTGAATTTATTTTGAAAGCTCTTACAATTCTCTTTACAACAGACTTTAAATTTTATATTTCCGCCCAATACTTTGAAAAAAATTTACATTTTAAAATTTAAATTATCTTTAGTTGCTTACTTACTACTTAGTTGATTAATGTTCAAATTGATGACCGCCCGCTTCCATACAAAAATAAAGATTTTCTTTGAGACGTTCGCGCACATTCTGAAGCATTTCCGGAGTGATTCGACGGTATTCGTCGACGATTGTTTGACTCAAATCTTGCAACAATGTGTTTTATAGATTTTACTTTTTATGTACCCATTCCCACAAAAAAAAATCATAGGGCGATAAATCCGGTGATCGTGGAGGTCACTCAATGCTGCCTCTTCTCCCAATTCAATTCCGTGGAAAGCGTTGGTCCAAATACTGACGGACAATTAACGCATAATGCGGAGGAGCACCGTCCTGTTGAAAAATCAAATGGTCTTGATCATACTCTGGAACATTTTCAATAATATCAGTCAAGGCAGGGTCAATAGCGTCTTCCAGTCATTGCAAATACATTTGGCCACTCAAATTACCAGGTAGAAAAAAGGACTCAGCACCCGGTCAGCCAAAATTCCAGCCCATACATTTAATGTTTCCGGTTGCTTTGTATGCACCTCGTGAAAAACTCTTGAGTTTGAATCTGACTAATAGCGTCAATTGTAACAATTTACCGTTTCGTTCAAGAAACTGCATTCATCAGAAAAACATATGTTAAAAAGGGACTGTGGATCGTTCTCTGCTCGCTCACCCATTATTTCGCAAAATTGCAAACGGCGGTCATAATCATCCTCATGAAGTTCCTGGACTTAATGTATTGTCACGGATTTCCTAATTGGAATTTTCTTCTGCCAGAAAAACAATTCGTTAATTAATTACTTATCTTTATTAACTACTCAGTATACTACTGAACATTAATTACAACTCAACTAAACACTTATTTAATTAATCGCTATCTAAATCGCTTTGATCTCTCTAAGTAAACACTTGAATTCAACACTGTAATACAAGACTCACTAACTCGGCCGTTTATTCTTCTTTTATAGACCCAACGAATATTCCAGGTATTTTCTAGTACCTCTAGATCCATTTTCCCGTACGACTCGAATGCTTCTCGTCGATTCCCCATTATTCCAGTCCCGTCTCGATCCACGGCTTTTTGTTTGTTTAACAGAATCGTGTAGGGGCGATCGGGGCAATCTTACCATTTCGCTATACCACAGTCGTCGGTTTGAGTGTGAGTGGGGCAAATTCCGTGACAGTATTTTATATGGATAGAACTTATTCTTCTTCAAAATGGTTTGTATGCTAGTTCGATTGATCCCAGACACAGATGCCAGCTGCCTCGTACTTAATGTAGGATCAAGATGAACTTATCCCAAAACTGCAACTTCACTAGCTTCGTTAACTATAGGTTTTTCAATTTCTCGTTTTTTATTAACTACGTTCCCTTTCTCTTGAATTTTTCTTACATACTCTAGAACATACTTGTTCCTGACATGTCGATCTTGATGTTGTTTATTAAATAGCTGAGCTGTTCTATTCGCACACTTACTGTTCATAAAGTAAAGCGAAATGATATCTACCCTTTCCGCAATGGAATAAATCATAGTGTTTAATTTTCAAAAACACAATAAAATAAACTACCAATCAACGCTTCCAAATAATACTAGAAAGAAAATTTGGAAACCACTTATTTTACGTTCGTTGTGTGTTTCATTTCTGTTTTTTACAATTGTGTTTTTTTACGACAGTGTTTTCACCTGGTCATCTTGTATACGTAGATTAAACAACAGAACATTAGGAATTCACTCTAGATGAAACCCTTGGCCATAGACGTAGCAGATGCATAACTGTCAAATTTTCAGTTATCCATCTGCTGTGTTACATAGTTGTACAATCTAGATGGCGCTCTTATTATTTTCTGTACAAGGTGAAAAAAATAAATATTCCATTTCTATTGTAGGCATATACTTTATTTAAAGGACATACAGCATATAAAAATATTTTTAAAATCAAAGTTTATTGATTATAGGTCCAGTACTGCTGGACTAAACTAATTATAAATGCTCTGCCACTTGACTGAAAGAGCTCCGGATTCTGTTTCGCCTATTTCGTTTTACAGGACAAGATAAGAGTTTTTCATATCTTTCAAGATTTCTTGTTTCGGCTAACATTAGTTACAGTTAATCAAATTCACTAAAAGTTGAGACCTTTCCGTCATTAAATTTAATTTTAGTTTATAGGGGGTAGTCAAATGTCGACTGGTATCAATCTCTCACATTGATCCAAGCTAACATTCTTGCACCCTACCATACGCACAGAGAGGGTGCCAATCCTCTTCAAGAATATAGCTGATATACCGCGGGGCACGAACCCACACCGGTCTAGCCACATCGATTCAAGTACTGACTCCTTAAACTGCGCGACCACTGGCTGGCCGTATTATAACAATATCTATATTTACAGTTAAATTTAAAAAAATACGAATTTTGAAAGACCTAAAAATTTGCTGGTTAAACGATTTTTGATCTATATTCGCTTTAGTTCGGTATGCCTTTGAATATTCGCAGATGGCATGAGAACATTCCTGTTATTTTCTAAGTTATACAAGGTGTCCGGAAATTATGCATCAAGACTTCATACAAAATTAGGGTCACAAAGTCCTAAAACAATTTTTCGAAAACTCAATATTAACGGAGATACCGGGTGTCAAAATATTTTTTTTTAGTTTTTCTTAGATAACTTTTTTATTTGTGATTTAATTTTTTCCAAGTCTTTCCTATGTATTACTAGTGTCCTTGTAGATTTATGTTCCAAATATGATGCAAATACTCCAATGCCAAAGGCCACAACTTTTTTGTTTTCACCGCTTTATAAATTTGAACAGCACCATGTTAAAGAGTATCAAAAATTATTTAAAAAAGTATCTCTTGCTACGAGATAATAAAATGAACCGTTTCTGAGAAAAACGACTTCAAACATTTTCATGTGTTAACGCTATTTTAAACTGATATTCACAGTTTCAACTTATCAATACAAAATTTATTCACTAACTACATTATTAAGTAATATTTTTCTTTAGTCTATGCTCTTATAATAAGTTCTCGAAATGCTGTCCATTTCGACACACAAATTCATTCTTCTCAGAAAGTTGCGACGAACCCTGAAGAATATGCCCTCTTTTGCTCTTATTATTCAAAACTGTCAATAATTCGTTGCCTCAGCTCTTCCACGTTATTCACAAGCCTTCTGTATACCAGTGACTTAACATAGCCCCAAAGGAAAAAGTCGGGTTCAAGTCGGGTGATCTGACAGCCCACTCTATGAATCCACCACGCCCTGTCCACCTCTCAGGGAAAATTTCATTGAGGTGCTCTCTCACCGTTAAACTGTAATGAGGCGGTGCACCGTCATGCATTGCACGTCGCACTCCAATAGGAACGATTTTCCAACAAAACTGGCAGATCATTTTGTAGAAAGTGTAGGTAAATCTCACCACCAAGCCTTTGAGGAAAGAAATGTGGCGCAACTAAATGATCTCCCACGATGCCAGTCCATATATTCACAGAAAATTTATTCTGAAATTTTTTCACGATCGTAAAAAAATGTTTTTTAATTAATACTCTATTTTGCTTATTTAAAGTACGCCTCAGCGTTTTTAAATCCAACTTATAAATACGAGCGTTTTACAGTTACCATGACAAAATCAACTATCCGAGAAACATTAAGTCTAAATGTCACCTTTTTAATTAATGGTCTGACAGTAGTACCTTGTAGCGTCAAATGAAATATTGCTAAATGAAATGAAATGTTTAAAAAGCTTTATTCATGATCCAAATGCATTAATTTCAATCATTTGTTTGGTACACATTGGACTACATTTTGAGGACGCAATTATAAATACTGCTTCACCAAATGCACATAATTAATTCCATCACTGTCGACAACAGTAAAACGTCGAGCCTTCTGTGTTTTAGATGGTCGGATAGTAATAAGCAATACTCTTCCTTCTTTCTTGATGTCATGTAAGCGTAAGTCGCTCAATTCTCATCTTCTACAAGAGCCAAAGATAATAATGTCCGGTGCATCTATGAAAAAATTGTCTTCCTTGAATACATATGCCTTCTTGGCTACACATTTCTTGCTAATTGTCTTCATGAATGCATGTACTTTCACAACTGATTTTAAATGAACCTCTTTGTTTATCCTCAACATACTTTGCAATTTCGAATGGATAGCCCACATAGTCGACGCCTTGTACTGCTCCGACATGTTCTGAAGCTAAGCAAGCACAACTCGTTCATCTGCATCTGCTACCTTTTGCTCTTCTATCCATTTGATAAACTTGTCGTATTCTTTTTTATAGGCGTTTTGCGGTATTAATCACGATTCTGCTTTACTATTTAAGTAATCAGTGTTTTTTAGGCTTTCACGGCCGGTCATTTGATACATAGTGATTTTCCGGGTTGTTATGGCGTGACCTCGGTAACTGATCGCTGCCAGAAACAGAGTTAAAATGCACATCCCTAGCATTAGCTGGGATTCTTTTATCTGCCCTAGTTGATCTCGGGCTAGACTCTGTGGGGAACAGACCCGCTATCGGTGTATCTGGTTCCGCCCCTATGTTGATTTAGGTTCCTTTTGTTGGTATTACGACTTCTACGGTTGGAACCGTTTCTCAGATAATGGTGGTCCTCCGAAGCACTGACTATAATCTGTTTCGAAATGAAAGAGAGTAATGAAACCCCGTGATAAGAACCGGTCATGGGCGTGGTAATATTTCAACAAAAAATGAACAAGATACTGTAAATCCTCCAAAATCATCTATAGGGAGGTCAAAAGTCGTTATAGATGATTTCTTCAAAAATGTCATTCGCAGAAAAGTACACTCATTTTAGTTTAGAAAAGAAATACCAACGCTAAATAAAATTTTAAGTGAACTTTCAGAGGACGATTTGCCAAAAATCAGTAGAAGCAAATTATGAGCCGTCTTACGAGAGTTGAATTTTTGCTGGGAAAAGCAGAACAGGAAGTCAGTTCTTATCGATAAAGATGAAATTATTTGTTGGCGAAGATCCTACTTAAGATTAATTAGAAAATTCCGTGACGAAGGGAGGAATATTTATTATCTAGACGAAACTTGGGTCAACGAGGGATATACTATAACCAAAGTATGGGAAGATAAAAATGTAAAATGTTTTCGATAAGCATTTTTGGATGGACTTTCAACAGGGTTCAAGGCACCTTCAAGTAAAGGGCGAAGATTAATAGTGACACATACAGGTAGTACCAGTGGTTTTGTAGATGGCGGTTTACTTTTATTTGAATCTAAAAATACAGGTGACTATCACGAAGACATGAACGCAGATGTTTTCGAAGAGTATTTTACACAAATGTTGGATCTTATTCCTCCGGGGTCTGTAATTGTCATGGATAATGCCATTACCATTCACGGCAGACCGAGTGGATGCCTACGACTGCTTGGAGGAAAGCCGATATAATTCAATGGTTTTCCGGAAAAAACATTTCTTTTGAAACAAATATGGTGAAAAAGAAACTTTTGACACTTGTCAATCTTAATAAAGATTAGAAAAAAATATGTTATCGATGAAATGGCAACAAATCGCCAAATAACAGTACTACGGTTACCACTTTATCACTGTGAACTTAACCCAATCGAATTAGTTTGGGCGCAGGTAAAAGGAGATGTAGCGCGAAATAATATGACGTTTAAATTAAGTGACCTGAAAATTTTGTTAAAAAGTTCCTTGGAACGAGTAACTGCAGATAACTGGCAAAGATGTATACATCATGCACAAAAAGAAGAGGAGAAAAAGTGGGAACTCGATAATTTAATTGACGTTACTGTGGAACCTATCGTTATCAATCTAGGAGACGAAGATAATTCATCAGAATATTCAGAGGATGAATTTTAATATACCTACTTTTTTATTTTCTTTATTGTACATTTATACAACACTACATTTACTCACCATAATTTGAATTTTCGAAATACATATATTTTGTGTGGAATAAAAGTATATTCATTAAATTTAAATAAATATTTTGATAATAATATTGAATAATTTTATTTGAATTACTAAAAACCCTCTTAACCCGGTTATGATGCTTAAAATAGTCTCTAGTTTTGAAATGCTGTTTATATATTGTTTACTTATTAGAGAAATGGACCGAGAAATTGAAGCGGCATAAACAAAGACAGATTGTTGGGGATTCAATTTTACCTACCTGCTACAATTTAGTACGGTTCGATCACACAAAGTTTTTTTAAAAGTACACCTCATCTATACCGATAATACATAATATAAAAATATTGAATATAAGCATCAGTACTACATTTATTTACGATTTGCATACATAATAAGCTTTTATTACTCTCTTTCATTTCTAAACAGACTATAGAAGCATGGGATGCGACTAGTTACAGGGGCGGCTTCGGAACGCCTCAGATTACAAATTGTCATTTTCATGACAACAAAAGGTATACTCATGTCACATCACGAATTCAACCATTTTACATTATCAGTTCTTATTTCAATTTTTTGTAGTATTAATACCAGTATTTATTATTTCAAAGATTGCCAATAAATAATAGATATCCACTTATACTTTAATACATACTATTTTATAGCTCTCAAGCCATTGAACGTTCTTAAAAACCATGTTTCTTTAAAATCGAAAATAAAAATTTGTATTATCAATCATTTTCTTTTGAAGATGGTAAAAGCCACAGGGAAAAGCTCATTCGGTGCCGTCTTAACGCGGACAACTGTTTATTAAAATCTGTTAGAATTAGAACTTATAGAATTGTTACCTCTACACACAAAGTACTTGTGCTTCTACATTTGACGTTATATCGATTATGGTGAGTATTGATATTACAATTAATATCTAAAATTAGCGTTTGAAAAAACTTTCTATAGAAACGGCTATTTTTAGATCACATAAAGATCGTAAAAAACACGTGTTTCTGTTTAAGCATAGTCTCTAATTGTCGGGAATTAAAGGCGTTGCAAGAAAGGACAGCTTTGATTATAAAATAAATACTGTAATAAAAAGTAGCAAAATTTTGTTACACAGCCGCTTCATGAGAGCTATGAAACGTGTGCCAGCTGTGCATGCAATTATTATTTAACACTTCTAACCTTAGTGGAATTTCAGAACTGAAAACTAAAACAGACAAAATAAGAAATACTCGCCTACATTCACTAACCAACTACCAACAATGCTATTTTAACACTGTTCCGCGTGCCAAGTATAAATATTTTTATATGGAAACTAAATCATACAGTAACAACTTCTAGAGGTATAAGTTCATGTCAATGTATTGTATTACCATATCCTCTTCCAAAAATTGATTTTCTCGAGAATAATTCAACTAGCATATTTTATAAGAAAATTGACCTAAAAACTGGAATTCACAACATGATTCTATTTATATACACACCTGGTACCTAACCTAAGTCAAGCTATAAAAATGTCTTATATTTAAATACAACGATCGGGTATGTGTGTTATTTCACGCTATCGTCAACAATATTTTATATCATTATTACCTGAAAGCACTTTTATCCAAACAGAATTCGTTTTCAAATCCATAAAATTTAGTAGAAAAAGTATAAGAACATTTTCAGACAGGGAAGCAATTTATGTCAAATGTAACATTTAATATTTCTTTCACAAATAATGATTTTGTTATAGCTAGATCGCATTTTATGATAATAAAAAAAATATATTTCCATAAATGTGTTAAATAAAGTTTAATTAATGTTTTATCTAAGACCACGCTTGTTATTTAATAAGTTACAACAAGTTTTTAGGTACAGATATCTTTCAAAATATGTTTTTTTTTAATATAACTGTAAATATTGTTATAACATACACTTACATAGTTGTGCATATAAGATATTCACTTTTGTTATTTGAAAATAATTGTTAAACAGTGGGGTTAGAATAGCAAAATAGCGTGTGTCTTACAAACTTTTTTTAATAGTTATTTATGATGTGAGTGTTAAAAGTGCATTGTTAAGGCACGCATGTAAAAGTTTGCAGAATGAGCGCAGCGAAGTAATCATGTCAATAAAGAAAATACAAATTAAATGTATTACAAATTTACTGTCACAATTTGACATTTACTTTAAGGCACTAGTGCTTTAAAGTGATGTGATCATTTTAAGGCACTGGTGCCTTAACGCAATATTTTTAAGTGTCCAAAATTGAATTATTAAAATGTTTGTAGAAGAAAGTTATTATCATATTTGAGGATAATTTAAATAATAAAGTTGGCTAAATTTCACTTTTGATATTACTTTTTTCTACGTGTTTTATTTTTAGAAATTTCTGTACCTAAATCTCCATAAATTTGATCATTTTACGGTAAGAAATAGTGTGACCTCAACTTTATTCTGAATGGTTAATACAAAATAATATTTTATTAAAAAGCACTTACTAAATAGTTTTCTAATTTTGACGTCTTTTATCTGTTAAACAAAGTAACTTTATGGACAAATAAATCATACTTTGAATCCAAGAACGTGATAATTCAATACAAGGTGTCCCAGTTTCGTTGTAATTGCAGGATATATCGGAAACAACAAGAGATGTGGTTTTCACAACTTTTTTGACAAACTTAAAATACTGCAATCAAAATTTTCATAGACCTCTTTGTTTTTAACATACAGGGCAAAATAGCAAAACAGCTTCTTTTGAGGGATTCTTCTTATCTCAGAGAATAACTGAGTTATCGGAATGGCATTCAACAAAGTTTTTCAAACTTGAGTTAACATTTGAGTTGAGTTAAAATAAGTAATTGATTTTCTAGAAAAGATTCGTTTTTCTTTTAACTGTAAAGAGATATTAGGCATGAAAATAAATAACATATATCACACACATTTATGAGGTATCCAAAAATGTATATACACTAATATAATATAATTAAAATTAATGTTTCTTTAACCAGATCACATTGAAAAGTTATAAGTAAATTATATTAGTATCTTATTGACTATTCGATTATTATATATTTCCAAGCTTGCACTTTATGATATAACAATACTATTGTGTAGAAATAAACGTTTATTTTGCAAAATATATAAAGTATAGAACGTTTTGCTTTAAAAATTGTAAAGCAGATTCAAACAAAACATTAAAGTGATCACTGGCAGGGTTTTATTGTGAACGCTCCCACATGATTAGTATATCTTGATTTTCATTTAGAAATTCATTTCAAACTCGTTCTTGTCATTTTATTTTTTTTATTGTTTTTTTTTATTTTGGCAGTAGACTGCTTATATTTACTTCAAAAATTACATTTTAGTTCTGCTAGAGAAAGTTATTGTGATTCAACCATTGGTTATGTTCAAATTAAAAGAGTACCCAACTAACATTTAGCATAATAGACTACTGCACAAGAAAAATGAACCTAAATTGATCGAGATTTACTACATTTCACCCTAAAAATAGTCTTCAATGTTACAAAATCTTATAAACCAAAATTTTAGTCAGAAATTTGTTAACTAAGAGTAATATAATGCCTTCCAAGTAAAATGAAATATATGTCAATTTATACAGTTCGAAATTACATATTGTTTACCTTTTCTGTGTTCTCAAATGCTAACATTCCAATAACGTGTAAGACGAAGTTATAATTTACTTAATTTCGCCTTGAAATCTGTCTTCAATATCTAAGGATTTTTTAAATAATTATAATAGGCAAATATTTACATATTTATTACAAAATTGTAAAACTTATTTTATCTTCAACTATAGTGGTTAAGAATAAGGTAATAACTAGTTATTTTTGCCATATTAAATCCTTCAATTTAATAAGTTCTATTTTTATTACAATATAAAATATATTCAACTTTGTTGATAACTTCTAAGAAATATTTGATCATTTCAATTAACCTAATAGAAATATTGTTCTATATTATGGTACAAATTTACTTATTAATAATACTTAAATGTTTCTTAAAAGGATCTTTTAGGGCTTCTTGTTATATGTATTCAGATAGATATTTTCATGCAATAGGGTGTTGAAGTTGTTTTGTGTTTTGATGATGCAGTAAAAACCTAATTTTGTCGTACAAGTAAATCAGAAGATAAAGCCCAACAGGCGGCTTACCACACAATATTTCAGAGTTGTAAAAAATAATTATTGGGTTCATATTTCGCCTACCAAAATCGAAGCCAACATTGCAGGTTATACAAATCAAGCTAATGATAATATTATATCGACAAACACATCATAAGTATTCCATATGACACTGTTATCGTCTCAAATGAATTCAGTAGTGCATATGAATTGAAATTTGAATTGAATTCCGTTCGAAAATATTTATTTTGTTTTTGTTATTACACACACATAATATTATTGACTTTAATTTGAATTTTCCATCACAAATAAATCCAAGAGTAGAATTTTATATGTAGGTACCTAGTAATAATTTAGTTGGTAATAAATTACCATAAAATGTCTTTATTTGGAGGAAATGTCAACCACAAAGTTAATATTTTGCTGTGACGTCAACATTGGTATAGGCAATCTGTCCTATAGGTTAAATTTCAGACAAATTGACTTCAAAGTTGATTTTATTTGAGCGGCCATGTTGTAACAAATGCTAGATGTTTTGTTTATTATTTCTAATTGATTACTCATTAAAATTACGTTAATACAGATAATATTATTTAATACATTTATGACGAAAAATTATTAAACACATTTTATCACGAAATACATCCAGTTTTTATTTTAGGTTATTTTTCAGGATAATAATATTATTAAGAAGCAATAGTAAAAATGTATATTTATAAGGCGCGTTATTTTTATGAAAGTTTGGTCATCACATTATACGAAAAAATTTCCTGGGTTGTACAATTTGTTGAATAGGAACCAAAAATACAGACTTTATATTATATTAAAATCTAAATATCTATAAATACTCATTTACTAACTCCTACTCTACTTGTAGCTTTGTAGTCTGACTTATATTCTTTCTTTCTCTTCCTATCCCTGTTCGCTATTAGAATGTATATAAGCAAACATATAATGTTGTCTCTCTCTAGCAAAAGTAGGTCATATAAATCATCTATACCGATAATACATAATATAAAAATATTGAATATAAGCATCAGTACTACATTTATTTACGATTTGCATACATAATAAGCTTTTATTACTCTCTTTCATTTCTAAACAGACTATAGAAGCATGGGATGCGACTAGTTACAGGGGCGGCTTCGGAACGCCTCAGATTACAAATTGTCATTTTCATGACAACAAAAGGTATACTCATGTCACATCACGAATTCAACCATTTTACATTATCAGTTCTTATTTCAATTTTTTGTAGTATTAATACCAGTATTTATTATTTCAAAGATTGCCAATAAATAATAGATATCCACTTATACTTTAATACATACTATTTTATAGCTCTCAAGCCATTGAACGTTCTTAAAAACCATGTTTCTTTAAAATCGAAAATAAAAATTTGTATTATCAATCATTTTCTTTTGAAGATGGTAAAAGCCACAGGGAAAAGCTCATTCGGTGCCGTCTTAACGCGGACAACTGTTTATTAAAATCTGTTAGAATTAGAACTTATAGAATTGTTACCTCTACACACAAAGTACTTGTGCTTCTACATTTGACGTTATATCGATTATGGTGAGTATTGATATTACAATTAATATCTAAAATTAGCGTTTGAAAAAACTTTCTATAGAAACGGCTATTTTTAGATCACATAAAGATCGTAAAAAACACGTGTTTCTGTTTAAGCATAGTCTCTAATTGTCGGGAATTAAAGGCGTTGCAAGAAAGGACAGCTTTGATTATAAAATAAATACTGTAATAAAAAGTAGCAAAATTTTGTTACACAGCCGCTTCATGAGAGCTATGAAACGTGTGCCAGCTGTGCATGCAATTATTATTTAACACTTCTAACCTTAGTGGAATTTCAGAACTGAAAACTAAAACAGACAAAATAAGAAATACTCGCCTACATTCACTAACCAACTACCAACAATGCTATTTTAACACTGTTCCGCGTGCCAAGTATAAATATTTTTATATGGAAACTAAATCATACAGTAACAACTTCTAGAGGTATAAGTTCATGTCAATGTATTGTATTACCATATCCTCTTCCAAAAATTGATTTTCTCGAGAATAATTCAACTAGCATATTTTATAAGAAAATTGACCTAAAAACTGGAATTCACAACATGATTCTATTTATATACACACCTGGTACCTAACCTAAGTCAAGCTATAAAAATGTCTTATATTTAAATACAACGATCGGGTATGTGTGTTATTTCACGCTATCGTCAACAATATTTTATATCATTATTACCTGAAAGCACTTTTATCCAAACAGAATTCGTTTTCAAATCCATAAAATTTAGTAGAAAAAGTATAAGAACATTTTCAGACAGGGAAGCAATTTATGTCAAATGTAACATTTAATATTTCTTTCACAAATAATGATTTTGTTATAGCTAGATCGCATTTTATGATAATAAAAAAAATATATTTCCATAAATGTGTTAAATAAAGTTTAATTAATGTTTTATCTAAGACCACGCTTGTTATTTAATAAGTTACAACAAGTTTTTAGGTACAGATATCTTTCAAAATATGTTTTTTTTTAATATAACTGTAAATATTGTTATAACATACACTTACATAGTTGTGCATATAAGATATTCACTTTTGTTATTTGAAAATAATTGTTAAACAGTGGGGTTAGAATAGCAAAATAGCGTGTGTCTTACAAACTTTTTTTAATAGTTATTTATGATGTGAGTGTTAAAAGTGCATTGTTAAGGCACGCATGTAAAAGTTTGCAGAATGAGCGCAGCGAAGTAATCATGTCAATAAAGAAAATACAAATTAAATGTATTACAAATTTACTGTCACAATTTGACATTTACTTTAAGGCACTAGTGCTTTAAAGTGATGTGATCATTTTAAGGCACTGGTGCCTTAACGCAATATTTTTAAGTGTCCAAAATTGAATTATTAAAATGTTTGTAGAAGAAAGTTATTATCATATTTGAGGATAATTTAAATAATAAAGTTGGCTAAATTTCACTTTTGATATTACTTTTTTCTACGTGTTTTATTTTTAGAAATTTCTGTACCTAAATCTCCATAAATTTGATCATTTTACGGTAAGAAATAGTGTGACCTCAACTTTATTCTGAATGGTTAATACAAAATAATATTTTATTAAAAAGCACTTACTAAATAGTTTTCTAATTTTGACGTCTTTTATCTGTTAAACAAAGTAACTTTATGGACAAATAAATCATACTTTGAATCCAAGAACGTGATAATTCAATACAAGGTGTCCCAGTTTCGTTGTAATTGCAGGATATATCGGAAACAACAAGAGATGTGGTTTTCACAACTTTTTTGACAAACTTAAAATACTGCAATCAAAATTTTCATAGACCTCTTTGTTTTTAACATACAGGGCAAAATAGCAAAACAGCTTCTTTTGAGGGATTCTTCTTATCTCAGAGAATAACTGAGTTATCGGAATGGCATTCAACAAAGTTTTTCAAACTTGAGTTAACATTTGAGTTGAGTTAAAATAAGTAATTGATTTTCTAGAAAAGATTCGTTTTTCTTTTAACTGTAAAGAGATATTAGGCATGAAAATAAATAACATATATCACACACATTTATGAGGTATCCAAAAATGTATATACACTAATATAATATAATTAAAATTAATGTTTCTTTAACCAGATCACATTGAAAAGTTATAAGTAAATTATATTAGTATCTTATTGACTATTCGATTATTATATATTTCCAAGCTTGCACTTTATGATATAACAATACTATTGTGTAGAAATAAACGTTTATTTTGCAAAATATATAAAGTATAGAACGTTTTGCTTTAAAAATTGTAAAGCAGATTCAAACAAAACATTAAAGTGATCACTGGCAGGGTTTTATTGTGAACGCTCCCACATGATTAGTATATCTTGATTTTCATTTAGAAATTCATTTCAAACTCGTTCTTGTCATTTTATTTTTTTTATTGTTTTTTTTTATTTTGGCAGTAGACTGCTTATATTTACTTCAAAAATTACATTTTAGTTCTGCTAGAGAAAGTTATTGTGATTCAACCATTGGTTATGTTCAAATTAAAAGAGTACCCAACTAACATTTAGCATAATAGACTACTGCACAAGAAAAATGAACCTAAATTGATCGAGATTTACTACATTTCACCCTAAAAATAGTCTTCAATGTTACAAAATCTTATAAACCAAAATTTTAGTCAGAAATTTGTTAACTAAGAGTAATATAATGCCTTCCAAGTAAAATGAAATATATGTCAATTTATACAGTTCGAAATTACATATTGTTTACCTTTTCTGTGTTCTCAAATGCTAACATTCCAATAACGTGTAAGACGAAGTTATAATTTACTTAATTTCGCCTTGAAATCTGTCTTCAATATCTAAGGATTTTTTAAATAATTATAATAGGCAAATATTTACATATTTATTACAAAATTGTAAAACTTATTTTATCTTCAACTATAGTGGTTAAGAATAAGGTAATAACTAGTTATTTTTGCCATATTAAATCCTTCAATTTAATAAGTTCTATTTTTATTACAATATAAAATATATTCAACTTTGTTGATAACTTCTAAGAAATATTTGATCATTTCAATTAACCTAATAGAAATATTGTTCTATATTATGGTACAAATTTACTTATTAATAATACTTAAATGTTTCTTAAAAGGATCTTTTAGGGCTTCTTGTTATATGTATTCAGATAGATATTTTCATGCAATAGGGTGTTGAAGTTGTTTTGTGTTTTGATGATGCAGTAAAAACCTAATTTTGTCGTACAAGTAAATCAGAAGATAAAGCCCAACAGGCGGCTTACCACACAATATTTCAGAGTTGTAAAAAATAATTATTGGGTTCATATTTCGCCTACCAAAATCGAAGCCAACATTGCAGGTTATACAAATCAAGCTAATGATAATATTATATCGACAAACACATCATAAGTATTCCATATGACACTGTTATCGTCTCAAATGAATTCAGTAGTGCATATGAATTGAAATTTGAATTGAATTCCGTTCGAAAATATTTATTTTGTTTTTGTTATTACACACACATAATATTATTGACTTTAATTTGAATTTTCCATCACAAATAAATCCAAGAGTAGAATTTTATATGTAGGTACCTAGTAATAATTTAGTTGGTAATAAATTACCATAAAATGTCTTTATTTGGAGGAAATGTCAACCACAAAGTTAATATTTTGCTGTGACGTCAACATTGGTATAGGCAATCTGTCCTATAGGTTAAATTTCAGACAAATTGACTTCAAAGTTGATTTTATTTGAGCGGCCATGTTGTAACAAATGCTAGATGTTTTGTTTATTATTTCTAATTGATTACTCATTAAAATTACGTTAATACAGATAATATTATTTAATACATTTATGACGAAAAATTATTAAACACATTTTATCACGAAATACATCCAGTTTTTATTTTAGGTTATTTTTCAGGATAATAATATTATTAAGAAGCAATAGTAAAAATGTATATTTATAAGGCGCGTTATTTTTATGAAAGTTTGGTCATCACATTATACGAAAAAATTTCCTGGGTTGTACAATTTGTTGAATAGGAACCAAAAATACAGACTTTATATTATATTAAAATCTAAATATCTATAAATACTCATTTACTAACTCCTACTCTACTTGTAGCTTTGTAGTCTGACTTATATTCTTTCTTTCTCTTCCTATCCCTGTTCGCTATTAGAATGTATATAAGCAAACATATAATGTTGTCTCTCTCTAGCAAAAGTAGGTCATATAAAGGGCATAATTAGGGTATATTTTGGTAATAATGTGTTGAAATTTTAACATAAAATTGGTCCGTATTTCTTTTAGGTCCAATTGTCTTATTGAAATAAAACGTAATTAACGTAATTTTAACTTTAAATGTTTGTTGGAATAGAAAGTACAAGATGCCATCTGGTGGTCTGTTCTGCCATATGACGTCATAAGCGCTAATTTCGTTGAAGTTTCCGTTTGCTAGCTTCTTTAGTTTCGGTGTTTTTATTTTTAGTTTATTTTAAACAAAAAAAAATTAAGCATTTTAATTAGTACATATTTATATGGCTTTAGAACTAATATGTTATCCAAATTAAAAAACAATGAATAAACGTAGTGACATTTCACAGACCCACTGTGTAATAAATACATTATTAACTGACAATTTTAAAGCCATAAGTATAATAAGAACATACATATATTATATTTTATCAAAAAGCAGATAGGTAATTTATTTTGTTATGTCAACCTTCTTTATTAAAACGTAACATGCAATGCATTAAGTAAGGTACATTCAGAAAAACACAACAGACGTGAGCATTCCACAAATTTTTCCCCATTTTGATGCTCCGAAAATTATTTCAAGTTTTAGATCAATGACACTTGGTTTGGTTACAGGTTCAAGTTTGTTTATTTTCAGAAGATGTATTTTAAACACAGAGAAAATAGGACCAACAGATTACTTCTTTTCACGCAAGCACTTACGTTTTAACAATCAAGTGTTGTTAGATATTTTTAACAACCAATAAAACTTACATAAACTAATTCTACATATGTTTACGGATTACTTTAATGCCGATAATGGCCTAATGAAGACGCAATGTGAAGATTAAAATCAGGTTTAAATGCGATTACGGGAATTAAATAGGATTAACTTTAGAACATCGTGCTAAGTAATGGTTTTAAAATATTTGGATAGACAATTTGTACCGTCAACTACAGCAGTTGTCCTATAAAACTAGTTTTTGAAAAATAATCATTTATTATTTAATATGTGTTACATTCAATTTTTTTATTAGCAATTTTGTTTTTAACATTCGACTTTTAGCAAAAGTAATGCATTCTGTTACAATATTATTTGATTATACTCATGAGAAAAAAACTGCCGCTAATTATAAACGTTGAAAACCTCTAAACTTTTAATAAAAAAAATTATTAGTATCGTTTCTAAAGCTATTACAAGCTGACAAAAACTAAAAACAAACCCTATACATATAAGTGAGATCAGTTTCGATATATTTGGAAGTTTTTAGTAGCTAAGATCAGACTCGGCTTGGAATATCAACAAAATTTCAATAGGACATTTTTTCACTTACGGATTTACACATATTTTATTTTTGTTTCTGATACAATATTTTTATAGTAGAATGTAGAGATGACGATATTGCTCTTAAACTTCATTCAACACAATTCTTCTAAATATGTGTGCAAGTTAAAAAATTTTTTTACTGTTTTAGAAAGGTATTTTAAGCTAATATAAATCAAATCTCCTACAATTCCTATCAATGAAGTCATATGTATGTTCTCTGATACCAAACGTCTAGGTATGCTAATGAACAATTCCACAGACAAAGCTCTATTCGATAATTATCTAAAGAAAATAATCTAATTTACTCACTCTATAAATATCTAACTTCACTTTTTGGCAGTGGGAACACGACAAATTCAACCACAATAGATGAGATCTGACCTATTTCTGCATTTTTAGGATTGCTATAACAATTATTATAAAAATTAAAATTATTTGTTAAATATCGACAATGACAAAAAGTGACATCCTGTCAATGAATTAAATATGACAATACCTACTTGAAAAATGTTCACCTTTTATGTAAAAGTTTTTATATATTTTTAGGTATTAATAATATTGTGTGAAACTAACTACTCAGTGGACAAAAGCCCCAACCTGCGTTGAATTACACCCACAATATCTACCCATATATTCCTTATTATTAGCTTTTGTAACATTTTTTTACTGTTTTAGAAAGAAGCACACAGTAAAAAAATGTTACAAAAGGTAATAACAAGGAATATATGGGTAGATATTGTGAGTGTAATTCAACGCAGGTTGGGGCTTTTGTCCACTGAGTAGTTAGTTTCACACAATATTATTAATACCTAAAAATATATAAAAACTTTAAAAAAATACAATTTAAAAAATTGCCATTTTATAAGCAGGGGTACATTTTCTTGTTCAGCGAGTAAAGTTGTTTATAAGAAATTCAGATACATTTATCCATTTAAAGTGGTTACTGAACCAATCAAATCTCAAAGTAAGATTTCTTTGAAATTTTCACCTTCAGAATCTAAGGTGACGCGCTGTGACATTCATTTCAGAGACCCTGTATCTATATACAGTTTTGGATGGGCTATTGGTGTGAGAAAGATTAATAACTGTCTTATGATTTATAACACGGAAAAAAAGTTTATATGAACGCTGTAGAGGATGAAGAAACCTAGACTATAACATTATTTAGGAAGATACAGGGCGATAGATAAAACCGGAGCACTCCAAATATCACCTTTTTAAAATTGAACGCCCTAAATATTTTTAAGCAAATCAATTTCTGGGAAAATTCTGTGTGTTGCAATATAAGCAGTATAATATATTAGTGCAGGGTTGCCAAGATATGTAGGATACATGACCTCGGAGAAGTTGTTTTAATTTTTAACTACTAACATTTTGAGCAAAAATCATTTAACAGAGTTAATAGGCAAATGTTAGACAAAAGCTCCTGTATTAGCTAATATCGACTATTTTATGCAGGATGTTTTTTATAGATACGGCAACATTTCTGAATTTTTCTTTATTACTTTTGATGACACGAGATGGATTTGAAAAAAAGTGTCGAAAATTTAGTAGAAAATGTACTGCTGAATATTCGTCAGAGAATTTGATATTTACATGATGAAGCCCCTGTACACTACACGCAGGAAATTCATAGATTTTTTAAAGACTTTTGAAAAAAAGATGAAAGAGCTATGCCTAAACGAAGGCAGACATCATTTTGAACACCAATTAATTGTAAAACAAAAAAAATTATTTATAAATTATGTTTTATTACTTTTTTTATAAATATGTTGTTAACTTATTTGGTATAATATCAACTATCTAATAAATATTAACTAATAAAATAAATTCAAATGGTATGATAAACTCTGAACTGTGTTTTTTCAGCAATCTTCTTACCTCTCATAAAATGGAAGGGTGCTAGATGATTACAAATTAACGTAAACATCCTCATATAACCTTTAAAAAAGTAAAGTTGTTCCCAAGACATGCCACAAACATTTATTTGATTTTAGCTGAAACTATATGGTGCACATGTAGTCCATCATTTAAACATTTTTCATATTAAATGAACCGAAACTTGCAAACGCTAAATATCCCATACAGATCATCAATATCACATTTTTCAACGTTATGCACAACATAGGCTTAATAGCTCAGTGTATTCTAATTAGGAAATAACACTTAAACAAACTTAAATATAATTAAAAACTATACTTCCTCACAATGGATGCATTATTTACCGCTTATGGGACGGATATACTACGGAGGGTTATTCTGTACAATGAATTATTGCTTTAAAAAAGTAAAAATGTTGTTTATAAATTATTTCACTTAAGTTAGTTGTAGCTACAATAAAGGTTACATTTATCAATTACAATAATCTTATACTAATGGCTTCTTAAAAATTAAAAATAATAATAATAATAACAATAGTTAAGATATAAAATGGCGATCTTGCAGATTTCGAAAATGATAAAGTTTTTAATAAATTCGAAAGTTAATTTTGAATATGAATGTGTTGCTGAAAATTATCCATTAAGTTCCTTGTACCAATACAGCGTGTTTTCAAAAGATTCATTCAATTATTAATAACGTTTACAAAAATGTAAGAACAATTTTTGAAGACAGTTACATATCAATACTAGTGCAGAACAATTTTTTTATTTTTGATTGCACAGAATAAGTAGATAATTCTCAAACTTTATGAGGTTTTCTATTTTTTTTATTTTTGTCCATCCGAAGATTCTTTATTTTTTCTCGTAGGTACCTTTGACTATGCAAAAAGATTTAATAATTAAAAAAATGAGAAACCTTTAAAGTTTTAAAAATGTCTTATTTTTGCAATAAGTTTCTGAACACAAATACGGTCTACGGAATAATAATACCACCTTTTCTCCTACGCAAATCCTTGATTTATATATTAACTCTAGATTTGTTGGGATGTTTGACTACAGTTCATAAGATCCCACAATAAACAAAACATTTTATAAAGAAAACATTTTATCGAAATACCAATAATAAAAATGTTTAATAAGTATGATATTCCATATAATTATAAAAATAATACCTTTAAGGGAAAACATTTTTTTATAAAAATGTGTCTCAATGTATTATTCCTCAAAAATAATGCAGCAATAGACCATGTCAACAAAAAATTTTAAAGTTGCTGTTGGTAAAAATTGGAGTTATCCTTTAAAATCATCTTTCAAATGCCGGTGCCAACAATTTTCTATTAAAGTACATATTATTATCTTCAGCAACAAACATAGGGGAGTGTGGGGCACATTGTTACAATATTAATATCTATTTTTTCTAAACGAAATTTAGGATTCGAAGAGTGTAGTAAGTTAATAAAAGTAATTGGCATACTTTTATCTTGCAGTTTTACTTGCAGCACGATGGGGTAAATTGTGGGGTAAGTTGATACAAAGTATGTTTAAACAGTTTATTACATTTAAAAACATCTTTTTTTAATTATTACGTTCATTACTACATACAATGCATAAAAAATAAAATAAACACATTGTTACGAAAGTACAAAGCAAAAAATATAAAAATTAGTCAGTATCAAATGTGCAGTTTATGCAAACATAGTAGACATCGTTATTGCCACAGAACAAGTGCGCCCATCTTTTACAAACTGTACACTGTATCCAATCTTCATTTATAGACTCCGAAAAAGCCATTAAGCAGACAAGGCACAACTCATCGCCTTCCTTTGATTCTTCAGAATCTGATGGTACCTGAACTTTACTTACTTTAACTTTCCTTTTTTCGGCTTTTCCTTTTTTCTTAGATTCATTAGTGTTACTCCCAGCAGAATTTCTGATAACATTCTTCCCTTTCTGCAATATTTCTTGTCTTGCACAAGCTTGTGGTTCAATTTCATTCTTTACTGGTGTATCCGTCAAGATAGCAGATTTACGTTTACGACGATTTATGCGCTCCTTTCTAGGTTCAATTTTCAGTGGGCGTATTTCCCCTATTTGCCTTCCTCTTGTACGTCCTCACCATCTTGACTAAAATAATATCATATATTGAAAATAATATTCAATTAGTTTACTGGATGGGGGCACGTTGTTACAGTAACAACCTGCCTCGTGATGATTGTAACAACTTGCCCCATTCAGTAATAAATAAGGTTATATTATTTTTTCTGCAAATATTAAGTTATAGTAAAAAATAGATAATGTAACCATGAGTTAAGTGTTTACCTTTAACAATTGTTCACACTTTAAAAGTTGATGACTTACCGTTTAGCAGATATAACGCAATTACTATGTGAACACTTAATTTACTTCACGTACAGTAAAACTATTTTAAGCAGATATTTTGGTTTGCGTTTTAGCTATAGATTTCAGATTTCCCACGTTGCTAAAACTCAATAACTAGTTCCACCCTCTACTCCATAGATGCAGCTTTAACGAGACTGAAATTATTTGTAGTGTAACAACTTGCCCATGTAACAACATGCCCCACCCTCCCCTACATATATCCTTTACTAGCTACTCCATAAAAGACCCAGCACATATTACTATGCACATATACTAAGTTTTCTAGATTACCTATTTATGTATCTAATTTTAAATATTTCGATATTTTATTTATCAATATATGGAATTAATATATTAATATTCTGTAACTAAAGAATATGTAGATATTAATTACTTTTTCTGATTTTGAACTGATTACCTAGCATCTTACCTCACCATTGATAACTTAGTTATAGACCTACATAATTTTATCAACCAACTATTTCCTCAATGTTGATGTATCTATTTTCCACACCAAACGTAAACTATGAAACCACAATCCAGACCTGACCATCGGCATAATGCACTTGTGGAATTATTTATATCCCGCATGAAAGGATGAGTTGTTGAGCTGCTCTCTGAAGAGTGTTAGCCACAGCTAATTTATGGGTTTCTGTGTTTCAGTTGCCAGACCTAGAATACCGTGTATGAAGCGGCACGACTGCCAGAACGTCTTAGGAGTTAAAAGCATGTGTACGAAGAATTCGCTTTGTGCATGCAAACCTTTTCACCACTTACACCACGGACAATGTGTGAAAAATAGAGGTAGGTGTGGACATATTTACTTAATTGACGAAATATAACTTCCATGGAACTTGTATATATCATATTCGTGATGTGGGGGGAAGTATCATCCTTTGATTCTTGATGCTGGTTGATGTGTTAATATTACAACTACATAATCGTTTTAACGGTTAGTAAAATAAATGTGACTGTTTTTGATTTTGTCAGTCAGACAGTCTTCATGTTTTCTCATTTAATAAGCTGACCTAAAGAATGATTAAACTACACATTTTCTGAATTATTTGGTGTTATAAAGGGTAATTTATGTCAGGAGGCAAAACCTTGAGGATCTAATTCAGACTCCAATTTTAAACAAAGGAGAGTTTACAAATGTTTACAAAAAGTAAGGGTAGATGAACACGTTGATAATGGTGCAATAATTATTTGTGTAAAGTCCTCAAAGTCTTGAAAATTTTTGTACTGATACCTGGTTCAAGGGTTGTATCACATATAAATTAGCTAACACACCACATTGTGTTGTAGATTTAAATTACCAGTATCGCGATTAGCGTTACTTTCCAAAAGCCGTAAACAAAAATAATATCTTCATTTTGAGTAATAATAATTAAAAGCAATAAGAACAGTATGCGAGAATTGTTAAATTATTACTACCTATTTCACACTACTCACTACTGCAATGTTTTAACTAAGTATACAATTTATCAGCTAATATTACTTAAATGTGTATTTTTATAGTTCCAAAATAGTTATTTACGTACCAAGGAAGATACAGGAATGATTATGCCCGCAGGCGACAAGATGCAAGTCGCCTAAGGGCATAATCATCCTAGTATCTCCCGTGGTGCATTCAACGATTTATATTTCGCTTCATATGAAATAAAAGCTATAAAAGGTCATAGCTTTGATGTTCCTTGATTTGTGGTTGTGACTGATGTTAGATATTTTCAAACATCCATATTCCATAACAACTCCAGGGTCATTGTTCTCGGATTCTTATGACAGCGGGCGTGAAAAGAACAATATATCTCGTATCCTAGATATCATAACTAAACTATAAGAAAGTGAAATATAATATTTATGCAACAAGTACAAAAAGTAAATGTTTGCACGCGACGTGAATAGGACAACACGTCGAGTGCAATAAGCACTTTTTGTATGAGTTGCATACAATATTTTTTCTAAGTTCATGCAAAAACCAAAAAATGTTTATATTATAAAATATTTTAGATGGCATAAGCCTAGGAAAATATGACGTCGATTTGAATGTTTATGTTTGTCATGATGACAAAACGCTGTAGTAGAATGATAGAATGCAATAAACATTTTATTGCACTAGTGCAATAAAGAACTGCTTTTTCCACTAAATATAGTTCAATAAAGTTTTGTTTTTTGCATGAACGTAGAAAAAACATTTTTGGATCTTTATTGCACTAGTGCAATAAAATGTTTATTGCATTCATTTATCATTCTACTACAGCTTTTTGTCATCATGACAAACATAACGTTCAAATCGACGTCATATTTTCCTAGACTTAGAGTCATCTAAATAAAACATTTTTTAGTTTTTGCATGACAGTAGAAAAAATATTGTGCAACTCGTATAAAAACTATTTATTGCACGCGACGTGAGCCCTTACTTTTTGTACTTGTTGCATAAATAACTATAATATTGATGTCATAAATTTAAAGCAAGTTTTTTTTAGTCTACTACAAAATATGAGTGTTCTGTATGTACCTTTCCTGTATGCCAATTTTATGATATATTTATGCTAATATAGGTACTGTAAACCATATACCATAGACCATATGAATAGCCTACAGCTGAACTTACCCCTATCACATGTATTGTTGGAAAGATACGCTATCAACATCCATAACTAATGTGATGTAAAACCAAATAACCGCAAATTTTGTCGCCGTTTTTTCTAAACACTTAAGTCGGTACCAAGTGTATAAACTCAAATGTCGAATTATACATTTTTGAGTATTTTCATTTGTTTTGCTACAATGGACTAGACTAATCCCCAACAGACAAAGAATGGGTTTAGTAGTTGCTGTTTTACATCCTAGAATAAAGCGTCAGTTCAGAGAATGATCAGTAAAGCGAGAGGAAAATGAATTTTTGTAGCGATGTATCAAAATACACTAGAATATGTTCAAAGCTGAAGCTCAAACTGAAACATATATCTGTAGTTTATTTATAAAAACATCCACCCAACAATTTTAATTTACGCTACTTGAAGCAGGAAATCAGAATGTAAACTACTTTGTAATTATAATATATTTAAGAAAAATATTAAAAATTATGGGATAGAAACACCCACCATCACTATCACTGAAAGTATGTGGTTAGATAAACTATAAAAAAATTTATTTATGCAATATAAAATTTGAAGGGAAGAATATAACCTTACAAAATTGGATAAATTTCCCGCCAACTTGGGTTAAATTGTCAAATTTCACAGTTAAAAATCAAAATTCACTAAGCCACACTTCTGCCAATCTCGACAATACATAGTTCAGCTAAACTATATATTAATTTCGCTTATACAACATAAATCTAAATAAACCGAATTCAGAATTTGAACGCATCTCTATTGAACCGCAGTTCAGGTATTTTTTGTACAACCGGCCCTGTAGTAATCTTCTTCTGTCTCTAAAAACAGTACCAACAATAAATTATTGTGCATGATTCATTTCTACAGAAATTAATCGCATCTCCAAGTAACTGCATTTTTAATTTCCGAGAGTCAGTAAAATGTAGGGAACTTACTAAGATACGTGAGCTATAGGGAACTGCTTGTATCAAACGGCTTATGGATCGCGGCTTGGAATTTGACGAAACATATACCGTGTAACTGCGGTTCTAGCATGTACTATAGTCGACTTTCAAAATTGTAGAGAGTGACTAATGTTCTGCTCACAATTTATAGTAGTCATCACAAAGAAATATACATGCAGCCCCTGCATTTTTCCTACAAAGCCGTGTGTCGCATATCTCTAAGAGCATACCCGATTACATAGCTCATGCTACGCATGCGCGGCAGTTAGTACACGTTAGTACGCATGGGCTGCTGCTTTTGATTGGCTGCGACGAATTGTCGGATCCAACTGTTTCATTTCCTGCGCTATCATGGGCGGGTATATCGTTCGGGCGGGAAAAATTTCGGGTATATCTTTTCGTTAATTTAATTATGAATGTAGTTAATTTTATTAGTGATTTGATCGAAATGAGGAATATCCGATGATGACATGTATGAAGAGTTTAGAGCGCGAAGAAATATGAGTGTAAGTGATGTTGAAATATGTATCATTAACAAAATTGTACGTGAATAGCATATGTGTGCAAATAAAAAAGTGGTAAAGAAGTACAACTGTGAAACGGAAAGTGATGGAAACTCGCGGAAGGAAGATTGTATTTTTAAAATAAGTTTTCCAAAAAAAAAAAAAAATTATATTGCTATATCTTACAAGATGAAACTTAGGCCGTATAAATGAAATCGAAAAGGGTATACTGATAGAAAGGACGAAATAGTGATATGGCGAAGAAACTATTTAAAATACATATTAAAAAATAAGAATCTGGCTCGAAGAATATATTAAATTTTGACGAAACATGAACGTATGAAGGTCATACGGAAAGCGGTACGATATTATATAATAAGTGTTAATGGGTGACCGTTATAGTGATAGTACTAGTAACCAATAGTAAATAGTGTGTATGTATTCTAAAGCCTTTTGTCGTTTTGAATGAGAAATTCGCAAATATTTGCGCGATTTATTTGTGGTAAAAAAATCTCTGTTTGTAACAAATTTTGTCAATCATCTATAATATTTTCTATAATTTTCATCATGAAACTGCCATGGTAGATTATCAGAAGCTCAAAATAAATTTATTAACACCACATAACAATGAAAGGGGCAATAATATTTGTAGTGTTTGACAGTTTCACAAATTGCAATTGTCAAAAGTTGAAATTTTTCCGCCATAAAATAATTAAAACAGAAATTGTAAAATTCGTGCAAAAATCCGTGAATTTCGCGTCCATGAGGACAAGGCTTAACTGTGATATCCGCGGATTGCGCATCAGGTAGGCATAAGTGGGTGGTGGTGGGCAATCGCCGTCCGCAATTGTCAAAAGTTGAAAATTTTCCGCCATAAAATAATTAAAACAGAAATTGTAAAATTCGTGCAAAAATCCGTGAATTTCGCGTCCATGAGGACAAGGCTTAACTGTGATATCCGCGGATTGCGCATCAGGTAGGCATAAGTGGGTGGACAGCATTCTAATTTGTAGAGAGGATGACACAGGTGGCACATTTAAGGTAAATTGTTAATGTGCTAGGTTCAGCCGAGATCAACTGATTTTTGATAATTTTGTGCTTTAAATCTTCTCAAGTGGCACGCTTAGGTAATCAACTTTCAAATAAATTTTGAAATATTCTTATGATTTTTATTATCTAACGCCTCGAAATTGGTAAAAACTGTTATATCACTGTTTCTACTCTACAAATAATGGATGTTATGTAATGCAATTATTTTTGTCATTTTCAGCTAGCGATTAGTCACTCTCTACAATTTCGACCGCTGACTATAAGCGAAAGATATTTCAATTTTACAAAACAGAGAACAAAGCAGTATGTCCAAAATTTAGTATTTGAATTAGAAAAACTTTCACCGTTTAAGTTGATAAACTTGCAACTTATCGTCTCAATCTGTAATACCTATCCCTAAAGTTTCACTACTCATGTGTATTTATTGATATTCTTGTAGCTGTTGGAATTTTAGCATGTCTATGTTCTACAAAAAAAAGATGTTGAGGTAATTATTTTTTGTATGTACAAATCTAAACAACTGATGTTAAATGAAAATAAGCATTTACGTAATAAATCAAATTTAGAGTTGTAGTATTTATGGGTATCTTGGGACATTTAACATTTAAGTCTGACAGAAAAGAGTTATTTGCTACTTCTGCTGATGTCACAGAAAAAAATGTGAAATATAGGCGTCGTCTAGAACGCACATTCATTTAACAACGATCATTCCTTAATGGTTGCAATTAGTACCAGAATAAATCGTAATGAACAGACATAAAAATACTGGTCGGTTCCATTTAAATGTAAAGCGTACTTAGTTTCTGATTTAATCTAGAATTATAAAACGCAGAAATGAACAATTTACGCATTACTCTCGTTTCTAATATTTATGTGTGTTTATGTCTGTTATTGTTAAGAAAATCAATATTTAAAATTCGTTTCCAGAAAGTAATAAAGTATTATGAACTATGAATTTTGATTTGTTTGAAATTTTACTTCATATTGTGATGACGTCAAAATAGAAATTTATTTAGCAGGCAGGTTATATTGGGAAGGAAGAGGTTCACAAGCGGTGAAATATTTGCTTTAATTTGAAAACTGAATTAGTTTTCATTATGTATTCAATATTAGTCCAGTCAAAATGTGGATAGTAATTTTTCGCGTTGAACACTCATGGTCCGGAGTGTCAAAAATAAGCGGAACGACTTAAAAAAAGCCAAAAATATCCCATTTAGGGATGGTGTTTCAGCGGTTGGCGGAGTGTATATAATTTATACAGAAAAAAAAAACAAAAAAGTAAAGGTAAAAGGACTTCACCTATATCCTGAAGAAATAGGCAACTGTTGGAACATTGGGGTTAGGATACAAGTTCCAGACTCCAAGATAGAGGCAGTAGGGGCACGGTTGCTTCTCACTAGTTAATCATTCTTCTAACAGACTTGTTCCATGCATAAAGTCCGAAAGTCTGTTAGCCGATATTTCGCTCAATTATCTCGCAAAAAGATTTACCAAGAAGTCGAAATCTCAGGCGTGCTAAGCCTTCAAATCCCCCTCTACATGCAACGGTTTCCTTCTGCCATTTACTACTACTACTAATCGCAAGTTATATAGATGTTTCTTCAATCGACAATGTTCTGTTAAAAGTCTTGCTATCTCCCTGAGTCTGATCTTACCCATGCTCAGCATTTCATTTGCTTTTTTCTGCGAAGGAAAATCTAGGGCTTCCTTCATTTGAGCCTGCCCTGGTTTTGAATCCCAGTATTCACAATGTTCTTTTTGGATCCACCTTCTCAGAACACACTTAACTGCACTATAAGGAATGCCACAGATTGATTCTGGCCCTAAAAAGGATGTTTCAGATTCCTTTTTTGCAAGTTCATTTGCTTTGTCATTTCCTTCAATTGCCTCATGGCCTGTCACCAAGATCTCGAATTTGCTGACACCGAACATGCACTCAATGCACTTCTCCTAACACGGTGTACTAACAAGATCAGCAAAAAAACTACCGGGAAATGGTTCATAAAACCACCCCCAAATTACTTATTATTAATTAAAGACTTTCGGGAATACGAACATATTACTGCTCCACCCCCTATTTTGTCTGGAGTACGTATTAAATATAGAAGTAAAATCTTAAATTTTCTCTGTGTAAAAATCATATATACAAAATTAACATTCCCACTTAGGTAATGTCTTTTTTAATATGGGTATAGGAAAAACAATTCATATGATTTGTTTTTTGTGTTAAACTTTTTTGTTGTTCGTAACGAAGATGCGTTACATAATCCACATTTTTCTGCAGAGAAAGTATATCGTTAGTAGGTATAGATTTTAATATTCCTTTGAACACACACTCAAATTTTGTTAATGGTTGTTTCATGAACTGCTCTGTTCATCACATAAAGTTATTTTATAATTATCAAAAGTCTATTTCAGTATAATATATACTAACATAATTACATATTTTAGAGATTATATTCAACCGTTATTAATAATGAACTAGCTAAACAGTTTACCACCCGCAGTTAAATTATTGGTAACGCCAGGTCTATTAATTGCAGTTGTGTATGCTTCATTAGTTTCTAACTGAACTAAGGAAAAGTAAAAGTTGCCTAATAACAGCAATATCTTGTATTTATACAGGGTGCTTCGAAAATATTTCAAGATAATGAAACAGTAAAATAGTACATTATACTATAAGGGAGAGAAATGCGTTATTTTGGCAGAGGTGCAATTTGAAGCCCGAGGGCGAAACCCGAGGGCTACAATGCACCGAGGACAAAATAGCATCTCTCCCGAATGGTATATACTATTTTGTCCACGGTCTTATTAACTTAAAAACACATATTTTGTCATTATGAAGTAAGTAGCACCAGAATTATTGTAGTCATTGAGTTATTGTCATAACTACAAAATAAACAAACAAAAAGAATTGTCAAATTAAGGTACTAGTTTGGTTTAGTTTAAAGTTTGTTTAGTGCACAATAATTGTGAGTCGGAAGAGATTGTGGAGGCTGCAAATATTGCAATAAGCAATTTGCTGCCTACGAAGTCAAGATCTTTATACGATATAGCCTACAATCGGTTCAAAAAGTGGTGCGCCGAGAAAAATGTTCAAGTATACAGCGAGAATGTTTTGTTGGCATACTTCAGTGAAAATGCAAAGAATTACAAGTCTTCTACATTATGGGCGCAATATTCTATGGTTAAGTCATGCTTGATAATTTACGACAACATAGATATAAGCAAATTCCCCAAGCTGATCGCATTTTTGAAAAGAACCGGTAACGGATATCAAGCGAAAAAATTTAAAATATTGGCAAAGGGTGAAATCGACCGTTTTCTATCAAGTGCAGATGACAAAGAATTCTTAATGATTAAGGTAAGATTACTTTTGTTGTTAGGTATTTCAATTATTAAGTATTTTGATTTTTTATAGGTTGGATTAATTCTGGGGATTGCTGGAGCTTGTCGAACTGATGAACTAGTCAATTTTACTGTAGATGATATTGAGGATGTAGGCTCTTCCTTGATTGTAAAAATTCCAAACACTAAGACAAAGATTCCACGAACCTTTCTGGTTACATGTGGAAAATATGCTTGAATTGTTTCGAAAACACCTGTCCCTTTGTCCTCCCCACGTCAAACATGCAGCCAGTTGGCAAGAATACCATGGGAAAATTTCCGAGTGTAGTAGTTTCGTATTTAAAATTACCTATGCTGCATGTTATACTGGTCACTGCTTACGAAGATCTTCAGCGACATTACTGGCAGATGCTGGTGTGGATATCACGACAATAAAGCGTCATGCTGGTTGGAAATCAACGACAGTCGCTGAGGGTTATGTCGAGAACTCCATTGAAAATAAGACCAAAATTGCTAATCAGGTTTTAGTAGGTACCACTACTAGCGCAATCAGAAAAACTGTCAATGTAAGCGAAAGTAATATTCCTTCTAATATTAATTTTGAAAATTGTACAAATGTAATACTTAATTTAAATGTCAATAAATAATTTCAATGTTATCTTTTTTTTGCATGAAAAACATTCTCCGTAATGTAAACTCTCTTGGGAGCATTATACTCCCTCGGGAATAATCAACTGCTTCTGTTTTAATTTTAATGTCATAGAAACTGATTTCTACTCCCGACCGTGGAAAAAAATAATTTTAGCATTCCCTAAAAACTTAAAACCCTTTAAACGCCAATGCTGAAATCAAATTTCCATGGACTTTTTAAAACTTATGATAGTGTCAAAACACCAGCTAAACTTATCATAAGAAAGAGAAAAAGCAATTAAATAAACTACTGACAATTAAAATGACATGAACCTACTACAAAAAATATCGTTCGGAGAATCTTAGGGTTAAGATATTGGCTTTTATTTTTTTCTACGACAACTAGAAGATATATCGACATTTGTGTAGAGACAAAAAAAGTTTTGTTTTGATAAGGGCAATTCAAAAAAAAATTCTTCGAAATTTTTAAGTATATAAAAATCCTGATAATAAACGTACAAGGGATGTATTATTTATTCCTTTGCTATGAGGTGGCAACGAGTGGAATAGGACATTTTAACACAAATGCATGCATGCAATAATTGGAGTGTTTAATTTGAGCCAGTTTTAAAATAGCCAAAGGAAACTTGATTTCAACACTCGCTTTTAAGGGGCTGTCACTTTTTAAGGGATACTAAAATAATTATTTTTTTACATGAAACACAGCCTCTAAAATTGGCTCAGGAATCCTCTGTTTCATTTTCCTCAACTATTTTCGAAGCACCCTATATATTCTTGATATAGCACAATATTGATAAAGACAAAAATCTGAATAGAGTGAATGATCTAAAACCATTAGCTTTCGAGATATTTACTCTACACAAAAAGCAATTTAATATTCAACAAATTGAAAAGTGCATTTTATCCCTACCTTCATTTCTAAGAATAAGACATATTTTACATACTTCCACATTATTCGAAAAGCCGTTTATCAGTTATTCTTGTTATTATTTCTTTAATTTATAAAAAAAAATATTTCCAATTGAATAAATTTAATATGACATTACAGATATTTATTATACAAAAAAGGATTTCTATCTTGAACATATAAATGAAGATGATTTCTTTTTATTTCGACAATTCTCGAACAGCACCAAATTAATCCTCTCCTAAAATAATCTTGTAAAATAATTCATAAAATATAAAAATTAAATGAAAATAAAAAAAACATATAAACATAAAAAGTTAATACAAACTTCGCATATTACAAATTATGTGAGATTTGGAAAAAAATATTTAAAAAAACTGTGACACGAAAAATAACTAAATTTAAATAAACAATTTTACACTCAAAACTGTGTGTAATCTTTTGTCTTAATTTTTAGTGAAAGCTGATTCAATATCTAATATAATGGAGGAATGAAAAAGTCTCACGTATCTTATCTTTTCGATATAAGAAACCGATTTACTATTTTAGATTAAACATTCTTTTCAGTTTCCTTTAAAACCCATAATTTAATAATCTTTAAATTTAAATGTCATGCCGAACTATGATTCCGATAGAACACTGAAAAAATGAATAGGATATTAATGAATTCTGATGATCTTCCATTTCATAAATTTCTTTAAATAATCTGAAGTTTGAAATTTAAATGTAAAATTATGGAACCACTATTACATCTAATAATTTAATAAATTTCAGACTTACACGACATCTGTGAACATGACCACCAATGCTACTGTGGAGCAGATTGTGAGGACAAAATTGCATGTATAGGAAGGAACTGTACCTGTCGACCAGGCCACAAACCTTACCGCAGTCGACGATGTATATGTAAGTTTTTAATTATTTTTGGAGTTATATAGTACCATTAGATATATAGGACAAGCTAATATAAAGATAAGAATAAACATCAGTTACTTCACCTATGGCAAATACTGATGAGAGCTAATAAGCTCGAAATTGGTATATGTCTGGTGAGCTGTTGACGAGCTAAAGCTGTTTCCTATAGTTTTTCCAAGTGTAATTCAATGCTGGTCGGGATATTAGCCCGTAGAATAGTGTGAAAAGATCGGCGAGGTTTGATTTTGAAACCATTTTTCAACAAAGCACAAAGATTTTATCAAAGCAGGTCGATCTTCTTGAAATTTTGCACGTCTCCATAATTTACTGTTCTGAACAACGTTTTCAAGTAAAATTTTGCTGTATTTTCAGTATAAAAAGCACTTTACCTGAAACGATAACAGTTCTCAATCGGTGCACTGAATATTTCAAATAGGATTATTTCGAAAACTGTTATTCCTAACGTCTTCAACAAGGTATACCTTTTTTAGATACAACAGGTAGGAGAATCGATTGTTTCTATAGTCAGATGGATACACTAAGCTGCAAAAAAGTTCTGTCATTTAAAAGAAATGTGATGTGCGATAAGTGGCGCCCTCTATTAGTGACGTCAAAATTAGTTAAAATTTCTAATTTGCCGTACCAAAAAACATAATTGTGCCAATTTTTATTTTAATACTTCGACAGGTTTAAAGTTGTTGAGATATTTCAAAATAAAATTCTTGCACTGAACGCCCTGTATTTTTGAAACCAGCAACATTCGGATAAGGCATATTTGGCTCAATCGACTCTTTTTGGTCATCAGTATTTCAAGCTCCGAGATTTCCCAACCTTTCACAGACACCCTGTATTTGATGTTAGATTACGAAATGGTATTTTTGAGTTCGAAAATGAAAAAATCATTAGAGAATGTAATAAATTTTCGAATCAAACAACATTTTTTCAAAAACTGTATCCCTTAGTTCAAAAATTACTAAAAAATGTAAGGAGAAATGTTCTAGGAGAATCGATTGTTTCAATAGACAGATGGATACACTAAGCTTGGCTTGTAGGCTTCCGTGGCTTCCGTCAATGGTTTGGCTGCTTCCGGGCTGTTGGCCACGTCGTCGGTTTAGGACTCTTGACGTTTCGAGAGACATATGTCGCTCTCTTCTTCAGAGTTTCAGATCTTCTAAAGAAGAGAGCGACATGTCTCTCGAAACGTCAAGAGTCCTAAACCGACGACGTGGCCAACAGCCCGGAAGCAGTCAAACCAGATGGATACACTAAACAGTAATAGAGTTCTGCCATTTAAAAGAAAGAATGATGTGCCATAAGTGGCGCCCTCTACTAGTGACGTTAAAAATTCTTATTTGCCGTGCCAAAAAACATAATTGTGCTATTTTTTTTTACTCCGACAGGTTTCAAAGTTATTGAGATATTTCAAAATAAAATTCTAGCATTGAACACCCTGTATTTTAAAACCAGCAACATTCGGATAAGGCATATTTGGCTCAATCGCCATATTTTGATGTGTAGTATCTCCAGTTCAGAGATTGCCCATTCTTAATGAATCACCCTGTAGTTAGGAGTTTTAGAGGCACCGTTTAAAATCTAATTTTTAATGAATATGAATAAGAATTCATAGCTGCTTTTAGAGACAGTCTAAAACATCTCTAAGCAAATTAGAAAAATGCCTCTTCACTATACCAATTATTCAAGTTTTCTCTAGGGTATAGAAGAATTTACAGGCTGCCAAGTCATTTGAAATAAGAATTAAATTTACTGTTATGTTTTATTATTACCTACATTTTTACTACTTTATACACTTGCAGAACACTTAAGAGACTTGTATACGGCGTAATAATATATATATATATATATATATATATATATATATATATATATATACAGGGTGAATCTTAAATAAGTACAAATATTTTAACTGCTGGTGTAGTTCGTCATTTAAATCAGTCTAGTGAAAGCCATTTTTAAAAATTTCTAATATTTACGGAGATATTAATTTTTTTTTAAAAATACCCACATTTTGAGGACCGCTGGCTGATTTTTCATCCAACAACGTAATGAAACATATGATTTGTTGCGAGGTTGCCATATCTCCTCCAATATAAATATTACGTTTCCTTTAACGTAATAGTTCTATTTTAAAAATACTTGTTTTAAGCATAAGTACAGTAAAATTGGGTATGTAGTATGATACGCAGCAATATTAACATAAATTTTAACATCTGAACTAACCTTACTATACTTCAACGATTAAAAATGAATTTCCGCAAGTTCAATACTACCGTAAAATATTTAGGAAGATATTACGTGATATTACTATGTCCAATGTTCAAAAATTATACATAAACGTGCACACAAGCTTACCTGTTTGTTAAAAAATTAACTATTTAATCAGTAATCAACATTTCACAAGTTAAATGTCATTGTACACTGTTAGAAAGGGACACAAAACACAATTTCCTTAAGTTATTTTATGAAGAATAACGAAAAACTATGCACGTGTTTTTTATTTAAAATGGAAAAAATGTCAACTTTTAGCAAATTTTATTGCTATTTTCATGCATTATGTGGGGTTAACAAGTTTGACTTGGGTTTCCGATAATCTGTCATGACAGTCAATGACAGTTTGATAATAAAAAATAATATAAAATGTTACACTTGACAAAATTCGCTAAAAGTTGAGATTTTTTCTTCCTTGAAGCAAAGACATTTGTGTAATACTGGCAACACTGTGAACCACACGTTCAGTCTGCAGCATTATGACTCATAAAAGTATGAAGGGTCTGTCTAGGCCAGCAGTCCTCAACAAGTTTTCTGCTGAAAAATTACGAAATTTATTTAAAATTTCACTTTTTTATTTCTGATTTTTTTGTAAAAAAACTATTAATTATGTGTTCTACACACAAAACTATACTGCTGGTTAAAATATTTGTACTTATTTAAGATTCACCCTGTATATATATATATATATATATATATATATATACAGGGTGATTCATTGTACATACACTAACTGGAAAATCCTGGGCTGAAAATATGAAAAATTCACACATAACGAATAGATAAAATATGGTTAATTACAGAGTTACAGGGTGTTTTATTTAAAAAAATAAATAAATCAGTTTGGCCCATTACTGTAACCCTGTTTGATATTTCCTTATCATACTTGGCATAAATCTTAAATACTTTAGAACATATTAAAAAATGCTACTAATCATTCATGACTACTACCAGAGACGTACGACAGGGGTAGAGGGCAGTTAAACATAGGGCTGCACAATTATTTTTATTTTATTATGTAATGTATTTGTCATATTATTATTATTATTATTCAAGTCGGTGTCTTTTGTCATGGGATTAAATTTCATTAGTTGAATTAGATTTTACAGTTAAGTTTATTAGTAAAAATGAGTAAACAATTGTATATCTATTATAAATAAAAATAACAATAAACAGAACTACATAGTGATAAATCACAATTTTAGAAATAAATGTTAGTTTCATTTAATCTTATAGCAGCAGACAGAATAACAACTTCCGGGCTACACCAGATATCCCAATGAAAAATGTAAAAATTAATTAAAAAAACATGTGAGTCTACAACAAATGTTCAATGTGTCCGCCGTTTACTGCAATACATTTGTCTATTCTGTTGCTAAACGATTTTCTGAATTGTTTAATAAATGATAATAATAATAAAATAAAAATGATTATGAAGCCCTATGATTAACTTTAAAAATTTCAAGAAACGTTACGAATGGAAAAATTACTCTCTATCCCTGTCGCCTGCCTCTGGTCGTAGCCATGAACAATTTTGAAGAATTTTTTAATATGTTCTAAAGTAGGTACCTAATCTTTATGCCAAGTATAAAGAAATGGGTAAAAATCCTATATATTTCGCGTCAATTCTTCATATTTTCAACTCAGGATTAGCCAGTTAGCGTATGTACAATTATTAATGGAACATCCTGTAAATTATTTTATTATTTATTTTTATTATTTTATATTTTTTTATTTTTTATGAAATGATTTACAAAATAAAATATATACTAAAAGTGCAATTCACCGTATTTATATGAGAAGCCATATTTTCTAACATGTTTTTCTCCAGAAGTTAAAGAAAATGATTCAGTTTCAACAAAATCTCTTTCTTAGTCATAGTTAATTGGTTTATTTCTTAGCTAATTCTTATATACCAAAAATTACCTACCCTTTGTAGCGTATAAATCATTTGTGAACGACATAAAGAATTAGATGCATTTTAATTTGACGATTATTTGACATTTTACCAAATTAAACAAAATATCTAAATACATTTTGCTGTCAATATTTAGATACATTTGAAGAATTTGACAAAAAAACTTCACTCATAGAAAATGTTTACAATAAACAAATAATATGAAACTGCACTTTCAGACTGTTAAATTAAATAAACACCATTAATATTTTTTTATTTCTGATTTTGTTTCAGACGATCCTGCTAATCCACCTCCATCAAGTTCAAGTAGCACATCTTCTCTTAAATCGATGATCTTAACACTTTTAACATCAGTAATTATGTTGAAAATCTTGTAAAGACTAAATACCTTCTATTTTTTTTAATTTTGTACATATATGTTAGCTATTACTACTATTTTTAAATAGGGAATAAAATATTTATACATTTTTTATACAAAAATATAATTTGTTTTCCCCAATATGACTGTACCTACCTGCTATTTAAAATTATTTTTCTACGTTCATGCAAAAAACAAATCTTTATTGAACTATATTTAGTGGAAAAAGTGGTTCTTTATTGCACTAGTGCAATAAAATGTTTATTGCATTAATATGTCATTCTTCTACAGCATTTTGTCATCACGACAAACATAAACGTTCAAATCAACGTCATATTTTCTTAGACTTAGTGTCATCTAAATAAAACATTTGTTGGTTTTTGCATGAATGTAGAAAAAATATTGTATGCAACTCGTACAAAAACTGTTTATTGCACTCCTACTTGGCCTGACGGCCTCGTTGGACAATTTCACGTCGCGTGCAATAAATATTTACTTTTTGTACTTGTTGCATAAATAACTATTATTTTACATCACTCACTTGTTGACAACAAGTGTAAGAAGACTTCCCAACTAATTACTTTTTGAAAGATCTAAAAATAAAATCTGTTATAAATATAAAACTCATTTAAAGAACTGAGATATAAATATCTACTTCTTCACTTATTAATTTTATATTTTGTGTTTAGATTTATTCCGTACTGTTGCTAATGGATATCTAGTTAAAAAGAAAGTATTTCTGATCCCCCAAAATAGTTCTTACTTTGTTAATTTTAATATTGAAATTATGAAAAGTGATACCTACTACTTATTCTAAGTACAATACAGCAGTAAAATTCCTGTATCTCTGATCTTGCATAACTAGAACTTTATCAGATATACAAGTACAATAAACTATTAAAGCTTAAAACCAAATTCAGTGAAACAAGAGAATTTTTCTAAATTTATTTTGAACCGTTCAGTCACTCACTGTAAGGATATACAGGGTGATTCATAACCAAAAATGAAGTTAGTATTGTAAAAAAATCTTTATAGTTTCCGAGAAAAAAAAATATTTCTTAAGTTGTAGTATTTTCAACCTTTACATCGCTAGACTACTGTCTTTGGGTAATAACTGTATAACTTATTATTCAATGCTACTGTAGACTCTAGCGTCATCGGAATGAAGAAGATTCCGAGTACTGAAATCCGATTTTAGTATTAACGTTTTTGCGATAGTGTTTACATTTGTTTTTCAAATATTAAAAATGCCTTACGTGTATAGCAACTCGGAGTAGATGGTTATCGTTTTAGTTTATGGTGAACTAAGACAAAATATTCGACCAGTTTCTCGTTTGTACGTAGAACGATTTACCGGTAGACATGTGTCAAATACAGCTACTTTTACCACGGTAGTGCAATGCGGGCGTGACACGGGAATTTTGCAATCGAATCGTGGATGAAATGGAGGTCCAGCAGCTGAGGAACACATTTTAGAAATTATTTAGAAGAGAATCCCCCCCCGAATAACTACCAAGCAAATGGCTCAACAAGTACAAGATCCCAATCAACGGTGTGGCTTATCATACACGAGGCTCAATTATATTCGTACTATCTACGGCTTGTCCAAGCATTAATACCCAGAGATTATCCCTTAGAATTAGATTTTGTGGATGGTTGCTGCTACAAAATGGTCAAAATCACAGATTTGACATGTTAGTTACAGATGGAGCTATTTTTACACAGAATTCATAATCATAAATTCATGTTTGGGATTTTGAAAATCCACATGCGATTCAATGGGAGCATTTCTTACAATGCTTTTTCTTAAATGTGGCAGAAATTGTCGATAATCGCTTGATGGGACCATTCACATTACTAAATCGAATGGATGAAGTTCAGCATCTCGAGTTCCTTTCAAATGATCGGCGTGGACTTCTGTAAGATGTGCCCTTGCTCTCCGAATCCGAATGTGGTTTTCGACAAAATGCTCGGGTGCACCTTAATGAAGCTCGAGTGATATGATGAATTGGACGAGGAGGACCGGTACCATGGCCGCCACGATCTCCTGACTTAAATCCTCTGGCTTTGTTGGGATATTTAGAAAATGAATTTTATCGCACGGAAGTGGACATTATTGATGATTTACGTGAACGTATCATAGTTGCTGCCAATAACTCAAGTTCAAAACAGACAAGAACGCAAAACATTTGTGTTAGTTCGTAGAACTTGGTAAGACGAGTCCAAATGTATAAATGATACTGCAGGAAATAACTACATCTCACGAGCCCAAATATGTTTACACAGATGGACACAACTTTAAACAGTTGTTGTAACATCACGTAGTCACGAAAGGTTAGATATGTGATCTTCAAAGCGCAAAAGTGACATGTAGATATGCCACTGAAATGTACAATGTGGAATACTCTTAGTTCCACTGTGTATCCATATAAAGCGCAGTATATTAGTCAAATATACTGTGATAAAAAGAGGCAAACCTAGAAGCAGACAAGAGGAGGCCCATGAAACTTAGCAAAGAAATGGTTATGTATGTATAAGTGAGAGAGAGACAATCATCTGCACTTACGATGTGAATTGTGTTCTTAATTTCCCATTATTTTGTTTGTAAAAAACGTCATTGGCGTACAGTGTGGTTAACTGCTAGTACATTCTTTTATCTTATATCTCGTTAGTGTTAACCCAGTAAACAAAAAATTGTCTCCGAAACATTTCTGAAACAAGCTCACTTACAGCTGAAACATTTCTTCTTTTGATGCAAATATGTTTCAGAAACATTGCAGAAACTGCAAATGTCCTACCTATAATATGTTTCAATGATATGTTTCTTCTGAAACATTGGTGAAACATTATGTACAACTTTGTTTCAGATATGAATGTACTGTACTGTTTCGAATAGACTTTTTGTAATGTTTCTGAAACAATACTACAAAATTGTCCTTGAAAGGTTTCTTCTTTAGGCAGCTCCATTTTTGGGCACATATGTGCTAGGACATGACCTCAGCTACATTATGCAAAATAAAAATCAATAACGACAATAATAGAAGTTTTTATATATGAGTAGACAAAGAGGTATGTAAGTATGTACTTCTATTATTGCTGTTAAGTTTGCAAAATACACAATTTCGTTTCAAGTGTCGTGTCACAGCACCGGTCACCAAATATTTGTGAAGATATACTGCAAATGGTTTGAAATAATTAGATATGAAATAAGCCTATATTTTCACATAGAAGTGAAAGTTTACAACAAAAATACTTTAACAAAAAGTAAATACAATTCACATTAAGGATTAACAGCAATATATAGTTTATATCTAATATATTAACAACTTTTATATATTATTTTTAATTAAGATTTCTGCTTCTCTTTGATATCTTAATTCGGATTGCCGGAACCAGGATCCCACGATGATTTCAACAGTTTTGTCACTTAAGGAGTAGAACTTCTTTCTTATTCTATCTAAAACAATGTATATGACATGTATGCACAGTAGAATAACGTAGAATAACAATAAATAAATATCTGTACCAAATTATAAAACTAATAAAACAAATTGATTTAAAAAATGAATATGAATTTAAAATGATTAGATTTAGATCTCGATATATTAGCTTTTGTTTGTTGTACCTCTGAAGAAGCACAAAGTCTTCTCAGATGCCTCTTCGATTTAAATAATAATAATAATAATATCTCTACCCCTCATTCTAATCACAGGGATTAGCCCAGAAGTCGGAGACTTGTGCGGGAGAGAGGGCGGCATATTATTATTAAGCAGGCCGCATTTGCGCCCAGGAACGACTTACGTTGGTAGGCCCTAACCACTATTCAGTGCAGGAATGAGGGAAACCTGGAAAACCTCATTAATTAGGGGGGTAGTCAAATATCAACCGGTATCAATCTCTCACATTGACCCAAGCTAACATTATTCCACCCTACCTTACCCGCAGAGAGGGTGCCAATCCTCTCCACGAATATAACTTATATACGGTCTACCGGCAGCTGGTCTCGAACCAACTCCGATCTTGTCACCTCGATTCAAGTACTGACGCCATAAACCTTAAACCGCGCGACCACTGACCGACCGAATAAGTTTTTACTTACGGTTTTCATGTTTACACAAAACAAACTGCTACAGCACTTTAATCATAAATTACCAATACGCCAGTAGCTAACATAATCACAAAACATCAAAAGATGCCAAAGAACTTCCAGGATTCTTTCTAACCGCCAACATCAACCGCCTAAATATATAACCTAACCACAGATTTTATGTTATTAATCAACAGAAACGGAAACTATGACACAGTACGTGGCAATCCACCAACACCCTGCCATGGCAATACTCTACACTTAGCACACATTCCTTGTGCGCATGCGTGTAAAAAATAATATTAAGTAAATCACTTTCAAAACGTATTTGACATGTTTACTGGATATAAGTACATGTACTGGGTTTCTGAAACGTTTCATATTTGTTTCATATGTGATGGTATGAAAAATATATGTTTCTGAAATATATCGTGAAATGTTTCAAATTTTCATTAAAATGTACTAATTGAAACGTTTCATAAATGTTACATGTTTACTGGGAATCTTTGTGTATTTTTGTGGGTGTTATTGTTGGAACATGTCATGTTTTATAAGGGACTGTAAAATTAATCAGCATATAGCACCAAATAATTCTTCATATCCAGAATTCAATTTCGTTTCAATTCACAATCAGCTAAATCTTTATTGCTCCGCCATTGCTAGGAGGCACAAAACAAATATGGCGCTGATCATGAATAATCCATTCGCGCAGCTTGACGAGCATTCTAGTCATCATAATATAAAATTTAATTTCAGTGAGATGTGCACGTCGGCAATCAGTATTACCCCTTTTTAAAAGCCCGCCATATTCACTCTAAAGCAGTGGTGCTATAAATTGCGGTACTCTGTCAATATATTGACTCCATCGGTAGGTCTTCTGGTCACTATTAGAGATTTAACAAGGGAGTAATTAGATGGGGACACCGTTGCCGGTAAATATACCACTGGCGCGCAATCACAAGCCAAGATTTTAGGGATTTTGGCCATAGACCACAAATTACCTACAACTGTAGTAGGTATGCTTAGTACAACCTACATTTTATAAAAGTTTTGAAATCATATAATAAATAATGTATGTAGTACATTAATATGTATGTATCTAAATATAAAATAATTTTTTTATGACTTCCTAGTGGATATTAGTCAAGGTCGAGAGTATTATTGAAGCTGAAATATTCAGTCATTTTATTATGTACCTAATCATGCATATATAATTTTAATATTCATAGTATTCATATGTTTGCTGTGCCCTTTGGCTTTGTGCATATTTATTTTTACTAGATAATACCTAGACAAAAGAAATATTTCAAATCACTTGCAAATGGTATACGTTTCAATTAATTTGTATGTTGAGTGTTTGGTATCCTATAAACTAGAGTGCGCAATATGCGGTTTGTTATAACTGCATGGTGTAGTTTATAAGTGGTGTTTAGTATATCGGTGTATCGTGCTGTACTGACTTCCGAGGTAGTGCAGGAAGTGTAGTGTAGGTAACTTAACCTCAAATAATTCTTCTTATTCTTTGTTAATGTGTATATTTCAGTATTTTAACTTCACATTAGTTAGTGATTCTGAAAATATCTAAATTAAATAATATGAAACTATTAGCTAAGATCTGTATTGATAAAAGTAAAGATGATTATAGTACTACTACGTCACATTCACTTTTGTCCAGGATCAGAAACTATATTACACTACACTAGCGGCACTACACTTACTGCACTAGATTGGAGTACTAAACACAGCTATTACTAAATTTCTATCATAAATATTTCATTGTTTCAGTTTCGTGTTCCATGATAAATGCAGTGTTGTTTGAATACATAAAACAGAAATTCCCTAAATGCTTTGTTGTTGATGTTTTGGCATGGGGATTTTTAAATTTTGAAAGTAAAAAAGAGAAACTTCATATGACAAACAAATAAGGTTAGCTTTATATTTGGGTCAAAAAGAAAAAGTTTGTATGGACTGCTAATATTAGTAACATATTTAAAGAAGAGATACACAAATTACAATCTGCCAGACAAAATTCGAATATAACTTGTAAAAAGTAAAACATGACTTAAGTATGAAATTTAATAATACATTTCTATTTATAAAACAGCATATTTAAATAACAGATGTGATAATATAATATATGAAATAAGAATGGATAAAGAATATAGTGAGAAAAAACTTTCATGGTCTCAATTAAAAGGAGTCGTCAGTGACTTGAGGAGACAGCTGTCCAGTTTATCGACAATGGTTCCTAGTTCAATTACATTTAGGACACTTCAGGATGGAAGAACTAGGATATATTTTTTAAGTACTCCACAGAATGGATGGGAAACTACACTATTATTTGCAGATGTACCAAATACTACTCAACCGACTAGCTTAAGATTGCAATGGCAATGTGTTATCGAATCTAATTTTCCCAGTATTTCTTCCTCGAATAAATACTCTAGAGAAGAACAACTTCTTTGGGAAAGAAAACGATTAACTACATGGGGCATTAACTCTTACGAAATTCATAGTGAAGCTGGAAAAATCGTCTTTCCTGCAGCTAGTAGTTTATTTCAATGTATAGACAGTGGTTATTCGGTAAAATAATTCAGAAAAGTAAATGAAAGCTGTTGATGATAAATATTTCTTTTTTAGAATGGGCAACTCTTCCCTACAAAGTTGAGAATGACATCATCTGGAGCAAAAATTAATTCACAAATATGTCCTTCCAATCCTGATTTAGTAGCATATATTTGTAATCATGATATATGGGTCACCCATACTGTATCTGGATCAAACGTGAGGTTAACTTATGCTCATAAAGGGGGCAGAAATCTTTCAGATGACCCTTTAAGTGCTGGAGTCCCATCTTATGTCATGCAAGAAGAATTTTCTAGATATCAAGGATATTGGTGGCAACCCAAATGTATCGGTTAGTAACATAATAAATACATATCTCAAAGTTTATTGTGATTCTTCAATGCGGTCATAGATAGAGTTGGGGATATTCTTTTAAAATTATTACTTAATTTTGTTTTTCCTTTTAAGTTTATACTTAAATATATTTATTGTGATTTGGGCTAACTTATTAGTATTTAGGCTCTAGTGTGATAAAGTTTTCATACTCTATAGCATGTATGAAGATCATTGTGCTTGGTTGTAAAAAGAAATACCTTTAAAATATTTGTGAGCTGTAATTATAATTTATATTCCCAGCTTAAGTTGTATATATTAAGTATTATAAATATAACTTACCTTATATACAAGATAAATTTAGCAAACTTAGTGCTTAAATCCGTAAATAATTTCTTAGAAATTTTGCATCTTAATATCTGATTTTTTTCAGATATTCTTGTGTGCTATACTCGCGTCAAAAATTCAGACGTCTTTCATCACAGCTGATGTTACACATTTGTTTTTATTGTCAACGTAATTTTCGATATTTGGTTGCGTTAAAAACAATCATTTTTTGCAATTTAGTGCAATATATAATGCAAACTTTTAGTGTAGTATATAGTTTTATTACTATCAGTTGCAGTTTCTTAAATATTTTGATGAAAATATAATGAATTATTCATTTGTTCGTATGAAGTAAGTCGTCTGAATTCTAGTCGCGAGTATATAAAATATGATGATTTAACCTGTATTTCAAAAATGCCTCCCTTAACAGATATAGGGTGTTACAATTGTTTTCACATGTCAATTTTTGGCCTATTAGTTTGAGATTTAGTAGACATACTTATTGTCAATAACAAAGTCTTCGTCATTTTACTGTAATCAACACCTAAAAACAAATGTAGAAGGGGCTACATTGTGTCTTTCATTTTATCTCACATAGGTTCATACATAACTATTTCAATGTAGAGTAAAATTTTGTCTAGAATACTTTTCGTAAATTTTTATTTATTTTTGAAATCGTACAATGTTAGAGATATTTCCAGAGAAATTAATTTTTGTTAATAGAATTTTTAAATTTCAAATTACAAAGAAATGCCCGAAAAAGAATTTGCAAATAATTTACCATGTTCATATAGTTTTCATTATTTCAAATATATTAATAAATAATTTTTCAAAATTGATGGACGACGTGATAGAAATTCAACTATTCCATTAGGTTTCAGCGTTTGTAGGTTTATGTGAGATGATGTTTGTTCTGAATTGTTGAAGAATATTGATCAACTGAAAGGAGTTTATTATAAATGTGACTGAAAAATGTGGGCAAAGACCACAGGTTTCCTAAACTAGATTTTCTTTAATTAGAAGAGTCCATTATTGTATTTCTTAGGCAGGTGTGATGCAGTTGGTTAACTAAAATGTGTTTAACTAATCTGTTCCTTAAATACCTCTTAATTTTCTTTAGTAAACAAAATTACTTAAATTACAATATTTGTTTGGAAAAAATGGTTAATTTGTAAATCTAACTTGCTCAGACATTCTCTGTATAAATTCAGTTAGGTTATTCAAAATTTTTATTTACCCATTTCGCTGCAGCTCTCTGACATTGCATAATTTAAAAAATCTAATTTATCTTAAAAAAAAAGTTTTACGAACGAACAATTTTCAAGAGCAATTAAATGTTCTAAATAAAATTTTACACTGCAACATGTAACCCAATTGGTATATTTAGTTCTTTTTTCCTTTGCTTACGGTTGCTCTAGTGTCGAGGGTTGGTCGTGGGTTCGAAAAGATTATGGTTTTTTGATATATTCAGAGTATAGTAGGCATGGGTGCCAGCCAAAAATTGGCAAGGGGGAAATTATAAAACAACATAAAATCGTAGCTGGCAACACAATTCTACACAAATATCTATTATAAATTGATTTAGCAACAAATGTAAAATGTATAATTGTAAATATGAACAAACTGAATAAAGTAGAATTTTTAGTAAAACATTAGCAACTAGGTTAGTAAAAAACGTGCTAAATAAGTACTCGAGAAACAGCTGTCTTCCAAGTTTACATGTAATTAAAGGAATAAAGCTAGTAAAAATATTAAATTAATATTTAATTGAAAATATGAAAATATGTAGTAAGGTTTGAAAATGTATAGGCTTTTTAACAAGATGACGGCATTCTCGAACGTTCTGTATGTCATTGACGACTTTATGAGAAATAGGAATAGTTTGACTCACTCAGATTTTTTTTAGAGTTGATTTTAATATGTTACCAATCAGCCACTTGCACCATATATGCAACCTCAAGTACTTCTTGGGTATTAGGTTGCTTTTTTTCCCAGTAGAACTTGGGTTCTCTTATTTGCTTTTGTTCAGCCAATCCAGCTCATTGAATGTATAATGGCAAAAGTCCCAAATTTTCAAGTTTGCGCCTTGACAAATGGATTTTCCAACAAAAGTTCCACTGTTTTGTGTCTAGGAAAACTCGTAATAAAAAGAAAAAGGCCTTAGTTGTTATTTGACCTTCGTATTTGCAAAAGATAATATTTTACATTAATTATTTCTTATGTATTCATGATAGGTGGCTTAGATCTTCTCTCTCTCTCATTTTCTAGATTCGACCAGCGTACGTTTATCGCTCGGTGTTTCCAAAAAACTGTTTCTTTGATTAGTTTTTACTCGCATTTCAAACAGTGTATACCTGCTGTTCCTGCGGTGTCACTTGCCGTTAATTTCCTATACTAGATGTCCTTGCTTTTGTTATAGATGCATTTATTTTAGTGGAAGTTAGCTGTTCAAAGGCTTGCATTCAGATTACAATTAACATAGTTATATTTACCGGTAGTGAACCGTTACAAACATTGAAAAAAATTATCCATGGGCGTACGTCAGTTCAAATTGATACGTGAAAAATTTCCAAAGTTTTTGCGAAAATAGTTAAATTAGCATATTTTATCACTGAAAATGTATATTTTCAGCCGTCAATGGGTGATCTGCTTTTTTGTTACACCCTGTATACATTTTCAGTTGTTGCATCCTATTGCCTTTTTTCATTTAAGATAATGCAATATCTATAAAATTTATATACAGAATTAAACATAGCATTTTGCATTATTTCATATTTCAATTTACATTCACACCATTTAAAGAAAAAATCACATCTATGTACTATTATACTATCGTCTGTGAAATCACGTCACATTTGTAATACTTATCTGTCGAATCAGCGGAATTTGAATATAAACTTCTGTAATGTACTGTAGTGTGGCGACTCCAGTGTTACTATTTGGAATTGCAATTGACATTTGATATTGACACTGCAATAGCTTTACCTTTTAAAAAAGAATACTTGTCATATTTACTTTATAAAAAAAGTTGTATATAGTTTATCTACTATTTTAAGGCTAAAATTATGTCACTGATACTGTTCCTGCTTCACACAAAGCGCTTTTGTCTAAAAATTTTTGCATTTTTAAGAAAACTGGGTATTAATAATGGCCTGTTCTTTACTTTCATTCTGGAAAACAATACAATTTTATTTTAATATGTATCAGTTAATAAATTAAAATTGATAAACAGAAATGTACACCTCACGTTTGTCATAATTTTTAAGGAATGTCTAATTACTGATACAAACAATTGACAACTACGTCATATGTATTGAAGTGCTGCCATGCACGGTGATTCACTGCAACCGGTTAATGAAACAGATTAGATAAAGCACGGCAGATACACATACTTGCACTTATTTTTTTATTACAAATTATTTATTTTATATTTATCTAAAAATCTTCAAGTGACATTATTTTCTGTGTAGGTGGAGTTTATAGAATATTATATGAAGAAGTAGATGAAGGAGATGTGAAAATTTTCTGTTTTCCGTCTTCTCAATCTGATTCTGGAGACGTAGAAGAGTTTCGATTTCCTAGAGCTGGTTGTGCCAATTCTAAATCGTATCTTAAAATGATAGAATTTAAAGTTAATGAGCATTTACAAATAATAGATATCTGTATGCTAGAGTTACAATTTTCATTATTTATGCTCTTCCCATGGATGGAATATATTGTGAGGGCTGGATGGACTCCAAATTCTGAGTAGTAAGTAAAATTCCATATTTAAATACTCTCTCCAAGGGTAATATAATTAAAGAATAAAAAGATTATTTATATAGAGTTTAAAGAAACATATCCATTCATGTCACATTCCCAGATGGAATTGAAATTTGAGTTTTCTTTGTATACAGGGTGATTCAGTCATAAAGTTATTAATTTTAATAGAATATAGGGAAACATTTTAAATGCATATTTACACTGGAAAAAATATTTTCAAATCATTATTTAAACCCTCTTTTCAGACTGTCAGTGACCATTGGTGGCAATTCAACTCGGTGTCGGCTTGACGCGACATTGCCAAATTTAAATATTTTCTGATAGGTAATTAATGCTATAAATTATTTTTTAAAGTATGCAATTAACATATTAAATTTCAATATAGAAAATATTTAATATTGAAATTACAAAACTCCAACTATTCACATTTCATTACATAAATAATAATAATATTTTCAATCAAACAAATAGCAACAAAGAAACAACATTTTTTTACAGAATAGACATAAAAAATTGTAAATATCGTAATATAGCCAAATAGGTAGATAGACTCTAATCTAGTTCACTGAATAAACAAATCTATATGACAACGAAAATATTTGCCACTTAAATCACACAGATGATTTAACTGTGGCAAATAGGAAAAAAATAAGATTTATTATGTTAATTTCTCAAGTAGGAGAGAATATTCATGTCTAAAAACAAGAATATACGCTATACTTCAAAAATGTTATTAATTAATTCATAGTTTTCTTTCACCCACACTTTAGCAAATTTCATATATACAGCATATGATCTATAACTAAACGTTTTCAACTGCCTTAATCTTTTTTTCATAAACGGAAGTTACTGATTTAAGTTATCCATATTTCTAGTACAATGATTATGATATATTACAGGACTGAGTCTTGTTTTAAATAAATATTTTACAAATTGAATGACATACATCTCTCTAAACATATTTATTTAACTTTCTTTGTAAAGTTTATAAGTTGGGTAATATTTTGACTTTTTGAAAATTATTCTTATAATTAAATTTTGCAGAACAGATATATGCTTTATTATGGAATCATATGCAACACCCCAAGCTATAGATCCATACGTAAGTAACGATTGAACTAGAGCAAAATATGCCCTCCGAAGCAGTGTGAAATGTAAAACATTTTTTAATACATTGAAAGTATATATTTTTTCTTAATCTATTACAAACAGCAAACAATTGCTCTTCCCACCTTAAGTTGCAGTCAATAATTATGCCCAAATATTTCACCGAAATTTAATTTTCTATTTCAACAGAACATTGACAGTCAAGCCTCATTTGACAGCTTGGCTCATGCATTAACAATTTTTTTAAAAAAAGGTTGTCCAACAGAATTTGAAGAAAAAGTTTAGTTTTTTCCATAATTTAATTTTAATGAGTTGCCGTCCAACCGTGTTTTAATTTGCTGTAGGCGAACTTCAGACTTTTGCTTAACTTCCAACCAATTTTCACCTTCTATATATACAGCCGGGTCATCAGCGTAGGACACAATCTCGCATGTTTTATCTGTTTCAGAAATTGCTCCTAAAACAGTTCCTTGCGGAACTCCACATTTAATTGTCATAGCATCTCTTAACGATGAGCCTATCTTCACACGTTGTACTCTGGCACTAAAATAGCTTTCTATTAGATTTAATATTTTATCCCGAAAACCATAATATAGAAGTTTTTGCATTAACTTTTCACAAACGTCTTAGCAAGGTCAAGAAAAATCGTCAATGAAGGCCTACTTTTATCAACACTATTATACAATTTTTTAATTAAACATACCATTGCATTTTTAGTACCTACCCATATTTTCCCGAAAACCAAATTGTTGTTTAGAATGTAAATTATATTTGTCATAAAACTACAATAATTTCTTTTATTGCATATTTGAATAATTTGGCAATATTTGATATAAGTGAGATTGGGAGATAATTATTACACACTTCAGGTTCACGTCCCTTATGAACAGGCATAATAAGAGCCTCTTTAAAAATATCTGGAAATATACCTTAATAATATAAATTAGTGATTTTCGCTATAGGCGGTGCAATATGTTTTACAATTTTAATAGTTTTAGTTGTAATACCATCTGCACCTGGTGAAGTATCATTTTTTAGTTTATTTATAAATTTAATAACATCATTATTTAATATTGGATTAATAAAAATTTACTGTTTAATTCCACTTTCGTGAACGTTGTTATAGTCTGCTGGAGTATTTATATCTTTAGCTATACCCATCCCAATGTTTACAAAAAATTATTCATATAATTAGCTATATCCTTATCATGTTCTATGACTGCGTTAAATAGTGAAATAAAATCCAATACTCACTAGGTTAAATTATTAAGGCTGAAACTTTTTTTGTATTTAAGGGGCAACGCTAGATGCAAGTTAACTCGACTGTTCCACTAAGCATATTGAAATCGTTTGGCTTCCCTTACATCTTCTGTCTTTGCCTGCCTCGTATTTCATCGCCTGATACTATTTGAACCTAAGCGGCTCCTTTAGCAGGTTTTAACTTAAAATGCACTTTCTTAATTCCAAATTTACAAAGTTATTATCAATTATTTTCAGCAACAAAGTGTGTATAAATTAGTCAAATAATTTGCCGCTTCTAAGATGACCATTTATTTCATTTCCTCTATGTTTTAAACCTTAGTTACTCGTGTTAAAATATGATTTAGGGTATCCAAGAAACTAGATTTTTTTCAAAGAAAACTGGTGCAAGCCCCAAAAAATCGGATTATTATTACTGGAGTTGTTTTGAAACAAGTTTTAAGATACATAAAGAGGCCTCTAAGTACAGACAGTAATAAAAAACAGTCCGAGACATACCTATTCAGTGATCAACAATCCTGCAATCCGAATCTTTAGGTGCATAACCTTGTTTTTAATATCTTCTTAATGACAAGCGGTGCACAGCTGCAGGACCGTTAAATAATAATAGAAGAAAACAATTATTAAATTTGTATTTTTATAAACACCCGGTGTAATCAATAGAAAATTATAAAAATTTTATAATAAATGCCAACAACAGTAATCAGTACTGACATCAGATAGACTGTAATCAACACACTCAGCACAGCTAAAAAATTGGTAGTTCAAATTCCCATTTAATATGTTACTGGAGGAATCAGTCGAACATCATTTGGGTCCGTTTTCCTAAGGCAAGCACGCCTTCGATATTCTTCATCCATTAATCATTATATTGGTCTGGTAGACGTTAGTGACTTTTGTGTGTTGCCAGTGTAATTTATAATTATTAATAAAATTTGCTATTTGCCTAAATAAATATGCAATTCAAGTTGGTTAAAGTGAAGTAGTGAAAGACCGTGGTTGTCCTCTGCTGAACAGACGTACAAACATTTATAAAAGAAATTTAATAGACATGTACATGCATGTTTTCCATGTGCATCTGTCTTATTCAGTACCTACTGATCATGAGTAATGGATTTTATTCTGATTCATATTAATAATTAAATACGATTTGCATTATTTGGGAATATTAACGTACAAGCTCAACGTAGTTTTTCTTCCAATAAGATAACAAAAAGGTGACACAAAATAGGTATATTTTTAATGTTTTATCCAAAATTATTTACTGTATAAAATTTTGCGGAGTTTTTGAACTTACATTACGAGGACATGATGGGTGAATTTTACGGCAGAACATGACAAAATGCTTAATGAAATGAAAAATGCATGTGATCCTAAGTGACAAGGCTGTTGGACTTCTATTAGCTTCAATACTCGTATGCATCATCAGAAAATTTGTAACGTACCAGGAGCGTTGTGTTACGGATTGTTATAGGGTGATTTGTTTATCTTTTGAGTAAAGTTCAAGTTCGAGTAAACATTTCTTTTTATTCAATTTTCTGCCTTTATTAGGCGTTCCGAATACATGGTTAAAATTAGTGACATGACTGAATCACCCTCTATTTAATGACATGAGTTAAGATTAAAGTTCAGCTAAAGTAACTTGTAGCAACAGGTTTTGGTTAATATTGAAAGTAGTATTAAACAGTTGTTGTACTGCTTTTTGTTTGAAAGAAAAGTAGAACAGTAGATGATTTTTTTTTTACAGCATATGGGTGCAAATATTAGATAGGCGTCAGCAAAGACTAGAGGTGGTTTTATTGTCACTGAGTAATTTCACTGAAGTTCTTCCAATATATGATGATACAAGCAGCCTAAATCTAGGTAGTCCCATTGTTCAAGTAATTTACTCTCAAGATTCAAATATATGGGTGAATGTCCATGATCTCCTTTATTTTCTACCTTCATCGGATAATAATGAAGTGCAATTTATATGGGCATCTGAGGATTCAGGATTTAGGCATTTATATTTAATCACATCCCAAATTATGCCGTACATGAATGGCATAACCGAAAGCACTGAACCAATGGATTATGTGTTTTTACAACCTAAAATATTATCAAAAGTTGCCCTTACTTCTGGAGATTGGGAAGTTTTAGGTCAGAATATTTGGGTGGATAACGAGAAGCAACTGGTTTATTTTATGGGATTGAAGGAAACTCCCCTGGAAAAGCATTTGTATGTAGTTTCTTTAAGGAGGGCTGGAGAAGTGCGGTTATTGACTAGACCTGGTTATTCGTATTCAGTTGATTTCAACAAGGTAGGTAGAATATATTTACATTAAATACAAACAAAATACTTTTTTTTTTGAAAAATTTAATGAATTGTATGGAGAAACATACAAACATTTTAAATTTATATGACACTGTTTTTGTTTCCCGTTTTCTTTATTTTATAATTAAAACTTGTCATATTTTTTATTTGCATAAAACTTATGTTATAGACAAATATTTTTCCTTAATTTATGTCATTAAACTGTTTTTATTTAAAATAATTCTCAAAATAAAAAAAAATTAATTTTCCAAACTAACATATTTATGAACAAAATTCAAATGATTTAATGCTATTGTTTTTAATAATTTTAACTTAAATTATAATGTAAGTTTAATACAGAATATACAATACACTGGGTGTTGCAGATAAGCAATCATAAATTCTATGAATAAGAGAATGATTATAAAAAATATGTTTTTTTTTCTATGAACTATTGGTTTTTTGTTATATATGATAATTTTAGTAGTATTTTCAAAAGAAACATCTTCCCTACTGTATACAATTTTCAGATGGAAATTTAGTTACAATGTAATATTATTTTTAGAAATAGTTTCTACAATGTTCAGACAACTATGAAAGTTTTAATATGAAAGTCTTGTCAGGAGATCAAGTATGTTTATAAGTGATAGTTCTTGTTTTGCAAAAAGGCTGTAGCATTTCCATGTTGTGATTGGTTTGACAAAATTTAAGGGATGATTTCTGCAATCTTTTGTCGACATGTTCTATATTAGCAATACCATACAGCAACACATTTGGAGGGTTGTGTAGAGGGTTTTTGAGGTGATGGATTTTTGTAATGGATCTTATTGTAGCAGTTTCCGCTACTTTGAGGTTTTGAATTGCTTTCTTTCGAACTTTTAGATAAAGAGGAATGACTATATTCTAGGATTGCTCTACAGATGGTTTTGTAGATATGTGAAACAAGGTTATTTTGGGCCTCTGAAAATATATGCACACTGAATTAAAATGATATATTTACTTATTGCCAAAATTTGTGTAGAAACATAAGTTTAGTACCCTATATATTGTTACGGGTTTCCTACCCAACTTCTTCTTTTATCAAAAAAGAAACAATCAGTTAATTATTCACTTATCTTTATTAAACACTCTATACGCCACTGAATACTAAATACAACTAAACTAATCGTAATCTAATCAGATCCAAATCGCCCTGAATCTCCAGTTGATCTCACCGAAATATCCAATTGAATACTCTGTTGCTCTGTCCGCTTATTCTCCTTATATAAGTAAAACGAATATTCTAAGTATTTTCTAGTAGCTCAAGATCTCATTCTGGAGCGGCTGGCGAATCTTCCTGACGCGCCTCGATCGACGGCATCAGTTTTCGTTGTGCGCGCGATCGAGGCAAATCCTGTGACAATATTGGAAACAAAAAACATTGAACTCATAGTTCATAGGAAAAACTACTATTCTTTTAATATTCTCTTACTCCTAGATTTTGTGTTATGTTGATTTGAAACATCCTATATCTTGAAGAATCAGGTACAGTGTATAATAGAAAGAAAACAGGTAAGTATGTATATGAGTGTAAAGCAGTAGTGGGTGATGAAATGTAAAGTGGTAATTTTTTGGATAATGAAGAGTGGGTCCATACCATTATTTATTTCTTAAAATTGCAACATTATGAAATGTAAAAAATGGAATATTACTCTCTAATTAAAATTTGGAGAATTTTGAACACTTGATTGAATAAATCCCATATTTAATTACCAATAAATGCCTGCATCAGTTTTCATCAGTTGCCACTACTATAAAATAAACTATATTTGTAGTATTATTTTTGATATAACCATCAGGTATGATAAGAAAAGTAAAAATACTATGTCAAAAACGTTGAAACAGAATTCGCAAGAAAATAAATGTAAGCATGCAGTTACTAAATTCAAATAATTATTAATTTTTCTTGTAAATTTAAGGATTGTTCAATGATCGTGACAGTATATAGCAATATACAAAAACCTCCAGCTTGCCAAGTGTTCCGACTTGTTCATACAGATTGGACTGTGGAAGGAATAACCCTAACTCCGCTTGGTTATCTCGTGGAATCGATACCTTTACTGAATGACTGTTATTCTCCTGATTTATATACACATGAGATATCGTCTGGACATGTACTTTACGCAATGGTATTTAAGCCTCATAATTTCGAACCAGGGAGAAAGTATCCTACCGTTCTTAATGTTTATGGGGGGCCGGAGGTGCAACTAGTGTCAAATACGTTTAAGGTAAATTTGGAATATTTTGTAAAAATTTATCTAACATTATTATTGGAATTTGGATTTATTTCCATTGTCTTTGTTGAATGAAAGAATACAGGGATCTTGTATAATATATAAAAATTAAATTGCTTCCTGATGATATTTGTAATAGAAAAGTCTATCTTTCTATATTTTTTCATGTTAATTAAATTTCAATATGTACTGAAAAAATTTCACGGACGGTCCTGAACGCAGCAGTTATTGTGCTGTATGACTATACGTGCTTCTATTGCTTATAACCTGTTGTAAACTACCCTAACCTAAACAAATTATCGCTACCGAACCATTAAGGTTAGAGCAGTTTCCAGGTAGTTACATCAGATATCTGGGGTTGCATTGCAGAATCTAATTTTTTAAAAGATTTAGTAAAGGATTTAATTTTTATGTTTTATTGATGTTTAAATTTATATTTGTTAGAAATGAAACTATTATATTCTTGATGTTTATTATTACCGAATATGAACATAAAAAGACTTTTTAAATCTAAAACCTAAAATGAAACTGAACATTAGGCACATACTAAATATATATATATTTAAAAATTAAGAAAGAAAATAAGTAAGTTGTTTCAATTTATAATTTAATCTAAATAACAACGGAAATTTCTAGAATATGAACAGGGTAATGTCATAAAAGCTTAGTTATTTTAGGGGCTCATAGTTCTTAAGAAAAAAGAATATTCTTATCTGTTATGTTTTATCATTACATTTGTTACTACTTTATATGCCTGCTGTACACAAAGAAAATAGTATGTGGCATTATAAACATTATGACACTCCGCATAATTCTTTTAAATAACTGTTAATAAATTAAATTAATATTTGAATTGATACAAATTATTATTTTTGACCAACTGTGATACAAAATGAAACAATACAATTCACATGTTTTCCTCCATAAGTTAACAGAAGACAGACCCGCTATCGGTGTCTATGGTCAGACTGATACGGTCAGAACCGTTCCTCGGATAATGGTGGTTTCCCGAGGCGTTGCTGTAACTGGTCGCATCCCATGCTTCCAATCGTTTTGCTGCTCTTCACTGCCGGCATCTTCAGTGGTGACTCTGCAAAAGCTTCGCTGCGACACAGAAAATATAGCTACGCAACAGAACTCTCGTGGGGACATATTAGGGAATAGATACTGAGGTTGTCGACAGACGGCGCAACGATACGTATTTGTTAAAATTTTAAAACTTAGAAATATGCGCTCTTCGAAAGAAGCAGCCTAGAGCGTTCGTTTCCTTGACGACCGCTGCCTCTGTTGCCATATCTTGCCGTCTTTATAAAGTGCGTTGCGTTTATGAATTTTAATAGTGGAGTAAAATCGCCTCGCTAACTCGCTTATTTGTGGTTCATTTTTTAAAGTTATAACTAAATGGAACGTTTACCATAATTTAAAATAGACTTCTACAACTTTTTTAAGTAGGGCCGACTTAAAATCAAATTATTGATGCTTGAATTTTATTTGATAATTATGTTTTTTATTACATCGCAGTTGTAAAACAGCGATTTTACTAATGTTCATGATTTTTTCACAACCTATATAAAAAAAACTATAGCGCTTCTAATGGTACACACCAATTTTTGATAACTTAAAAGCCTTTTCGAAAAAATTAGTTTCAAAGTCGTAGCAGTAAATTTATGTATTAAAAATGTTAATGTGCGACTATATTAATTATTGAAAATTGATCTATAGCTATACCGAGGCAAATGTAGACAAAATTTTAAAAATGTTTATTTTTTAAGTTTACTTTGCGATGTGCTACGGTTTTCAAGAAATTAAATTGAATTTTATGTGTGTGCGACGTGTGAATAAGGTACAGAATATGTTTTCATATAAGCTCGTAAATAAGACGGTTCATTCATTCGGCGAATTAGAAATATCTATATTTTGGATAAAGAAAAAAAGGATTTTTATTATATATATTTTATCATTGTATTAGATATATTTATGATATCGCCCTCTTCAAAATTAGAAAGAATTGTAAACAGGTAATTTTTTATATAAAACAAAAAGGAGTTTTTTATGTTCATTATTTTTTAATATGTTTAATCATGTTTAATTTGCGGAAATGCATTTTATTTATTGAAATATGAAATTGAAAACACCAGCAAAGAAAGGTGTATTGAATATATAAAAGAAAATTGAAGACGAATTCTAAATAATATAAGCAAAATATATTATCGCACAATAAATGTTAAAAATTTCACATGGCTTGTCGAAGCTCAAATTAATGAAACAGTTAATACATCTAAAATAAAGTCTTAAATCATCCATTTCACTTAGTACATCTAAAATAAAGTCTAAGAGATATGTGTCTGAAAAATGCAGCTGGTAATCGTTTTTATTTAATAACTTTTAAAGTACCTACTTAATATAATTTAATAAAAATTTAATGTGATGGACACTAATAAGGAGCTCTTAAAATAGTGGCATGGAAACATATTTAGCTTTTTTAGTTTACCAGGGATGAGCTAAACTTACTACCTAAATTTTTAACACCTGTATGATAAAGACTTTAAAATAATAAATCTGGGTAGGTTCAACAAAAAAGTACTCTCGTTTATTGTCGATAAAATGAACCGAAAAAGTTTGACCTATCGCATGTTGAACCCTCTTATAAAATTTTTCAATAATTTCGTTAAGGTGCGTTCTGGGACAACACTGCGTTTTTTAATTTTATATTTCTTCGGATTAAGCATCTTAAAATGAAACTTTCCTGTTGTTTGAAAGACTCATATCGCACTTTGTTGTCGACAAAAAAAAATAGAAATAAAAAAAAAACTTCTATACAGATACTGATTTATTTATTATATATTTTAGAGACAATAAAAAAATCAGTGAAATGTGGTAAAAATAGTAGGTATCCTCTTTCTATATACTATCGATTTCGAAATTTTTTGTAGTTCAAACTGTATTATGAATAAATAAACACATAAACAAATCAAAACAGAAATAAACATTTTAATAAATAAATAAATGGTAACAGGGTAAAATAAATCATAAATAAAATAAAAAAGTGGTAAATATTACAATAAATCACATAAAATCGTGGTAATAAATAAATAAAATATATATCAAAATGCAAAAATAAAAATAACCTTCCAACCTCTTTGGATACACCGAAATCAATTGTAAACAATTGGTGAACTTTTATGTATATTTTCCATAATTTTTTTTGCGTATAGTCATTTTACGCTTACCACAATGTATAAACCATTTATTACATAAATCTTTATTTTTATGTGGCAACCGAAACATTCGAACTCCCGATTTTCGAGTTTCACCACAATTAAAATATTAGCACTTATTTCCAGCCATTATTGTCGATTTATTCTAATATACTCGTATTTAATAATAATAATAATTGAAATAGCAATTTAACAAGTACACATAAACAGTAGCAAAACAAACTGACATAAAAAGATCTGCCGCTGTGTGTAAAAAATTCTATAAAAACAGTTGAATGCACGCATTGGCCATATCTTAAGACAAAGATAGACGAGCGGCCGCCGCTCGGCTAAAACGAACTCAAACGTCTTTGTCTTTTAGCCATTCGTCTCCAATAAATGCCGTAAACCGCGTCACATTATCATTGTAGTAAAATATACCTACCTTTCGTATACAATCAATAATAATTATAAACATTCTAACTATCTATAATCTATATGATACTGAAAACATCAGAGGAATGTAATTTGTATTTTTTGTGAAAATATAATTTTATCTATCTACTCAGAACACTATATCAACGTATATAAATTTAAAGAAATCCCCAAGGATTATTTATTTAATCTTTTTCCGTATCACAGTTTCTGAGATAAGGGCACAAGGAATTTTTTTGGATATGTATATGTATAATGTGTATGTATGCATAAGCTTTTTTCCGTCGCTTTAATATTTGTTTCGATTATAAAAATGTTACTTGTAATTATCGAAGTAATACAAACAAGGTATAATTCTGGATCTATACAGAAAGAAAAATCATGTCATATTATTAATCAATTAATAAAATTAGAAATATTTACATTTTCTCAAACTGTTATTGATGTATTATTATTATTCTAACACAATTTAAAATTTTTAAATAAGTGCCTATTTATTTACATATGTGTCTACCTTATTTTTTAATTACAATTACTGTAAATTATAAAAACGTCAGTTGTCACTGATGTGTAAGAATACATATTATTATTGTTATTTAATACTTTTTATTATTTAGGTATAATATTCTAATAACTTCCGTAAAATTTACATTTGGCAACGCTTTCTGAATTGGGCGCTAAAACCGACTCACCTGTGGCGCGACCTACGAGCTAATAGCTAAAGTTACTCTTTCTACTGTACATGCGCAGTTTGAAAGAAGCTGGCTTTTGGAGCCGGCTTCTTTTCGGGGACTACATTTAAACACTACTTGACGAGCCTTCTGTTGCGTTAGCTATATATTCTGTGGCTGCGACTGACTCAGTGAAATGTCTTTTTTCTTTCTCTTGTTTTCTGTGCCACAGCACCAGTACACACATAAAATGACAACACAAACATATATTGCACTGTCTGCTGATTAACACTAACTACAAATAATTTATCAATAAGTGTTGTGTAGAAAATATCTGTTGTTTAACATGCAGTGCGTAGCGGGTTACCTACTGTATGAGTAGTTTTAAACTAATAATGGAGGGCTTGTCTTGGCTTTGAATTTGAATGATTCCGAACAGTTTTTATTCATCTAGTTGCATTTTCAGCTTGCCATCGCTTAATATTTCTTACTAATGAATTGGTCAGTTATATTGAATCGTTCTGAAACAGTTTGTTATGGCTTCCAAAACAAACATTTGGTTTTGAATTTGAATAATGTAAGAACAATCATAATCCAGTTGCCTGTCATTGCTTAGTATGAAATGCTCAGTTGTTTTGAATTTCTGGAACAGTTTGCTCTCGAATCCAAAATAAGCTCATATGCTGGTGTTGTGTTAACTATTTAAGGTCTCTATCAAGTGGCGGAAATACCACTAACAACATTTTTCGATATTATTTCTGAAATTCAATGAAACCAGCAGTCACACCGGCCCCATAAGATGAGCCACCGAGATTTTCTCAGTTGTTCGCTTGCTTCAATTTGGCATTGGTAATTACTATCTTAAATGTGTTGGTTTTTAAAAGTAGATACAAACTAATAAACTCCATACCAGAGCCACTAAAATATCGAAGAACGAACAAATACTGTATTCTTGAACAAACCATGTGTGTGCCTGAACTTGTAGTGGTGGTGGTGATTTCCGATACAATCTATTCACTCTATTCATTGTAAATATAGTTTGTGCATAAAGTAAAAAATAAAAAGTTTTATTTGGAATCTCCTAAAATACTTTTTAACAGCCAAAGGTCGATGCTCAACCTTTAATAATTAAGTGAATACTGATCTAACTTAATGAAATACAAAATACAATACAGATAACCTTCGTATAAGACTTTTGTATTACAAATATTGTCAAGAAGCTGTATTTTAATTTTTATATATTATACACTGTACCCTACATAAGCAACATTCCTTTTTACCTAATGGTGATATTTTTAATTCCATTAAGTTGAAATCTCCTTTGATGAAAAAACGTAAACTGTTTTGCAGAAATTTGAAGAAATGTAGTTTGGATCAGCAAAATTATTGGACTAGAATTTGTTGCTATTTTGTTCGTAGATAATTTAACTTCACTAAAATATAAAAAAAAAATAGATTAAAAAGTGACAAAAATTCAACACTATACATTGAATGATGTAACTTAGAACTAACTAATAAATAGTTTTTTTTCATGAATACATATATATTTTTTTGTGGTGTGGTATTACAAGTATTTTTCAAAGTGTTTTGAGTGAGAGAAATTTGAGTTTAACAAACATTAATTGTTTACATTGTTTTGGAAGTATTACGTTATTTTAGGGGATGAGGCAATTGAGAATGCATATGTTAGCTGCCCGTGGTTACTGCGTTGTGGCGATAGACTCCAGAGGATCGCAACATAGGGGTTTACAGTTTGAGAGCTATATTAAAAAGAGAATGGGCACAGTAGAACTTAAGGATCAGGTTGAAGTTTTGAAATGGTTGGCGGAAAGTTTAGGATATATTGATTTGAATCGAGTGGCTATTCATGGGTGGTCTTATGGTATGTACTACATTTATGAATTTCAACTAAGATTTGTGTCTTGGAATTTGATGTTTGAAAATAAATTTAAAAAATCATCTCATTTTTTGAACTGACTAAATTCAGGATATTTCACAATTTATAACTTTCTACTCCTAGGCGGATATTTGAGCTTGATGGGCCTTATACAGTATCCAGGCATATTTAAAATAGCCATAGCTGGAGCACCAGTCACGAACTGGAACTTATATGATACTGGCTATACAGAGAGATATATGGATTTACCAGAGCACAATCCTGATGGATACTATGCAGGCTCTGTCTTAAATTTTATTAGCAGTTTTCCAGAAGAGTAAGTATAGCTTAAAAAATCCATTTATTAATTTATAACACGAGTTCCAAAAGAATATAGTGAGAAGTGTTCAAAGAACACAAAATTGCCAAAAATAAGTTGGCATTGAGTGAATCCAGCACTTAAATAGTTTGTTTTAAAAAGTTCCCATCCTTTAAGACGGCGATGGCCCATCACCACCCACTTATGATGATTGCACTCTCTGCGGATATCACACTTTAATATACAGGGTGGTCAGGTTTAATCTTGATAACTTCAGGAATCGGTAGAACAGGTTAAAATAATGTTCATTTGTGATATAAACTTATTTCCTAAAACGCATCGTTGCCGAGAAAGAGGGCGTTGAAGTAGGAATTACAATAATTGTACAATAAGTGCATTCCTCCAGCCTCAATACATTTTTGGCATCGACGAACTAGTGTATTAACCGCAGCTGCTATTTGAACAGGATTGTTTTTTATGTCATCACAAGCGTGTCTTATCCTTTAGATCAAATCCTCACGGGTATGTACTGGCGTATCATACACAATTGCTTTTAGATGGCCCCAAACGAAATAATCCAGAGGATTCAGATCTGGCGAGCACGGAGGCCAAGCCACTGGTTCTTCGCAAGGAATCCACATATTTGGGTGGTTGTTGTGTTGCCGTCCAATCCATCGACGAGGATAATTCTCATCCAACCACTGCCGTACTTGCCTTCTGTAATGTGCAGGGGCACCATCCAACTGCATTCAGTTTCCTTGACGTAAAGGAGGAGGGCCTCTAAGGCCGGTTTTTGGCTCCCTTTTTTTCAAAAAAAAAAAAAAATAATAAATTTTTTTTTCGCCAGTAAGTCATAAACAGTCGATTTGGGTCGATTTAGGACTGTGGATTGAATAAGAGGGGGTGGGGTATTTGAGGTTCTGTTTAGGGTCAAATCGACTGTTTATGACCTATACTTACTGGCGAAAAAAAAATTTTTTTTAAACAAAAGGGGCCGAAAACCGGCTTTAAGGGCCCTCCTCCTTTAAGGGGACATCGTTAAGCACGTCGGGGAGAGAGTTTTGCAGAAACTCACGAAATAAATCCCCATTTAAACGAGGAGGCAAAATATGCGGCCCACAGAGGTTATTACTTAAAACACCTATCCACACATTTACATTAAACTGTTGCTGAAATGAAGATTGTCTGACACATCGAGGATTGACTTCACTCCAAACGTGAATGTTGTGGTAATTCACAATTTCAGCTTTTGTGAAATTTGATTCATCGGTCCATAAAACCTTATGCAGAAATTGTTGATTAATTTCTGTTGAATCTAAACTCCATCTACAAAAATTTCAACGTTTTTCAGCATCTCCTGGCAACAAACCTTGAACTGGTTGGAGATGGAAAGCCCTTCGATGATCTTGTTTGAGTGCTCGGCATGTGCTTAAAGTTCTATCGATATCAAAAAGATTAAGAATTTGCTGAGTATTTCTTGGCGGTACATTACGATTATGATCATTGTAGCGGTGTAAACCATATTCCGAAAATCGACGATGTACATCTACAAAAACTTGTGCATTTGGAATTCTTGTATTAGGGAAGCGGTACTCTCGAACTGACACGTTGGAATTTCCATCACAGAAACCATAAACAATGTATATCGGAATATTCAGCATTCCGTTCCATTTCTTTGAATATCTCAGAAACAAGACCAAACGTCGAAAAAAAAAACAGGAGATGAAAAAGTTTCGAAATTAATCAGGTCAAAGTGGTGTGTAGATGTTTTATTGAAATTATTTATATTTTTTTTGTAGTTTTGAAATAAAGTAAGAGGGGGGTAGTATACAAAATACACTTCTAAGAGGGGTAGGTAGTTCAAACTTAAGAAGCTTATGTAAGATCATAAGGAGTGTTTGTGTTCCGAATTTCACTTAAATCGGATAAGTGGTTCAAAAGTTATGAGGGGAAAAAGGAGAAAAAAAATTCCTACTTCAACGCCCTCTATCTCGGAAATGATGCGTTTTAGGAAATAAGTTTATATCACAAATGAACATTATTTTAACCTGATCTATTGATTCCTGAAGTTATCAAGATTAAACCTGAATCACCCTGTATAATACTCTGCACTATTTACATATACACTACTGGTTACTAGCACTGTCACTACAACACAGACATTCTTGGATACCAATAATAATCAGTTAATCGCAACAAAGTAGTATATTAACACAGAATATATAGCTAACGCAACAGAAGGCTCGTCAAGTAGTGTTTAAATGTAGTCCCCGAAAAGAAGCCGGCTCCAAAAGCCAGCTTCTTTCAAACTGCGCATGTACAGTAGAAAGAGTAAGTTTAGCTATTAGCTCGTAGGTCGCGCCACAAGCGAGTCGATTTTAGCGCCCAATTCAGAAAGCGTTGCCAAATGAAAATTTTACGGAAGTTATTAGAATATTATACCTAAATAATAAAAAGTATTAAATAACAATAATAATATGTATTCTTACACATCAGTGACAACTGACGTTTTTATAATTTACAGTAATTGTAATTAAAAATAAGGTAGACACATATGTAAATAAATAGGCACTTATTTAAAAATTTTAAATTGTGTTAGAATAATAATAATACATCAATAACAATTTGAGAAAACGTAAATATTTCTAATTTTATTAATTGATTAATAATATGACATGATTTTTCTTTCTGTATAGTTCCAGAATTATACCTTGTTTGTATTACTTCGATAATTACATCTGACATTTTTATAATCGAAGCAAATATTAAAACGACGGTAAAAAGCTTATGCATACATACGTAATACCCGTAATACATACATATATACATATACATGTCCAAAAAAATTCCTTGTGCCCTTATCTCAGAAACTGTGATTCGGAAAAAGTTTAAATAAATAATCTTTGGGGATTTCTTTAAATTTATATGCGTTGAATTAAATATAGTGTTCTGAGTAGATAGATAAAATTATATTTTCACAAAAAATATAAATTACATTTCTCTGATGTTTTCAGTATCATATAGATTATAGATAGTTAGATGTTTATAATTATTATTGATTGTATACGAAAGGTAGTATATTTTACTACAATGATAATGTGACGCGGTTTACGGCATTTATTGGAGACGAATGGCTAAAAGACAAAGACGTTTGAGTTCGTTTTAGCCGAGCGGCGGCCGCTCGTCTATCTTTGTCTTAAGATATGGCCAAGGCGTGCATTCAACTGTTTTTATAGAAATTTTTACACACAGCGGCAGATCTTTTTATGTCAGTTTGTTTTGCTACTGTTTATGTGTACTTGTTAAGTTGCTATTTCAATTATTATTAAATACGAGTATATTAGAATAAATCGACAATAATGGCTGGAAATAAGTGCCAATATTTTAATTGTGGTGAAACTCGAAAATCGGGAGTTCGAATGTTTCGGTTTCCACATAAAAATAAATATTTATGTAATAAATGGTTTATACATTGTGGTAATCGTAAAATGCCTATACGCAAAAAAACTGCTAATATCATTTTTCTAACCCATAATTTAATTTTTGCAAACAATACAATTTAAAAATGTAAGATTGTATAATACATAACATTGTTATACTTATAAACGGTATGATACAACAATAGTTTCCCTTTGTCTTTATCCTAGGAGACACAAAATATATGATTTAAAAAATAATTCTCTAAAAAAATTGACAAATATAAATTTTAAAATTGACTTGCTTGCTTATTTAATATTCTATAGGAATTAGTCAATATTTCATTCAAATTAAGTATAAAGTTGAGTGCACTGATTTAATTTTGATTTTTTTTTCTCTAAAACTAAATTTACCGCACAAAGTAAGAGCGTAAGAAAATGTTTATCAATAATTACCTAAATTACACACAGCTAAGGGAGAAAAAAAATCTCTCCAATTTTTTTAATAGCAATATAGCCACCAATTTTTATTATGACTGATCCAAAATAAGAATATAGCTTACGTTCACTTTTGTAGGTACCTATATCTATACACGTATTTAAGAGATAAATTCATAAAAAAATTATGGAAAATATACATAAAAGTTCACCAATTGTTTACAATTGATTTCGGTGTATCCAAAGAGGTTGGAAGGTTATTTTTATTTTTGCATTTTGATAAATATTTTATTTATTTATTACCACGATTTTATGTGATGTGGTAATTTGATTTGATATATTGTAATATTTACCACTTTTTTATTTTATTTATGATTTATTTTACCCTGTTACCATTTATTTATTTATTAACATGTTTATTTCTGTTTTGATTTGTTTATGTGTTTATTTATTCATAATACAGTTTGATCTACAAAAAATATCGAAATCGATAGTATATAGAAAGAGAGAGATAGATACCTACTATTTTTACCACATTTCACTGATTTTTGTATTGTCTCTAAAATATATAATAAATAAATAAGTATCTGTATAGAAGTTATTTTTTTTATGATTTCTATTTTTTTTGTCGACAACAAAGTGCGATATGAGTCTTTCAAACAACAGGAAAGTTTCATTTTAAGATGCTTAATCCGAAGAAATATAAAATTAAAAAAACGCAGTGTTGTCCCAGAACGCACCTTAACGAAATTATTGAAAAATTTCATAAAAGGGTTTAACATGCGATAGGTCAAACTTTTTCAGTTCATTTTATCGACTATAAACGAGAGTACTTTTTTGTTGAACCTACCCAGATTTATTATTTTAAAGTCTTTATCATACAGGTGTTAAAAATTTAGGCAGTAAGTTGTAAAGTTTAGCCCATCCCTGGTAAACTAAAAAAGCTAAATATGTTTCAACGACACTATTTTAAGAGCTCCTTATTAGTGGCCATCACATTAAATTTTTATTAAATTATATTAAGTAGGTACTTTAAAAGTTATTAAATAAAAACGATCACCAGCTGCATTTTTCAGACACATATCTCTTAGACTTTATTTTAGATGTATTAAGTGAAATGGTTGATTTAGACTTTGTTTTAGATGTATTAACTGTTTCATTAATTTCAGCTTCGACAAGCCATGTGAAATTTTTAACATTTATTGTTCGATAATATATTTTGCTTATATTATTTAGAATTCGTCTTCAATTTTCTTTTATATATTCAATACACCTTTCTTTGCTGGTGTTTTCAATTTCATATTTCAATAAATAAAAGGCATTTCTGCAAATTAAACATAATTAAACATATTTAAAAAATAATGAACATAAAAAACTCCTTTTTGTTTTATATAAAAAATTCCCTGTTTACAATTCTTTCTAATTTACGAGCTTATTTATGAAAACATATTCTATACCGTGCTTATTCGCACGTCGCACATACATAAAATTCAATTTAATTTCTTGAAAACCGTAGCACATAGCAAAGTAAACTTAAAAAAAACATTTTTAAAATTTTGCCTACATTTGCCTCGGTATAGCTATAGATCAATTTTCAATAATTAATATAGTCGCATATTAATATTTTTAATGCATAAATTTACTGCTACAACTTTGAAACAAATTATTTCGAAAAGGCTTTTAAGTTATCAAAAATTGGTGTGTACCATTAGAAGCGTTATAGTTTTTTTATATGGGTTGTGAAAAAATCATGAACATTAGTAAAATCGCTGTTTTACAACTGCGATGTAATAAAAAACATAATTGTCAAATAAAATTCAAGCATCAATAATTTGATTTTAAGTCGGCTCTACTTAAAAAAGTTGTAGAAGTCCATTTTAAATTATGGTAAACGTTCCATTTAGTTATAGCTTTAGAAAATGAACCACAAATAAGCGAGTTAGCGAGGCGATTTTACTCCACTATTAAAATTCATAAACGCAACGCACTTTATAAAGACGGCAAGATATGGCAACAGAGGCAGCGGTCGTCAAGGAAACCAATGCTTTAGGCTGCTTCTTTCGAAGAGCGCATATTTCTAAGTTTTAAAATTTTAACAAATACGTATCGTTGCGCCGTCTGTCGATAATCTCAGTACCTATTCCCTAATATGTCCCCACGAGAGTTCTGTTGCGTAGCTATATTTTCTGTGATATTAATTAGAAAATATTAATAATTTTATATACATGTACTTATAATGTCATTAAAATTAGTTAAATTTGAAATAACATAAAATTTTAAGTTTGAATTAATTTAATATTGTATTATTTTAGGGAGAATCGATTACTTATCATTCATGGTCTGATAGATGAAAATGTACACTTCTACCACACAAGTCAACTTATAAATAGCATGATAAAGGCTGGAAAACCTTATCAGTTACAAATTTACCCTAATGAGCGACACTCATTACGGCACCTGGATGCCAGTAAACATTACGAGACAACTTTACTGTCTTTTCTTCAGAATAATTTATAAGTACTTCATGGATGTAATAACTGATTGAAAATAACAATATCTGCAGTGAAATGAATGTTATTTAGAAATTGATCTTGATAACTACAATACTTACTTTACAGTTAAATTCCTCTTTGTGTTTTAACTGATAAATGTTTCTGTAGGTAATTTGTCTTAAATTTTTATAGATAACGGATTTATTTATTGTTCAAATATTTTTTTTACTTGAGATTAGTTTGTTCGATATAGCATGTATTAATTAATAAAAATAGCAACCGGCAGCATTGTTATATAAATTCATTGTTAATAGAATTTCATTATGAGTGTTTTACCCGATGAATAAATGTTTTTATTAAAAATCACTGGCTGTTAGATTATTTCAATTGATCTTTGCTTTGTATTAATTAACCAAGTTACTATGCAGTTTTATTGTATATACACTTAAATATTTTTAGAAGTTTTTATTCAAACTGTATAAATTAATTAAGTTATTTATATGAATTTCTAATAAAGTAACTGTTTCTAATTTGTTTTAAATGGGTTGTCTTTTTAACAGTGGTTCATTTATATTAACATGATTTTATAAACCTAAATTAAGCTTTTATTGTTGTGGTTAATATAATTATCACATAAAGAATACAATTTTCCAGTATTTCATTTTACTGATTCATAGCGCATTGACGATTTGTTGATTAGAGAATATTCTCTGTAAAGATATACAGCATCATAAAGTTAATTGCTTCTGCATAAGAGAATCAAAGTCGTGTTATGAGGTTCACAATGTTCATAACCTAAGTAATTTTACCCAGTTCTAGTGGGGGATCTCAAATTCTTATTCAATCAAATCTTCCACTCTCACAGCATCAAAATTGACAACTCGCCATTGATATCGGTAGGCAAGAGGAAGTGTGTTGGCAGGAGACATTTTAGGTGCAAAGTAAAGGGTGGAAATACTTATTACAATTTTGTATATCGTGGTGGTGGTAGTTGAAAGAAAAATTTGTGGTTCCATGCCCACATGCACCTGCTGTGGCAAATCGCAGTGCTATATCTCTCCTATGTTGTTTGATTTTTGATTATGTAAATAACGAACATGAAAGGAACTATATAAAATCAAGCACACAGATTTGTGCAGTCTGCAAACTTTCAAAGTACTATTTTCTTTGTCAAAATGCCATAACAATAATTTATTCCTTTCATTTAGATTGTACACCAGAAGGAACAGTTAGTTACCTAATATATGTACTGACTATCTTTTGTTATATTTAGTTCTACAGTGTCTTGGAAAAAGGTGCCATAAATTCTGGTAGAATATTAAAAATAAAATGAATTTTTGGCCGTCTTTTATTTTTGAGAAATTGGCCATTAAAGATGCTACTTTTAAATCAAATTTTTTAAATAACAATGTACTAAAATCTGGTAAATGTAACGTTTTTGAGGACGTTGACTGTAACTGTTATTCATTTTTGACTAGGTACACATTAGACCTAAAATCTGTGGTACTTTAATTATAACTTTTTTAGGTTAGATTTTCTGCATGGTAAATTCATTTATTTCACACTAAAATACACCTTTTTGAGAAAAACACAATTGACCTTGTGCCAAAATCTATTTTCTATCCCCAAGGCCTTACATTACTACAATATGCTGAAAAAATAAACACTGTTATTACTATTTTTGCTAATTATTTTATTCATTAAATGCAAAATTATTTATAAAACAATTTCTCATGTGGTTGAATTGTCGTGTTCTCACTGCCAAAAGTGAAGTTAGATATTTATAGAGTGTTTCATTAAAGCAGGTTAGTGAATTTAGATAGATTAATTTCTTTAGATAGGTAATTATTGAATAGAGCTTCGTCTGTGGAATTGTTCATTAGCATACCTAGATGTTTGGTATCAGAGAACATACATATGACTTCATTTATAGGAATTGTAGGAGATTTGATTTATATTAGCTTAAAATCCCTTTCTAATACAGTAAAAAATATTTTTAGTAGTTTCAACAAGAGTACCTTTTTTCATGTTTTGTATTTTAGTATATGACATACATGCAGGAAGCCTAATTTATAAAAAATACCCTTATGAAAAGTTGTAACCATAAACTTGCTACATGGAAGCACATTAGCCTGCAGAGTAGTTGTTTCCTGGAATTCCGTGTTTGCAAATTATCGTTATCGCCGACTCGCAATAGAGGTCGCTAGGTTTCAATGGTAGTCAGTCTGGCATGGAGTAGTGAATGGCCGCTAGATGTAGTTTTGCTACTTTGCGACACCCATGATCCATACTGTCAGGTTAAACAGACTTAAAACAGCTAAGGTTATTCGTCGGTTACCTCAACTATGACATGTTATATTGATGAGAACTAATAGGCTCGAAACTGGTATACGTCTGGCGAGCTGCTGACGAGTAACTTTAGCTGTTTGCGATAGGTTTTCCAGTTGTAATTCAATGCTGGTTGGGGCATTAGCCCGCAGAGTAGTTATTTTCTGGAATTCAGTGTTTACAGTGTACTGGTCAGTCCGGCATGGAGTAGTGAATGGTTGCTTGATGCAGCTTTGCTACTTTGCGAAGTCCTAATATATTTTTAAAACTTTTACATAAAAAAGAATTAATTTTAATTGAATTTGAAAAAATTTAAAGTGATTATTTTCATATCTGGCACGGTTTACGTGCACTGTTTTAGATTGCATGTAGCATATTCTGTTTATTTTTTTGTAAAAATTATATATTTTTATTTTCATAAATAATAAACGACAGCCAATGCTGAAAATTTTAAAATAGAAATAGAATTTGCTATTCCACATTAGTATACCTGGGGTATCTTTAATTTTATACCCTAAATACATATGTCTACAATTAGGTACCTAATGCCAAATTAAAAAACAAACATTTTATAAATTATGACCTGCATAAATTTATTTGCAATCGGGGAATTTTGCCGTTGGTTCTAAGTTGTCTCAAAAACGTTTCAAATATTTTTAATTTCTGGAGTAAAATTATTTATTACATAAAATAATGAGATGTTCCGAAGAAACAAATTAAAGGGATGTTCGGAATAAACAAATTATTTTTAATAGGGGCTCATGATTGAGACTACGAATGCAAGTTGACGAAGTGTTGTCCAATCCAATTTATGTATTTAGTATTAAATAAAAATTATATTTTAAATAATTCATAAAAATTAGTTTAATAGGTATGTCACAATTATTCAATTAAAAGAAAAGAAAAATGTTAGAAGTAGGGCTTTAAATAAAATATTAAAACTGTAAACATAATTTAATTCATTTTAATTCTACTAATAATGTACAAATCAGGAAAAAAATATTTGTATTAGTAATAATTATTGTTTTGAAAAAGGAGTTTTAGTTTTTCTGTTCATAAATCTATATAAATATGAAATCCTTTGTTGCAGTTGATACCATTTCGTAGGCCTAGCAAGAGGATATACTGTTTTTCCTAACATTTTTCTTTTCCGAATCATAACTTGAAATTCATTTCCACCGACTCCTCTCAGCCAAGCTGGTACGTTATACAAAATTCTTGTGGGATGTAACTTTTCATTTCCCAAAATGTCTATATAGTCATTTTGTCCAAAGAGAGCTCTTTTCTCTGACCAACTATCCTTTGGTTTATACAATGGAATAGGTAATTTCTTAGCATCTTCAATTCTCGGTAACGGGCCTCTCTGTAGAATTGGATTTTCATAACCATACCTTCGTAACAGAGGACCTCTGGCAATTTTTTCTGAATGATATCTGTATCTCTTAACTACCACCTGTGGCAACCATGATTGAATTGTTTTAATACAAGAGTGTGATATATTTACTAGAGACATTTTTAAACTCTGAAACAATTTGGTAAGTTAGTTACAAAAATGATATATACAAATGACCTAGCTGCAAAACCTACCTTTAATAAATATCAATTCAATTAATTGACATCTTTTGAAAATTGTATATTTATTACCTATCAATCTTAACCTAACCTAAAAGCTTAAGCTGTGCTAAAAGCATTAAAAGCAAGTGGAAGTTGGTATCCTTGTTCCCTGTTCTATTTAGCATGGGCCATAGATTACACAGATTGCATGGACTTCATTTTCAATCATTGATCTTTAAACTGCAGATGAGATACATTTTAGTAAAAGTGTAGGTTTATACATGTAAGAACCGTTTTACACCCAAGAGATTTCTTCCGAAAATTATGGGCAAATTTTTGCGAAGAATTTTTAGAACAAGTTTGTATGTATTTGTTTGTATTTCAGCTGTCTACGTTACTTTACAAATTGCCAAACTGGAGATTTGCGCAAATTCTGCCGCACTTTCTCGATTATAGTCATAAAAATATAGAATATGTTCTTTTTACGAATAAAAATTTCCATAAAATTATTGATATAATTCTCTTATGTATAAAACACTTAAAAAGTTTCACGAAATTTTTAGCAAAATTATGTAATACATTTTTGCCATAATTCTTGTGTGTGTAAAACGGTTATAAGTAAGTATGTTTGGTTTGTACGGGATCTTATAAATACCGAATTTGTATAGGGTTCTACATAGTTAAAGATTAGGTGCGGAATCAAGATTTGGAACATGATAAGCTAGCAGATGGTTTTGCATTTAAAATAACTACGATCATCCCATTAGAGTGATGTTATACGAGCCTTTCAATGAATTTTGTCGTTTTGGCTATAAACTATAACTATCCTATATGGCATTTTTGTTTTTAAATGGTTTAAACAGAATGTCTCTTTGTTCCACCAATTAAGTAACTGATTTCATTTGGTAGAGAACTTCAATTTACAAATTTGTGTATAGAGATAACGTTAATTCGCTTTTTTAACATAAAATCTTGTATAAGTGAGTTTGTATGTGCGTTTAGATGCTTTATGGTACTAAATAAATGAAATAATTATCATCTGTTTAGTGTGAATATTAAAGTTACCTGTAAATTTATCCAAATTAGTTTAACTGTTTTTGAACTTTTACCCAATCTAATTTAACTTATTTTAAAATTGACTGTGTACGTGATCCATTAATTGATTTGATTTTTATATATGTGGTAATTGCATAACAGCAGTACCTAAGTGTTCTTCGTTGATATTTTCAATTTTACTTCACTTTTCCAGAGGAGTTGATTCACAGGTATATTTTTTCGCGCCAATTTTCTTACATTTGTAATACTGCATGGTTGCATAATCTGAAACGTCAATTTTGCGGTTAATATAAAGTGAATAGGTACCCACTCTTCATACAACATTAAGTTAATATTTCTATGTTTACAGTGTTTATTGTATGAAACTTGTCACATCGAACTTATTTTAAACTCACTTCTTTACTATTGACTCATCCAGAAAATATTTTTGAATTCTACAATCGCTAAAAATGTTATTTTGAATTGAAATTGTTATAAAATTTGTATTAATAATACGTTTTAATTTAAATGTTGAATGAAATAATTTACAGCGTGTCTTCCAGAAAAGTTAGGAATTTTGGTGATTCAAATGTACACGAAGTATACATTTAGGTTATTTATTGTTTATTTTTTATGGAAAACTGTTTTCTATTTTATAAAACAATAATAGTCCATAATCGCTAATGTACATAAATATTAACAAACAACAAAATTAACAATGTGGACAATGGACATCGTTGGATGACGCTTCAGCCAACGATTGTCTAGCCACAGATCACTATCCGTCTAAAATCAAATCTGAAAAATAAACTGCTGGCCACTCGAACTTACACATAGAGATTTTTAGGCAAAATTTAAAGTTCAATATTTTCATCAGGAATGCAAATTTTTGAACGCGGCTTGCAAATTTTAAGAGCTAGTTATTTTCAGATTAAGCTGCATGACAAATATTTATCGTAGGACCATAGGTTTATTATATACGGGGTGATCAATGAAGTCATGCAAAAAATTAAAAAGTTTGTATGGGTGAAATTTCCGCAAAAAATTTTTTTTGGTCGTTGCAATATGTTCGTTACTAAGGTAACATCAATATCTCTAGACGTTTTTGTCAGTTTTTGGATTAAGGCCCTTAGGCCTTGTACACACTACTCAACATAAAATTTGGGTAGCAAAATTTTTAAAATGTTATAACTTGACATTGGATTGACGGTTATTGATGATTTTTGCAGATTATTAAGTATTTTATTTGAGGGTTGAAATTTACACATTATACCGGGTCGATAATAAATAAAAACGTAGGGTACGACGCGCTCTAAGATTTGACATTATTTAATTTTTTGTAAAAACAAATTCTCACGTCAAGTTGTTTTTATTTAATGTTCTTCTCACTTATTTCTAAAATAATGTTAACTACATTGAAATGGACGCGTCGCGTAGAAATTACACCCGATCATAATTATGGGCATGGGGGTGGACAAAGAACTCTGTAAAACTGAATGATATCCTTTGAGACAAGAAATTGGGGTGTGAGTTTCGGACAGAACAGTGAGAAGAACATTAAATAAATACAACTTGAGGTGAGAATTTATTTTTACAAAAACTTAATAAAAAATAATGCTAAACCTTAGAGCGCATTTTGATATTTTGCATGACTTTATTAATCACCCCGTATATAATAAACCTATGGTTCTACGATAAATATACGTTATGCAGCTTAATCCGAAAAGAACTAGCTCTTAAAATTTGCATGCCGCGTTCAAAAATTTGCATTCTTTTTGAAAATATTGAACTTTAAATTTTGAAAACCAAAAACATTAATCATAATGTGTTACTATATGTTATAACAATAAAATCCTGTAAACAATTTGAATCGACTCCTGAGTTTGTTTCTTCTGCTGTTTCGATTTTGTGAAATTGTGTCCAGCAAGGGATAAAATACATAAATAAGGTAAGATAAAAAAAAATTAAATAAAAGGTTTGTATTGAACAAATTACAGCTTAAATAACAAAGACACAATATACACTATGAAAACATAACACAGCAAATATATCTAGGCGCTCAACAAAATTAATATTCAAAATTTGACACAAAACTTAAAAAAAATTAAATAAAAATAAAATAATAAAAATATTTTAATTAACATACCACAATAAAATATTACAATATATATAACAGGGCGAAACGTACCTTGAAAATTGGCCCTGAGAGCTGAAGGCTTACGGTGAGCGCTCTATCAAACGATATATAAGATCTGTTCCAACAACCGTCGAGAACTGGTTCAGTACCGAGAGAAATGTTTGACCAACACCGTCTTACGTCGCATTCGTCGAGAGTACATTAACAACTTAACTGACTGACTAATTCTGAACGGTTCGGAATCGATTCTTGCTGTGTTGGAACAAACCCATAGTTTTCGCTCATTAACTCCTTAACGGATAATGATAAAAATATGCGTTTTTTTTAATAAACTATAAATATTATTTTACGTCGACGCTGTGTTTTGAAATTTTGAAAAAGTATATAATTAATTTTTTTTAAATGAATTTTGCATATTTTCAAAATTTCAAAACGTAAAATAATATTTGTAGTCTATAAAAAAAACCGCATATTTTTATTATTTTTCGTTGAGAAGTTACTGAGCGAAATTTATATCCCTCTGGATCGAGCGTTCACCGTAAGCCTGAAGCTGAAGATGTGCGGTGTCTACGAGCATATTGCACCAAATACCGATCCTCCCGTTCATTAGATACTCGAGGACGTTCACTACGTGGTCTGTTTCCCACTGTATCAAATCAAATTCGTATGTTAAAGTTACACACTCTGAAGAAGGTTTTCGAGGAATAAGTTCAAACTTGTGGTGAAATGTGGACAGTAATCTAATACAAAAATGCTGATAATATGAAATTATAGCGGCATTTGTATCTTATCTTTGAAATCAGTCTCTTTTCAACTTATTAATTTATTTAAGTTTGTCACCTGATTTAAGTTAAAATAACTACTTTTCATACACGCTTACCTGTTTATCATTTATCAATTATTATTATTATTATTTTGAGGGCTTAAGTCTTGCCCTCATGGACGCGAAATTTAAGAAAATTCTCACGAATTCTTTAATTGCGGGAATATACTTAACTTTGCCAAATTTTGCCAATTGCAATATTTTCTATGAATTTCGTTATAAAACTGTCATTGACTGCCATGGTAGATGGTCAAAAGCTCAAGTTAAACTTTACTAACCTCACATAATGATGAAAATAGTCCAGTTTTGCGCAATTTGCGAAAAGTTGCCACTTTGCCGCCTTTAATAATTTAAATTAAAATCTCAGAAATTTGCGAGAATTTTCTAATTTTCCATGAGGACATCACGTGTAATTTATTCTTCTATAGTAATAAATTATTTTTTATCTGATTATTCCGAAGAAAAAAACTATTAATGTAGTTATCAATGGCTGTAATCAACATCGAAAAATTTTGTTAACAGTAGCCGGCGCTTTTGTGTTTGTACTATTGAACCAATACGAGTAAAGAATTGTTCAAATCAATGCAACACATTCATCGATACGAATTATTTGCGTCGAAACGCTACCTATATGAAATTTAATGTGTATGCCTACACTGCTCGCGCCGCCGCCAGTGTAGACATACCATTAAATTTCGTAGGTACGTAGCATTTTGACGCAAATAATTCGATGCGACTGCGAGTATTTCGCGTTTTTTTGGGCGATTATTACTTAACAGATGCCACATCTTGGGAAATGCACTTAACTTCATTTACATTTGCATCATCGTTAATGGCAAATAATAATGAAAAACAAAATCCAAGACGCATGACATAATATTGTTCCAACTGTAGATTAAGTAAATTTGGTTCGCAGATAAATAATTTAGCTATGATTGATAAGCAATAAACAAACAAAACAAGCATCGTCACCATCTGTCATGTCATTTAACAGTTCATCCTAGATGTATAGCGAACGAATGATAGCGTTAACTAATTTCGAAATGGGATGTTGCCAATATTACGTGTTTTATAGTAAATAAAGTAAAGTAAAAGTGTTGAAGTTTTTGCAATAATATTGACACTCCCTTAAAACATTTTTTTTTACTTTTGTAGAAATTCCATTAGATCTCTTTTGGCAAATGGAACAACTATGATCTAATGTTAAAAGTTCGAAGTAGATTTCATTACGAATACGTCGGCAGCCTAATGCTTTTATTATTGTAATAGATTGTACCTACCTAATCCAAATTTTCTCTTTTTTTTCGTTCATGGTGTAGACATTTGAAATATTCTTTTTAGAAACACACTGTTCTACGTATATTAATTATATTTATTGCAGTTAAATACAAACAAATTATTTAAATTTTATTTAGATCGATTTATTTTGATCCAGTACAGTGTATCTCATTTTCGTTGGTTTGGTTGGTTTTTTTGAATGGTTTTTGCAATAATGTACAACCTTTCTTAAACAACACAGAGTTTCTGATTCATAGGGGAAAATTAAATTTTCTGTAGAACCCAGTGGCGTGTTGAGTTTTTTTCCTGAAAATGTTTTTCAAGTTATAGAACAAAATTATGATTTCTTAATGGTTCATGCTATATATTTTTCCATAATATGCTTCTGCTTAAAATTCTCTTTCAAGTGATGTATAACATTATGAGTTTTTTATATATGATTTGTTTTGTTTCCTATAAATGTAGTCAATTTGGAAATAAAAAGAAGTATTGATATCTACGACCAAACAAAAATAACCCCATAATGTTATATATGACTCGAAAAAGAAATTTATGCAGAATTAAAAAATTAAAAAATGTACAAGACAATCCATTACTAATTTACCTTATGAAAAATAACTAAGAACTCCACATGATTGTACGTTAAACAATATATGACGATTAGTGTTTGATATTCCAAAATGTTAACCAAAGACATATTAGAAGAGCGAATGAATTTTCCTGTGTATGAACGAATAAGAGTGCTATGACAATTCTTTTAACAGATCAAATTGTTTCTCAAATAATAGCACACTATTCCGAAAACAATTTCCTATCTTCAGTAATTTTCGAGATACATCCATAAAAATTATCAAAATGGGACACAGTGTAAATGTACTTTTGTAAAGACCGTTTAGGATAATCTATACAGGATGTCTCCGTTTTTTCATTCTTAACTTTGGGAAATGATAGAGCGTGAAGAAATAATAGGAATCTTTCCTATAACATTTTTCCCTATAGCACTCCGCTTTCGTGATACAGGGCGTTCAACTCTCAAAAGATATGTTATTTTCTTTACTATCTACTAAACAAATAAATATTTTTTGTTGAAACTTGGTATACAGTAATCATAATAAATGGTTAATATTTTGACGTGAATAAGTTTTTCCGCTTATGGTCAGTGGCGTAGATATGGGATTTTGTTCTGTTTTGAACCCCCTAAACTTCAACGCCAGTGGTGAAAAGTATTTTTTCAATACAAATATTAACAACTTATTTTAATTTTATGAAAAAACTACTCTTGATAAAATTCGTTAGGAAGTTTCGTTCTTGGGATATTTAATATCTTTCTAATCAGGATTATCTTAGGCATTACAAAAAATTTACGATTAAGCAGGCATTGCTTGTTTCTAAGTTTGTAACAATAGTATTGGCAGATGTCATGTCAAATCAGTTTGTTTTCTGTGTGGTCAGAGTCTGTCAAAGTGTTAGTGTTAGTGTCAATGATGCCTTTTAGATTTACCAGTTAAGAATATGCAAATATTCATTTTGTTTATGGATTTTGTAACGGAAATTCTATCGCAGCTGCAACATAATACCGAAGACGATTTCCGAAGACATCCATCTCCAGCGGTATTTAGAAGAGTTTATCAACTTTTGTCGGAAAAAGGTCTTCTGCTTAGGAGAGAACAAGGTAGATACAATAATGTTGTAGTACGAAATAGAACTAGACGTGTTCTTCGATTATTCGAAGAAACAAGATCTATGAGTGTTCGCAGAGCTGCTCGTATTCTTAATATACCTCGAGCTACAATTTGGAAAACTTTGCGTCAAATAGCTTACCATCTGCATCCCGTTCAAGCTTTACATCCAGGAGACCACGAACGCCGTTTAGAATTCTGCAATTTCATTATTAATTCCCTGAATACAGATGAGGCCCATTTTACCCGACGGGGAGTAATTAATTTTCATAATTTACATTTATAGGCTCATGAAAATCCGCGTGGTATAAAACCTAGAAACTTTCAAGCAGAATTCAGTGTAAATATGTGGGTTGGAATTTATAAAAATAGTATATTTGGACCTTACATTTTACCAGACAGACTTGACGCCGTTACGTTTCTACAATTTTGGGAAACTAATCATACTTAATGATATGTGGGAGGAACTACCACTTAATGAGAGAAAAAATGCATGGATACAATTGGATGGCTGCCCTGCACATTACGGACGTCAAGTTCGTAATTGGTTAGATGTGATCTACGAGGAAAGGTGGATTGGTCGAGGTGATCCAGTTGCTTGGCCAGTTCAATCACCCGACCTTAACCCACTAGATTTTTTCCTTTGGGGCTTCTTAAAGGAAAAAGTATATGCAACGCCGGTGAACAATAGAGAAAATTTATGACATCGGATTCGAAGAGCTTGTACTGAAATAGATAATAACATGTTAATTCGAACAAGATAGTCATTAAGAAATCGATATCGTTGTATTGAAGAAAATGGTTCTCACTTTGAGCGTTATTTAAATTAAATTGTCTATAAGGTGTTATTTGTTTAATAAATTATTGATTAAGATTTTTTAAATTTTGCAAGTTTAGGGGTTCAAAACGGAGAAAATCCCATATCTACGCCACTGGCCATAGCCGGAAAAAGTTATTCACGTCAAAATATTAATCTCTTATTATGATTACTGTATACCAAGTTTCAACAGAAAATATTTATTTATTTAGTAGATAATAAAGAAAATAACATATTTTTTTGAGAGTTGAACGCCCTGCATCACCAAAACGGATCGCTATAGGGAAAAATGTTATAGGAAAGATTCCTATTCTTTCTTCACGCTCTATCATTTCTCAAAGTAAAAAACAAAAAATCTTAGACACCCTGTATATGTACAGGGTGTCCGGATTTCACGCAGAAAAATTAGGGGGTGACACTACTCGAAAAAAAATAATGTCAAGTTCATGCAACATTTTCTCGAAAAGTCAATATTGACGGAGTTACGTAACCTTAAAGTTATTTTTTTAATTTGTTTTTTTTTTAATACTGGAACGATTTCTTTAAAATTTGGCACATTTGTTATTTATATAGAGAGAAATTGACAAATTATTTTTTAATCCACTAAATTTTTTGCCCAGAATTTCCGGACACACTGTATATGTAGCAATAGCAATTTATCGATATGAAAGTTTATTTTTTTTGTTTTTTAATTTCTTACTAATTTGCTATTATTCGTTTGCACTTCTTATTGAAAACAGGCAATAATTTCATTTTTGTTCATTTTTTCAACATGTTTTGTTATTTGAGTTATTCTGTATTAATTTAATTAATTTTTTTTTAAATTATCATTTTTTTTGTAGGTTTAACTTAACTGTTCTTGGTGAATCTATTGTTTTTTCATATTACTGAACATTTCCAATGTATGCAATGGAAGAGTTTATCCTCCTCATAACAATTTTCAGTTTCCATGTTATTTTATTACACATTTACATTTATAATCATTACTTAAAATAGGTTAAGTGTGGTTGAACCTACGTACTCGTTTATATGTAAATATGTATGTGAATCTCAACATTATTAAGAAAATAAGTTGCAAGTATAATAATGATAAATTTTATTCTTAATGTAATTAATATTTTGTAAAATTGTTTTAAATAATAAAAGCAAACCACATTTGAAAATATTTTAAATTGCCTAAGTAGTAGTTATCTAATTCTTTCAGAAGAAAAATAACAAAATTGTGGATAAAAGTCATTATATTTTTTTACGAAAATTTTGAAATTATGATTTCAAAAAGTGAAATACCTATATGTAGGTGGTAACTGTGCAGTGAAATAAAAAAGTATGATTAAGTGCAATTTTCACAAAATTAATTATTTATTTATTGTTATCAATATGCCACCGACGACTTTTAGAAGGCATCAATAACTAAAATCACAAATTGTACAAAACTCATAATAAATAACACATGAATAATACAAAAAATAACTGAAGAATAAATTAGCACTGGAAACAAAATTTTCGTCAGAAAACTGTAAGTTTCTGTTGCTGCTGGACATGGTAGGGTGGAGCTCCAGACTGATCTAGCTTTCCAAAAGTAAAAGTTTTTGATACCTTCAACATCTTGGGCTGGTGGGACGATGTGCTTTGACTTGGAGACCTCCAATACACCGTTTGAACAGCGTTTCTGCCTGCGATGTAGCGAGTAGCAGCACCAACTAGATTTTTGGACGACATCTTTACTTCTCCGGAAACCTTCCTTCAAACGTTCTTGAAACTGTTTCTGGATGAATAAGATAACCACAGACTATCTGCTTGGTAACAGACTGTGCACTGATGGTGACTTCAAACTGAGGATTGGAAGTGATTTGAAATGGGTTACATTCGCTATTTATATGAACTCCTTATCTCTTTGCTATAGAAGTGAACTGATTATTTATTAATTGTGTGTATCATTCAGTCAGCTGATTTAAGCGTGGTTACATACGAAGCGTCTTAAAAAAAATTCCGTTTTGTGCATGAGGTAAATCTGTGGTGCTTTTGAATGAAATAATACTATGACTAATGGAATATCAGACAATCTCTGATTTACTTTATGAATATTATCATATAATATTTTATTTATTATACGACAACAATATTTATGAAATCTATGAAAATTTGAGAATAGATGGTCAGTTATGTCATAACAAAATAGATTATATATATACAGAGTGTATTAATTTTGCCATCTGATCAGTTGTACTAACAACACATTTACAAATAGGTACACCTAAACATAGGTACTTACCATGAATGGTTTTCTTAGAGCTCTTTTCACGATACAGAATAATAGTTACAAGTGTTTAAAATGTCTTTTGTTGCCTGCAAGGAGCGTTTACCGTACAAACGTCTCGTAGCCAGAGAGTTTTGCCTAGATTCGCCGTAAATTAACATGCTATACAGCTGGTCATGCGTACTATAAATTGTTCCTTTTTTGTTTATGTACGCACAAACATCAAAGAAAAACTAGACAAAAATGAAACGCACTAGCTATATGCACTACTATGACTAATATTACTTTCAGGTTATCAGCAGCAACCTACAGTCAGTCACATTGCAGCGTTGTTGAACGTTACAGTACGTTACAGTTTTAACGAGTTTCTGGGAAACCTCAATTGTTTATTTCATTTATACTTAACTGTACTTAATTGCACCGTAGTTTGTAATTTCGTAATATAGTTTTGCATATTATTGCAGTTGTAGTTGTATGCAAACTATTCGTTTTAGAAATTTTTTTCATAAGAATTTTTATTGCTTTTGGCCCTTAAAATTACGGCACTCATAATCCGAACACCCTGTATATATTATGTTCTGGTACCATCAAATAACTGAACTAATTAATAGTGTAATTTTAAAAGTGTAACTGCTTCTGACAACGAGAAATATGGAAAAGTAAATTTAATAAAAACTAACCCTAAACAAAGGTAGTGATATAATTTTAACATTTCTCAGAAATTCAAATCAAATTATTTAAAACATTGTATAGCTTAAAACGTAATTGTATTAAGAATATTTGTGAAAAATTATATTGAATATATTTACTTACGTCATGTAGAAATGACAAAGACTAAAGTACAAAAGTACACGAAATTGGTTCTGATAAAAACTATTATTAAAAAATAAAATACTCGTGTGCTTTTCCAGCAGTGTAATGATTGTTGCACATTGCACATTTATATACAAGGTGTTCGGTAAGAACCTTCTAATAAGTCGGGAGTGTACAAGGATGCTCAAAATAATACTAGTACTTCCTATATATTTATTTTTACTAATGTAACTGCTAATGTGGCGTTAAATGGCCTAGACATTTGCGTTTAGAGTTTCATGGTAAAACAAAGGTTGATTTTACTAGTTATAATCAGGTGTCCAGAAACAGGCTGACCTAAACACAATTTTGACGAGTGATTTTGTCAAACTGAAAATATTATTTTTAGATACTCTGAAGGCAGTTGTTTAAAATTGATGCTCTTTATTTATTTCGCAAAAATAAACGATTTCTTGGAAATTGTAACAAGATTATAATTAAAATTTAAAAACGTATCTAGTATATGTGTTTTATTTTATTATTGTTGTTGTATTCTCTCTTAAGTGTGACCTGTTGAAAAATTTTTGAACTTGGCAATGTTAAAGAAACTAATAGCGTGATATAATTTATAAAAAAAAATTAAACAATACATTCACAGCGTCTAAAAATAATATTTTTAGTTTGATAAAATCACTTCTGCAAAAAAAAAGTAACAGGACTAGCTTGTTTTTGGACAACTTATAATAGTAAAATGATAGTTTTAGCATCAAGTTACAGATTTCTATGCTCTAATTTTATAAAAATATACAAAGTGATTCCAAAGTTATAATCCTAAACATATAAATTTTGAGAACCTCTATAACTCACTCATAACTCCACTAGGAAGTATATTATAAATAAAATATGTAGAAAATACCTACTGCTATCATTTTGACCTTCCCTGTATCCTCCTGAGCAAGGAGGTACTTACGGCACAATCTATATACAGTGTGTCAATTCATTTCAAGTTTCTTGTACAAACAGGGTGCCCTACCGTTGATCGTTATCTGGGAAAATATTGATCCGAAAATTGCCAAAATAGTAGAAATTTGCAAATATCTACACAAGTATACTTATATGGGTTGAAACAAAATGCAACGCCAAGAATAAAACGCGTGATATAATGTTTTTAAATTTACGGACCATAAATTTAGTGCCGCCTCTATATTCATACCAAAACCCAACTTGCTACTTCCAGAAATGTGTTGCAAGTTGCAACCCCCTCAACGCACCCTAGCATACATCAATTTAAATTAATATCACAAAATATCTCTTGGCTATAGGGAATGTTATACAGTCACTCACACTTTTCCGTATAATTAAAAAATGCAATAATATGGAGGGTGTTTCATTTAAAATAACGAAATTGGTGTCGACTTCCAGCATAACCTTGTGAAGGGCAGTTCTCGAAATTTTAGTTGTGCTAATTCTGAGACTAGCATAACTAAAATAAATATGTCTGAGATTTTGCCATATTGCTAAATTTTCAAATATTTCAGGTCAGTATTTTCTCAGATAACAATCGACACAGTTCCTTGTGGAACACCCACAGTCAATAAGGATGAACATATTTTTTTCTAAAACTTTCTAATGCCAGAGACTTAAAAACTTTTTGGCAAACCATGAAAGGGGCTCGTAGTGGTAATAATACTAACCCTTGCCTCCCAATAGAGGCATGGGAAAATTTTTACTCTTATCAAACAGTTACTCCGGAAACTGTCTATTACTTCGACGCCAGAAATCCCTATTTTGATAACCCTGTTACTGTAGATGAAATATATTGTGTACTAAATAGATGTAAAAGCAACAAATCACCAGGTTCAGATCTAATGAGTTTATTAAATATCTGCCAGATAACTGGATATTATACTTGTGTTCTATGTTTAACTCTATTTTGGAGTGACGTCATTATGAAAATGCTTCATAAGAGCGGTCCTAGCAACTTTAGAGGAATTGCATTGATCAGTTGTATTGAGAAAATTTTTATGCACGTCATACTTAATCATATTGTCACGGATTTCCTAATCCGAATTTTTCTTACTGCCAGAAAAACAATCCGTTAATTAATTACTTATCTTTATTAACTACTCAGTACACTACTGAACACTTATTACAACTCAACTAAACACTTATTTAATTAATCGCTATCTAACTAAACACTTGAATTCAACACTGTAATACAAGACTAACTAACGCGGCCGTTTATTCTTCTTTTATAGACCCAACGAATATTCCAGGTATTTTCTAGTATCTCTAGATCCATTTTCCCGTACGACTCCAATGCTTCTCGTCGATTCCCCATTTTTCCAGTCCCGTCTTGATCCACGGCCTTTTGTTTGTTTAACAGAATCGTGTAGGGACGATCGGGGCAATCTTAGCATTTCGCGATACCACAGTCGTCGGTTTGGGTGTGAGTGGGGCAAATTCCGTGACAATATTAATCAATGGGTTGAAAATTTTAGTATTCTTCCGGAGTATCAGTCTGGTTTTCGGAGGGGTCGTGGTTGTAATAATAATACTTTGTCCATTCAGCTCCACTTAAGACTTCGCGAACGCCAAGTGTTGCTATATTTGTAGACTTTAAACGCGCGTTTGATTCAGTTAATCACTCTTTATTATGGCAAAAGCTTTATAAAGTTGGATTGAGCTCAAAATTGGTCTTGCTGCTCAGAAATTTTTACAGTAATGCTAGTACGCGTATAAAATCTGGAAATAATTTTTCATCTCCTTTCGATATTACTTCGGGTGTTCTTCAGGGCGAAATATTGAGTCCACTGTTATTTGCTTTATTTCTTGCGAATATAGAAAATTTGTTTATTGAGAATGGTGCACAGGGAATTAATATTGACAATTATAATGCGCTTCTTATGCTTCTTTACGCAGATGACCTCATAATATTAGCAGACTCTGTAATTGACGTGAACAAAAATTAAGGATTTTAAAAAAATACACTACACTAAACCTGTTGACGTTAAATGTACAAAAAGCTAAAATTACACGTTTTTCCTGGGGATCTTATCACCATATAGTAAATCATCATTTTTATTTCGGTGATTGTCCGTTACACATATCTCAGAATTACCTTCACAGCTTCTGCACTTTTTCGTGAAATGGCGTCCTCTGCAGTTTCAAAATGATTATGTTAGGCAGACTGCTAGTTACATTTGGAATATTTTGAATTGACGTTCATTTATAATAAATGAATAATATGTATATGTAGCCATCTCCTATTTTTTCTTTTTTTACTTGCTCAATTAGCACTTTTTTAGTTTTTAATTTTTTCTGTTTTCTTTTTTTTTTTTGTAATAAAAACTTAGCTATAAGATTTATAATTTTCAATGTAAAGCAGGACTCCTGCTATATGAAGAAATGTATTTTCTTTTTTTTTGCAATAAAAAATAAAAAGCATAAACATATTTTTTTCAGTGTGATCAGATATATATCCAGGGCGTAACAAAAGAACATATCATCCAGGACGATTTTGCCCTACTTACCTATATACAAAAATGAGTCCTTTAAAAGATACAGGGTGTTAAATTGAAATTTTGTAGAGGTACCTACTTCTAATTATTAACAAAATTCTCAGGGTTATTATTGTAAAGGATGCCTAATAAACAAACGTAGAAACTGAGGAGAAGGGGTTATTTTAACCTGCAACTTTTTTCTGACGTACGTACACCTATGGACAATTTTTTTATAATGTTATAATGTAAAATTTTAGTTAGAATATTTTATTACTTTTGATCCGCCTCATTTTGGACTAAATTTTAAACAACATTTAAGTTTAATTTTTCCAAATCGATGATTTGAATGTGGAAGAGATGCAAATATTTAGTGGCCACCACGCTTCCCCGATTTTAGTCCATTGCAGATCTTATTTGTGTGTGGAGCAATTAATAAATTAAAATGTTGAATTAGTAAATTAAAATTACAGTTTTAAATTAAATTTTGGTATAAATTTGTTTAAAACTAATATGTTTCTTACATCCCCTTTTTTCCTCAATAAACGAATTTGACAAGAAAATATTTATTTGTGTAAAAATTGTACAACTGGTTACCCCTATGTATAGCGAGACTATGTATAAAATATGTTAGAACATTTTACTGCAACTTACATTCCAAATTGTTTCTTAGTAATTTAAAATGTAAAAATGTTATTAAGTGCAAGTCACTTTGCTGCGACTATATCTAATGTTGCATGCTTAAAAATCGAATTTATCTTGAAAATAAAGTTTTACGAAAAAATATCAAGAGTAATAAAATATTCTACAAAATTTTACATTGTAAAAAGTTGTTCATAGGCATACATCAGAAAAAAGAAAGGGGTTTATAATAATACGGATTTGATTAATAACAAGAAGTACATCTACAAAATTTCAAAGTGATGCGTGAAAAACTAAAGAAATTGTGGCGAAAAAGCAATTTTAAAAGTTCAACTTTTACACCCTGCATCTTTTAAGGGAGATATTTTTGTATATTGGTAAGGTGACCTTACTTTACTTACCTTATCATAATATTTTGCCGCCAAAAATACGCAGTTAACGGGTTGATCTACTTTTTAGGTACACTCTGTGTAGAGCACCACCTCTTAGGAAAATTGTGATAATTTTTTTGTCCATTGCTACCTATTCTAATTTAAAAATATATTTAAGTTTTAGCGTGGTGTTTTTTCTTATTAGATTTATTTTCCCTAAACGGCTGCAGACATCAGGTATTTTTTATGAGTCATGATCGAAAATGAACTTTGGAAATAACGTAAATCGTTGTTAATAACATCGCTTTAAAATTAACAATAACCCAAATAAATGTTGAAATCTGGACTTTGACAGATTTTTTACAAAAATACTTAATTGCGTCAAGAAATTTTTCGGAATATTGGCTTAAATTCTTATAATCAATTAAAGATAAAGAAAATTGTATTGTGCGGTACATATTTGCATAATTTTATATTAAAAATCTGGTATTATATATTTTTTTGTGAATGTATATTGTTATATTTAAATTCTAAAAACAAAAAAGTTGAAGAATTGATATGCTTTATATCTATATGTCGTAAGAATCTAATATTGTTGTTGAAACATAAGAATGGAAAAATTGTTTTTTCTCTTATCCAAGGTTTTGGGAATACAGTTGCGTAATCATTCAAAATTGTGTTATTTTAAATTGTTCCTATTTATATCTCAAGTGTTTATTTGACACTTTAGACAATTATTAACAATTACTGTAATATTTTGATTTTTACAAAATAACATGCTTGTATATACAGGGTGTTTTGAAAGTCGGTACAATAATTTTAGGAGGTGATAGAATACTTGGCTTTGAGTCGATTGAAACAAACATACCTATATACCAAGTGTTACAATATTTGTGGTAATTCATTTTTTAATACCGTGCCTTTCCACAATTATTGAAGTGTAGAAGAAAAACAAATCTTTTTATAACAAATATTTCTATACTTCTTTTATTAGGAATGAATGAATGATTTAAATAATTTAACCAATAAAATCCAAAGTGGCCTCGTTACTTACTTAGAACTTCACAAAACATAGTTTTTCTACTTTGTAAAAATGAAGTCAAATATAAACGTGGATTTTATTTAAACCTTTGCGTGTAGGTTTATTCAGATATTATTAAAAGCTTGCTGCTCTTTCACTTCTTAGGAAAAGTTTATTGATAACATCCTAAAAATTAGAGAAATTAATATTAACACGTTTAATTATGCAGGGAACGAATTCGTCAAAACAGAACAACCGTTCAGTACGTAATAAAAATGGTTTAAGAACTTTACAGTTTAACTGAGATTCGACGTATACACAAAGTATAAACTAGATAGAATTGAATCTCTAGGATCGAGTTTGTATAAAAGTTTCAGCACTCCTGGTGGATGGACTGTGAACTATTTTTTATATTTTAGCTCTTCATTTGAGGATATTTCTTTAATAGATATTATTATATTATCTGTAAGATATAATGTTTTGTACATACTACACGTAGGTACCTACCTAATAATAATTATAAAATATTTAATAAATTATTTATTTTTAAACAAGAACTTACATAATATGGTACACAATATTGGTACTTATAGTATAGTATCACCTTAATTTTAATACAAATATTTAAAATAATCTTCATGTTCTTGGTTCCTCTAATGTTCTTCAAAATTAATTTCTTCAGTAATACACCGCACAGAATATGTAATAAGTTAATATCTTAAATAAATAGATTTGTCAAAACCAAAAACAGTCACAGGAAATTCATAATTAAAACGTTGCTAAGCTGCAAGTAAGTTGAACCTCAGTAAGTAACCCATAAATATGCACTACATTTACTTAAAATATTACAGCAGCGCTTGAAGTGGATGGACTTGTCCCTAAACAATTTTCATATGTTATAATAATCAAGATACCGCTCTATCTAGTTTATACTTTGTGGACGTATAGTTTGACAGTTCATCTACATTTACGATTACTATGGAAACTAAGGACAATTGTTTCCTGATGGCATACCTATTTAATAAACTCGCGACAAGAATTCAGACGACTTACGTCATATGAATAAATGAATAATTCATTATATTTTCATCAAAATATTTAAGAAACTGTAACTGATAGTAATAAAACTATATACTACACTAAAAGTTTGCATTATATATTGAACCAAATTGCAAAAAAATGATTGTTTTTAACGCGACCAAATATCGGAAATTACGTTGACAATAAAAACAAATGTGTAACGTCAGCCGTGACGTAAGACGTCTGAATTCTCGACGCGAGTATATGAACATTGCTTTTCCTTTTTACGCCGTAACTTTAAATTAGCTTTTAAGATTTGAACAATTGAAATAAATATTTAGCTTTTTGAATCCTCCGGTACTTTTTCTAAAGGTTGCGTTCTTGTTAGCAAATGTGTTAATTTCTTAAACCATTTTTATTACATACTAAACGGCTGTCCCCTGTTTTGGCAAATGCGCTCCCTGCATACTTAAACATGTTAAGATTAATTTCCCCGAATTTTAGAATGTTTATGAAGAAATTTTTTCTTATGAAAGATAATTGCTAAGGTAAGTTTTTAATAATATCTAAATAAACCTTCACACAAAGGTGTCAATAAAATCCACGTTTAAATTTGATTCTTCGCTTTTACACAGTAGAAAACCCATGTTTATGAAGTTTTAGGTAAGTAACGAAGCCACTTTGGATTTTATTGGTTAAATAATTTAAATAATCCAGTCATTCCTAATATAAAAAGTATAGAAATATTTGTTAAAAAAAGATTTGTTTTTCTTCTACACTTCAATAATTGTAGAAAAGCACGGATAAATAAAAAAATATTAAAAAATTAATTATCACAAATATTGTAACAGTTGGTATATAGGTATGTTTATTTCAATCGCCTCAAAATTAAGTATTATATCACCTCCTAAAATTATTGTAACCACTTGCAAGACACCCCTATAAACTGAAATAATAAAATATTGTGTACATATCTTATTTTATGCTGGAAAAAGTGTAATCTATTATATATTGCTATCTTTACAACACATAGGGCACAGGTGGCTCCTGTCTATTCAATGTTATTTTCAATCAATGCTTTCTTTTTTGGTAATTTTCAAAATTAAATTTTGGCAAATTCGTGAAAGACTTTTCGTGTTTACTTTCTGTTTATCTCGTGCCGTAAAAATCTATATATTATTCAGTCAACAATAAACAATGTTTAAGGAAACGTGTGCGATATACTTAATAACAATTTTATCTTTTAAAAAATTCCGTTATTTAGACATATTCTTTAACTGCGTGTTTCTGTTTTAAATTTAGTCATTACAGGCTCTTATTTTTTGTTCAATTTATTGAGGCCATAAAATGTCTATTTAAAGTTGATAAAATAAAACACTATACAGACAGGATGTCTCTGAGTGAACGTACATAAAACAGAAATATCCGATCAAAGTTCGCCAAAACTTCAATATCATATTTTTCTCGAAAAAAGTCAGCCCCACAGTTATAGTGTGGGGCGATAAAGTCTTGCCTCCGCCTTGAAACTGGAAAACGGTTGGTTTTTTGGACAAAGGCCGATTTTTTTTCGAAATAACCTCTTATCAACATTTATGTGATACTTCCAGTTTTCGCGGAAATGACGTCACCTCTCTTATTTTAAATAGAACACTAAGATCTGTGTTACAGATAGCGAATCTAAGGTAAATTCTGAGTCAGGTGATATGACATAATGCCTTTCAAACCTTGACAGATCATTCAAAAACGAAGAAAAACCTCTCATTAGTTTGAATAAAATATTTAACAATACGTATGATTTCATTTTTCCATAGTAACAATAATAATACTAATTGAATGGAGTTAATGTTCGAAATGTACTCTCTGAACCTCCTGACAATAATACTTGTTATTAAATCATACGCATTGTTAAATATTTTATTCAGTCTAATGAGAGGTTTTTTCGTTTTTAAATGATCTGTTAAGGTTTAACAAGTATTGTACTATAATCTGACTTAGAATTTGCCTTAGATTTAATATCTGTATCAAAAATCTGTGTGTGATATCAAAAATATTAGTGTACCATTTAAAATATGAGAAGTTACATAATTTCCAGGAAAACCGGAAGTAGCACATACATGTTGATAACTTAAAAACTTTATTACGAAAATAAAAAAAGAAAGACAACTACTACAACTGTTTATTTTTTTCTGCGTAAGAGCTTGTGATTTATTTTTTATAATAAGAGAAACTGATTCTATTGTATTAACTAATTAGGAGTGAGGCATAAAAAATTCAATTTACATTTTACAAAATTTCTTCATTACCCTGTTGCTCCCCCAAATCAACATGCTGGATCAGTCCCTGCACAAAACCTTGTGGTGAGAAGTGAAATTACAGTTTTTTAGCTTGTATAACACATAGTCGAACTTTCACCTTATAGAGCCTAGTTTGCAGTACATGCTTTGTTCTGTAAGGATTCTTCTGCATAACTTTCAGCTGTTGATCTCCATCCCCCCCCCCCCGTGACTTTTTATAGTCAGCCCCTAAATATCTTAAGGCAAAATGTCTCAGCTCCTCTACAAACAGTGCCGGTGTACGTTAATGGGTTGAGTAAATCTAAAATTAGGTTGCGATGATGCTTAGTATATTACCAAATGTGTTTTTGCTCACTGGTTGACATGTAGATATATTTTCCTCGATTGTGGTGTCATGACACCACTGTCAGCAAGCGTCTGCAATTGTAGATATACTCGCGTCACGAATTCAGACGTCTTGGTTGACATTAGGCAATTGTCTTTATTGTCAACGTAATTTTCTATATTTGGTCGCCTTAAAAACAACAATTTTTTGCAATTTCATGCAATATATAATGCAAATATTTAGTGTAGTATATAATTTTATTATTCTCAGTTGCAATTTCTTAAATATTTTGATAAAAATATAATGATGAATAATCATTTGTTCGTATGACGTAAGTCGTCTGAATTCTTGACGCGAGTATATTAGAGCAACCTATGCAATGAATAAATAATTTACACTTACACAATTTTCTTATGAGTAATCTTCCTTTAATCATTACTTGTTATACCATTTGTCGTTTGCCAAGAAGGTTTTTGTTTAGTCTCTAGTTGACACGAAAACAACAATGTCCTGAAAATTTACACAATACATTTATTTATTCTCTATTTTGTTGCGTACAACACAAGCTGTATAGCAATAGTCAAAATATACCTTAATCTAAATTATAGTCTGTTTGGAAATGAAAGAGAGTAATAAAACCCCGAGATAAGAACCGGTGGGCGTGGTAATATTTCGTTTCAGGTAATTATCGGGTAACACTAATGCTAACAGGTAATGGGTGTACATTAGTATATTTTACTGGATGCATCATAGGGCAGGAGCCAGTGTATTGTGACAGATCAATCCAGTCTTAGAGTTGAATATACGAAGACGTGCTAGTGCAGTAGAATAAAATTCGACTTGTGTTTAGTGACTATTGTGCCAGTGGATATAATATTGTTTGTGTAAAATGTCGGGCTTATCAGATTACGTACCTGCTAAACTCGTGAAAAGATGTTCGCTGTCTCAGAATGAGAAGATTATTATATTAAATGTATTTAATGCATTGAAACATCAAAATCCTACCAACAGTGTTTGACGACATCGTGGAAAAGTGTTCCAAAATGACAGGGATTGGAAAACCGACTATCTACAGACTTTTAAAGGAAACAAAAAATGAACGAGATACTGTAAATAACCCTAAATCATCTACAGGGAGGTCAAAAGTCGTTATAGATGATTTCTTCAAAAATGTCATTCGCAGAAAAGTACACTCTTTTTATTTTAAAAAAGAAATACCAACGCTAAATAAAATTTTAAGTGAACTTTCAGAGGACAACGATTTGCCAAAAATCAGTAGAAGCAAATTGTGGGCCGTCTTACGAGAGTTGAATTTTTGCTGGGAAAATCAGAACAGGAAGTCAGTTCTTATCGATAAAGATGAAATTATTTGTTGGCGAAGATCCTACTTAAGATCAATTAGAAAATTCCGTGACGAAAGGAGGAATATTTATTATCTAGACGAAACTTGGGTCAACGAGGGATATACTGTAACAAAAGTATGGCAAGATAAAAATGTAAAAAGTTTTCGACAATCATTCTTGGATGGACTTTCAACAGGGTTCAAGGCACCTTCAGGTAAAGAGCGAAGATTAATAGTGACACATAATAGGTAGTGCCAGTGGTTTTGTAGATGGCGGTTTACTTTTATTTGAATCTAAAAATACAGGTGACTATCACGAAGACATGAACGCAGATGTTTTCGAAGAGTATTTTACACAGATGTTGGATCTTATTCCTCCTGGGTCTGTATTTGTCATGGATAATGCCAGTTACCATTCACTGTATACCGAGCGGACGCCTACGACAGCTTGGAGGAAAGCCAATATAATTTAATGGTTATCCGGAAAAAAACATTACTTTTGAAACAAATATGATGAAAAATGAACTTTTGACACTTGCCAATCTTAATAAAGATCAGAAAAAATATATTATCGATGAAATGGCAACAAATCGCCAAATAACAGTACTACGGTTACCACCTTATCACTGTGAACCCAATCGAATTAGTCTGGGCACAGGAAAAAGGAGATGTAGTGCGAAATAATACGACGTTTAAATTAAGTGACGTGAAAATTTTGTTAAAAATTTCCTTGGAACGAGTAACTGCAGATAACTAGCAAAGATGTGTACATCATGTACAAAAAGAAGAGGAGAAAATGTGAGAACTCGATAATTTAATTGACGTTACTGTGGAACCTATCGTTATCAATCTAGAAGACGAAGATAATTCATCAGAATATTCAGAGGATAAATTTTAATATATTTACATTTTTATTTTCATTATTGTGCATTATACAACACTGCATTTACTCACCATAATTTGAATTTTCAAAATACATATATTTTTGTTTGGAATAAAAGTCTATTCATTAAATCTAAATAAATATTTTGATATTGAATAATTTTATTTGAATTACTAAAAACCCTCTTAACCCGGTTATGATGTTCATGTTTTGAAATACTGTTTTTATATTGTTTACTTATAAGAGAAATGAACCGAGAAATTGAAGCGGCATAGGCAAAGACGGATTGTCGGGGATTAAATTTTAGCTACCTGCTACAATTTAGTACGGTTCGATCACACAAAGTTTTTTTAAAAGTACACCTCATCCATACCGATAATACATAATATAAAAATATTGAATATAAGCACCAGTACTATATTTATTTACGATTTGTATACATAATAAGCTTTTATTACTCTCTTTCATTTCTAAACAGACTATAAAATAATAGAGAAAAACTCGAACAAAGAATAAAAACACTTATATACCAGTATTGCTTTTACTTTCCTCAAATGCTTGCTACAGACTATGCGTAAATTCGCGATTCGTGATGCGCGATATGTGATTTGTATGGAATTCGTGCATATTGTGTAGGGTTTTTATGAATGGATTTTTAACGAACAAGACCCTACACACTATTCACGAATTCCTCGCATATCACGAATCGCTCATAACGAATCGTGAATGCAGGCATAGTCTGTAGCAAAAATTAAATAGAGACACACTTATATGTCTAGACTTGCTATCGTCCAGCGAATGATTATATATTCGTGATTTAGCAGTCACGCGGCCTAATATTTTTTGTGTCCTCATTTAAAAAGAAAGGTTCCCTATTTTTAGATACATACAAAGTCATTTAAAAAATAAACAGAGATGTTAAAGAAAGGACATTCAATTTTACAAACACATTTCTGCACAAATAGTAATTAGGTACTCCTGCAATTATTCTTAATATACGTTTTTGTATAACAAACACAGAATGATTTGGGGTAGAGTTTTCCCAAAAACATATACCGCAATGCAGTCTAGATTCAACATATGCACAATATAAATTTAATAATTGTTTCTCGAGTAATACTTCTCTCATACATTTGAATAAATAGGATAGAGAACTTAATGTAACAATGAGATTATTACAATAAACCATCCAATTTAAAGTATCATCGAGGGTAATTCCTAAGAACTTCACACAGTCCCCATCATTACTACTAGTGATGGTACAACTATTGATATTCACTGAGACAGAATCACATTTATTTTGCCTATTATGAAATCTAGTTCTTCAGTGTTAAAGTATAGATTATTATAACTTAACCACTTAGATATGTTACATAAGGTGTTTTTTTAAAGTTAATTAACCTATTTGTAGTCAACTCATGAGAAATAATCAATGACAAATTATTAGCGTACATTTTGACAGAGTTATTACCATGCTTCAATAAATTTATATACAGTAGAAAAAGTAACCCTGGGGAACATCCATTTCAACAAAGCGTGATTTGATTTATATGTGCTTGCAACGTTATCATATGTGGATATAATCTGTAATGTAATTCAATTCAAAGCAGGACCACGTATCTACATAATGTTACTAACAGATTATCATGTTGTATGCAGTTAAATGTTCTGCTAAGGTCGCAAAAAATACCTACAGGACACTCGCCAGCATCGAAGCATTTGACAATTTCATTGTAAAACGAATGGCTGTTACAGTAAAAATACTTGATCTAAAACCATACTGATTTTTAGATATAATATTTAATTTGTTCAGAACATTAGTACTTAAATAGACATACTTAAATATTTTTGAAAAACCATAAAAAATAGTAATAGGTCTATAATTGTAGTTCATTAGATCCAAATACAAATTGTGCCAAACCTTGCTACAATATTAGTAAAATGTACTATGTGCTATGTATTAAATACGATTTGTAGTTTGCATTCAAGTTAGGTATGACACAAATTGGATTTGGAGCTATATATATGTGCTACAGGTGTAGTGAATTTTCATGACAATGATTTTTTCCGTGAAAATTTTATATCTTTTCGCTTGGTAGCCGTCCGAATTCCTTTTAAGAAAGGCCGCCAATTTTGGATATTTACTAACTCATTAGACCAATGTTATCATTGATAGTTGACATGATCTTACTCATAACGTTGATGAATTGTAATTTTTATAATTCTCGTTAAAATACGCCACATGACATTTTCAGTAAAAATTTACACAGTTCTGCCACCATTATCTGAAACGGTTGTGTGTTATATTGGGTAACTTTCTTGATTACCTATAATAAATTTAGTAGGTTCTTTCATTTCTTTCTGATGCACTCTGGACGTATTTTTGTAAAATTCACTTTATTTTAAATCAAGTTATGTTGGCAGTTTCAAAGCTTGAAATAGAAATACATTGTTAGAGATGAGAGTCACCAAAGGGGCAATTTATAATTCTTAAAATATTTAATTTTGGAACAAATGGCCGTGAAAAATAATATATAGACCTCGACAGAAAAGCACTATCTCTTTCTTTCTAAAATGTTGATTTTAATTTAACGTTTGATTTTAACTCTGCTTCAATACATAAATGAAACCAAAAATAAATTTACTCACCCAAATTTTACATTCTAACAAAACTAGTATTTGATTTTTGTTTTCAACAAATAAATAATAAAAATAGAAAATCATCGGTTTCCATTTCCCAAAAATTTGGCATTCAGTTTCTTCTTTCAAAATAATTTAAATAAAAACCATAATAATTACGTACTATAATATTAAAATAATTTCATTTTATCTTATATGTACTTCTCTCTCTCTTACTAATACTAATCACTTACCAGCTCTTATTATTAGGTATCTATCATTTAATATAAACAAACATTTCATATAATATTAATAGACTTTACTAGAACCATCTTATTTGCAAAATATCCATAACAATAAATATTTTGTAATATTTATTAGTGGTCACGTTTTTGACATAGTAAATAATATACTCTCATGTCTCCAATATTTAAACAATATCATTCTTTACTAATAGGTCAACTAGTAAATAATATATATTTTTCTCAAAAACTTTTTCTTAAAAAAAATATAAATTTACTAAAAGAATAGTCAGTGACGTGCCAAGGTCTTCGGCCCCCCCCCCCCCCCGCAATTTTATTCAAGGGGCCCCCCTCTACATCAAAAAAATTAATATACTGCCTATACTGGGTGACAACGAAAGTACTGTCTGCGGTGATATTTCAAATCGGTTTATAGACAGAAAAAATTTGGTGTGACCTCACCTTTATATTTTGATTTTTTTTTCTTTAGACTTTTTGAAGAATAAGAATTCTATTCCCAGAAATAATTTGATCTTCATAGATACGCGACTATTACGCGTCGCGTCACTGTAACGCTGCCACTTATTTTTGTCGTTTTGGATTCTACGTTCGACTACGTTGTCGTGTTGTCGAATTTTACCATAAAATAGGTACTGATAAGGCAAAATATATTTAATTTGATTTTGGAAAATTATGAGGTATAGACATATTCCGCCGCTACAAAATTAATAGTTATTTTATTACTATGTAAAAAGCTTGCTGGAGGTAGTCGAGGTCGAGGATGAGCAGGAGCACCCTGCATTGCGGGCCCTTCCTGCACGCCACTGAGAATAGTTAAGATTAAGCATTCTAATTTTGAAAAATAGTAATCTTATCGTTATAAATGATGCGATCTCTTACTATTTCCTTAAAATTATTTCCACAATGACAACGATTGCAAGAAATGAAGAAACTTTCCAATTTATTTGAAATTATTTGTTACTTTAATAGATTGGAATAAGACTATTACAATAACAATTGCAAAAAATGCCTAATACGATTTTGTTATTTTTGGGGTTGCATTTAATATCACAGCAGGCCATGCAAAGGGCTTAAATAAAAAAAATCAACATCACTGTGTAGGGATTTTTAAGTGCAATATATTTTCAAAATGAAAAAATTAAATCACTAAAAAATACTGATTTTTAAAGTGAAACACACTGTATATGTTAAATTTAATCATTGTCGGGCAAGGATATGACGCGTAACAGTCGTAATTTAGTAGCATGTATTCTTTTCACGAATAAACCAGGATTAATTGTATTTTTTTAACATGCACTGGACTAGTCATAAATCACCACCAACTTTTTAAGGTGTTGTCACATGGTTGTTGGTTTATACACGATGATTTTTCTTTTCAAATTATCCAAAAAGGAAGAAAAGTTGTTGAAAAAAATGAAATGTAATCCATCTCCTGAAAACATAAATGAATTCAAACAATATAGAAATAAACTCACGGAATGAATTAAAATCACTAAAAATAAATATTATCAATATCAAATAAATAAAAGTAAAAAAAATCAAATGAACTATGGAAGTGTGTGAGGTATGTCATAGTCAGAGAAAGAAAACAGATATAAACAAAATAAGAAATAATCAAGGACATAAGCTAGTGAGAGAAGATGGAATTTCTAACGAATTTGTTGAACATTTTACAAATATTGATTAAGTACTGGTTGAAAAAATAAATAGTCGACACGAAAAATCAATGGACTATATTTCCTAATTCTACAACTCGAGCAGAAGTTTTACATGCAATAGAAACGTTAAAAAATGAAAAGTCATTAGGTTTCGATAGTTTTAGATCAGAAATATTAAAAGTATATTGCTGCGCTAGATAAATTTCGTCTCCTCTAGTTATTATCATTAATACATCATTTGGAAATGGAGTATTTTCATCTTCCTTTAGGGATATTAAGGGTAATCTCACCAATTTATAAAAAAGGACATAAACTGGATGTGACTAACTATAGGTCTATAAGTTTAATGTCATCTCTCGCAAAAATCTATGCAAAATACTTAAGAAGCGGCTTTTAAATTATCTAAATAAATACATTGTATTATATATATATACACACACAATATATTATGGTCAGTCAGTCAGTCAATATGGATTTAGAGCGGCAAAAATGACGCAAGATGTAATTCTAGTATTAAAAACTACAATTTTGTGTTAAAGCGTTCGGTACTGTCAGCAATAGCCAGCTTTTAGAAACTTTGAAAGGAATGGATATTAGAGGAACGCCATATTCCTTACTTAGAAGCTGTTTGACTAACAAGCAACAGTTGTGTTAAGATTAGCAGCTCATTAAGTAAGTTTCCTGTTATTGTGATTTCTTTTTTTGGAATTTTGATTTCTCAATGAATGATGAAAATTATTTTTTATTTGGTAATACTAAATCCCATATTATTTACAGTTACAGTTACATTATACAGTTATACAGTTATTGTAAAATATGAAAAATTGAGTAAAATAGATTACAAATTGGAATATTTAAGATAATTTTCTTTGTAACGAGACTAACTATATTAAAGAACGCATTCAACTGAAAAATATATTTTTTTTTGGGTTAAAAATCTTTATACTGGGATACAATGACACTATATTAACCTACATTATTTTGGATATCAGAATAAATGTTATCTACTTGTGACAATATATGAATGTCTATATAAATATTTACACAAATTTTCAGTAAAGAATGTAGAACATAGAAATTAATTTATCTTTGACCTGTAATTGAGAACGTAATTAAATATTTCGTTTTGCGCGGTTTCACACAGGACGACATTATCGGTGTTGGTGTCGGTACTGCTATCAGGTTGTGTTAAAAATACATGGTTTCAAATGGAGTTATTCACACAGTTTCCGATCTGATAGAAATATTGGTGGCCGTCACCAATATCGTTGTATATGTTGGATGGTTCTGTGGAATCGGATGATTAATTTATTTCCCTTCCGTTTTAAGGCGGCCACTCGCGGTTCAACACTGTCGTACAACTTCGTTTCTCCAACGAAACTGTATAAATTGTCGATTGTTTGTGCGAACGACCAATTAAATTGAACCGATAACTTCGCAGTCGTTTTATTGTATGCTGTCGGATCGTGTGTGCGCGGATACAACAGAAACACGTCCGTTCTTGATTTTTCATTTAATATCTTAAGGGGTTACTGTTTGTAATAGTTCAACATGTATACTTTCATTCTACAGAAAAGGATTTTACATGAGCGTGCGAAAATTCAGACTGATTCATCAACCATTCTTTACATCACCATATTCCTTGATTATTTTATTTATTTATTTATATTTTAAAGAATATATTACCCAGACAGATTATTTCAATTATAGGGCAGGAGGAAACACAATAATATATATGCATATACTTAAATAACTAAATAAACAAACAAACCCATAAACATCCAAGTACAAAACTCTGTCACAATAAAGTAGTAATAGACAAGATGTAGTAGCAAAATTTAGAACACACAGAATCACTAATTAATTAAATTGTAAATTAATTTTTTTCCTACAGTATGTGAAAATGAATCATATCAACCCTAAAAATATGACTGAAAGTAATGTTTATCGTCCCTTGGTTTTCTACATCTTGCTTGCCTATCGGAAATATCAAAGATTGTAAATGCAGGTACACTATGGCCTGATTTTTCAATGTTGAAAAACCATTTTAAAGTCGAGGAAAATATTAATTTTGATAATTTTCATAAAGTTCCAGCATTTTTGAAACAGAATTTTATTATTTTTTTACTGTGTTAGAAAGGTATTTTAAGCTAATATAAATCAAATCTCCTCATAGTGCATTGGAGTTATCTAGATTAAATGGCAATTCATTTATTTGGTCAAAATTATTTGACTTTCTGCGAGTACTAGGCTATTATTTTTGGTTTGTCAGGATTTTTGAAAAATGTTAATCTTATTCGATAAGGAGTCGGATTAATTTTCTTTGTACTCGGTCTAGACTATTAACGTGTTGTTCAGCATGAGGATTCCAAGTAGTATCATAATCTAATTTTGTTCAATGCAATACATTAAATAAGGTAGTCAAGATAGATACGTACTTTACGAAGTTTAACATATTTGAATCTAAATCCCAAGTTTTTGTAAGCACTCGACAGAATATGATTAATGTGAGCAATAAAGCTCAATTCAGTGTCGAAGACAACTTCATGGTCGTTAAATTCACTGCACCTGTTCAGTTCACTATTATTTATGGTATAGGTAAAACCTATTAAGTCATAACTATACATTTTGCAATGTTCAGTGGTAATTTATTATATTGACACCATAAACCTTACCTTTGTGACATCTTCCTGTGATAAGTATCCGCACATAACAGAGCATTCACACAAAGAGATGGATCATTTATAAAAATTAAAAATAATAAAGGTCCCAGAATCGATCTCTGTGGAAACCAGATGTTGCATATACAGGGTGTTCGGAAAAGACGTGTACAACGGAAGACCACAGACTCCTGGGTTCAAAATAAGCCGATTTAGCCTAATGTACTAATTTCCAAAATTGCTTCGTTAAGCCGCTAGAGAGTGCCAAAGTTCGCGAAAAATATTTGTTAATTTCGAATATCTCGAAAACGACTTGATCGATTTTAACCATTTTTGAGCTACGCAGTTATAAGTCTAACCAACACTTTTTGGAATTATTTAAAATCTTTTGCAATCATAAGAAATATAAGAAATATCATGTACCATGCAAATATAAGCGCATATTTTTTTAACTACCTGTATAATTACTCTCAGTTTCTATTAGTAGCTCACTTTATTTAGAAACTTTTTTAATACTTTCAGAATTTTGAATAGATGAGTAGTTTAGGCAGAAAAAATATTTTTCGTATGTCAACAATATCAGCATTCGTTCTGCAACAAATAACGGAGTACCAGAAGTTGGCTCTGATATTATAAATGTCAGTTGTTTGTCAGATCTTATCAGCTACTGAAATTAGTCTCTCGGTTTATTCTTCTTGCTCAATTACTTAGTTACTTCAGATCTTACTTTATTTATTTACTTTTGCCAACATCGAAAGGCGACTTCGCGAATTTGGTTCCTTCCACCAAATGAATGCGGCTCAAGGGCGTCAACGTACCACGAAAACTATAGAGGTGGAGGAACAAATCCTAGATAAGATAGAAGAGAACCCAAAAATTAGTGCAAGATGCATTGGACATGAAATAATTATACCAAAAACCATAGATCATGATGTTTTGAAGGAACAGTTACTACACAAACCTAGAAAAAATATAGACGGCGTCGGTGCATGATATAGGTCACGTGACAATATGAAATTAACCAATTTGTCATTTAAAATCTCATAAACAAATGAACTTCACGCTACAATAAAACCAACGTAAATTGGCATAAAAACCAAGTTTTAGCGATTCTGGACCTTTTAGGGCAGCCATGAATTAGCGGTCACCGGCAATATGACACTGGCACCGTCTATATTTTTTGTACGTTTGTGAGTTACTGCATCTGTACCACATTCAGTACTACCCATTGACCCTGAAAAACGTTTAAGCATTTTGTAATTTTATACAAGATCAAAAAGCTCATGATACCAACTTCAGCAAAAACATTTGATTTATAGATGAAGCATGTTTCACTAGGTCAGGAATTATTAATAACCATAATAAATACGTTTATGCTGAAAATCCACACTGTACTGAAATAAGACACAATTTATTAAATAAAATATAAATAAGTTTTGGAATTCTCGTTATTGGTTACAGAACGAATGCTGATATTGTTTCTGCCTAAACTACTCATCTATTCAAAATTCTGAAAGTATAAAAAAGTTTCTAAATAAAGCCAGCTACTAATAGAAAAAACTGAGAGTAATTGTACAGGGAGTTAAAAAAATATGTACATGATACATGATTTTTCTTATATTTCTAATGACTGCAAAAGATTTTAAATAATGTCAAAAAGTGCCGGTTAAACCTATAACTGCGTAGCCCAAAATCGGTTAAAATCGATGAAGTCGTTTTCGAGATATTCGAAATTAACAAATATTTTTCTCGAACTTTGGCGCTCTCTAGCGGCTTAACGAAGCAATTTTGGAAATAAGGAAATTAGGCTAAATCGGCTTATTTTGAACCCAGGAGTCTGTGGTCTTCCGTTGTAGACGTCTTTTCCGGACACCCTGTATATCCATGGAATCATAACCAAGGTAATTAACATTAAAACTATTTGTTAAATATGACTGAAAAAATGCTAAAAAATTACGTTATATTTTACTTTTTTTAATATTATGGTTTCTAGCTATGCAAGAGATGCAAAAGGAATACTTCTTGATCAGATGATGTATTTCTAGCAACAACAATTTTTGTACTGCAACGTCATATAGTTGGGTTTGTACCGGCTTGTACTCATACTGGGGCGTTGGATATTATGTGTCTATACACATATAAAATTATATCGCACAACAAAATTGTACAACAGTATTTAACCGTGAGTGGCCGCCTTTAGACGGCAATTCAAAATACATACAGTGTTCACACATACCGATAAAGAAATGTCGGTACAGGTCAGTGCAGTAAATTGTAATCAAGTTAAACAATTTCAATTTCTAATGTGTACTGGCTAGGTAGGAACACCAGCAAATGTGTTACATATGCAAGATCGATTAATTCAGCCCAAGTATGTATCCCATTTTGATGATAAACGTTATTTCAAGGTTAAATATTATATTTTATCACCTTAAATTTTTGTAGTAACTGTTAAGAAATAATGGCGATGTTATTTCTTACACATGTCAGTAGCTTCTTTCTGCTAGTTCCTTGAATGCTATTATGCAGGTAACAAGTCATCTTCCCTGCTTAAATACTTATTGACAATTCGATTATTATTTTTAATTTTAATATGATATAAATATAATAATTAGTTTAATCATGATAAAAACTAAAGCTGCTACTCAATTTTTATATGGTTCCTTTTTGCTGCGATTGTGGGAACAGCATATACCTATCTCTCTAGTAAATGTTTGATAACAGCATTGGTTACCTGTGTAATATAGTTACTAACTGATTTTTGGCAGTCCTAAATTAAAAATCTTCAATGTATCTCTGGTAACTACTTTATGTTAAAAAAAATAATGTTGCAAACGCTAGAACCAATCCACCTACCAAAAAAAAAAAAAAAATAGAAACCAGCAATTTTACTTTTAGCTCTGCCGGAATACTTTTTGCCGCTGGGGAACTGCTAAAAATGCCAATTGAAATAACGTAACTCCAATGAAATCAAAAAATCGGATTTGTTCTTTAAATATTATCTTTAACTAATTTTATAAATCTTTATGAAACTTGAAATGTTAATGAAATAAATTTAGATCATTGTCAATGGAATTCAAAAATTCGATATTCCTTTTGAAATAAAAAAGCATTAGATCACACTATAAACTCAAAAATGTAATTTCTAATTACTATTACACAACATTTTTAACAATTATCAGGTATATTATACAGAGTGTTAATTAAGTATGTGCACAAACTTTAAGGGGTTAATCTATTATTGATTTTAAGCCAAAAAGTTCATATAAACATGGGCCCGCAACGGCTTTGTTATCCAGATACAGGGTGTTAAAGTTTGAAAAAAAATCAAATTTTTGGATCTATTTTCTGAGTAACAAGAGCTACTTAGTTGACCTGGCACACCCTAATAGGTATTTAGAGACTACGTTTTCCAGGTATTAAATTATTTTTAACTTATTTTCATAATCTACCTCGCAATAATTTTGTGTTGAGTTGTGACCAATTTTAACTCTAACTTAAATTGCGTGCATAAGAATGAAATTAAGAAATTTTGTCGAGAACGGTTCATCGTATCAAAAATTACCAAGAGACATTTCTTGTGTAATTTTAATTGGTTCAATTGACAGAACTTTCGAATTTTGAAAAAATCGTTATAGTGCCATTTTTTTCTTAAAAAACTGTGAAGGTTAGTTAGATCTGTGCTCATGGCAACATTAAAAATAATTTAATACCTGCAGAATGTAGTCTCTAAATACCAATTAGGGTATCCCAAGTTTCAACTAATAATAATAATAATAATAAAAATAATAATAATAATAATAATAATAATAATAATAATAATAATAATAATAATAATAATAATAATAATAATATACGATGACATTGGATAGGTCGATACAATAATTCATACTACAAACGTATATATCAAGTAAATAAATAAAAGTAACAATCACAGCAAATCACAGCTACATGAAAACTCAACTCATTATAATCATACTTCTTATTATGAGATGAACAAAACAGTACAGTTTACAAATAAATACACACATATACAGGGTGAATCTTAAATAAGTACAAATATTTTAACTGCTGGTGTAGTTCGTCATTTAAATCAGTCTAGTGAAAGCCATTTTTAAAAATTCCTAATATTTACGGAGATATTAATTTTTTTAAAAAATACCCACATTTTGAGGACCGCTGGCTGATTTTTCATCCAACGTAATGAAACATATGATTTGTTGCGAGGTTGCCATATCTCCTCCAATATAAATATTACGTTTCCTTTAACGTAATAGTTCTATTTTAAAAATACTTGTTTTAAGCATAAGTACAGTAAAATTGGGTATGTAGTATGATACGCAGCAATATTAACATAAATTTTAACATCTGAACCTTACTATACTTCAACGATTAAAAATGAATTTCCGCAAGTTCAATACTACCGTAAAATATTTAGGAAGATATTACGTGATATTACTATGTTCAATGTTCAAAAATTATACATAAACGTGCACACAAGCTTACCTGTTTGTTAAAAAATTAACTATTTAATCAGTAATCCACATTTCACAAGTTAAATGTCATTGTACACTGTTAGAAAGGGACACAAAACACAATTTCCTTAAGTTATTTTACGAAGAATAACGAAAAACTATGCACGCGTTTTTTATTTAAAATGGAAAAAATGTCAACTTTTAGCAAATTTTATTGCTATTTTCATGCATTATGTGGGGTTAACAAGTTTGACTTGGGCTTCCGATAATTTGTCATGACAGTCAATGACAGTTTGATAATAAAAAATAATATAAAATGTTACACTTGACAAAATTCGCTAAAAGTTGAGATTTTTTCTTCCTTGAAGCAAAAACATTTGTGTAATACTGGCAACACTGTGAACCACACGTTCAGGCTGCAGCACTATGACTCATAAAAGTATGAAGGGTCTGTCTAGGCCAGCGGTCCTCAACAAGTTTTCTGCTGAAAAATTACGAAATTTATTTAAAATTTCACTTTTTTATTTCTGATTTTTTTGTAAAAAAACTATTAATTATGTGTTCTACACACAAAACTATACTGCTGGTTAAAATATTTGTACTTATTTAAGATTCACCCTGTATACATACATGTATATATACATCAAATAAATAAATCCGTCCGCGGTCCTCAACAAGTTTTCTGCTGAAAAATTACGAAATTTATTTAAAATTTCACATTTTTATTTCTGATTTTTTTGTAAAAAAACTATTAATTATGTGTTCTACACACAAAACTATACTGCTGGTTAAAATATTTGTACTTATTTAAGATTCACCCTGTATACATACATGTATATATACATCAAATAAATAAATCAATATAATAGAATAAATAACAGAACAGCTACTTGACAAACTCGTCTACACTATAAAAACACTTCCCAATTAGGAAACTCTTACGTTTACTTTTAAAACGTTTAAAATTTAATTCTGATCTAATATTTAATGGCAGTTTGTTCATAAATTTGATACCCATGTAAGATGGAGCTTTTTCATACAGGGATGTTCTGTGGAGATATTCTTAGTAAATTGCCACATCTAGTTTCGTAGCTATGAAGGTCAGCGTTCTTGACAAAGCAGCCATGTATTTTGGCAACATGCAATACACACTTGTATATATAAATACACGGAAAAGTTAATATATTTCCTTCAATAAAGTAAGATTTGCAAGAAGTTAAGGGTGCAATTCCAAATAATAATCGGATAATCTTTTTTGGGAAATAAAAATTCTATTAACGTTGGCACCACTCGCACCACCCCAAATAATAACATTAAAAGACAAATGGCAGTAAATCAATGAATAATAAATATCAATCATCTGTTTCTTGTTAAGTATAGACTTTAGCTGGAGCAAAACGTAGTAGCCTCTATTTAACTTTCTACAAATGTTTTCTATATTACTACTCCAGCTCCTGTCACAGTCGATAAAGGAACCTAAGAACTTAGTAGTATCCGACAGTTTGACTATTTTATCATTAATCGAAACATCGAAGGAAAAGATACGCCTCTAATGAGAGCCCAACTGCATGCACATTGATTTCTCAGCATTTAATACTAATGCATTTTTATAACACCAAGTTGTAAATTCTTCCGATAAGGTATTCAGATAACTTTGGAGCTCAACAGGACTATTTGCAGCAGCTGCAAGTGTAACATCATCTGCGTACAATACAGTGCAATCAGTACTAACATAAGTTGGAAGGTCATTTATAAATATCAAAAAAATTAGTGGACCAAGTATTGAGCCCTGAGGAACTCCTAGTTCAATGCTGTGTGTATAGGAATATGTATTATTGAATCTTACACATATTTTTCTATGCTGTAAATATGATAAAAGCCAAGATAGAAAGTTACCTTGAAAACCAACTTCATACAGCTTCTCTCTCAGGAAAGCATGATCCAAACAATCAAATGCCATTGTCAAATCAAAGTAAAGCGCATACCTACATATCTGCCTTTATCAAGATTTGAATAAATATACTCCACAAAAGCATAAGCAGCAGTTTCTGTAGATTTCTTAGGTATCTATCTTAAGTATGTTTTACTGCTCAGAAAATAGATCTAAACATTTGTTTTTTTTTTCAAACTTAACACCCTGTATCTGGAAAACAAAGCCGTTGCAGAGCCATATTTATATGAACTTTTTGTCTTAAAATCAAGTATAGATTAACCCCTTAAAGTTTGTGCACATTCTTAATTAACACCCTGTATAAACAAATGTAAGATAAATGAATAATTCAGTTAAGTAGCGTACGCCAAAAGTAGTTATGTAATGCAATGGACATGACAATCCATTTTCCAAATAAGAATAAATTAATTACACTTTGATATGCTATCATTGATATACCCAAGTTTATTTAGCTTAACACCTATATCAAATATAAACTATAAGTAAGATTATACATTCAAATAACATCATAATCTACAATTGAATGGGTCAAAGATAATTCAATCTATTTAAATGATAAATATCGTCTTCAATTGGAATTGTAAAATAAGGAATGCAAGGAAATTGCATTATTAAAAAATATATTAGTCATTTTTATATGTGCATTTCGTATTTATGATTTAGGTAGATACTAGATAACATTCTATAGTTTTACAGATTTTATTGGTTAGTGAAGTTGTTTTTTTTATTTTTATGTAACTGCAAAGTATATCTATAGTCTGTTTAGAAATGAAAGAGAGTAATAAAAGCTTATTATGTATGCAAATCGTAAATAAATGTAGTACTGGTGCTTATATTCAATATTTTTATATTATGTATTATCGGTATAGATGAGGTGTACTTTTAAAAAACTTTGTGTGATCGCACCGGACTAAATTGTAGCAGGTAGCTAAAATTTAATCCCCGACAATCCGTCTTTGTCTATGCCGCTTCAATTTCTCGGTCCATTTCTCTTATAAGTAAACAATATAAAAACAGCATTTCAAAACCTAAAGCTACTTTAAGCATCATAACCGGGTTAAGAGGGTTTTTACTAATTTAAATAAAATTATTCAATATTATTATCAAAATATTTATTTAAATTTAAAGAACAGACTTTTATTCCACACAAAAATATATGTATTTTGAAAATTCAAATTATGGTGAGTAAATGTAGTGTTGTATAAATGTACAATAAAGAAAATAAAAAAGTACGTATATTAAAATTCATCCTCTGAATATTCTGATGAATTATCTTCGTCTCCTAGATTGATAACGATAGGTTCCACAGTAACGTCAATTAAATTATCGAGTTCCTACATTTTCTCCTCTTCTTTTTGTACATGATGTATACATTTTTGCCAGTTGTCTGCAGTTACTCGTTCCAAGGAATTTTTTAACAAAATTTTCACGTCACTTAATTTAAACGTCGTATTATTTCGCTCTACATATCCTTTTACCTGCGCTCAGACTAATTCGATTGGGTTAAGTTCACAATGATAAGGTGGTAACCGTAGTACCGTTATTTGGCGATTTGTTGCCATTTCATCGATAACATATTTTTTCTGATCTTTATTAAGATTGACAAGTGTCAAAAGTTCCTTTTGAACCATATTTGTTTCAAAAGAAATGTTTTTTCCAGATAACCATTGAATTATATCGGCTTTCCTCCAAGCAGTCGTAGGCGTCCGCTCCGGCTGCCGTAAATGGTAACTGGCATTATCCATGACTATTACAGATCCCGAAGGAATAAGATCCAAAATCTGTGTACTTTTCGAAAACATCTGCGTTCATGTCTTCGTGATAGTCACCTGTATTTTTAGATTCAAATAAAAGTAAACCGCCATCTACAAAACCACTGGCACTACCTATATGTGTCACTATTAATCTTCGCCCTTTACCTGAAGGTGCCTTGAATCCTGTTGAAAGTCCATCAAAAATGCTTGTCGAAAACTTTTTACATTTTTATCTTGCCATACTTTTGTTACAGTATATCGTTGACCCAAGTTTCGTCTAGATAATAAATATTTCTCCCTTCGTCACGGAATTTTCTAATTGATCTTAAGTAGGATCTTCGCCATCAAATAATTTCAGTCAACTGACTTCCTGTTCTGCTTTTCCCAGCAAAAATTCAACTCTCGTAAGACGGCCCATAATTTGCTTCTACTGATTTTTGGCAAATCGTTGTCCTTTGAAAGTTCACTTAAAATTTTGTTTAGCGTTGGTATTTCTTTTTTAAAATAAAATGAGTGTACTTTTCTGCGAATGATATTTTTGAAGAAATCATCTATAACAACTTTTGACCTCCCTATAGATGATTTTGGGGGATTTACAGTATCTTGTTCATTTTTTGTTTTCTTTAAAAGTCTGTAGATATTCGATTTTCCAATCCCTGTCATTTTGGAACACTTTTCCACGATGTCGTCAACACTGTTGGTAGGATTTTGGTGTTTTAATGCATTAAATACATTTAATATAATAATATTCTCATTATGAGACAGCGCACATCTTTTCACGCGTTTAGCAGCTACGTAATCTGATAAGTTCGACATTTTACCCAAACAATATTATATCCACTGGCACAATAATCACTAAACACAAGTCGAATTTTACTCTACTGCACTAGCACGTCTTTGTATATTCAGCTCTAAGACTGGATTGATCTGTCACAATGCACTGGCTCCTGCCCTATGATGTATCCAGTAAAATATACTAATGTACACCCATTACCTGTTAGCATTAGTGTTACCCAACAATTACCTGAAACGAAATATTACCACGCCCATGGCCGGTTCTTTTCTCGGGGTTTTATTACTCTCTTTCATTTCCAAACAGACTATAGTAAAATTTTTTTATGAAAATATTTTCGGTGAATTATAATATTAAAAAAAGTTGCGGAAAGTCATCTATATACATAGACATGATCTGATATCAATATATTGGTGGATATTGATCACCGGGAGTTATTCTTTTGAATTATTTCACCTAAAATGGGCCTTCCTTGTTTTCATGGGACACCTGGTATGATATTGGATTTCTAACGTCCTTTTCATTGCGGTTTGCAGATAAGATAATGGTATAGGACTTTGTCTGAAACAGTGACCACTGAGCAATATTCAGTTCAGGGTTGGGGTAATATTAGAATAATTGCAAAATTTTTCGGGAGACTTTCAAAGGCATTCCTACTGGTTGCATTATAAATTATTTTACTATATACTTCAGTTGCATCCCCGAAGGCAAGATCTCGAATTCATACATGCTTCAAGTATATTTAATCAAGTAAGTACGTCTTTTCCATCTATTTTCGAAATTGATAATAAAATAGTGGCAAGATTTGTTTGTCTACAATGATCATAGCTACTACTCTACTACTGATCGCGTTTAATTTTGTTGGTATTTGTACCTGATAAATAATTTGATAATAATACCACCGGCGCACAAAAAATAAATTGATCTGTACCTTTAATCAGACTCACCTATCTTTATATATTTTAAGGTGCTAAATCTGAAGTCGGTTTAGTTGAAACACCCTCAAAATTTTGAGTAAATCGCAAAAAATTCAACGAAGAATCGCAAAGAATTACGTTAGTGAGCGCAAAAAAAAATTCGGAATTTTCTTTCTGACCTTAGCATGTGTGTTTCTCATGTATTTCAGTGCGCTGAATTCGAAACTGAAGTCTATTGAGTTGTATTACCTACAGATTTTGCAAAAATCGCGAGAAGTGGTTGGAAAAGACAAATGGTATGCATTTTTGACCAGACCCACCCATCTTGATGTATTTTAACGCACTGAATTTGAATCGCTTAGCTGAATAAAAAAATAAAAATTTCCATAATGTACAACCTTTAAAAGTTCGTATCTGAGGCTGGCTCTATAACATTTTTAATTTTTTCCTAAAAAACTTTACTCTTGGCAGTTTTATATTTCTTTTTTTTTTAATACCATTTCTCCATTTTTCAACACCATTTTCACATATACATTCAAGATAAGCAATGATTTTTTCGGGATAATGTGAAATAAAAAAGTTCACAGATATAGTTAGGTCCATCCCTGGAAACACTGTATATCTGTATAAGATACGTTTCTCATCTCACTTAATGTCACAGAAGACAAGTGGAGTATATGGGTGGTCAGTTTTACGACGCTTGGAAACGGTGATGTATACTTAACAGAAATGTACTTTTTCAGTTTTCTACCGCTATTTCAGGAAGTACGCAAGATATATTACTTTTCAGGAAATTGAAAGGCATAAAAACACACAATTTGTTCTTAATTTAAGCCACGTTATATGTCAATATTATTACAATTTCCGAGAACCATATACTGGGTGTCGCAAAAGTGACCACTATGTATATAGGTAATAAGAATTTACAAATTATTAATAAGGAGGGTATAAAAACAGGTCTGCATGAGTTCATTTTAAAAAAAAGTCATGAATTATTAAAACATTGCATTACTTTTCACGTATGTATCCTTTTTTGATACCTTTAGTTCAAACAAACTAATCCGAAATTCTAAATCAGTTGGGGATATCCTAATTTTTTTTGTAAATACCACTGATATGTTGGACCTTTAAATCAGCCAGTAAGTAACAACGTGTCTGCCACCATCTTTTATGTCTTTTCTTTTTTGTCGTCTAATGTATATATATAGCCGTAATTTACAGTTTATTACAATTATTGCCCATAATTTCGATAAATGTCTGTTTTTACCTCTTTTCCAAACACAACTGACTGGTCTACGTATATAACATAGATGTAAGACGCAACGGATCATGACCTACTTTGACTCTGTTCGCCGTACAGTTACCATCGAGGTTAGCTGTGATATGATGCGGCGGAGTTCGTGGCGAGGTTCTGTTACACGTGAGTACATGGCTTTAGAAGTGTGTACGCGGCTTAAAAAGGCAGTAATTAAAATTAAATAATATTGAATATCCATGCTAAAAGCACAATTATTGTTATAAATTGTCTAAAGAGAAAAAGGTCGATACATCAAATATGTAGTTGATGAGGTGGCCAAAGCTCGCCGAATTCAAATACATACTCCGTTTACCGCCATACCATTGTGTATTAAATATAATAGAGTTAGTTTGGGCACAAATAAAAAATGAAGTAGCAAATAGTAGAAGAAAATTGCGCGAAGTGAAATTATTATTATAATGTCACTTTATAGGAAATATGTTTATATTTGAATAGAATATTTTTGAATTTTCCTTGACAAAACTTCTAGATAGACTTTATACCGATACAAGATAAAAGCTTTAAATTTGGAAAGAACTCTATAATTTTGACTATCTAATGTATCGAAATTGACAAAAACTGTTATATCATTGTACCTACTGAAAATAACAGGTGCTATACAAAATTAGTTTTATTGTCTTCGTATAGTTTTTTATACCTAAATTAGTACGCCTATGGATTGTTGCTCTCCGCACGCTCCTTCGGTCGCGTCAATCCAGAAGCCAGTGATTAGTCACTCTAGATTTTTAGATTGGGTATAGGCATATTTGTGAACTACCGCGAGTTATTGTACTTTTTACAAAAAATAAATAAATAAATAATAAAATAAAATAAATGGTCAGTCTCAGGCCCTTATTGGGTGAGAAAATATGGACAAAGTGTCTAAGCATTTATCCCAGTTAAGATCCGTAATTCCAATGTTGATTTAAGCATTCTGAATTTGTCAGCTTTCCATACTCATTAGAAAGATAAATCAGTGTGCAGTGTACGGATTAACTCAAGAATAGATATTAATATGTCGAAGGTTGATATCATGGAGCAACAGATTACTGCAGGATACAAAAAGTTAAGACAAGTTAATGACCTCAAATGTTATGTCTACACGAACTAATTTTGAATTATCATTCAACATTCTCCCTGGGATATATGGAATCGGAATAGAAGTGACGATTTAGTTCGCCAGACAGTTTCAAAAGTAGTTCACAGGTTATTGAAGTTCGTTTATGTTATAATCCGATAATTAGACTATCGGTAGGCTTTAGCAACTATATAGATGCAAAAATCTATATTAAGAAGTTAAATATATGAAGGATGAAGATGAATACAGGGTGTCCCGAAATAAATGCAACAAAATTTGGTCAGAAATTCTTAAGAGAAATTTAAGGGACCCGTATTTTTTACTTTTGATAAGTGCGGCCCCCTTTCGGAGATATAGCCCCCTGAAACAAGCCCCTAAAAATTTAATTTTTTGCAAGGGGCCCCCACAAGACACTTTTTCGGGGGCCCCCTTGCCTTTGGGGCCACCTAACATTAGTTGCATATTTAATTTTTAAAAAAATAAGTAGCCTCTTAGAAACTCCAGGGAATTTAAAAACTTTTTTGTTTCTTATAATTTTTTCGAAAAACGCAGCGGTTTTCGAAAAAATGGCAAAATGTGATTGGATGCATATCGAGGTTCATATGAAATTTTAAAGTGTTAATCGTAGGTGGCTGGCATTCGCAATAAACAATCAATTTTATTCTGTGACAGTTGTCATTAACCAGTGTCAAATTGTTACCATTAATAGTTGTCAGTAATCATTGTTCCCGAAAAAATGGTGAGATTTTCTGTCCAAGAAAGGATACAAATGCACCTAATTTACGGGAGGCTCGTGGAAATTCACGTCTCACACGCAGATTGTACGCCGAGCGATTTCCTGCAGCATACTCCCATACCATTCAATGTTTGCACGAGTACATCGGCAGCTAATGCAGACAGGATCCGTAGTTGTGAAAAAACCTAACTCAGGGAGAAGTTATTTATTAACTCCCGAACAGGAAAAAATTATCTTAAATTTATTTGAAGAAAATCCCGAAATAAGCATAAGACGCGCGTCATCTCAACTTGAGATTCCCAGAACAAGAATACACCGCTTTATCAAACGACAACTGTCGAAACCTTTTCGCTTTCAAAAGGCCCAGGAACTTAAAGTAGAAGATTTGCCACGAAGAAGACATTTTAGCTTATGGGCTCTTCATCGTTACAACTTAAATCCGGGATTTATACGAAATTTTTTCTTTACCGATGAGACGTGCTTTACAAAAGATGACCTAATAAATTTGCACAATCTTCATTATTGGGCTATGGCAAATCCATTTGTCTTAAGGCAGACTCATTCGCAAGAAAAATTTTCAATTAATTGCTGGGCTGGAATTGTCGGAGATTGCATCATCGGTCCATGTTTATTGCCTCCACGATTAAATGCTGAAAGTTACCTTAATTTTTTGGAGCATGAACTACCGCCTCTTACGGAAGATGTTCCTCTCGGTATTAGACGCAATTTGTTCTTTATGCACGATGGTGCCCCACCACATCGGGGGCACTTCGTAACTGAGTGGCTGAATGAAAATTTCCAAGGGCGATGGATAGGTAACAATTCTCCTCATGTAACATGGCCCCCCCGTTCTCCCGATCTAAATGCCATGGACTTTTTTTTCTGGGGGGCCATGAAGGATCGCGTCTATGCCGTACCAATTAGAACCCGGGAACAATTACATGAACGAATCCTTGCTGCGGCTGAAGAAATTAGACAGATTCCCAACATTCACACGAAAATACGTCAAAATTTCGTGTCACATTTGCAGGCTTGTGTTGAACAAAACGGTTCTCACTTTGAACACGTTTTACGGAACTGACCAGTGTGATTTTAACAAACTTTTTAGAATTAAATTATTTAATCATGAAGTACCATTAATTTTGTTATTAATTTCCAAGTTTATTGTACCTTATTTTGATATTTACATTTTCTTATTAATTGTTAATGTTTAACTTGTGATTTCTTTAAATTAAAATTAAATTTCTTTAAATTGTGATTTTTTTACAACTACTGATCCTGTCTCTATGAGCTCCCAATGATGGTTAATGACAACTGTCACAGAATAAAATTGATTGTTTATTGCGAATGCCAGCCACCTACGATTAACACTTTAAAATTTCACCTCGATATGCATCCAATCACATTTTGCCATTTTTTCGAAAAACGCTGCGTTTTTCGAAAAAATTTTAAGAGACAAAAAAGTTTTTAAATTCCCTGGAGTTTCTAAGAGGCTACTAATTTTTAAAAAAATTAAATATGCAACTAAAGTTCGTTGGCCCCAAAGGCAAGGGGGCCCCCGAAAAAGTGTCTTGTGGGGGCCCCTTGCCAAAAAGCTTATCAGCATCGCATTCTACATGTCATAAAATCCCTGTGTACCAAATTTGGTGGTTCTTGTGAGATATAGCTCTGAGATATAAAAAAAATTAAATTTTTAGGGGCTTGTTTCAGGGGGCTATATCTCCGAAAGGGGGCCGCACTTATCAAAAGTAAAAAATACGGGTTCCTTAAATTTCTCTTAAGAATTTCTGACCAAATTTTGTTGCATTTATTTCGGGACACCCGGTATAACTCACAAGGCAAGTATTGACGCATTAGAAACATAATCTAAACTAACCCAATTTTTATTCATTCGTCGATACTAATCAAAGCTAAAGAAATTATTATCTTTACTAGATGCAGGTTTATGTAAAATTTAAATATACATTTCATTTTCAAAACTACAATTCGCGAAATCCACGAACCAGATGGTGCTGTAATAATAATGTGTTTACAATTGCCGCTAAATATTATAAAACTTTTAATTACTATGGAGGTTGTGTTTTATGGTCTTATCAAACTTTAATGTAAGACGAATTCCTAGAGTGCATATTATATATCATGAATTCCTTGTATGTTCGTAACATCAACTTTTCAGATGTACTGGCTCGGTTCAAGATATCTATACCAGAACTACTTGGGGATCGTGTGCGACCTCTAAAAGAAGATGAGCCCCAAGTTGTTAAAAACCTGTGTTTACAGACGTCTTGCTTTAGTTTACTCACCCCATAAATATTTATTTTATTAAATGGAGAAAATTGGCAGTGTAATGTGTAATAGAGATTTAAAAACATCCTTGATTAATTCACAACATACCCTTGTTATAATTACCTGGCATAAAACCTTTTATAAGAAAATGTTTGCTATATACTTGCACATGTTTTGCTATCGATTTTGTGATTCTCAATTTAATTTTCCTCTGCTTACACAGTTTCGGGTCTAAGGGAAATTTATGCAAGGAAATATCAGCACCGAGATTTTGGTAAAGTTGGTTGGTAAATATACATATCCAAACAGGCACCTACCCAATTACAGGATACAGCAGAAAGTATAAATATAGAAAAAGAACACAACAATAAATGAGCAGTAACAACGATACTGTACAAACTGATATCTGTTTTGCAGGTAAGATTGGAGCAATTACAATAACGAGTTAGAAAGGCCAAACATATCCAGTTTGTATAACAGAATATCGTGATCAAGTCTGTCAAATGCCTTAGTCAGTCAGTGTATACTACGTCAACTTGACCACATTGGTCCAAGGACTTACTAATGAATTTAGTTTAACACACAAGGTTCGTCACGGTGGACCTCCCTCTAATGAAGCCATGCTGTCGAGGCGATAGAATTTCAGACACAGAGCTATATAATGAATTGCGCAGTAGTATTTCCAAGATGCTAACTAAATTGGAGATAATGGCAATAGGTCTATAGTTCGATATTTCGGCTTTACTATTTTTTATGCACATGACATATCCTCGAAATTTTCCACAAATCAGGTAAGCTTGTTGTTCTAAGTATCATGTTAAAAATGGTTGTTAGAGGACTCGCAAGAGCAGAAGCACAATCTCTAACAAGAAGTGCCGGTATAATATCTGGTTCCATTGTCAAATTGGACTTAATTTGCTTTATCGCAGATTCAACTTTTATTTGCTTAAAATTAATGATGCTGATCAAATTGCTACAAGAATTAGAATGAACATGTAATCGATCGTTTGGACAAGTGAAAAATTCTGCAAAAAAAAAACTGTGAAAACTGTCAACAATCAATCCCGGCTCGTCTATATCTTTATTATTGTACGTAAGCATCAATGGTATAGATGAAACATTTATTTTCGAATTTAGAAAGGGGTTCTTCTTTAGATCATATTCGGGAGATCAGGGATATAGTTTGTATGATACATCTATGTTCTGTTCAATTTCAGACCGCAAGTTTTTGTATTTATGTATAAAGTTAATATCACAGGTTTCTTGGTACATCTTTAATAATGTTGTGTTATTTTAAGTATAATTTTACCATTAAACCAGGGAAATCACAAATATTCTTGTGTATGTTTTGCATTTTTATACACTTTTTATAACTAAATATCGTACGATTTCAATAAAGTTTTCAAAATTACTAAAAAATACAGAAAATTTCCACTACACCAACACATACAAAACCGATTTGTTGGACTGTTGTTCACCCTCACACCCAACTTATTACAAATTGTCTTATGCAGATGCTGCACTTTTCTTCATTCAATATAAAATTATACTATTTTCAAACCTTTCTGGTACTATTTATGCAGATAAAGTTATAGAAAATTATTAAAAAACACACTTCTATTATGCAGTAATTTGTTGTTCACCCCTACAGCAGTTCCAATATCTATCAACAGATGTCCATTTCGTGATTTTCGCCAATAAATATCGCGTGGTGTCGTCATTTTGATCCTGTGGCTAATACCAAAGTTTACTGAATAAAGGTCCACTTATACACATCAGTGACGTATCAGTTCAGTGTCAGTTCAGTATCAGTGTTATTTGTGGTCGGTCACTGATGTCAGTTTACACATTCCGTCCGTTGTACGCAAAAGGAGCTAGTAGACGATCAAACAAAGTGATCTGAATATATTTATCATGCAGTTGATGAACATTACGTACCAACTCGATAAGCTTTTCATCCATTCTAAACAATAAAAAAATCTGGTCAGTTCGTCAGTAGAATTACAAAAATATCGTCGCCGGCGTATTTAAAAGCCACTGAACGGACACTGAAGCAGCACTTACATACTGTGACACATGTGTATAAACACGCCAATTTAAAATCTAAGCAACGATTTTTTACTTTTCACTGATACTGATACGGCACTGATGTGTGTAAATGGACCTTAAATATAAGTTATATCACTCTCGGAAGGCACTTTGATGTTTTGAGATCAGAGCCGTACCGTCGCACATAAATACTGTCGTAAAAAATGGCCAAGTACGAGGGACTTAAAAATGTAGTTTCTTTCCAATTGGGAAATATTTATATACGATGGATATTCCAAAAGTGTGATGTAAGGCTGCTTATTGTATAAATAAAATATTTGTGATTTAATAAATAATATAAATTTTATAAAAAGATAGGAAAATGTATAAAGTTTTGTTAGTTAATCTTGGAAGTCGTATATATTCACTTAAAATATTAAAATAAAATATATACGTACTCTACTATATAAAAAATAATGTATCCATGAGGAAAATTTACAATAAAATGTTTATTTAAATATTTAAATAAACAAAATACATTATTTCAAAACTAAAATAAGAAATAATATAATCTATATTGTTTACAAGTGCTGCATTATAATGAATATATAATGAACTGCATAACTGCTATATGAACTATGCATAATGAACTTGACTTTTGTGATCTATTGCACGCATTAAATTTTCATGTTCCCCAATATTCTGCAAGACGGGTTGCTGATTTTGTGTTACCATTAGGTAGAACCAATATAATGCTGCGCTCTCCAGTGTATGTCATGTGCAGTAATTTAAATAAAATTGGTATGTTTTGTGACATTCATTCTGTAGATGTTAAACAGTTGCGTTTTTTTATTATTGAATACAACATCTGTTTTAATATAATATACATGCTTTTTGTATTTAGCATTCTAGTTCTTATTCTTTTTTTCTTATATTTTATAGATTTGTAGATTTGTAGAATCTGATTTCTTAATTGCGTCTTCTTATTTTTTTTTGCTACATTTAATAGTTTTGTGATTCTTAATGTAAATGCACTGGAAATTGTTTTTTCTTTTATATTTTGTTCATCATCATCATCATTATTATTATTATATATTTTTACTTGCTCTTTTAATGCAGCTTTTCTTGAACTCCTACATGAAAGTATTTGTGACGTTTGGCAGTCTTGATCTGAAAAATAATAAAAATGCATTATATATACAGGGTGAATCTTAAATAAGTACAAATATTTTAACTGCTGGTGTAGTTCGTCATTTAAATCAGTCTAGTGAAAGCCATTTTTAAAAATTTCTAATATTTACGGAGATTAATTTTTTAAAAAAATACCCACATTTTGAGGACCGCTGGCTGATTTTTCATCCAACAACGTAATGAAACATATGATTTGTTGCGAGGTTGCCTCCAATATAAATATTACGTTTCCTTTAACGTAATAGTTCTATTTTAAAAATACTTGTTTTAAGCATAAGTACAGTAAAATTGGGTATGTAGTATGATACGCAGCAATATTAACATAAATTTTAACATCTGAACTAACCTTACTATACTTCAACGATTAAAAATGAATTTCCGCAAGTTCAATACTACCGTAAAATATTTAGGAAGATATTACGTGATATTACTATGTCCAATGTTCAAAAATTATACATAAACGTGCACACAAGCTTACCTGTTTGTTAAAAAATTAACTATTTAATCAGTAATCCACATTTCACAAGTTAAATGTCATTGTACACTGTTTGAAAGGGACACAAAACACAATTTCCTTAAGTTATTTTATGAAGAATAACGAAAAACTATGCACGCGTTTTTTATTTAAAATGGAAAAAATGTCAACTTTTAGCAAATTTTATTGCTATTTTCATGCATTATGTGGGGTTAACAAGTTTGACTTGGGCTTCCGATAATCTGTCATGACAGTCAATGACAGTTTGATAATAAAAAATAATATAAAATGTTACACTTAACAAAATTCGCTAAAAGTTGAGATTTTTTCTTCCTTGAAGCAAAGGCATTTGTGTAATACTGGCAACACTGTGAACCACACGTTCAGTCTGCAGCACTATGACTCATAAAAGTATGAAGGGTCGGTCTAGGCCAGCGGTCCTCAACAAGTTTTCTACTGAAAAATTACGAAATTTATTTAAAATTTCACTTTTTTATTTCTGATTTTTTTGTAAAAAAACTATTAATTATGTGTTCTACACACAAAACTATACTACTGGTTAAAATATTTGTACTTATTTAAGATTCACCCTGTATATATATATATAAAAAATTACTCAAATGGAAACCCAATGTATAAGTATGTCGAGGTCATTTTTTAGAACTTAATATTATTTTAGTGAATTGTGTATTTCTATGCGTATATTAATTAATTTGAGACAAATTATTTTAATTTATTTATAGATATTACTGTACATACCATTTTTATTATATACTGTTTGTGCACAGGTATCACTTAGAAATACGGTGTACCAGTTTGAACTTCAGAATCTTGAAATTTTGGCGCCAACATAGTTTGGTATTATCGAAAACTCTGTTTGAACCAAAAATGCTTAAGTGTAAAATTTACATGACGCAACTAAGTGCCTACTTACATAATTATTGCATATTACACTTTTTTTTAATAAATATCAGTACAAAGAGCTTACTTGTTGGTTCATACAAAAACAATGTTTGATGTTTCATTTGAAAAATGTTTGCTTCAAATTCTATTTTTTATAGTGTTGATCAGGACAATCTTTCGTGCCATATTTCTTTATATTAGTTGATGAAATATAAAATACATACCTTGGACAATAGAAAAAGGACAATGAGGGACAATTATTCATTCATTTTTAGAAGAAAAATAAAATAAAATAAACACTAACCGATATTCAAGATTTTTTGTCTTACACTATATTGATCGCACTCAATACGTTACAGTTCTAGCGTCGGCCACCGTGTAGGATCCTGGGTACCGAACGGTCCCCGAAACGGGTGAGGAGAGCGGAATTGGTAGGGCGAGACGTGTTCGAGAGTAAAACAACTTATATATTTATTCTGTAAACTTTGATAATACCAAGCAGCTTTTGACTTTAATTGATGTGGGTGTATAAAAGCCAGATGGAATTTTCTCTTTGGTTGTTTCGTGCCAGTATGTGGACTTTGTGCCGCTTCTCCTCAGCAGACGTGTAGCTTTAGTTTTACGTGAAATAAAGTTCAACAAAAATTCAACTTGTTTTTCAATATTGTCACAATGGTAGTACGATTTGCGTAAAGAGTTACCATTACTTTACTTAGCTAAAGCATCTGACGCAGCGGATGAATATTTATATATTTTTTAAAATATCTTGTGATTGAAATACTACTGTTTGCAAATTTGATATACACATAGAAACAATACTAGATTTATTTTAAATGTTAATTTGAAATACATGAAAAATAGGATTTTCAAGACTCTCTTGTCTCCACTGCATAATTTTAGAAACTGTTTTAAAATTCCTCCTCATTTTATACTTCATTTAATCTTAGAAACCCACATATAATTGTATGTACTTTAAGTTCATCATAATGACATCCTTAATTATTTTCATCTGTACAAAAAATGAAAGATAAATTAAGGCAGATATGGATATAAAAAGCGACAAAGAGAATATAAATGCAACTTATCAGTCAACTTATTTTTTATTTCTATATTCGTTGCTCGGTACAGCACCAAGTCAAGCATTATCATATATTTAACATTAGTTGTGTAGAAGGAACAGGATAATCATTGATCATTGGCATTTTCACATGAATAACAAAACATTATTTATTTACCGATTCATCTAATTTAAAATATAAAGGTTTTCCTAAACAGAAGAATTAATCATTTGATGGGCATAAAAATTCAAAGATGCCTAATATAATTTTTGTCGATTACATAAAATAATTTTATTGAGTTTGTTGAGAGATTTATTTTAATTGAAAGTAAAGAGAAATATAAGAGAATAGAGAAATAGAAGAAATGAAATTTCGAACATTATTGGCAATCTGGGAAAATTAAAATAAATTAGTAAAATTTACCTGCTCAGTTAATAAATATTATGCCATTAATATTTTAAAATAGTGTAAAAATGCAGATATTTATTAATTTGAAAAGGATGCCATTTAAAAATGCAGTTCTTAAAATGCAGAAATAGATCATATTTCATCAAACATAGCTAATTATATGATGACTTATGTCAAGGATAAATTTTAAAATTACATAATATTTTCAGTTACCGGAGATGTATTTTTTATTGTTACTGTTTGGTTACATTATTTTTATCTGCATTTTAAATAATTATTGATTACTAACCAATTTGTAGAGTTCTTTACTACAACTACAGTGTGTTCCGTTTTTCAGGTTAACACCTGTAGAATTGTGAGAAGGCTGTGGAATTTCCATCAGTCATTTTTTTACAATTAATACCTTCTACTCATCATTTTATTGATGTGACAAAAGCCTAGCCTATTGCAATTTTTTGAAAGGGTCGTTTTTTTAGAAAGTGGTATTAGGCATTTTTTATCAAAAAGATAATATTACCAGGCTATTAGCACTCATCAAAATACACATATACCAAACTTGATCCAAAAATATCTATTGTATGTTTATTATGGAGTGCGAATCTTTGAAAAACCATACAACTAAAAATTACAGTAAGGTAAAAGATTACTATGAAAGTGAAAACAAATATGAATCGGGTAAAGAAAAAACACATACACTACAAGTTTAACATTTTTAATTGCGGCCGCATACGAATACTAAATTGTTAAACAAAAAATTACAAAACGTTAATCTAAATTAAATTTTAGTTTCTTCTTCCAGTCGAATACATTTTTCCAATCGTCTTCTTAAATATAAAATTATTTTATGCGGTTATAGTAAAAACAATAAACGTACAAAAAATGTATTGAATTATTAATACTAAGTTGTTCTATGTAAAGTACTTTTAAATTTAAAAAAACGATTGGAAAAATCTGTTCGCCTGGAGGGACGTATGGTGGAAAAAAATTGATTTAGATGAAATAGATTTAAATGAACCCTTTGTATTTTTTTAACAATTTAGTACCTATTTATAATTCATTAAATTTATTGTACGTTAATAATTTTTACTATGGACGCAATTTAAAGTGTTAAACACATACACCACAAGTATCTATGTGTTCTTTGTACGACTGGTATTTGCTTTCACTTTCTTGGCAATGTTTGACCTGCTTATTATAATTTTTAGTTGTATTTCATAAAAAAATACTCAATATAGATTTGACGATCAAATTTGGTATATGGGTATTTTGATGGGTGTTGAATAGCCTGGTAACATTTTCTTTTTCATAAACAAATGCCTAATACCACTTTCTCTAAAAACGACCCTTTAAAAATCATAGTAGACCAGGCATTTATCACATCAATAAAATGGTTAGTAGAATATAACCTCCCTTCAGGGTACAAATTGTAAAAAATCCCATTCATTCGATATGGTAGTATGAATAATCAAATCAAGCGATTCTTGACAATCTCTGCTCAAACATTTAAGGAAAAGTGTTGTTGGAAATTATCCCGTTGAATTGCGTGCGGATTTTATCATTTCAATCACCCTGTATATATTGTATATACGTATATATAAAATGTAAAATCTCAGGGGAGGCACGACCTATACTGCCCCACCTCCTGCGGGCGCTCATTCTTGGAAATATAACATTACATCCTAACGACATTTTAAATGTGATTTTGTGATGATTCTTGGAATGTCCTTATGACCTGCTGACAAGATAATCCCTGTTGGGAAATAATTAAGAATTGCATATAAAGACGGCACTCTTTAATATTAGTTTTAAACAAAATATAATTGAATCTAGTGTATATATCTACCAAATGGTTCAAGGCGACAGCTGTTTTCGTAAGATATTATTTGAAATCAGGCCAATGCGAGTCTGCTTGTCTGCCTTTGATTATGATACATTTACAATGTATTATAACCTAAAATACCTAAATTTGTCATTTTCTTTTTTGTCATTTGCCATCTATGTACAGAATTCGTACTACTTTTATATATTATCTATGTACTCCTTTTTCCATATTTCTATAAATATATTTTGAAGAAATATTATTCACAGTGTCTTTTTAGAGCTACTGGTGGTATTTTGTTGAATAACATATTTACGAGTATATATTTGATAAAAAAATGTGTGCATGTGATAGCTTGATGTATTTTTCTATAACCGTTCCAAAAAATCAAGATAACCTGATAAAAAAGTTTTTCTCGGGCTCGCAATAAGCGTAATGTTTTTGTTGTGATAATATTCACATTTACACATTTCGTGAAATTAGTTTTATCAGGTCCCCCACTTATACCCCCCTATACTTAATTATATAAATTTATGATGAACCTTAATCCATTGATCGACCTCTAGTAACTCACATTCATATAAATTGGAATTTTTATATTTTCTAAGATAAACAGATCAAAAAGTATTCTATGACACATGTATTTATCTGTTACTAGAAAAAATTAACGTGTGCACGTGTTTTGTCGTTGAACGGAAAAATATTTGGGTACAAAGTGTTCTTCTACTAGTTGTCAAATTATAGAAAATGTGTAGGGTACTCATCTTTCCAAGAAACCAGATTTTGAATACAAGCTCTGACCTGGACTGCCAAGAATCTCATATGGGAACCGCCAAAATTAATAGAGACCCAGTGCAATTTATTCTTGTTTAAGGAAGCAACAGTAACAGTAATTAAATGACACTCCGATTGAGAGTTGTAGAATTGCAAAGCAATGATCATGTTGAGTTATTTTTCACAAGGGACCAGAATATACAGGGTGTTAAAAAAATACTGTAAAATATTTCAGGAGGTAATAGTATGAACCAAAATAAGCAGAAAAGTCTTAATAAACATGGGTCGACAAAGTAACGGTTGCGGAGATATGGACTACTATTCGTTTTTTAAACATTTTATTTTATTATGAATAAACCAACAAAGGAAGCTTTTAACAAACAAAACACAAAGTTACAGAAGATGTTCAAAGTGCCCTCCGTCCATTTCCAAGCAGGCACGACATCTTCGTCTCAACGATATTCGAAAACACCCTCCTTGGTTTGGATTTCTTGATACTTTTGATTAATCCGTAGCTGTAGCTCTTCCAGGCTATTTGCAGGAGTACCATACACTAATGTCTCCAAACAAAGAAATCTAGAGGGTTCAGATCAGGCGATCTTGGAGGCCATAAAACAGGTCTGACCATTCCTACCCATCTATGTGGAAAAGATTGATGTAAATGCTCTCTAAGGGCCATGGAAAAATGAGCTGGAGCACCATCATGCTGAAACCACATTTGTTGCCTCTGATTTAAAGGAATGTCTTCCAAAAACTCATACAGTGTGTTCTGCAGAAAGTTGAGGTAAGCAGCGCCTGTTAATCGGTTTGGTAAAACAACAGGACCTAGAAACCTGTGACCTACAATACTCATCCAAATGTTTAATGAAAAAACGTGCCTGATGTCCAGATTCTATTAGAGCATGAGGATTTTCGTCGGGCGAAATATGCGTATTGTGAAAATTAAACACTCCATTTCTTGCGAACCCGACCTCATCAGTAAAAAGAATGTTTGCAAGTAAACGAGGGTCTTCAGCATCATGACGTAAAAATTAGCGGCAAAAAACCAAACGTGCTTGATGATCATTTATTGGATTTAAAGCCTGTACTCGTTGCACATGCTATGGATAAAGCAGTTGCTCGTAAAAGATTCTCCAAACAAGGGGACCACTAATTGCTACCTCGGGTGATATTCTCCGCACAGTCGTACCTGGATTCTGCTCTACCAGTGCTAGAATTTCTTCTTCTGCTTTAGGAATGGATACCGACCTTGGTCTTCCGAATAAATGGCACTGTTTGCTCAAGGAACCGGTATCACGCAATCTTTGGTGAATTCTTCCAAACATGTGTTGTGAAGGAATCTAGCGATTTGGATAAGTGTCAACATAAAGACGTCGCGCTTCGGTGGCGTTCCCATTAGCACGACCATACATGAAATGCATGTTAATTCTGCGTTAGAGTAACCAGCCTTAGCCAAAGAAAACTTGTGCATTGAAAACAACTGTCAAACATGTACTGTTTATTTCACTAAACATCAACCAACTATTATAAGAAAATACACAACGTTTTTGCAAAATAAAAAAGGGGCTAAAAAACATAAAACATTCCATATCTCCGCAACCCTTTGCGGACCCATATTTATTGAGACTTTTCTGCTTATTTTGGTTCATACTATTACCTCCTTAAATATTTTACAGTTTTTTTAACACCCTGTATTCATGGAACCTCAAAAACTACTACATATATCTTAAATATCGACCAGTCGGCTTTTGGATTCAATCTGAAGAAAAAAGCGAAATGTGCATGTAACCGACAACTTGTCAGCTATCTTCGAATTCAACTATTGACAGCTATTGCATAATCTTTTAAATAAAAATAAATCTGGACTATCGACAGCAAAAGAAAAATGTATTTAATAGTCAAGGTACATTTATAAATATGAATATCAACTAATTATTTATATTTTCTCTTTCAGTCTTCACCATAGTTTCAATAATGTTTTTAATATTTTGCTCAGTCATTATTTCTTTAAATTTTAGACTAGTTTTAATATTGAAAGAATTGCAAATTGTAGAAAATATTTTTAAATCTTCCTGGCATAGAAAGGTAAGGAATAAATAGGTAGAATAGTTTATCATCAAACATTATGATGATTTTCATATACGTACAATTTATGTTTGAAAATTCCAATTGATAAGCTTTCCGAAGCACACTTTTTAGAAATAAAATATTGTTGTTATTTTAATCGAATCAGAAATTTTCACCCACGCGTTTATGCATGCTTTAGAAGCCTATTCTTCTTATTTAGGACAATTTGAATATATTAAAGACTACTTAGATTTCAATTTTGAAAATTTAGACTTTGGGGTTTTCAGGGATGCTCTCTTTAAATAAAATAATACGATTCTTGTAGCACTTCCGGTTATAGCGAAAGTCGCTATCTACTTGGTGATCTTAAATGGACCACCATGTATATGTTTGCATATTTGCATCCTATGCGTAATTTTAGCGGGATTTTTATCAAATTTCCTTGTATATATCTCTAATCTCTTCGAGATTTTCGATTTTATCAAAAAAGTTGCTTTCCGATAGTCTAATTCAAAATTGTCAATTTTTTCATCGTGCAATGTGAAGTATTGATATTTAAGAGAGATAGGGAGATGCCTACCATTTGTTATAGATATTTTAAAAACTGTTTAGTTTTACAAAAAATGGTGAAAAATTATTGTCGAATTTGCTTAACTTCGAACCGCCAAAATTTGGTTTATGAAAATGAAACACCCTTTATATTGTACCAAAAGCGGTTGCAGAGTTTTGCCCTCTATTTATAAGACTGAGCAATCCAAACCTTTCCTTAGAAAATAAAATATTGTTCATTCTGATTGCTGGGGTTATGAATAGACCCATTCTAGATGTTTTTGTTTAGAACGAGCTAATCCAGAGACCCATAGAAGACGTCTGACATACCAGGGAGGCCATTCTGGTGATGCATACATTATTATTATTATTATTTTCTAAAGTACCACACTGAAAAAAAAGCTTTAACTTTTGGGTGGTATAAGTTTCAAAACAATTACGTATGACAAAAAAAATTGATGATTTGTTTGAACTGAAATATTGAAACAAAAATCCATAGTGCACTTTTCTTCACACTTCCTTCTTACTTTTGATTAATAGCAAAGCATGGAATAATAATAATAATAAAATTGAATTAAATTTTACAATAATTATTATTTTTTTTATTATCTACTACTCAAATAAATATTTTTTGTTTGACTTTAATATACACTAATTATAATAAAAAGATAATATTTAGACGTAAAAAGATTTTTCATTCGAAACTAGGCCGTTGATGAAAATTGTTTTTTCGGCATAAATCTTAAAATTTACATTCTATTGGTAAAATTTGTTAGCAAGCCCCTTTTTCCGATATTTTGATTTTGTTATCAGCAGGTATTGTTTTATAGAATTATACATACATCTTGCTTAAAAATTATAGCAACGCGAAATTATCGATAATTCGCGCGAATTATTTAATAGCGGGAAAATTATCAACTTTTAGCGAATTTTGCAAACTGCAATATTTTCTATTATCTTTATCATAAAACTGTCATGGTGGACACATAAGCATGAAAATAGCCGTTTTGCAAAATCCGCGAAAAGTTGACCCTTTCCCGTTATTAATAATTTCGCCTGAAACTATTTGAACGTAAGCGGCTCCTTTAGCAGGCTTCTAGTATGCCTATTTATTTTATTTATGTATGTATTTATTTATTTATTTAAATACAAACCCAGCAGGCAAACGCCCAATTACAGGGTAGGTTACACAAAAAAATATATTTACAGTAACGTTGAGATGTAACACAGTGATTAAATTAGTAAACAACATCAAATTTAAAAATATAAATAACAGTATTACAATACAATACCAACTACAATCAACAAAATATAACAAAATTGAAGTATGAAGACACACGCATTAATTAAGAATTAAGAAAAACCCTATAAATTAACTATGGAAATACCGAATTTGCAACCTTGTTCTCAATTTTCCAATAATTATGAATCATTTGGTAAAGTGGGAAAGTTATCAATAAATTCGATAAGGGGTAGGCATTTTAAAGATATTAGAGTAGAAGGAAGAAAGTCTTGGTACACTATACTTGATTTGATTGTGAAGTGTAACGCTATCTAATTTATTGTTTACGAGTTTGTACAGAATTTCCAATTCTTTAATGATACAAAACCGGTTTTAACTTTCTATGAAAGGATACAACATTGCATGGCTCTGAATATAAATGCAGGCTACACACCAAGTAGTTACTGATTGTAAGGCTCTTTGAATATATTGACAGTCCGCAATAGATTTGATTTCCATGATCAGTTTTACATAATCTGCAAACATAGGAATATTGACATGTATGTCCAAGCCAATGTCATTAATAAATAAATTAAAGAAAAGTGGCCCTAAAATTGAGCCCTGTGAAACACCTGACTTCTGCAAAAACTCATCAGACCTATAACCTTGAATATTAAACCAACTGATATCTATTCTGTAAATAAGATCAAAATAATAATATTAATCTAGCGGATAGTCAAAAATTAGTTAACTTTTTTAGTAAGATATTATGGCCTAGTCGATCGAACGATTTGTCGATCGAGAAGTCAGTGTAAATAACGTCAACTTGGTTTTGACGATTGAGAGCTTCATTTATGGACTGAGTTTTGCAAAGAATATTAGTCAGTGTAGACCACCCTGACATAAAGCCATGTTGATCGGTAGTAATAAAATTTGATACATGTTTAGAGATAAAATCATACATCACAATCTCAAAAATGTTACCAAAATTAGCAATTAAAGCAATCGGCTTGTAATTAGTGACTATATTCACATTTTTTTTATAACTGGGATGTGAATTGAATTCAGCTCCCTCAAAAGCCCAAACTCTCAATGTGAAAAGAGAATATTTACTTTTCTAATCTTCGTTGACAGTGTATTGACAGCTGTCAACGGTCAATTTGTCCAATCTGACATGAGGGTTGAATCCAGTAAAAACATTACCCTTATATATTAGAAAAATTAAAATATGCTTTTGACATCTGTAAACAGTATTGAAAATGAATAGTTTTGCAACGGGTCAGAGGAGCTTTGGCAGCTCCGTAGCTGTTGTTCATTTTGGCACTTTGTGCCCATGGAGACTTTTGTTCAGGATGACAAAATCTACAACATATCAAAAATTCAAACAATTTGACAGAAACTCAATTTCCATAAGATTATAGCGGGGTCCTTTATTGAAAACTGAATCTAAACATCTATCTGCCAAGCAGTACAGAAGAATAAAGCGGTTTGATGTAATAACTATGTGGTGTTGAAAAGTTAATCAAAAAACGTAAAGAAGATTCCGATGCCATACTGTATTTTGTTTCGACTGATGAAATGTTTTCTATAATTCACCGGGCACATCTCAATACGGGCCATAAACGACATAAAGGTATCTGTAGCAGAAAACTATTTTCTATTTTTTTGTTTTACTTACTTATCTCATAAAACTAAAATGTTCAACTTTCCTTAAGTATATCTTTCGATTTACAGGGTGTTACTTGTTTAAAAACTGACGCTCAAATTTATGATACTGGGAAAAATATATTGGAATGTTTTTCTTTAGTTTTATGTGATGAAATTCAATCAATTTATGTACAATACCACAAATGTGCAATAAAAATTATGTCTTGTAAAGTTGGAATAAATTCAGTAAATAAAATATATTTCTTTTTTGGAAAGATGCTTTAATAGGCCAATTAGTACTTTAAGTTTTGTTTTTTTTTATAAAATAATATTTACAATGTGACTCAAATTTGAGATATGGCGTCATTAATTATTTTTCAGATAGGTGGCCCTAGTCATTTATTGAGTATCTATTTTGAAAGCTCATATCAAATTATACCTACATAACCGTCCAATTTTAAATTTTTATTACTTGCTTTTTACAAGATATTAAATGAAATATTTTATTTGAAAAATAAAAAAAAACAAATGACCTTCATAATTTTTCTTCAGCAAGTGTTCAAAATGTTATTTGAACATTTCTAATATTTCGGAAGATATTAGTTTATACAGTGTATCTCGTAAACAGCAGGTTCTAAAAGTACCCAAGCAAAAAAACTGTATTCATTTTATATTGATTTTATATTTATATTATTATTTAATAATATTGTGCATAATATTTTACTCGTATAAATTTTATTGTAGTCTTTTACTTTTCTGTAAATGTATTAAGCTAATTTTAAAATAAATAAATAAATAACAATGGGCGTGAATTTTCGAATCAGGTTATAAATAATTTAAAGTGTCGGTGGCTGCATTTGAAAATTGTACACGGTAAATTAAGGCACTCCCAAAGTCAAGGTTCCGTTGAACGTTGTAACCGAAATGTAAGAGATGCTCTTATATGTTGAATGTCCGATGAAAGTGCCAAGCACTGGGCTGACGGATTATGTTTTGTTCAGTCAAAAAAAAAAATAGAAGTTATCATAATGCAATCAAACGATCTCCCTACGAAGCCATGTTTGGATGTGCTCAGAGAAATGGTTTAAAAGATACTGACTTACCCCAGAATCTAATCGATTCATTAGAAATCGAAGATCTCGAGGGATAACTTCGAAAATAATTCGCCACAATATAAAGTAGATACTGAAACTCTTGAAGAAACGAATGTACCGAATAGAGAAGTACAAATCTCTATTGTTGAGAATGTTGAGATAGAAAATATTAATAACAGAAATGTAGAAGTTGCTCATGTAGACGAAGAAATTGAAAATATGGAGAGTAAAGAAGTGCAAACCTCTACTGTAGAAGTAGAAATTGCAAGCGACCCAATTTTAAATGAACATAAAGACTTTTTGTGCATTGTATGTCAAAGACCTATTACAAACGAGAAAAGTTGCTCGAAATGTAGTGGAAAAATTCATGCTGGTTGCGGTATATTGAAAATAAGCAACGAATCTGAGTCAGAACTTCAATGTTTTCTTTGCCAACGTGACTGTGATATAATCAAGAATCGAGAAAATGCTAAAAGAGGTTTAGAAGTACAAGCCAATTTGATTCTCGCACAGTCAAATAAAAAATTTAAACCAACTCTAGTTGATTACAATGTGCTCGTACGTATACCAGACGTGGATCGTGGAAGACTTACACCGCGAGACGTAATGGCAGTTGTACAATCGGTTAATGATGGATTTTACAAATTGGCAACAAAAAATGGAATTTTGCAAAAACAATTTTGTAGAAATGAATATCAATTAGCTGATAATATATGTTTATTTTTTATAGCTATATAAAAACAAAGTTTTATTTTGTATTACAGTTGGCAATATTTGAAATAAAATATCTAAAATCATACATCTTCATTCTTTTGTTGTAACTATTCAATTACCATCTCGTTCCGATATATGTACATGCATATTCAGCATAAATCTTACGTGTCTTAAAACTAGTTGCAAAATAACTCCCGATTTTGATGCGGCTTGCACCACTTTTCTTAGAAAAAAATCTAGTTCCTAAGATGCTTAAATCATATTTTTTATACGAATAAACTAGGGTTTAAAACGTAAACAGAACAAAATAAATTAGCATCCTAGAAGCGATGAATTATTGTATTAATTTAAATTTTCTAGATAATAACTTTGTTAATTTGGAACTAAGAAAATGCAAACTAATCGCATACGTTCAATTAGGATCAGGCGATGTGAGATACAAGGCACGCAAAGATGGAAGGTGTAAGGAAAGTCATACGAGTATAGTGAGCTTACGGAACGCGAGCTGTACGAATTTGTATGGCTGCAACTAGCGTGGCCCCTTAAGAAACTACCTAATTTTGAACAACTAAGAATACATAGAACTAGGCAGTTCCCCATATTTTGCAATAGTCATTCGTCGTTTAAACGTAAAATTGCAGATATGAGAAACTTTTCTGAACTCAGAACTAGTTTTGCATACTTATTTCGGACATTGCCTGAATTCGAGTAGCGTGTGCATCCAGGGTTGCCAACTCCAAGTCAAGGGTCACCCGGAGATATGTCAAAGGATAGGGGGTATGGGGTAAGATGTCAAACGTTGCAAGCTTAAGAAAATTGCAGGTACCACGTACCTATACACTATCCACATAAATAAATATGGCCGTGAAAGCTTAAAAATAATATTATAATAATTATTGTTTATTAGTTACAAACTAATTAACTAAACAACAAAAATAAGTTTTATTAACAAATACATTAATCCTTTTACAAATCACCTATAAAAAATCCAAACAACATAAATAAAATAACCAAAAAATACATTATTTTACACATCAAATGATTATAAAAAATGTACCATCTAAAAAAAATCAGAATTTTTAAAACATAAATTTTTATTGTTTTATTCCTTTTTTTTAAACGAGTACTTTTTCCCATTGCACATTTCAAAAGATCACCTGATCTTTATTATTTAATTATAAATATTTCTTAATAATTTAAATTCCCGGAGATTTTGCGTTAAAACCCGGAACCCGGAGACATCGATTCTAACCCTGGAACTCCGGGTCAAACCCGGAGGGTGGGCAACCCTGTGTGCATCATATCCTTTAAAAAATGAATGGAACTAGTTTTGGTCATTTAAAAATGCACAAAACTAATTTTGAACACCTTGTGATGCCCAGAATTAGTCCTTCATATTTTGCAATAGTCAAAACCCGTATAAACGTAAAATACCGGGTTTGGGAATTTTTCGGAGCTCAGAACTAGTTTTGCATACTTTTTTCGGACATTGTCCGAATTCGAGTATTGTGTGTAACATCAATACTGACTTTCGATAATATCAATTTATCGCATCTGAAAGGACGGTATCGTGTGGTATTGATACTTGAGTCGAATCTAGTCAGATTCTACACTATAAATTACGATATTAATTAATTAAATATTGCTGGAATAATATTTAAGCAGTTTTTCATATACATATTTATTATATTCAATTACAGTATTATATTACTATATATATTAATTAATAAATTTAATTTCAGTGTTGGCACTTTGTTGGGACATTTCTTAATGTTTAAGATATACTGAGAAAATATTTATTTATACTGTATATTGATGCTATTTTATTTTAGTTTGAAATATTATATTTAATGCATTTATGAAATCATTATTATTATATTTTAAACAACCACATAATTACTGCCAGCTTTTTTATCACTTGGTTGTTAATTGGTAGGCTTGGCATTTAATCTATGGATTTGGCTTGGCTCTATAGTATCGAGTATCGATATTTCGCAGTATCGATAATTTTACCCAGAATATCGAAAGGTATCGATACTGCCAAATGGAAGTATCATATGATATCAGTCCCGATACTTTCATTTGATACTATCATCCATACTCACCCCTCACCGCTCGACACGAGTTACTTATAGTTTTGGAAATAGATATTTAGAAAATATTTGCACTGTTATTTAAGTAAAAACGTAATGAGTAAATTGTGTAATGTTTTCATAAAGAACTCATTTTACAAAAATAGTGCACATTTACGTAGTAACGATTAGTACGACCTCATCTGACCTGTACAATTAAAAACTTTATCTCAAGATGTTTTCCGAAATCATTTTGTATAGCGTCACTTATTTGTGTCTACTGATGAAATAATATGAAAAATGACTAAGTCAAGTGAACCAGATACGAATTAAATATTAACGACTATATCCCAGATATAATCCAAACTAGGTGGTCAAAATATTGCACTTGACCTTTGTCATGTATGTTAAATAACCAAATTATCGTTTTAAAAATTAATTAATAGTTGGTTTTTAATTGATAAAAATGTCGTTAACACAATTTAAAATTATTAGCTTTATTATGAGAGGTGTATAATCTCATTTGATATATAGTGGTTTTCCGGGTTGTTATGCCGTGATCTAGGTTACTGGCGGCTGCCAGTAATAGAATTAAAACTCATATCCCTAGCCTTAGGATGGTATTTCTTGACCTGTCCCTTGTTGCTATCGGGTTGGGAGGGCGGACCCACTATCAGTACCTCTTGGTCCGCCCATATAGTTATCTAGGTGACATATAAGAACTCGGAAACCACTATAGATCACTGAAGTTCGTAGGGTTTCACGGCCGGTGTCAAGTGAATGATGTATACTTTCTGGGCTCTTTTGGCGTGAGCGATGCTTAACTGCAGACGTTTCGCCATACTTAACAGATGGCATCTTCAGTGCTTCTCGTATCTTGAAACAGCCCAGTCATTCACTATAGATCAAATAACAGTACCGATCGCGAAAGTCTTAAAACTACTGTAGGTGCATATAGATACCTACTATAGATGTAATACATGTATAGGACAAGTCATGCAACAGCAAAAGACGAACAGAATGAAATATTATATAGCAATCTGTAGTTTTTTTCCACCATTTTTCTTTAAGAAACATTATTCAAATGTTTATAACTATGAAGCAATTTATTAAAGAGTCTCAGACCACAATAATTTACCGACATCTTATATTTCACTCAACACGTCATAATTACGCGTTGGATAGTCGTGAAAATCAGAATTTTTTAGCAAAATATGCAGGTTATCTTTGATGTACATTAATGATTTATAAATATAAATACAAGGCAGACTTAGTTTTTTTTTTGTAATCTTTAAAAGAGTATTTGCATGTTTTGCGGGGATTAAGTTTAAATATAATCCTAATAATGCGTTTTTGAATAAAGTTCTGTTACTATTAACAGCATTATCTCATAAAATAATATTATACTATAGATGGCTATAAACTAAACTGTAATATACATTTAATAGTGCGCCCAAGGGCATGGTCTTACTTAATCGACATATCGCGTACGATGACTTGCTGAGAGTTTTGCAAAGCATATTTATGTGCTTTGACAACTTTAATTGGCAGTCTAAATAGCTGCCTAAACATTTAATGGTCTCTGAAGATTCCAAGACGGTATTGTTACATGTAAAAAATAATTTCTGATTCATTCCGAGATCGAAAATAAATTATCTCGGTCTTATAAATATTGACCATTGAGGTATTGGCCTTAAACCAGTTGACAAAAGAACTAATACAATTCTGGCATTCTTTCAAAAGTTTCCCAGGGGTCTGAGCTACCACAAGAGATGTATCGGCAGCAAACAATGTTAGATTAGATGCATCAATAAAATTTGGTAGGTCCTTAACATACAATAAAAAAATAAATGGTCCCAGCACAGATCCCTGAGACACCCCTATATTAACATCATGACACTTAGATGCAGTATTAAGAAATTACTATTTATTCCTTTGATCCTCGATATACACTTCCAATATAGCTACCCAGTCAAATATTTAGAATTTTAACGAATATTCTTAGTGAATCATAATCAAAGGTATTTGCTTAAGTTATATACCGGCATACAGTCTAAAATCTGAATATTTGCGAACAAAATAAGATAAATTATTCAGGTCTTTAGGCGTGTGTTGAATTTCCACTTCAATATGACACATTGTGGACACATTCGTGTGTGGTCAAATATTCGTATTATCCGTATACGCGAGATATTAAATATTTATTTAAACCAAAACAAGGCAAGTGAGTAGTCTGAGTTTGAGTAAACGTTTGCCAAATGGATCCAACATTATTTTCGTATTTTCAAGTTGCTTGGAATATTAATTATTCATACACATCCACCGTACCTCTGTGAAGCTACGATAATAAACAAATTATCAAATATGTTACAAAATATTTTTAAAACTATATTAAAATAATATAAAAAAGTGTAATAATTATTGTTTTTTAAATTTATATATAGACTCAGTCAGTAATTTTGTTTTAGGTAAATTATTTGTTCCTTTCGCGTAGATGTTTAAAATAGATGTAAAAATCACATTCCCGTCAAACTGTATAAATATCTGCGTCAAATATTATGTAGGATTTCTTAATAAAAAACATCACGTCAAATGACTAAAATATAGTATATCTGAATTACTTTCGTTTTAGAGATGCAACTGCTTCCCAAGTTGATCGAATGCCAGAGAATGTTATTGTTAAGATAAGAGTTTATGACGACAATAATCGTTTCTTAGGTTATAACCTGTTTACTAATGTAAATATAAATTTTCTTTCCAAATTCCAAAGAAAAATCTGTCTGGTCTGTATTTGTTGTATTTTACACGTTATCTTTAATTTATGTTAGACAAATAATTTTTAATTAAAACTAGGTTGATGTACGTTTTCCCCGTGAGGTTTGAGATGTTATGAAACTTATTGTTACTTGTTTCCACAATTACAAATAATTTTTAATGAACCAAACTAAAGTGAAATATACAAAGTGAATTTTTTTTTATTAGTTATCATTTAAGAGAAATAAGTCGCGTACTAGTTTGATTTTAATTTGTAAGTAAATATGTGTAGGTCGTATTAATATTTGCCGCGTTGGTAATAATAATCTAATAAGTTACTATTTCATAACGATCTTATTTTTACAATGTCCTCGAAAAATTCGAAAAAATAATGGAATAAAAATTTTGTATTATTTAGGGTTGAATCTTTTGCTCCACCTTCAGCAAATTGCAAAATTTATATAATATTAATTTTTCTATTTAAATTACATTACTACCAAAAAAATATAAAGTAATGAAAATGTTATTCTTACAAGCACCACTAAGAATTAATACATTTGATTCGTTAGATTTTCAAAATATTCAGTGCTGTTTAACATTCGGAATACTTTAGCGACGCAGTGCCTCCTTGTACCTTAGCCACACGATTGCCGTATACAGGGTGATTTTATCATGTATTAAGAAGGCTTAATCGACAGAAAATCGAAAAAAAAACAAGTTATTCGATTTTTTAAAGGAGAAGAAAATCAATCCCTAACTACCGGTAACACGACGCAGGTATGTTCGAGCGTTGAAGCACGCCGACATCGCGTTGATTTGCGAATGAATCGAGGTTGCCAGCGGTTAGTAAGTCTAAGAAAGGGGTCTAAGTAATGATCTGAAATTATTATTTTCAGCATAAATATGAATTTATTGTTTTTAATCGCGTATTTGTATTATACTCATTTTGCCTTATAATTAACTACTGAATTACCGCACCTAGAAGAATTGACAAATAAAGGAAGGATTTTTTTCTATTACTTCTACAAAAGATATACACAATCTAATCATATATTCGTCTTCCTGGAAAAAAAATCTGTAAATTTCTTTGGATGAACATTTTCTGATACATGCTCATTTAATTTACGAATTCCCGGATACAGTAGACTCTCAACTATCTGGCTTAATGTGGCAGACGGCTAGTTCGAATAAGGGAGAACCCAGATAAGCCAAATGTTGTTACTTATACAGGGTCGGAAAACGCTGATGGTCTATCTGGGTTTACACGAGAGCGACAAAGTAAAGTATAGAAATCCCTGCGATAGACAAGGATGACTATATTGACGACGTTTTATAAATTAGAATAACATCTGAGCAGTCGCTCCCACTTCTAACCGAGCGCATCCGATTGGCCGGAAGGTTTGGCAGGCATCTGTCAGCTTCAGTGCCGATGTTTCTATGTGCGGAGTAGGACGCATTTGCTTAAAACAAAGCAAATTCTTACGTACTTTTAACTATTTAGAATTATTTCTAAAACCTACCACCTAACGGTGTATGAAAATAATTGCAATTATTTTTCGCTTTTGTATTTATTTAATAGCCGCTCTGGCAGAAAGTAATACTAAAACTCTAAAACATAAATAAACTTAAAACTTATTGCAGTAAAAACGAAAGAAAAAAATTAATGTTGATGTTTAACTAATAAGTTGTTCAAAAATGCCCCCCCCTTTGTTCCTCGCAATACCCTAATCTGTCATAGAATTCGGTTCTTACGTGTTCTAGCATTTCAGGGGAAATATTATGTAGGACGTCTTCAATTCGGGCCTGTAAATTGACTAAATTACGTGGCCTATCATGTGAATGTCCGTAAATGGTCTGTTTTAAATACCCCCAAAGAAAGAAGTCGTTGGGCGATAAATCTGGCGATCTGGGGGGCCATGGAATAGTGCCTCTTGTACTAATAAGATGCTGAGAGAATGTGGTTTCTAAATATGCTGTTACTCGACGTGCATTATGAGCGGGACAACCGTCTTGTTGAAACCACACATCCTCGAAGTTGATATTTAATGCTCGAACTGGTAAAGAAGTACAACTGTGAAACGGAAAGTGATGGAAACTCGCGGAAGGAAGATTGTATTTTCAAAATGAGTTTTCCAAATAAAAATTCTATTGCTATATCTTACAAGATGAAGCTTAGTCCGTATAAATGAAATCGAAAAGAGTATACTTATAGAAAGGACGAAATAGTGATATGGCGAAGAAACTAATTAAAATAAATATTAGAAAATAAGAATCTGGATCGAAGAATATATTAAATTTTGACGAAGCATGGGCATATGAAGGTTATACGGAAAGCGGTACGATATATTAAGTGTTAATGTGTGACCGTTATAGTGGCAGTGCTAGTAACCAATAGTAAATAGTGTGTATGTATTCTACAGCCTTTTGTCCTTTTCAATGCGGAATTCGCAAATATTTGCGCGATTTATTTTACGGTGGAAAAATCTCTATTTGTAACAAATGTTGTCAACTACCTATAACATTTTCTACCATTTTCATCATGAAACTGCCATGGTATATTATCAGAAGTTCAAAACAAACTTATTAACACCACATAATAATGAAAGGGGCATTAATATTTGTAGTGTTTGACAGTATCGCAAATTGCAATTGTGAAAAGTTGAGATTTTCCCGCCATAAATAATTAAAACAGAAGTTGCAAAATTCGTGCAAAAATCCATGAATTTCGCGTCCATGAGGACAAGGCTTAAGTGTGTTATCTGCGGAGTGCGCATCAGGTAGGTGTAAGTGGGTGGTAGTGGGCAATCGCCATCCATAAGAACAGTTAATGTGCTAGGTTCAGCTCACGTCAACTTATTTTTGATAATTTTGTGTGCTTTAACTCTTCTCAAGTGGCACGCTTAGATAATCATACCACCCTTACCCTTCCATACTCATCTCTGTGTTGTGAGTTAATATCTTTCTATTATTTTCGACCTTGGGTAATTGACAAGATAAAAACTTTAAATTTTGAAATAATTCTTATAATTTTTATTATCTAACGTCTCGAAATTGGTAAAAACTGTTATATCACTGTTTTTACTCTAAAAATAATGGATCTTATGTAATGGAACAATTTTTGTCATTTTTATATATTTCTTATATCTGATCGCATTCAAATTTAGTACGCCTATGAAATCTTGCTCCCCGCACGCTTTGCCCGTCGCGCTGGTCAACAAGCTAGCGATTAGTCACTGTCCACAATTTCGACCGCTTGTAAAATATCAGAATACCGGAGTTGGAGTTGCACAAGTAGCGACATCTCTTGCGAAAGCGAAAGGCAAAGATGGCGATTGGTCGCTGAGATATAAGTGGGAGTAGATTTTATTTGTTGAATGACGAAATGGGCGGTGACTATTTAGATTTTAAAACGTCGTCAATATAGTCATCCTTGTCTATGGCACGGATTTCTATACTTTACTTTGTCGCTCTCATGTAAACTCAGATAGACCATCAGCGTTTTCCGACCCTGTATACATAATCTGTATGTTATGTAATTTATTCTATTTTATTTATTCGATTACTTATATTCATCTCCTATTATTTATATTCTAATTCATTTATGGAAGTTTATTTTTTCTTAAATTTATGTTAAGATTCTTTGTTTTCTTTGCAGTTAGTAATAGTCATATATTTGGCAACTTCTGTTACAATATTATTGTAATAAGTAAAATGTAATAATTAACAACACTTTCCCACTCATAAAACTATGACGTATTGCAGGTGTAAAGCTGCAATAATTAACAACACTTTCCCACTCATAAAACTATGACGTATTGCAGGTGTAAAGCTGCAAAGAGATGTCCATATTTCCATACAACTTTGTTTGTGTCTCTATTTGTATAAGATAAAAGAAAATAGAATACAAGTCTTAGTTCCATTCGAAATTCTCGGAAAAGTCTTTATATCAGTGACAGCCTGAAATTTATTCATGAGTATTGGACAAAAATATGAATTTGCAACATTAAGTGTTTAAAACAATAAATAATAAAAATGTTTATTATGCACTTTCTATGGAATGGAAAACATAAAAAGTTAAATAGACTATATTAAATAAAACGATAAACATAAAAATATTACTGTATGAAAAAAAACATTGAAAAATATACAAATATATAACGAAATTTTAAATTAAAAAAAAACATGTCCAGTGGATGAGTTTTCCTCGTACCAAAATATCCAGTGCGACTAATCTAGTTGACCACGTGCATGTTTAATTTAAATCCACAAGACAATATTTCAGTTGTTGACCCGTATATTCAAGGATATAATCTACAATGCCAAGTTACTTACGCAGTGGCGATTCGTGTCAATTCAGTTCGATTCTGCTTTTTTAAGTTAAAATATAACCCGGTTAATTTTTATAAGCTACAGGTATAAAACCTTTTATGGATTTTAAGCAGGTACAGGATTCATTAAAGGCATTTAAATAAAACACCACATACTATAACATTCTTTTTAAGGAAGAACAACATATATAAATTTCTGTACATAATTTAGCTTTATATACAAAACAATACCTACATACGAATTCTTTGGCGAAATTATATACAATAATAAAATAATCAATAACATAACAAAAAGAGTGTGCCAGAGATAAAGAATTTATACCACAGTAGACAAAACATTCAGCGTAACTCATTTTTTAAAAACTCCTACAAGGTACAAACATTACGTCGCGACACCTAAGTTTTAATTACGATTAATAATCACATTCGTAACGATTACAATAAAATAGAAATTACTGTGTGAAAACGTGCAAATCAATGATTTCTAGTTATGACTGTAGAAATCATAAGTTTATTAGTAAGTACACAAGTGCTTATATGTGAGTATCCGTGAAAATTCTGATTGTTCATTTGCTTTCCTTAATCTATTTTTCATTAATCAGTAACAGTAAAAAACACGAAGTTTATACATCTCATCGTCGAAGTTATTTTTGCGTCCTTGCTAAATTTCGCATTTTATTCGTATATATTTAGAAATTCTTAAAAAAATAAACTGAGCTGCACGTATATGTAAAAAAGTGTCTGTTAAATCATATAAATAAAATAATTTATACAATTGAAAAACAGGTACATATTAAATTATAATACACATTCAAGTCACGTTCAATATTGCAATAAACTAAATATAAACATTCTGGAGAATAAACATTTGTACTAATTAATAACTATATACACAGAAGAATTAAAGTACAATATTACACATAATTAATTTTAATAAATAGACTACACTGATGTTTATCAACATTTTTATAACATTTTAACTTGTTTTCAAGTAACAAATAGTAACTGTAATAAATCCAATTTTTTTTCTACTGGGTAAAATGTGTCAAGTATTTGTACATACAAGTCAGTAAGAATTATAGTCAGAAAAATTGTAAAGCGAAAATTAACAGGGACTGAAAATATTTTTTTAGACATTATTTTCTACTTTGTATCAGTCGCATGAAGTATTTATATTAGTATAAACAATACTATATCTAAATAACGCTAGATGGTAATTTTTCGAACTGAGGCATACTTTGACTACCTCTTCGCCGAGGTATTGTGCCACTAATTGACACTGAAGACACTTCAGGACAGCCATAGGAGAGTAAGAGTTCTACCAGACTTTTACTTGTTGCTGCTGATACGTCAGCATTGAGACTGTTTGTCGACTGGTACTTCGCAGCTGCTATGCTCGCTGCTGCCTTCGCATAAGCCAGACACGTCCGGCCGTCTTGGTCAACACACTTTACGTCGGCGTTATGCTAAAATTCAATTTAATCACATTACTTTGCATTATTTGTTAGTGTTTAAATTAAAATATAAATGTCAAACTGGTGACAATTTCTTTGTTTGATCCAATTATTTCAATCTTATTTTTTTACTGAACTTCAAGTAGATTATCAAAAAATAACGATAGTACCATAAATGGTGTTCCAATATTGCAGGTTCATAGATTATTAAGTTATAAGTATTAAATTTTGTATTATTATTAAAATTTGGTACTGAAATAATTCAAATAATCGAAATTAGATAAGTAGTCAAATATTCGAAATATTTGAATAATCTATATAACTCAAATATTCCAACTACTTACATATAAAATATAAAAAGTGCAAATGTATTTTACGAGTTTTGAAATTTATTGGTATTTTTTACACATATTTAAATTTATAGATAGGATAAATTCGAATACTTGGAATATGAGTCCCAGCACTAATTATAAGTAAAAAATGAAGGCTTTTAATAAATATGTCAAAAGAATGCACATATTTTGAAACTATAATATTGTCAAATTTGCATATGCTAACTGATCTCTTTCATATTTATTTGTATTAGCAATTTCTTATTTAGAATATGAACAGGAAGTTTACCTCTACCAGTTCACTTAGACAATTGTGAATTTTTTAACTTATAATTCACATGAATATACAAGATGTTTCTAAAATATAGTACCAAGAAGAAACAGGAGACAGAATTGTTATTTTAAACATTATATGAAAGATTTTCTTCAATATGAAGATCCAAGGCGGTAACCAGGGGGGCTCAGCTCCCTCCCATGTAGAAAAATGCAATGATATTTGAAATATAAAAAATTAGATTAAGTTAAGGGGCAAGCCAAAAGCAATTGTAGTGTATTCTTTTTTGTTAGAAGTCAATTATTGAAAATGTAACTTTTTTTTGGGAAGGCAACATTTATTTTAAAACCCCCCAAGATTTCACTTAACCCCCCAGACAAGGCTGGTTGACCACGGATCTGGAAAACTATCGCATTTTTCAATTTTGGACCATATTTTAAAAACATCCTGTATACAGCAAGAGTGCTGCATATTAAAATTGATGTGTAAAAGTTAAAAATGGTTTTTCTGAACATTGATATGGGCGTGTTTTCAGAGACAATATGGATGTCTTAAACATTTCAGAGAAAAAACAAAATAATTTTCAAGAATTTGTACTGAAAAAATCGTACCAGACTTAAGATTTGCATTTCTGACAAAGTTATAATTTAAAAATATCTCCATTTAATTTAAATAGGTAAGCAAAAAAATTTGAGTTTAACGTCAAAACATTCTCCAGAATTCTAAAGATGGAACATATTGCACATAGGAAAATTATAAAAAAAAATTTATCGCATATTTTAAAAATAAAATATTTGTAGTATGTTATAATAAAAAGCAAACTATCATTATTTTTTTATAGCTACTTGGACAAAAAAGAATAAATAAATAAAAAATGGATCCAGCCTGTATTTAGAAAATATACTTAATCAGTTACTGAAGCAAAAAGAGTAAGTTTAATCATAGAAATACTTCTATTAATACAAAGTGTCCTGAATATGAGTGCCTTTATTTTGCTGTATGATAAATTGAACTAAACAAATATTAACTTTTGAATATGGACATTTCACATCTACCATGTCAGCTGTTTCTATATTATAATTGTAAGCACACCTAAATACTACCTAATAATAATAATATTGTGAATGGTTTTCTTAAAGCTCTTCTCACAACATAGAATATAGTTTGAAATAGCTATAATAAATCTTCAAAATGACTGTTGTTGCTTGTAGAAAATGTTCACGGTACAAATGCATCGTAGCCAGAGAATTTTGCACAGCTTTGTCATAAATTAACAACAACTTATAGCAACAGATATATTCCATTTTGATTTACGTTCACTCACAATATCAAATAAACACAAGGTATAAAAAAAATGTACTAGCCAGAATACGAAGTACGTATAATGCACAACTTCTTTAAAAGACCTAATTTGAGGTTAACAACAGTAAGTAAAGAATTGCAATGTTGTTGTATGTTGCTTACAGTTTAAATAATTTTTATGAGCACTTTACTATTGTTTACTTATTTCTGATTCAAAATACAAATTACATTAAAAGGGTTTTTGCTTAGTCTTAATTATGCCTTAGTTTGCAATTTTATAACATAGTTTTGAATTTAATTGTAGTTGTATTCTTGTTTTTCAAATGTATTTGTGTTTTGTTGCTTTTGGTCAGACATAGAAGTCTTTACAGTATTGCCACTCATATTATGATATAATTTTTTGTTAATTTTTATAACTCCAATATAACTTTGTTAACTACTTACCCAGATAAGAAGTTGAGCAATAGCAAGATTTCCCATAGCACATGCAAGATGTAGAGGTGTACGTAAGTCCCTAGGCCCTACAGTGGTATTTACTTCTTGTGCATTTGCCCTTGCTAGCACATTAATAATGGCCTTCATATTCGCAGCACATACGGAATCAACCAGTTGCTGACCCAACGGCATCGTATTATTTGGAGGTGGTAAAAATTCTTTAGTTTCATATTTTGCCCGTATCCATCTTTCCCGTTCTTCTCGACTAGAAGACGGACTAGGTTTTATCCTATTCTGAGTTTGGCATTCCCACACTGAGTTTGCTAGACTATTGCCTATTGCCAGCATTACTGCAAGATTACCAGGCCTGAAATCAATACGAAGACATAAAAAATTATTCATTGATGAAATAAATAAATGTATAATATGGTCAGGGATTTTATGCTAAGTAAATAATAATTTTAAAGAAAATTAATACATACGGCCATTCATCAAGGTCCATAGACCGAACACGTGATATATGGGACCCTAAATTCCTATGTATTCCAGAACACTCAATACACATCAGAACACCTAAATTCAAACTTGCCCAATCTGGATCTGGAATATAAAATTTATTTAAAAATCTGCCTCTAATTATTTGAAATAATACTAACTCGCTGCATCACAATCAACACAAGAGCCATTACCAGGAACTCGACTCTTAATAGACTGAATAGATGCGGCTTCAACTGGATTATTTTTCGCCTTTGAAGACTCATTTAACTGAAGAGAATTTAAAATTTGTTGCTCGATTGCAGCTACCCATTCATCTCTCTCGTCTGAATTTGAAGCATCAAAATGCCATTGCTTGTTATCTAAAGACACAATGTAGAATTCATAGCCATCATTGTCTGAAAGAAAATCACAGTACATGATTTGCTCAATTCAAGAAAATAATCACATAATTACCATCGTATTCAGAATTTTTCACTCCACTACTTTTAACACGTCTGTGCCGCTTCTTCACATTTGGAGTTTCTGTTTTAGCAATTTCTCCATTTAAAAATGAGTTACTACTAGATAAAACCATACCCTCATCACCACTGGCCTGTTGTGAATATTTAGAACTTGGATCTTTCACAGTCTCAAAAGCACTAAGCAGGACTTTTTCCGTAGGACGCTTATCTTTGCCTAAAATAATAGGATGTATCATTCCAACAGTCAACAGTTCTATAAAGATCTTACCGATAAGAGATAGTCCTCCAAGTCCTTCATTGATTGCATTTTGACAATTGGCCCCGGCTACAGTGATAATGGATTTGGAACCTCTAGGTTTCTGTCCAGGAACCTTCACAGTCACATACTGCAAAGATATTTCTTTCCCATGAATATCATTCATATAATCATGTAAACTAGGATGATAAGTTAGCCTTCCATCATCACACAATGTTACATATTTCTTTTTCCATTCTTTATTTAAGGGCTTACTACTCCTTTTATATAAGTAACCTTGTTTAAGAGGAATTGCCCTTCCACTACCAAAGTCTCCACCATTCTTCAATTTATCATCCCCTTTTTTCGAAGGAGTAAATAAGTTTGATCTTCTCCGAGTTTTTCTGGAAGTGGTTGGAGTAGAATTTGGAGTTGGTAGATCTTTTGCACTATTTGGAGGATTCTGTAAATTATCCAAAGAATGTGGTGCAGCAAATTTAGCAACATTATTATTTTCTGTCGGTACTGTTTGCACTACTAAGCCTTGAGACGAACCATGACTACCAATTGTGGAGGTGGATGAATTCCATTTTTCATCAGACGATCTGTAAACTGGTTCTTTCTCACAATCTTTGTGAATATGATGGGTTGATGACTTTAAGGTATGTACTTGTCTACCATCTAATGGATGACTGTTAACTGAATCCTGGAGCAGAAATTATTTATATAATTATGTTAAATAAATCGACTGATAACATTAAAAAAAAGTTTTATATTGCTTTAGTTTACCTTATGAGATAATGTATGGTTATGTCCAGGTGACATATGAGCTTGCGATTGTCCTGTTTGAGAATATCCATTATTACCCTGTGCAGCACCCTGCACCAAATGTCTTTGTACTGACATTGAAGCAGAATGATAGTGATTATTTGGCGTTGATGGTCTAGAATTTGTGGGAGTTAGGCATAATGTGGAGGCTGCTAGGCGTTGCTGCACAATTTTCTGACATGCTGTAAGAATAAGATACAGTATATAGTAAGTCGCAGTTGCATAGCACTTACATTGGAAGTTACATGTACAATAATAATTGAGCTGATTAGTTTAATTTCCTTTAGTTCTCTTTCAGTAAAGCCGTTTAACTTTATTTATAAGAAATGGTAGTGATGGTAAAACCAATTATTTTATTTGTGATGTAGCATGTAGCTACATCTAGTGGTCACTGGCTAGATGGACCAAAAACAAACGGCTAACGTTAATTTGGCGAAATGAGAATAGCCGCCTGCGGTTATTGGTTTACAGGAAGGCGTCTGTAGGCAATTTTGAATGTAAATAGAACTTGTATTGTGGAGTGTTATGTTGCATTGAATTATGTGGATAACATTTGGTATTTACTTAAGAGTCTACTATGGTTTATAAAGTTATTTAATCATTGTTTGGTGATGGTACGGTTTTGTTGGGTATAGAAGTGTCCCGCAAGTGAAGTGATTAATATCGATCACTTCTAAGAATTCCCACCTCTCTGTTAAATTTTGAGCTCTTTAAAGTGTAAGCTATTGCGGTGTAGTATTTGAGACAACAATTTATGAAAGACCTATATACAGGGTGCTATACAAGCTCTATGACAATCTTTGGCAGATAGTAACTGTGTTAATATCATTCTTTCTTATATGAACATAGGTCCGATTCATTTAGAAGTTACAAGCATTATTAAATAGTAAAAAATATTATCAACCAAAGTAGCCTGATAAATAAAAATGATAGTTGCTATAACAATTATTATTTGTGTAATTTTGTTTATTCATTTGATACTTAGCAAATGCATTTATTTACAACTGAAGTGTATGCAGGATATTGTCTTTGTATATGGGTGTTCCAATAGGAACGCCAGACAAGCAGCCCGAGAATACCGCCGAATATACCGAAATAGACATCAACCTGTCCACAGTGTTTAGCGCATCATTTCGTAGATTTCGAGAAGGTATCCCCGCTACAAAAAAGGCTTACTGAAGTGAATCTACAAAATGAAGAAAACTCTTCAATTAGTGCTCGGTGTATAGCAAGTAATCTTCATTCATCATCCCATCTTAAGATTTGTTAATTTGGTTAATAAAGGTGACCTAATGTATAAACTTTAAACACAAATAATAATTATAGTTATAGCAATTATCATTTTTTTTATTAGGCTAATTTGATTGAAATATGAAATTATATTTTTTAGAATGCTTAACTTATAAATAAAAACCAATAGGATCTATGTTCATATAAGAAAAAATGTTATTACCTACATTAACCCAGCTACCATCTGTCACAGTTTGTCATAGAGCTTGTAGAACACCCTGTATATATGAATCTCATTTAAAGTTACACCCTGTATATTAGGCATTTCATTTGAACATTAAAAAAAGTTTTAGAATTTAGTAGTTTCAATTAGATTAATATGGTTAAAGACAAATTATATTTTTATAAAAACGGAGAAACGAAACAAAAATGAATAATTTTCAACCCTTCTACAACATTATCAAAATAATAAAACCATTTTTCCTAATCTACAATTTTATAAAACTGCAAACAAAAACAATTATTTTTAAAAATAATGCTTATATTTATGTTTTCAATTCTAAACAAAGTAATTCAGTAAATATTTTATGTCAAATAGATGAGATTTGTTTCCATTGACCATATGCCTATTGTATTTTTTTTTGACATATACAACAATAACAATTGTCAGTTTTGATCCATTGACCTCTGAACGTATGGAGTTTTATTCAAAACACCTTGTATACATACAGGTGTCACAATAATGTCTACAAATTTGGAAATATTTGTTGATTCACGTTCAGTAATATTTATAGAATCATGTGAATTATTTTAATAAGTAACACATGGAAGTGTTATTTGAATATCTGATATTAATATGATATTACTCACCAATATGGTTCTAAAGCGTACCGTACATCTCAATAACAAACTCGGATTTAAACTCGAATATCAAATTTTATTATTGAAAACTAGAAAATTGGCACAGGTATGAAGCTAATTAGGTTTTTCGTAAAGTAAAATCTGTACAAGAAACATATAACTAGTAAATGTGGGCTGGAACTTACCATCTTGGAAGACTCGTTCAACGTTCAAACCGTAGGTAGCACATGTCTCGTAGTAGGTGCACCTTTTTAGGTCGTTAGCTAATTTTCTAGCCCGGGAGTCGTCTATAACGCGGGGGTTATTTTCACTTATTGCGTCTGAAAAAATAAACGTACTCCACATTATAAAAGCAAAGCGAAATGTGATTTTCAAGAACCACCTACCTTGTGTGCCAACTAATATGAGCGGTATTTCTGCTGAATTCCTATAATGCGACATTTTAGTGTAGTAATTGTATATGGCGTTGAAAGATGACTCGTTTTCAAGACTAAAGACGAATATGACCGCATCGACCCAGGCTGTAAACTGCAAATAAAGAATAAACATCAGTACTTTACATTCTTATTGGTACAACTAAGTAGCAACTTGGACTTTCACTGCATAGCGAGACCTCCGACAAAAAAATGTGCATATACATGCGGAAAATAATTTTGTTCATTTTTGCATATGATTTGTATATATTAATCTGCTTCAAAGAGAATAATATGTGTTGGCATTTAATTATGCATGTTTAAAAATATTTATATATTTAAATGTCTGAATATATTATGTCTACGAAATAAGGAAGAATATTAAAACTCTATATGCAAGCGATGTTTTATGCAATAAAAATCATTTCCAAAAACGTTTCCATATTATTTCAGTTAATAGATTTTAACAAAGTTCAAAGTCACTGCCAAACTATTTTATTAGGAAATTGTTCACACTTTTGACCCAGAAGATATTGCAAAATTTATTCGACAAGGAACAGAAGCATACTTCAATATATATATATATATATATATATATATCAAAGTCACTGCCAAACTATTTTATTAGGAAATTGTTCACACTTTTGACCCAGAAGATATTGCAAAATTTATTCGACAAGGAACAGAAGCATACTTCAATATATATATATATATATATATAACATAACAAAGCGTATTATATCTTAAATGTTGCCCTTCAATCCCCAGGTCTTCAGTATGGCCCAACTGGTAGAGATCGACCTATTATTTCACCTAAGCCACGACATACTGATGAGAACTAATAAGTGCTATACAGCATGATTCCGTGATAAATTATTTGACCTGTATTTTTTGTTTTCACGAATTCTAATTTTTGAAATTTTTTTTTGAATCCCTATAACGATTTTAATGTAATATGGTATGAAGCTGTATATAGTCTGCCTGAACATTTTTAATGTTAAGTATCACAGAGTAGTTATGTGTGTTGCCATTTGATTTTTTTCTAAATTCTTTGCTAGTGCATACAATCACCGTTTCACTCTGCACAAAAATGTACTCTTTTTTCATTTGAACCTTCATTTTCTAGAAAAAGTAGTTCTAGGTTATAGTCAGTTGTACCAGTGACTAGTACAATTGAAAAATCGGTAAACAGAATGTAGCTTCCAACTAATGAGAGATACCACAAGACGAATATTTTAGGCTTAATTTCAAAGGACCCCGAGGCTCCCAAAAATTAGAATTCCACTTTTTTTCGTAGTATTTCTGAATCATCCTATACGTGGGGGTGCCTTCACCGAGTAATGATCTTAGCTGCTTTAGTGCATAACTGTTTCCTACAATATCATCATGCTTTGATATCTTTGTGAGTTTTTTAAAACCAGTGCTTGCCAGTATTTAAAAAAGTTACAGTAGCTGCGTTTTTAGTAAATAATATAAAGTATGTTTATTATTGTATGACTTGTATAAAATTGAATAAATCTAACAGTACTGCTAAATATTAATATGTATGTAGTACATTTACATGATAAACTATTTGTTTTAACTTTTCATATTATATCAGGATTACCTAATTTCAATCAGGACTATTGTAGACATAGAAGGTATATATAAACGTAAGAAGTTTATAGAATTTTGCCTCAAGGTAAAATGTACACTAGTAATATCGCGCCCTATTTTGTAAGGCTTCTGTTGGTTTTAACTCCAAGATGATTAATATGAATCTCTCCATAAGAGACACCTTCAAATTTTATATCTATTCAAGATATTGCATTTGAAGATACCAATATATCTAATTTTTCTTACTCCGTTTCATTTCACACTATTTTAAATACATATTGCAATAATTAAATATTATGGTATGCATTTTTTGCGGTAATAGATGACAGTAATAACACTAATAACCTCCATCTAAAGGATAACAGAAATCACTTTATTCGCCATCGATGATCCGTTCTGTAATTGATTTGTATAAATGACTAATCAATTAATTTCAAACGCATTTTTTTCAACTGTCCGGTCAAGGTAAGTGTTTTTTTTTGCAAAATTTGGGAACAGTAGGTAGTGAACCTTGATTGATTATATACACTAATCGGTTTTAATTTACTGGTAAGGTCACTGGTTTGTTAACACAGCATTTATTCTCTTTTATAATAATTATTCATCATAAATTGTATAGGAATACCTATTGTGTAACTGTAATGTGCATCGATTTTTATTATTTACACTTTAATATTTCATACTGATATTATAATTTCGTTACTTGGTTTCTTATGCAGTATTTAAGGACGTCATGTTTGTTTCAAATATACTTGCAAAGAAAATTTAATCGATTCTTCCTCTTTGTCTCGGTATTAAACTCTTCCATAAATCACAAATTGTGTAAAAAAATATTTAAGCAATTCTCCTTTCAAATTTAATTTAAAACGGTTTGTCGAAATTGAAATCCTCGGAAATAGAAGGTGATAATAAATAATAATTCTTACAAACAAATTGTATCAAGGTTAAATAGATTTATGTGCCCTCAAAAGATTTAAAAATGTTGACCAAACCCTCTTTAGACGGAGTTTTGAGGTAAATGAACCGAAACGTCGGAATCCCAGGTCAGTTATGTTCTTTCCATTACCTCAGATCTATTCATGTACGTAGTATTTTGCTTCAGACTGAGTTGGCACAGGAATAATCATAAATTTATTCTAATATCATTTCCCATTAGTATTTTACAAAAAATTAAGTACTTTCACATCAAATTCAAGGAACCCAGGCTAAAAGTCAACAACCTGCTATTTTCAGGTCTTTAGAAAATTTAATAAAACCCCGCTTTTCATATATTTCGAGGCCAACATATAAAGGAACTAACTGAAAAGCTTCCACAGAAATTAATTTTATATTTTTGGTACCGGCTTATTCAATTTGAATATAAAAAATTGGGGATTGAAGTAAAATATTTGAAAAGATTTTTTTTATTCCATAATTAGTTTTACTTACTTCATGATCATTTTCTTTGTCTACTGGTCTCCTGACAACAAGCAGTAACAACAAAAACAACCCTTGCACACCGCGTTACAGCATAGCGCGAGAGCTTTACTGACGTCTGAAAATTTCCCCGACAAAGCTTTCCATATAGCGCCCTTGTGACCGTGCATCTTCTCTTTCCCGCCTAACACCGTCTCCTTCTAATACTCGCAACAGGCGTCTGTCTATCCTTTTCAGCAATTTCGTGTTTTCGAATCGATTATACCCCCTCTCTGTCATTTTGACCGCTGCACTAGAATACGGTGCATAACAAATGCATATGCCCCCGGAATAGATCAGGTATTTTTTATCGAGATTTTGGGTAACATAGCTAACAGGCAGGTAGGCTATTATCGTGTGAAAGTTGATAGCTTCTGTTTTAAAAAGAATATCTATTATAATAGTCCTTAACTAATGTGTATTAATGTTGACATGCAAATTATGGATACAAAATTTTACTAAATGCCAATTTATTTATACAGGGTTAACTATGACAAAAATTGATTGTGGTTTGCTGAAGTCTGTAAAAATGAAATCTAATGAAGATTTAGGTGTACCTGAGGACATACTGGAGTGTGGAAAAGAGGTTTCTTTGAATCTTGACCGAAAGAAATCTCGAGAAATTCATGAATGTGTCTACCAATGTTTTATGGATTGATGCAACGAAAAAAAAACAAGTTGTATTCAGAATATGTATTGATGGTGTATTTCTCAAACTTAGCAAATAAAATGAAGCCGTCAACGTCTTTTTATAGGTTGTCCTAATATTGGGGGTTGCAGTTCTGATGAATTAGTCAATTTAAGTCAGTCAGTTGATAATGTGAAGTCCGCCTTAATTATAAAAATTCCCAATACCAAAACCAATACATCAAATTCTCTTACTGTGCTGGGAGACAATTATTATTAAAGTTTTATCGAAAATATGTTACTTTACGTCCATCCGGATTGGTAGAACGTCGATTATTTCTCAGATAAATTAGTGGAAAGTGTCATCTAATGGTGGTCGGTATTCATAAAATCCGTGCCGTAGCTCTTTATATTCATGATCTCTTAATTTACAAATTTAAAAATAAAACATTTTTTGTCTTCGGGATGCAAATATGAATCAAAATCGATTTTTGTTTCCATGCAAGATTAAATATAGTTGCGGCAAGAATTCAGATGACTTACGTCACAGCTGACTTTACACAACGGTTTTTTGCCAACATAATTTTCAATATTGGGTCGTGTTAAAAACAATAATTTTTTGCAAAACACTTGGTATAGTATATGATATCATCTTGTTCAGTTGCAGTATTTAACATTTGTAGTTGAACGTCCAAGAAAGTACTGTTTGTAGTATAAAGAAACTAAATCAAACTTTGAGAGTGTAATTAAGATTTACAAGAAATTCTTATATACTTTTATAAGTACTTACTTAGTGAATAACATTCCTTAATATTATGGCTATACCGTAACGAATCTATCGTTTTTATCCTCAGTGCTAGTAAAAGGTGAATAACATAAAATATTGTACCATCTTAGGTTTACTACAAAATTTTACTGTATAACGAATCGATATATTCAGTCCAAAAAGTTCATCAAAACAAAGAAGAGTAATTTGTTAGACGTGACGCAGATTGCTGTGATGAAAGAACTAAATAACAGTACCACCATGAGATTTTACAAATATCATGGCCGTTCATAGATCTTAAGATTTTCAGGCAATGTTCTAATTCCTTTATTTCGTGGGATTAATATCAAACTGCTATTGAAAATTGAAATGTTTTTATTTTTAAATAATATCCTAGAAAATAATCATTAGTCAATAAGCATTCCTGATAAATGTGTTCAATAATATTTATAACATTTCAAGTTTCAATAAAATATTGAAGAAAAACAGGATATTTTTAAGTACCCGTAAAAACAGGACTTTAATACACGTTTAGACTAGGCGTCAATGCGTCAAAATTGGTGAATGCTTAAATAATTTCCAGAAAGTTGGAAGGGGTTGTAATTTCTTTCTTTGTACCTTTAAATTATACTCAGAGAAAGATGCAAGATTTATATTTTTGAGAATATCTCGTTCACTGTTAATTTTACAGTAAAACTAGTTATTACCAATATTGCTCATAATGAAATTTCTACAAATAAGGTCCTAAACCCATTCCTTGTAGAAACAATAGTTTCGAAATTATTGCCTTGAGATCTTTGCGAACTTTTCAAGCACAGTGGATTGCCCGTATTGAAAAAAATACCTTCTTAAAATTACAGTAGCGTCCCTAGTAAATTTAATAAAAGTAAGTTTTTGTAGGGTAACACAAATACGCACAGGAAGGACATGTTGCTTGTAATAGCTTCTAGAAAAGTTAACAAAGTCGGAATAGTGAAAAGTAGCTATTTAAATTTGCTGCTACAACTGAGGAGAATTATGGCACCAGGAAAGATACAAGTCATACTCTATGCCATTTATATGAATATTTGATGCGTTGATGCTTAAGCTACTTTAAACTTAGGGAATGTCATAAATATATTTCAGGATATCCTTTTCAGTACTATACCTACATATATTAATTGTATACGTCAGCCAAGGGTCATGCATTTTAAAATGGGCAACATTAATATTTAATAAACAAAATAAGAAGTTAACACACCTGTAACTCTGGTGGCCCTCCTTCATCTCTTATCAATAGAAGGTAACTCTGATTATCAACAAGGATCTCCTTTTTGAATCGACCGCCTTCTGGAGATTCTTCTTGCATATAAGAACCAGTAAGATATCGATGGACTAGAGCCGATTTTCCCGACGACAAGGAACCCACTATGCCTAATCTTAGGTCCGGTACAGATCGCGATAGAGTCCATTCTTGCGAGTTGACAAAGGAATCTGAAACAATGAAGATGAATTATTATAAAACTGTACACAAATTAAAATTGCAATTTTTGTCAACTATGTAATGAAGACAGTTTCTAAAGTGCTTTATCTGTATAATTAACTATTAAATTTCTAATAAGTTGTCATATAAACGAAATATTCGCATAATCTAACAAGTAACTGAAAACGCTGAAAAATAAAGTGGATTATTATTTCATAGAATAAAACCCTTGTTAAAACTTAGTTTAAAGTGTATTTCATGATTGGTACTAAATTATATTATCGCAGCTTATAAACTTTGTAGATTTTAATTGCAGGTCCGTTTAAAAAAATATATACATCTGTCGCGGTCCGTTTGATAGATGATGACTAGCAACGAAGATTTATAATATCAATTAAAAAATAAAACGAACATATCTGAATATTTTTTATTAAGAATAAGTATATCTAATTAAAAAATAACAAAGTATTATTGCGAAAAATGACATTTTTTACTCTGAACAATTTGTCTGAAGTCTGGAGTTAAGCTATTGCCATTAAATCCTGGAGATGGTCTCACAAATTTTTGTATTGATATTCTTAGATTCTTTTGGGTCTAGGTCCGCACAAAATAGGTTGGAGGTCCGGATCCGGACCGCGGTCCGCCATTTGGTGACCCCTGCACTAATGAATAAAACTATGATTATAATAATGTATGGCAAGTGTAAACAAAATACTACAGCAACAACAAGATTGTGTAGTAGTTAGAAGTACAGGTATTTTACTTAAACTGTTATACATTATAATGTGGTAATGCTTATATTGAAAACTAACAAAAAAAAAAATAGTTCGTATTTGCTTAGTTTCCTATTTTGACCTCCGCTAAAGCTGTCCATGGTTTGAACGAAGGTAAGTAAAAAATATTTTTGAAAGTGATTAACTACATATTAAAATTCTTCCCAAAAATTATTTCTGGAAGTCTCCTTTAAGCTAACTTCTATTGTTCGAAATTGTAATCCAAGTAATTTTTGAGCGTACGTGTTCTTATTATCTTTATATTCCATATCTCAAAAACTATTGCATTTACGAAATTTATTTATGAAAGACAACGCATTTCAAACTTAAAGGGATGTCTTCATTGAAAAAATGTGTAGTTTTCTGTCTCAAAATTATTTTACAATGAAAATTGAGGACAATTGTTATATGCAAGTTACTGCTAATACAACTAATAATTGATTTTAAAGATTTTTATATGATTAGTGCCTACACCATTATCATCTAACTAATGACGTAATAGACTATGGAAGGCTATTATATACAGAAATCTTCTTATGTAAGTAACTTCATACTGTCTTTCTTTCCGCTGCTAAAATAAAGGGAGAAAATAATAGCATGAGACTTTAGCTGTATTGCAAGTGCAATTACCACATGTCAAATATATTACAACTGTTCGGCTACTTTGTTATACTTTATATATTTTTAAAAGTTAAATAGTGATTTGATGATTTTGAATAGTGATGCAAAATTAAAACACTACTGCTCAATTTGTTTTACTATTATTTTATTTTTTACTGTATTAGAAAGGTATTTTAAGCAAATATATGTCAAATCTCCTACAATTCTTATCAATTATTTTGTTGCAATAGTGGCAAATCAATTTTCCAAATTTTTTAAAAAATATTTGAACACCAGGGCCATCTACAAATTGCTTACTGGAGCTCTAAGTTGATGTCATCGAAGACGTTTACCAATTGGCTTTATAGAACAAAAAAATTGTGCATCATCAATCAGTTATCAAGCCAGATAATTTTATATAAATCACCCTGTACATCCAAATGTCATCAGTGATATATTTTACATTATTTATTTTGTTACAAATGACGCTGTAAAGATACATACCACGTTCATGATAAAATCTTATAAATAGATGCAGTTTGCAATTAATTATCTTTAAGATCTTCGACCTTGGTTATCAATATTAAACTTTATCTGTTTTATTCCTTGAAATTTGAATAAGCTATATTTTGCATTTTTTCTGTACCTACGAGTTAGCTACCTGTGATTTATCTTAATTAATAAATTAGATTTTTTAATCTTCTACTTCTTTTACACAAGGCAAGATGTTTTTGATCGCCATATTTTAAATGGATATTAATTATGCATTCGCTAGGTCATTCTCTCGCTAGGTCATTTTTCATGCTAACAAGAAGATTTTTGATAAAAATGAAGAGTAAATATAGTTTTTAAATGAAATTTACTAATAAATAAAGCTATTATTTTTCAGTTATTTGTTTATGGTAATTTTAGTATCTTCTATTGCACTAAATTCACATTTTTTGCTTACCAAGTACTAAGGGTTCATGGTAACTAATAGTGATCTAATTCTCGTTCTCTAAAATCATAAAAATCATAAATTTCGTTATCCCTTAATAATTACCTACATATCATAAAGCCTATTTAAATAATAATCTTATTAGACGTTTATATTTGGACCTTTGAATTACTTATAGATGTTTAGCTAGTCTGGTATAAGTCAAAAAATAATGTCAAGAAAAACCAATCTCTAATGGATAGTACCAACGTTTCGGCTAATATACAGCCTATCTCAGGGTTCTAAAATGAGAGTGGTACACAATAAAACTTAAACTTAATTATTAAAATATACATAAAAAGAAACATATATAAAATCAAAAACATATTAAAATTACAATCACTATGTTGTAAATTTAAATGAGTTAGGAAGTAAAAAAAATAAATAAAAATAAACTATTAAAAACAACAATGTAGGCAAAGCTTAGTGTAATAAAATCAATCAAGAATTACCTGTAATTAATATAGTTTTTCTATGTCAAACTGAATCTTCATATGAGTAAAAATCAAATAAATTATAATTGCATAACCAAAGAAGCAAGAAAACAATGGTTTGTCAATTCAGATAGAGAAGATTCATTAAAATAAATTGTCTACTATGTTGGCTGGAACCTTGTTCATGTATATAGGGCGTGAAGTATAATAAGTACTATTGTTTATCTTTTTTTTATCTAATAAATCTATTACAGTGTAATATAATGTATTTAAATTTTGAAAATCCTGTTTTTCATTGGCAACATCTTTATGTTTATTAATATTAATAATTTCATGACAAATACGCTTTTTATCATTATTTTGTTTTCCAATAATTGTAGTTCCTTCAAAATTAAATATATGTAAATGTGTACGTGCATCTTCTGTTTGTTATTATTATTTAATAGGAACAATGGTTCGATGCCTCTTACATGTTCTGAAATTCGAATTATCTTCCTGTTTGACCTATACAGGGTGTCCGGAAAGTAACGGGACCCAGCTTAAACATAGCTTCCTGTGATCAAACAGAACCGATTTAGACAAACTTAGCTTAGTCCAAAAGTGTCTCATTTAGAAGTTAATAGTTTTCTTGTTATGGGCATAATTAAGAAACGAAACTTCCAATCATGTTGAAATTTGGTACAGTTATGTTTTAGATAAGTACACGCATTGCGGAAGAATAAGTAGTGCTGCATATCGTAGGGGGCGCTTTTGGCAGTTTTTTATAACTCATTTTTATCGTATCTTTTTTGTTGATCCTATTCTGATACGCTTGACGGAAAATTATGGCGAAGAAATTGTCAAAGTATGTTTTCAAAATTAGACAAAATAATACTAATAATTTGAAATTATTTACACATTACATTTACACTTTACACAACTACACAACGATAATTATTAACTCAGTAGAACAAATAATATTAACAGGACAGGCTTTTGGTCAAATTTAAGCGTATCAACGTGTTTGACAAGTGGTAACTTGATTGAATTAGAAAATTTATTTCTATTTTAATGTGCGGAAATTTTAAAACGCGTTTTTACCAAAAACGGTGCATTGTATCAACATGGAACAGGTATAGCTTTTCTACGCAAAATTAATTTCTCCATCATAATTTTCAGTCAAGCGTATTAGAATAGGACCAACAAAAAAGATACGATAAAAATTAATAGCAAAAAAAACTACCAAGAGCGCCCTCTACGATATACGGCACTACTTACTCCTTCAAAATGCTTGTACTTATCTGAAACATTACTGTACCAAATTTGAACATGATTGGACATTTCGTTTCTTAGTTATACCCATAACAAGAAAACAATTTCTTTTCTTTGAAGCCCTGTAACTTCTAAACGAAGTACATTTGACTAAGCTAAGCTTGTTTAAATCGGTTCTATTTGATCACAGGAAGCTATGATTAAGCTGGGTCCCTGGGTTACTTTCCGGACACTCTGTATATATATTTTGTTACAATCAGCACAAGGTATATTATATACAATATTGCTGGAAAGTTCTCTAAGGTATCATCTTTTTGTTTTCTTGTAAAATCTCTTAAAAAATACGTTCCGTGTAACGACAGGTCTTTTAATGACTATGGTATTTATTTTATTGGTATTTTTCTCACCTTGATTAGATCACCCCGTATTTAAGTAACCTAATAATAATAACTATTTTAAGTTCTTACTTTAACGTAAATATTTATATGTGCTATTTTCCGGATTAGAAAAATGGGGTTTACATTAAAAATTCGCAGCAAGCGTGTAGCGTAGTAAAAACATTTTCCAACAAATAGTTCACCTAAGTACACAACCTCATTTCCCAAGATAGAGCACATGACACATGGAATTTTTAAACACTTTTTTCGGAAGTATATACTACACTGGAATGTTACTCACTTTAAATTCCCATAGTTAGGACTCGTGAATTTATTTATTTATGAAACGTGACGGGATGTAACGTAGTATGTTATGAATTGAAAGTTAGTGAGGGCGGTTTGATTATTCAAGGTTATTTGATATTCTAAGAAGTCCCGAAAACTGCTTTTATATGTACTAATTAGTAGCGTATCGTTTCGTTTTCCGCGCCATTTAGTCATTTTACGTATTTTTGCACTGAGTAAAGAAAAATCTAGCTGAAGCTCGGTCCGCAACATATACCGACTTTAAATATTTCATATACATTTTCCTCATCAATAAACCGATTTTGCCATTTTAAAATTATACAGGGTGATTCAGCCATAATGTCATTAATTTTAATCACGTATTCGGAAGGCCTAATAAAGTCAGAAAATCGAAAAAAAAAATTTATTCGATTTTTGAAAAGATAAACAAATCACTCTATAACAATGCGTAACACGACGTTCCTGTTACGCTTCAAATTTTCTGATAACGCGTACGAGTATTAAAGCTATATAGTCCCGCAGCGTGGCCAGGACTACATACATACAGTGCTTTCGAAAAGTAACGAATAAATTCATTATTTTTGAAATTGAGAAGTTTTCGAAAAAATTCCCTGGCATGTCGATTTTGTTTGTAAAAGACACTTTTTGACATACGAGCCACATTTGTGACGTCATCGTTGTTCGAGATATGACGTCATCGACAATTTTTTTAAATAGCAACCCCCAATTTTGACCATGCCATTTGAAAGAGCGTGTCATCCTACATACATACATCATGAAAAATTATTGTGTTACATAACAAAAATTTCAAGAAAATAATGTTTAACGATTTTAAAATTTAATTTTCACAATAACTGGATTATGTAAAAAATCGACTAAATTAAATGTTCAAATTATGCACCGTTGGCTGCCTGACAGTAGCCAAGACGATTAATAAATTATTTTTGGACATTATCGATAACTTCAGGAGGTATACGATGTATCTCGCGAAGAATTCTTGCTTTTAAATCTTCTAAATTAACCGGTCTAGTAACGTATACTTTGCTTTTTAAGTATCCCCACAAGAAATAATCTAGGGGTGTCATATCAGGCAATCTGGCTGGTCACTCAATCGACCCCCTTCTTCCTATCCAACGATTCGGGAACAGCTCATCTAAATAAGCACGGACATGTGTTGCATAATGGCGGGGTGCACAGTATTGTGAAAATTAAATTTTAAAATTTTCAAACATTATTTTCTTGAAATTTTTGTTATGTAACACCATAATTTTTCATGATGTATGTATGTAGAATGACACGCTCTTTTAAATAGCATGGTCAAAATTGAGGTTTATTTAAAAAAATTGTCGATGACGTCATATCTCGAACAACGATGACGTCACAAATATGGGTCGTATGTCAAAAAGTGCCTTTTTAAAAACAAAATCGACATGCCTGAGGATTTTTTCGAAAACTTCTCAATTTCAAAAATAATGAATTTATTCCTTACTTTTAGAAACCACTGAATGGAGCGATAGATTTTTTTTCTAATGACAAACTTCTTGTTTGCAATATAAAATATATGCATTTTATATATTCTTTGAGGTACCTTTAAAAATTGTTGCATTTTTTAGGTATTCATTACGCGTTTTGTCAAGTTCTAAAGTAAAATTCATTTATCATGCCCTCGTAATGCAAGTTAGAAAGCTTGGCAAAATTTTATACTGTAAGTAGGTAAATAATTTTGGTTAAATGAATATGAATCAGAATCAGAATAAAATTACTCATGATCAGTAGGTAGGAAATAACACAGTCGCACACGGAAAACACAGATGCACGTTTATTAAAATGTCTTTTATATTTTTTCCCGCGGTTCTGTTCAGCAGAGGACAACTGCGGTCTTTCTCTATTTCACTGTACCCAACTTGAATTGCATTTGTATTTAGGCAAATTTAATTAATAATTATAAACTACACTGGCGACACAAACACATAAAATTTAGGAACTTCTACCATGCGAAATGGTGAAAATATAATTGATGGATGTGGAATATGGAAGAAGAGAGAGAAATCGGGCGGGGTGCATCTGTTCCAGATGCAGTCGACGGCGAGCACGCCTGCATAGAACTCGAACGATGTTCGACTTATTCCGTCGGTAACGTAATAACCGGGGATTTCAACTGCCAACGTTTTAGCTGTACTGAGTGTGCTGAATACAGTCTATCTGACGTCGGCGCAGATTACTGTGGTTGGCATTTATTATAAAATTCTCATAATTTCCTATTGATTACATCGGGTGTTTATAAAAATGAAAATTGAATTATTGTTTGTTTCTGTTATTATTTATTAGCTCTGCAGGGCTTGTCATTGAGCAGACATTAAAAACAAGGTTACTGACCTAAATATGGTAGATCAAGGATTGCGGGATTGCTGATCACTGAATAGGTATGTCTCAGATTGTTTTTGTTGACAGCATGAGAATTTTATTATTACTGTATGTATTTAAATACAAAAAACGTTTCAGCCTCTCTTAATAAATTAACCTAGGGAGTATTGAATTTTATTTCACTATTTATGTAATGAAATGTGAATGGAATATTTTGATCCGTTGGAGTAATAGGAAAATATTTAAATTTGGCAATGTCGCGTCAGGCCGACACTGAGTTGATTTGCCGCCAGTGGTCAGTGGCAGTCTGAAAAGCAGGTTTAAACAATATTTTTTTCCGGCGTAAATATGCATTTATTTTTTTTAATCGCGTATTAGTATCATACTCATTTTTCCCTATCTTCTCTTAAAATTATTGACTTTATGACTGAATCACCCTGTATAATAAAGTTTCTTTTAATTAAGTACTAAAAATCATATATATATATATATATATATATATATATATATATATATATATATATATATATATATATATGGAAAGTGAAACGTTCCTTCTGGTCTACAATAACAGAGAAAGTAGTAATACACTATTGTTCAGTTAGACTGAGAAAAAATACACATTCAATGTGGCCAGACTGTGGAAATATCTGTCTGCCTGATATTATTTTGTTCGCTCCATCTCCATTACTCACATAAATATAAATTAAACAAATTAATATAGACATTCTGTCTAAAGCTTTCCCTACTGCAAACGATTTTCTCCCTGTTTCCTTGTTTACTAACACACTATCGAAGGTGTGACGGACAAGTGGTTAAACTGCCATAATTTAAATAAAATATAATAGTGAAAACCTTTATGCTGCAACCAGTGCACTTTAAAGGTACGTACAATTTTGGTTCCATAAAAAGACGAGTGATGAAAATAGTTATGATATAAGCCCTAGAAGGCCATTTTGGGACATGACGCCGAAGGCGTCCCTTTGAATAAAAGAATCATTTTTAGCACATACATACACAATTTTTTCTACAATACTATTAAATGTACATTACGTTATTAAATTTATAAAATATGATTTTGAAATCCAATTGTCCATGAATGCAATGAACTATTGTTGTTAAGGTTATGAAAGTTCGTTCGTTTGTTGGCAAGTAATTCGTGACATAGAAAGTGATCAAGAAAATGAATTTCTCTCGGCGGAAATCGAAGAAACTGCTAATAAAGTCAATTTCGCGATATTGCCTAGTAAGTACCCGTACGGTTGTTAACAGTACTAGTTATCGTACAATCGTTGCTTTAGAAGGTGTGATCTGAAAAATAAGTGGCAAGTTCAGTGAAAAAATGCTTTTGACTAGGTACTTTGAAGGAAAGTCCAAAATATGGAAAATGTCAATGCTTTGGTCAAATTATTTCATGTTGAAGGCGATGATGAGCATAAAGAATCAGGATGAAGTCGAAGAATATCTACTAAAAAAGTTGAAAGTACGGACCAGGGAACAAATGGACAAATTTCTCACAGAACATAGACAGGATGGAACCTCTAAGGTAGAAGGTTTCGCATCAGTTTTAGCACCAGGATTAGTCCTAGTAAATTAATTTTAACACCAGCATCTAAAAACTGATAATTCAACAAACTGGCAGCATGCGTTAAAAATTATATTTTTATTGACGTTTATAGAAAAAACTAATTTTTATTTAAATGATATGCGATGCTATTGTGAATAAAAACTTATTTTATGTCTGCAACATAGAGATGGCTAGTATCAGTCCCTTGCTTAGTGCCACATTTCATTTTTTTTTTTTTTTTGTTTAACGTTGAAATTGTTTTCGATTTCCATAGCGGATGCGCTGAAAATCAATTGCTAGACATATGTTAAAGTTGTTTTAATGTCATACTACTGCTTAATTGATGAATGCCGTTAGAAACACTTGCGTGTGCTGTTTACACGAACAAATCAGCTTTGAGATGGTACAGCACGAAAATGATTTTCTCGTTTCAAAGAGCGCCATTTTGACATACACGATTCTCCATGTTCAGGAAAACTACTTGACTTTGATGCAGATATTTTAATTTAAGATTATCATTGTCAATCAATTGGGAAATTGGTCAGCACAATTAGGCTATGACATGCTATAGCCAATCGATCACAGTATTATATATTTACATTATAGAAACAATGATTAGGATCTAACAGAAAGGCAGCTCTCCAAGCAAAGAACAAAGAACGCATCCATCGTCTTTGATTTGGTTTCGACGGCGGCATATTATTATTAATCAGGCCGCATTTGCACCCAGGAACGACTTACGTTGGTAAGCTCTAACGACCATTCAGTGCAGGAATGAGGAAAACCTGTAAACCCTCATTAATTAGGGGAATGGTCAAACGCCAACCGGTATTAATCTCTCACATTGATCCAACCCACTCTACCATACCCGCCATACCTGCCAATCCTCTCCACAAATATAGCTGATTTATGGTCTACCGGACGCAAGATTCGAACCTGCAGTGGATGGCAAAACGATGGAAACGTTCTACCGTAACCAGACCTATAAGTATATAATAGCTTCATGATTTTAGTACCAACGCTCATTCAAAAGTTATGATTTATTAAACTCTATTCATTGTTTCGTTCGTTTACCAATAGACGGTGCTTTGGAATAGTTCCGTTCCATCCTATATCAGAATTCCTTCTCTGTAGAAAAATGTGTGCTGCAATAATATGATTGGACAGTGCAAAAACTATCTAAAAGATATTTCCTTCAATTGTTTTAATATTGAGATTGTTCCTTTTATAAAACCATTATGAAATACTGTCATGTTATACAATTATTGATGTAGAAATTTTAATCCAAGACTGGGTGAGAATTATCCTTACAATTGTATTTCGATAATTTATGGAAAAAAACAATAAAATACATACTCGCATAATACCTGCTTATTTCCTTCTAACAGTAGGTTCATAATTCTGATTAATTATGAAACTTATTTACGAAGAATCTTCAACTATTTTATTATTCAGTGTTTTCTTTTTATAAATCTCTTTTGAAATACTCTAGTATTATACAATTTTCAATGTAGAATTTTTAATTCATCCACTGGGCAGCCTTCCAAATATATTCTGACAATTTGTGGTGAAAGAACAAACTAGAAAATTAATTCATGACAATATCTACACATTTATTTTTGCTTGGACAATTATTCTTATCTATACTGTGACCCGATCCATTTCATTGAACCATTGAATACTTTTGGGCACACAACATATCGATAGCTATAAAGCGGAAATATAGATATAACATAACAGTATCACGCAAACATCAAAGGAAAACGTGCTTCAAAAACGTAATTAGCCACTGCCACTACAATCAATTACCATTTTCCCTCCTAGCTTTGTACGGAAACTTCTCAATGACTTGGGCGGTTTCCGGATCTAAGTATGGACGCCAGCTGTGTGAAATAATAGACCTACCTGTTCGTAATAATTATTGCCTAGTTATGTACGCATAGAAAAATGTTTGCGTAATGGTATGTACCTGTCATGCGATAGATATGACGGAACAAAGAGTGTTTTTTATAAGTATATGTATAAGAATGCATAAAAATGGAAAAGATGATAGATTGTTTACAGGGTGCAACAGTGATTATAGTCATGCTTATTTATGATTAAATTTAGCAACGATGCCCCCTGGCGGTCAACGAGTTGGTTTCGGAGCTGTATGAATCGCTCAGTGAGAGCCTGAAAGAGGGTTTAAATAATGACTTGAAAATACTTGTTTCCAGTAAAAATATGCATTTAATTTTTTTTAATCACGTTATTGCATTATACCAATTTTTTTCCAGTCTCTTTTTAAAATTAATGACTGAATCATTGTGTATATTGATATCTGGTGTATTTATTATTGTCCTAGTTTTTGAACTTCTTATCGAGAACATTGCATTCCAAAAATCCCAAGGACCACAAACTAAATCTGTGATGTCAACTACCTTTTTTACATTAGCTGAAATCCCTCAGATCCTTGAACAGTTTTGCTGCTAATTTTTTAAGCATCTGAGGAATCAATTTAAAAAAATATTTTCCTCCTACTTAGCCATTTTACACTCGTTTTAAATCTGATAAAATTATAGCGGCTCTACTTAAGTAATTCCAGAAATTTCAGTTAAATTCTATTAGTTAATTACAAAGGAGATAGGTGGAATGCAGTGACATCCGTATAGATAACAAAAAATTAGAAGGTATTCCTACTAGTATGAAATAATTGATATCATGGAGTAAAGTTGCTGGAATTACCAGCAACGGTTTTCAGTTAGCAATACAATTTGATATGGTAGATTTATTAGATTTAACCGTATGCCGTATGAAACTACTTAATGGGTAATTAATTTTACCCCAACAAAGGAAATGTAAGCACACAGTAGATACATCCATAAAGTAATTAACACTTATATTTACTATAAGTCAAGGATTCGTTTATTTTTTGGAAAAATAATTCAACACGTCATGTTTTTTGTTTTTATATATTTTTTTTAGGTATTAATAATATTGTGTGAAACTAACTACTCAGTGGACAAAAGCACCAACCTAAAAATGCAGAAATAGGTCAGACCTCATCTATTGTGGTTGAATTTGTCGTGTTCCCACTGCTAAAAAGTGAAGTTAGATAGAGTGTTTCATTAGCAGGTTAGTAAATTATTTTCTTTAGATAATTATTGATAGCTTTGTCTGTGGAATTGTTCATTAGCATACCTAGATGTTTGGTATCAGAGAACATACATATGACTTCATTGATAGGAATTGTAGGAGATTTGATTTATATTAACTTAAAATACCTTTCTAAAACAGTAAAAAAATGTTACAAAAGCTAATAATAAGGAATATATGGGTAGATATTGTGGGTGTAAATCAACGCAGGTTGGGGCTTTTGTCCACTGAGTAGTTAGTTTCATACAATATTATTAATACCTAAAAAAATATATAAAAACTGTTACATAAAAGGTGAACATTTTTCAAGTAGGTATTGTCATATTTAATTCATTGACAGGATGTCACTTTTTGTCATTGTCGATATTTAACTTCAAATAATTTTAATTTTTATAATAATCTTTATAGTTAGATATTTGATTCAACTTAAAGGAGACCACCTGAAGAAGCAATCCTAAAAATGCAGAAATAGGTCAGATCTCATCTATTGTGGTTGAATTTGTCGTGTTCCCACTGCCAAAAAGTGAAGTTAGATATTTATAGAGTGTTTCATTACCAGATTAGTAAATTATTTTCTTTAGATAATTATTGAATAGAGCTTTGTCTGTGGAATTGTTCATTAGCATACCTAGATGTTTGGTATCAGAGAACATACATATGACTTCATTGATAGGAATTGTAGGAGATTTGATTTATATTAGCTTAAAATACCTTTCTAAAACAGTAAAAAAATGTTTTTTGTTTAACCATTTATTTTTCAATAATTTCATATCTACAGAATGACCGATGAACAAGTTATAATGTCACAGATAATTTTTTTAATGGAAAGTGGTTGTTGTTAAAGAAAACCTAATGCATCACAGTTAGTACGGGTGTCTCAAACTTGATGCCGTAAGGGTTACACTTGGCTAATAAAAAAACGCGAATAAAAATTTCGCTTGGGACGCACAAATAGGACACACTTAGGCTTGCCTTTGAGCAAAAATTATTATTTTTTGAACTTTTCAAAATGTCTGTTATGTCATGAAATATGTTTTTCCTAGAAACATATCTATTTCATTTAATATCAGGAAATACAGTTTCTCTGATAAACTTTCATTAATAAACTTTTTTGATATCTTTCATTTAAAGGTGCTAGCGACATGTGAAAACACGCTTGTTTATAGTATCTTGAACAAAATCGAATGAATCGGTCTCCATGGAAAACTGTAGATAGTTTGTCTGTTGAAGGCATACAAACTAATATAATAATAATAATAATAATATGTCTTTATTTACCAATTTAGATAATATTGTACAAAGAAATATTAATTATGGGTGGTGATATCCAACTAAGTTGCTCATATAACCACCCCTCTGGAAATAATATTTATCAACTAATATTACAAAGGAAATAAGAAAAATAGTACACACACATTATAAGATAAAAAAGGCAAAAGAGAAAAAAATTTAAACAAAAATAAATAAGAAGGAATTGAATGCTAGAAAACATTAATTAACACGATCGTATTAACTATAAATGTTTTGACCTCTCTTTTAAAATATATTTATCATATTATAATATAAATAGAGAACCATAAAATGATAACAATAATTATTAAGAATTAATACAATTTTTATGCAACCATTAATTCCTATCCATATATCACGGTATAGATAATAGCCCTGTCCGCACAACAATTGGGCACGTTTCCCAATCGTCCGACGCACGCGTACTTTATTAGTAATGCCCGAATAAGGTTGAAAGTGCATTGTTTTAGTTAGAACGTGGATGCACATGATAATTGGAAACTGATTTGTGTATTATGCGAACAATGCTAATATGTGTTTTGTGAGGTGGAGCTTTGCCATCTTGCACATGCAGGGGCACATTTAAAAAAAATTGGAAGCTCTTCTTGGAAAAAACTCATATCTTCTGCCATAAAATATTCCTTTATAAAAAAATGATCCATTTAAACGGCAACCAATAATGCCACACCAAATGTTAACATCAAACTGACTGATTATTTGTGGAGTTGACGCAATGAGGGTTTCTGTTGCCGAATAATATTCGTCATTGTTACGCAGGCCATCGATTACAAAACGGATTCATCTGTCCAAAGAATGTGATTAGTATTAATTAAAAACTGCCTGTCAGAAACTTTTGTGATTACCATAATTAAGGAAATTAAATTTATCCGTTTTGCTAGATTCAGTTCGCCTAATTGTTCCAAATTGTGTATCTTGTGGTCGTTATATTTAAACTAGTCATAATTCTTTGAATTGAGGACTTATTCAAATTTAATTCCCTGGTAGCTTGCCCAATTGAATATTTCGTATTATTTTCAAAATACTGTAATTACTGGGTTTATGCATCAACGCTGTGAACTCTTATGGTAGGTTGGAAAAATGTTAGCTTGGGTCAATGTGAGAGATTGATACCGGTCGACATTTGACTACCCCCCTAATAAAACAGGTTATTATTAATTTTTTTCTGCAGAGAAAGATAAGTCATTATTTACAAAAAAAGATATAATCTACGTGATATAATTATACAGGACTAAGAATTATGCTTGTAAAATAATTATATAAACATCACTTAGTTTTTAGAAAATAAGCCATCTAGACACAGCTTATGCAGGTGCTTGCATAAGAGAATATTTAAACAATTGCTCAATTGTTATCGCTTGCACAGCATGTAGGTAGACAATATGCACCAAATGTCATAAAATAAATAAAATTATGCAAATTGGCTTCATAAAAATGTATTGTCAGGTAAATTAAGTATTTAGTTATATTATTAAACACTAAATAATTTATCACATACTTACCTATTATTTGTTACAAATGAAATTTTGTAAATGAATTGCTTATAATTATTGCATATATTCCTGTATTTATTGGTAAAACATAATTCAAACGGAAATGTTGTGAAAATTCTTAGATTCATGTTCTTTTAACAGTACCTATCCAAATACAAAAAATGGGTAATTTATAATATTTCATGATTAAAATTACGTAACATCTGGAGAAATTACTGAACTTTTTAAAATTTTGATTATAGTGAATTTTTTTTATAATATTGACCTCAATTTTCTTGAAAAATGAAAACGAATAATAATGATAAGAAATGTCTAACAATTTAAATGAGCTGTAATACCCCAGTGCAACATCTAGAACAATAAAATAAAAATCGAAAGATGTTTAGGAACTGGGTGAGTTGATTTTTAAAATGCCGAAAAGGTTATGAAACAAAAGAAATATGAACTTAATAAATAACGACAGCAATGATAAAAAATCTTATTTTCATAATTTCGTGAGAATTTGAGAAATTCATCTACTTCGTTAAAAAATTAGAACATAAATTATATAAATGCTGTTCTCAACAGTTGCCGCTTCCATCGAACGATGTTTGCAGGCATCTGTATTGAAAATCAACCAAATGAGCTTGTCATAATTGAAGACCTGTTCATAGAGGGCGCAGACGTAACAAACGATGACAGCTTTGTAATTGTGATGTGGAGTTCATAAATAATAGCTATCTTTAAAACATCACGTCATTTCATACACCAAGGTTTCGATTAGCTTTTTCTGAAAATACTCTGAAGCAGTACGTTACCAAGACGGCATCTGGCATGACATTTGTACATTACACCACAAAAATCTGTGAGGTGTGATAATGTTTAAACTGCCGTTTAAAATTTTCTCGGTGTTCAGTTGACGTGTAAAACTTTATGAAAAAGACATAACAGGTGAAAAAATGCTTTCTCTCTTATTTGAAATGACTTGCCAGCCTGTAAACTATTATACACTAGAGAAAACGCATAAATGAAGATATATTTTTTCTAACTTACTTAGATTTTTTAGATTGTCTCTAAAAGCAGCATAAATTCTTTGAAAATTCAATTTATAAACGGCGCCCTTAAACAATATGACAAGAACGTTTTGGCAGCTAAATTATAAAACAGATTATATGGCAAATATATTTTATAAACATTTATGTGGCAAGCTTATAAAACATTTTAGTTAACAAAACTAAAGCATTTTAAAATATTCTATTAGTAATGTATTTTTAACCGTGATATAAACAATGTTGTATAATTGTTCCTTACATGTAGATTATCAACCTATAAAACTATTGTATTAAAATATACTTGGGGACAATTTTACTTCTAATAATAAATAGCTAGATTATAGACTGTAATATAGTTATTATGTAATTCCTACTTTCATCTCATCTGTTTCATTGAAATGCTTAGGAAATATGAAAAATCATGATTGTAAATGCCTTCATATAAGTATTATTTACCATTACGCTCAATTAGCTAACATCGTTTAACGCTGGTTTTTATAACCAAATTATTATTGTGGCGTATACACACATTTAGCCGGTCTTCTAATATTGAAGAGTAACAACGAAGACAATCATGAAGAGTTGTGATTACTTCAATGCTTTTGGCGATAGTTTTAAACGCCAAAAAACTTTTTTCTAATTTTGACATATAAAGTGACACTTTTTAAAACTGATTGACATTATGAAACGTCTTACTTTTTGTAATTAGTTGCATAAAGTAAAATTTTATGCAATTGGTGACGAAAAATGTATTTCAAAATTAGTGACAAAAATAATTATTCTATTTATTAAACTGTTATAATATAAGTTAAAAACATAAATTATAAATTAATTAATTATTATAAATATTGATAACACAATTATTGCAATTATTCAAATTAATTCCTGACGACATATTTTTTTCATTGCTCGAACTTGCTGTTATTTGGGAAGCGGCGCACATTGCATTAGATGTTTCACCAAATATTTCTTGCGCTATAAGTTTTTTATTATTCATGGAATTTTCAACATATCCCTCTGCAACAGAGCTAGACCTAGAGCTAGAACCTCCGTGCCTCTTTAATTTTAAAATATCAGCGCCACTGTCTGCTAGGAAAGTAGCAGAGCTTCTTCTGAAGCAGTGGCCAGTATATAGAACAGGATTTGAAAGACCAAGAAATTGTGCAATAACTTTTGGCAGACTGCTAAATGTGTTAATTCCCACAGGATTTCTGGTACATTTTCCATTCGCATATTTTACAAAAAATCTGTTGTGTTTAAGAACCTGTGGACGCAACTTAATATATTTTCTTAATATTTCAACAAGATTCGTATTTTCAATGTCTCCAGTGGTAATTGCAAACTGCCGTATAACTTTTGTTTTTGAAGGTGGGATATCAACACGAAAATGGCTTCCTACGTCTATAACATTTTCGACTGGAAGAAATGTTAATTCTGCTTTTCTGCATGCTCCTGCCATTCCAATTATCATTGCAACCTTAGCCATTAAGTATTCTTTGTCATCAGCTTCCACTAAAAATTTGGCAAAATCTTCTTTAATAAAAACTTTTGACGTTTTAGCACTGTACCCGTCCGCTTGCCTTTTAATATATGCTACCAAATTTGTATATTTTTTAATATCAATATTCCTTTTCAGATTTAGTTCAGACCTTAACATTGAGTAAAGTGTCCATAATGTGGAAACTTTTAGATCTTTGTTACCCTCAAAATATGCAAGTAAAACTTTCTCATTAACATGTTTAATTTTCTTCTCATCACACCACGTAACAAATTTTTCGTATGCCAAATCATAAACTGCCTTTGACTTTTTGGGAATTACTGATAATAGAGCATTACCTGCTGCCTCTTCAATATCGCTTGGTAGCTCTTCAGAACTTTAATCACTCATTTTTTAAAAATAAAACTAAAAATATATCAATCTCGCTAAAAACCTTCCGTCTAGACTTTTTTACAAAATGTCAAACTGACAACTAACATGAAGTAACAGCAACAAACTAAATTTATGTTTTCCAAATTTTTGTCAATTATATTAAATTTTATTTTTTTATTACTTTCTTCAAAATTAGAAAAAATCTTGTATGCAATACGTTACGAAATGAAATTTTGTGTAACTTGTGAATTTTTGCGAAACTCACGCGTTACACAAAATTAGGCATTTCGTAACTGATGGCATTATTTTAATTGATAATATTATAAATATTCACAACACGCGGCGCATGTAAAATTCATTAGATATGAGCCACACAGATAACAATAAAATTTTCTCCGCAATAAAAATTATTTGCACAAAGTGCAGTCAAACGCGTAAAATAATATTGAATAATACAGCACATAACATTCAAGTTGTAGACATTGTGATTAAACAAATATGCTCGTTACTTTATACCTTCTGATACCTTTACGATAAGTTAATAAATAATTTACTTTTATTGGCAGATTTAATTCTACAAGAATGTCGTATTAATGCTACTAAAGATACCAAAACAGAGCACTTACAAAATTGTTGTTTATTTAATTAGTTGCTATTATGTAACTATTTCTTAATTGTTTCCAATAGATCTTAGATAATATGGTAATAATTTTAGTGGTATCGTTACTGTACAACCATTCTTACAATGTTTCTGTGGCTTATGCTGCTTTATAAGATTTGTTTCGAAAACATTTTTGTAGCTGTTATAAAACACCAAATAACTACAAAAATGCTAAAAACTGTGATCCCAAAAGTTTAATACCTTAACAACAATTTTAATATTATGTTATATATTTTGCGTATATCTCGATATTTAACAAATATTGGTAAATCATAATTTCGAGCTGCTACATCCTGTAAAGGGATATATTATAGGAAGGGTATCTGTTTGAAAAAAATCTAATTAATCCTATTGAAAACTGCCCCGATTCAAGATTTTACCATTCAAGAAGTAGGTAAAGATTTAAGCCTCATCCCCCTTTGATGTAACTTGACATGTAACTAACTATCAGCTGCCGTACGAAGTCTAGCGAAGAAAAGTTCCCGCTTGAAATAGATCAGTATTAAATCCTTCCTCAAATATTTTGGGTAATAGTTTCGTACCCAGAAAGGGAAAAATAATGTACATTCAGTTTAGAAATCTGTTGAATGTGTTGAGGTCTGTAAATATATAGCGCTAAATCGGCGTGTGGACAAATATTTATTTAGGCTGATAATAAAAGAAAATGCTAAGCGGATCTACTTTCAAATAAAAATTCGAAAGTTGGTTCACTGTCAATGTTTATTTTGTTAAACGTGAGTTTACCTTAGGATTTACAAGGTGACAAACCATATACACTACCAACATGTGTAGAACGGCCATAAAATAGCAACAAATAAAATAAAATAAAATAAAATAATGACCTTTTAGATTAACATGAACAAAAAACAAAATATTCATTATTATACAAATTTTAACAGTAATTAATTAAAATAAAATAAAACTGATTCAAATATGTATAAAGTCTTTTAGCTTATATATTAAGCATACATTGAAAATTTGAAATAAAGTGCCAGTGATTTTTATTTAATTTTTATACATATAACAACATAATGCATACATTAAGTTTAATTTAAAAAAGATGTAGGTATATTGCAACACTTTAACATGTTTGCTAAAACACTTCCTACAGTATATTTAAGACTAATTAATTACATAAATTATTTATTTATAAAGTAAGCAAGCGTAAAATTGTAACATTTATGTAGATACATAATAATAAATTTACATCTTAACAAATTAACATACATTTTACTATAATTGCAAAAAGCAAGCATGCTTATCAGAAATACATAAAAAAAGATAATAGATCATTGTTGTCTATGATTTCCGAGACAGTGTCCAATTGAAAAAAAAAACATTTTCATGCATATGTATATCTAATTATGGTTAAGGGAACCGTTTTTATAAGTATTTTTCAACGAATTCGTAGTTATTTTTCAAGGCAGCCTAAAGAAATTCTAAGCAAATAAGAAAAAACAGGTCTTCACGGTGTCATTATATACGTTTCTCCAAACGTCTCTTCTGTCGAGGCTGAAAAACCATTTAGAATAAGAAAAAAACATGTTTCTACCTATCATGTTTCATTTTAAATTTTCCTCAATTTTAGACACTGAGAAAAATGTATACGGCATTATAAATTATTAGTACAATTCACGGTCTTTCATTGGGAAGCCACGTACTCTAACGCATTTATTTTTTTAAAGTTAAAGATAAAGATTCAGTTATAGCACTACAGTTTGGTTTTACAAGAACTGACATATCGTGTGGATGGTTTTTCTTTGCACATCACTAACTTTTTAAAAGTGTGTCCCACTCCCACAAAAAGCCAGCCGTAAGGAATTTTGAGTTATTTTTGTTTTACACAGTGGCCTAAGTATTTGCCATAAAGGGCTTTCAAAAATAAAGTTTGTGTAGGTACCAGTATTTTTTTTATATAGTTATGTGAAAGCCTACCTGGCGAGGGAAAGTTTATGTTAGTACTTTCCGCGAAAACTTAAAAAAATGTATTAGTGAATTTCGAAAACATGCTTGAAAATATTTTTTGTCAAACCGTCACAAAATTATAAAGGTTTTTTAAAAGCTTATTCAACAATATTTACAATAATTTTGTTTATCCACATTGATTAAATACACAGTGAACAAGTATTAAAATTAAACAAACCACTAAAACTGCCACTACCACATTCTTGGAGCAATTCTCAAAGCAGACCAATATGTTTTCATTAATAGTTATATTATTTTCAGATGTTGTGAAATCAGAAATGACAACGGTGCTTGGTTTATCATTACCGCTATCAACTTTCATTATTCTTTTCGCAATATTTTCTTTATCAAAAGTGAGTCTTCATTAGGACGACCTATAAAGAAGCTTTTTAAAAATTGTGTTCTTTTATTTTTAAAGCGTTTACCTTCATCATCAAATATAAATTATCAGCTGCACTATTCACAAAGCAATTAACTTGCTCCCATGTAAATACTCACGATTTTTTCGGTACATATCCCTCATTTTGTCTCTCGAGAAAAGAACGGAACTTTAAATATTTGCTTATATCCCTTTCTTCATACAGGGTGGACCTTAAATAAGTACAAATATTTTAACTGCTGGTGTAGTTCGTCTAGTGAAAGCCATTTTTAAAAATTTCTAATATTTACGGATATTAATTTTTTTTAAAAATACCCACATTTTGAAGACCGCTGTCATAACCAACCTAATGAACCATATGATTTGTTGCGAGGTTGCCATATCTCCTCTTTCCTTTAACGTAATAATAAAGTAATACGGTTAATTCTATTTTAAAAATTCTTGTTTTAAGCATAAGTACAGTAAAATTGGGTATGTAGTATGATACGCAGCAATATTAACATAAATTTTAACTGCTTAACTGACGTTAGTATAAACGATTAAAAATGAATTTCCGCAAGTTAAATATTACCATACAGTATTTAGGAAGATATTACGTGATATTAATACGTTCAATGTTCAAAATTTATACATAAACATGTACACAAGCTTACCTGTTTGTTAAAAAAATAACTATTTAATCAGTAATCCACATTTCACAAGTTAAATGTCATTGTACACTGTTAGAAAGAGACACAAGACACAATTTCCTTAAGTTATTTTATGAAGAATAACGAAAAACTATGATTTTCACAGAAGATATTAAATTGATTGAGAATGAGTAGATAATCTGGTTAATATTTTCAATTTATTGGTTAGGTATGACAAAGGGAGGAGATGGCCATTAATATTTTCATAAATACACATATTTCAATCATTCTTTGACATGTCTAAAAATTCTAGTGTAACACTGGCAACGCTGTGGAATTCACATCCACCATGACTCCCGGAACAGCGGTCCTTAACAAGTTTTGTATTGAAAAATCACAAAATTTATTTAAAATTTGACTTTTTTATTCCTGATTTTTTTGTAAAAAGACTATGAATTGTGTTCTACACAGTGAACTGTACTGTTGGTTAAAATATTTGTACTTATTTAAGGTTCACTCTGTATTCAACATTGACCGCAACATTGAATATTGACGGCTTCATTTTATTAGCTAAGTTTGAGAAATACAACAGGTTGTAAATGCAACTTAATGTTTTTTTCTTTGCACCAATCCATATAACGTTGGTAGACACATTTATAAATTTCTAGAAATTTCTTTAGCAGAAGATTCAGAGAAACCTCTTTCGCACACTCCAGTATCTCCTCAGGTATACCTAAATCTTAATATAATAATTAACTGCGGGATTTTGGATGGAGAAAAATAGCATGTTTTATTCGGATATTTGGTCTCGCCATAAAAGTGACACTTTTAATACTATTATAACAATATATAGAATTTTGACATTAATACTCATATCAGGCATAAAATTGCGACAAAATATTATTTAAATTACCGTCTCATCATTTGACATCTATATTAACATACTGAATAAAGGAATCATTTAAAAAAATAACAGTTTGATTTAAATAGGCAGTTATGAGTTGTTGGAATAATGCTACAAAAGGGGACTGAAATTGATTATTTAATAAGATTTCTGCAAGATATTGATATGGTTTTTCTAAAGGATATACATATTTCACACAGCATTAAAAATTCCTTTTATTTAAAAGCATCTGCTTAGACAGTTCTTTCGTATGTTAAAAAAATAAAAGTAATAAAATAATTAAATACAGACTGGTCAAACAAGTTTATTTTTCTGAAACGCAAACAAAGGTTTATTTATTTATTGTTTAACGAAATATATTTAAAAAACAAACAACTTCGGTATAAAATACAACAATATGTTGTGGAATCAAGTTTTGCAATAAATTCTGACGCAATAATTTTAGTCATATTTATTATTGAGATCGCCAGTTTCCTCTTCATTTGCGATTTATTTTACTTTTTTGCTCTGCATCCGCTGCTATTACGAAAGAAAAGAACTCGGCATTCTCACAGATCCATAAAGGAAATTAAGGTAGGTAGCAGAAAAAGTATCAATGTTTTCTAAACCACACTTGAATGATTTTCTAAATAATTACACTGGACACCGGATTTACTTTTTCTTCCATTTAACGGTACAGTGCATACGTAAAGATGTACCTGCCAATGTTTCAGTTTGCAACCTACAAATTACTCTAGAGTTAATCAAATGTAATATCATTTAATTAAATATTATCGGTTTATACCGTAAGTAGCGAAGACCGCTGCCCCGTCAACTTTCTCCGCATTTCAACCTATCTATGGTCATTGACCATGGTGGTAAAGAAAGTTATCATTTTTACTATTGATGGTTTTATGGAAACAGTATTACACACTCGTATCGTTTGTAAGTATGCGTACGGTAACGCTGCAAGATTTAATGAATGGAAATTTATGTCGTAAAGTTTTCTCAAGTGGAAACGTTACCAACAGTTTGCTTGTGGCGTAAATTTAGGGGTTTTCAAATTACCGGAATTAATGAGTTGCCTTAATAAAATCATTGTGAATTGGTAGCAGACGATTTACGAAACGATACAGACTGTTATAAATTACATGACTCTTTACGTAATAAAGATAAATCACCGTATCATAATGGATGATGTGATTCTCACTTTTCCAACTATTAAGTTGCTAACTGTATATAAATGATTATGACTTCATCAAACTCGTATGGCATTTATTCCCATACCTATATAAATTTAACTATTTACAATAAATTAGAATTACCTATAGTTATTGTCCAAATTTTGTAATTATAGCTTCAATAATAATTATAGTTATTTCATTAATTTTCTTTAAGGTCTTACTGCGAATACGATACTAGTTAACTAATAACTGTATACAGTGTGTCCGTGGATGGACCTAAATATACTTGGCAAACTCTTTTATTTCACATTTTTTTCGTAAACAGTAATTCTTTCTTTGCTTGTTTTGAAATGTACATAGCATTTGTGAAATGACGTAAAAAGATATAGTGTTACAAACATAAGAAATTGTAAAATTGTATCAAGAGTAAAATGCCACCTTCTTAAGAAAAAATTAAAAATGTTATACTTGTTGTTTCTAATGCCAATCTCACGTATAAACTTTGAAGATTGTGATCTGAAAAATTCTATTTTTAGTTTTATTAAGATTGAATATGATTCGGTTTTAGTTTCTTGATATCTTTTACTCCATGTTATCAAACTTTCTCATAAATTCTCGAACACAATTTATTAAAACGTATACTTATATTTTTTATTGAAATGTTCCATTGCATATGGATATTTCATCCATACCGTAGCATTTAACTAAAAATTCGTTGCTGTAAGGTCAACATTACGGAAAAATTGTATCTACAAGATTTGTTGATGTCAAACTGTCATGCATAAAACAATGTATCAAAAGGAATAAAAACTTTTGGAAGTTTGCCTAAGTAGAAAATTGCGTTTGAGAGTTAATAAAAAAAGTTTAATAATATAGGTTATGTGAAATATATCAAGAAAAACATTTTTAATTTATTCTTAAAAAAGTGGCACTTTACTTTTGATACAATTTTACATTTTCTTATGTTTCTAACATGGTGATTATTACTTCAAACACATACGGCATTTATTCTCAAACCTATATAAATTTATCAACTATTTGCAACCATTACAGAATATTATTGCGTATTTTTTATGACGTTGCGAATTATTACTTCAATAATAATTATAGTTATTTAATTAATTTTGTTTAAGGTCTTGCATACGAATACGATACTAGTTGTAAAGCAACATTTAACAGCGAACTGATAATTATATTTTTTTATTTAATAATTTCAGTGTTAATTTGGCGTTTTGAATGGCAGCGTAGCACATATAGCAGGTTATGGAGTAGTTGCTATGGTACCTAAATTACAGGTAAGAGCAAAACATCTTGCGCGCCTTACAATTACAATTGTGCTATCGTATCGAAGATAAAATTAAATACTGATAATTTTCCCACAATAGTATTTTATTAAACGTTTGGTATACCTAGTAAACACAGGCACTTGCCCAAAAAAGTTTAATTTTCAAAATACAGTTATTATTTCAGAATAATATTTTAGTGTGATTTGCATTTTGAGCAGTACCATCTATTTCAAAACCCCCGGTTCAAAAAAATTTTCCACATGTACAATCTATTGCAATAATAATGGCACTTTAAACGAATTTGCGATTTATATCAAACAGCTCGTAATTCGTAACGAAATCTACTTTCAACTTATTATAACATTAGTTTTTAGTTGCTCCACTCACCAATAAAGATCTAATGAAATTTCTACTCAGAACTTTCAGTAATTTGAAACTAATTTGAGGGAGTGCCATTATTATTGCAATACCTGCTTAGTGTTTGTCTATATCCCGTCCATTAGAATTAAAAAAACTTAAGAATACATTGTAAAATCATGTTAGGATTTTTAAATTGAACTGTACGTTAGATTCGGTTGTAACTTTGCTACTCTAGGTGATATCGAAAAACTGAAACGTGCATTCCTTGTCTAATTTTTCGCAAGGATTTAAATTTTTTCATAAAAAAACTAATCAAGTATCGCACTACAGACATATTGATATTAATTTTTGTTATGAAACACTATTCAAATTATGGAATTATTTAATCACTAATATGTCGCAAACAATAAAATATCACTCATTACATATATATATATATATATATATATATATATATATATATATATATATATACCAATGTAGCCAGGAAAAAATGGAAAATGCAAATATAAAATACCATGCAGTGTTTAATAGGATATATCTGCAATGCGAAGCTTGATTGTCTTCTTGTTAAAAAAATCCTTTTGAAGAATGTCAAGAAATAGACATTCAGTTTTCTTCTCCTGTACACAAAGTACTGTTAAGGTAGATCTCAACGAGTACTTGCTGCTGAAATAAAATTTTTGAAAATTAGGTTAACTAAATTTACACATTTACGCTTTCTCCTAGGGTAGCAAGTGATCACCCTGTACACATAGCTAACACCAAAAATTCATTTTGATAGTGCGTCCATACTACACAAAGTATTGATAAAGTAGATCTCATCGAGTATTTGCTGCTGAAAGATTTTGAGATATTGACGAATTACTAGGTATCCTTTAACTTACCCCTTAAGTTAAACTAATTTACGTTCTGTGAAAACAGGTACGTTTTTATTTCGTAAAGTAATTAGAGAAACACTGTAAGTAGTACAAAATCTATTTACAATAAAATCATAAATTTTGTTAAGTAGGACTTTCCAGCTTAGAAAATCGGTACCGTTCTAAATAGAACACACTATAATATATTCAGCAATATGCAAATATCACTATTACATTTTGCATGTTCCATTTTCTTTACACAAAATGACTTACCGGATTTTCTCTTTTCCGGAAGAATGAAAGACTTACTCCTTTTGACTCTCAAAGACCTCCTTCTGATTGATCTCAGAAAACTTTCCGGCATTTTTTGAAATTTCTGGGGATCCAATGTAGTTTTCTTATCCGACATGGTCAACCAATTTTTCACGGTGGTCATAGAGATACCGCGATTTTTTTTCGGCGTGGGCGCCGGTTCGTTTTTCAAATCTACCATTTCGCGCACTTAATAAACTCACAATTTTACAACACCTCTGGTTTACAACGCGGATTTTAATTGGAACAGCGAGTCCATTGTCTCTGGCACTATAAATCGCACACGATAAGATCTGCCGCTCCGTTGACTAGTCGCATGCATTTTGCGGATTTCCTGAATTGAGGATTTCAGTGTAAAAAGGAACTACCGGTTAACCGCGCCACCTATAAATTGTTTCTAATGTCTGGTAAGCACGGCCAGGACCTGAATTACGTACAACCGGCAAGTGGCAGTTTCGTCCCCCCTATTTTCTGAAACCGCGTGCTGGAAAATGCGCGCGCAAACCTCATAGACGTGCGTTACTACGCATAAACAAAATTAATCACTTTAAGATTGTTGATATATTTAAAATCACTATTAAATATTAATTAGTATGTGAGACTACAGAATGGAAAAAATGTACATTATTGAAGTATTAAGAAACCAAAAATAGGTAGATGTCTATCTGCATATTTATATATCTCAGTGCTTCCGGTCCACTTACAAGCAAAGAAATAGTTTTCTTATGTTGTGTATAGGTATGTATTTATGAAGTATTCGAAATTTTGAACATCTTTTGTAGACACTTCTGAAAAAATATCTAATTCAATATATTTGTTTGACCATTCACATTAAATTAGTAGATATCACTTAAAAATTTAGTTTTAGTTAGTGTCAGATGATTTAGTTTTTTTAATTTCAGTAATTTATAGGAGTTTCAATAAAAAAATAATAATCCTCAATTAAGAACTACTACTATTGCTACTAGTCTGAAATATTTTATAATCAATTGCATGCAACTTCTCTTATATTTCTATTTATGAAAATTAAAATTATAGACTATAGTACAGGGTGTCTCAAACTCGATAATATAAGCCTACTGTGAGGATATAAAAAATTCAAATAAAATTTGGGATACGTGATGCAAAATGGGATGAGCTCCATTTTCAATAGAAAGTATTATCTTGGGGATTTGACACAACCGACTAATGACGCCATCAATTATATTTTTTCCAAAAATATACCCAAATTTTTTCTCTATTAAACAGTTCTTTTTTTTGTATAATTTTTTATTAGAAATTTTTCTGTATTACTTTCCGTTTAAGAGTTATAAGCAATGTCGTCCTAAAGAGTATCAAAAGAAATGTCACTTAAAAATCACATTAGCGGTGGAAGGATCAAGTAGTCGTTGGAAAATAATTGAATGTTCATCGTTTAAAGTGCATAAATGTGTGTGTGCAAAATACTTGTCATTACTCAATACGAACGTCAAAAATATAAGTTTTGTGCTTACAAAATATTTTCTCATTGAGGAAAAGTTGATATGTTGCTAATTTTCGGCGAGTCACAAAGAAAGAAGAGCTGTAGAGTTATATTGAGAAAGGTATCTGAGCGCATCATTCCTGATCATAGAAGAAGAAGAAGATCGGAAGAATCAAATAAGTAATTGACTGAAGGGTAACAAACAATGTTAATAGAACTAGACTGTTACAGGATTTCGAATAAAATCCTCGAAATTCTATACGAAAAGCTATCCGGGAATTGAATAAACGACGATACATCAACCGTTCAACGAATTTTAAAGACCAATGGGTATTATGACTACAAAATTCACAATTTGGATTATTTGCCTCATCTTCACATTGAAAGCAGGCTTAATTCTATAGCTCAAATTGTAGTAAATGTAGACCTTCTTCGGCACGTTCTTTGGATGGATGAAAGTAGGTTTGTCAGTAATGGTTTGCCAAGAAGATTTAATGTGTTTTTAGAAACTTTAACAAACAAATTTTGTTTGCAACTTGTACCTAAAAAGTTCTGTAGGACTCATCTGCTATTCGTATAAAACGTTAAAACTGTATTTTAGGTACTTGTGACAAAAATATATCATTAAAATACTTAAGAATCATACAAATCTTACCTAACTTCATCTTTAAAATAATGAGACTTCTAATTGATTTCAATAATTATTATACAGTTTCGTTAAGTCCTTATTACGTGAAGTTATATATTTATTAAATTTTGATATACAATTTAAATGAAAATATTAGTAATTCCTAAAACTATAAGAAATCATGGCTTCAGTAAATTTGATTTTATTCTGAAAATGCATAAAAAATCATAAAAATTATAAAAATGTATCTAATTTCAACAATGTTCAGTGATTAAGAAAACGAGATAAAGGTAATATTCAGCCAAGAAAAATCGATCCCTTTAAGTAATAATAAATACCTCTATGTAGGTTTGTTTTGTTTGGTGATGTTAAATGGTATGTATAAATACTAAATAAAATTAAGAAATAACAAAGATTTTCCTATGCCATTTATGAAATTTTAAGAAGAACGTAATATTTCGTACTTTCTTGAATAGATGAAAAAAATCACATGATGTATTCATGCACATTATTTGTTATTGATTTTGAAGAGAAAACTATTGATAAAACAAATTCGTAAATATTAATTACACTAACACTCAATATATATTCGTAAGTGAAATCCTGCATACCAATTCATTCCCCCGCTCATGAAATTCGTTTAGAAGCAACTAGAAGGGGAATGCAATACAATCGCAGCACGACCGCTTGTCTACTTGATGTCTATCCAACATCTGAAGAGACTAATTCCAAGTAATGCCTTTTCGGATATCGATTCAGTTGAGACGTATCCTTTTGCAGAGTGCACTGACTCATCATAGATTATCACCAGATTGCGTCCTTTTCAAACGCGGGGGAACTGGCTCAACTCACTAAGTACGCAATAATTACTTTCGTTGCAACAAAAAATTCATCTGTCAAGACGAGATGAAAAATTGATCAAAGATAATGGTTTTAATTTGTCGAGATAAAAGGAATGGTGGGGAAAGAGTAATTTTCTTTCCATTTGCAAAGCTGAATGAGAAATGAATGTAATTCATTGTTACGTGAAAAACATAATGTAAGACTAACTTTCAACACTGATATTTAAATAATATTCAATATTCTGGAGTAATTAAAGAAATTGCAATTATTAGAGCTATTTCCGTTACAAAGTTCTGATACCACAAAATTTCATTGATGAATACGTCTATGAACGTACAACGTAGATTCTTACTGGCGTAATTTTAATATTGAAACTTAATCATTTCGTTTAATTTTGAAGGAAAAATGCGCTAGAGGACATGGCCATTAAAAGACCCTGAATTCTACATTACTGTGTACTTTACATAGTGAAAAACACTTCATCAATTTTAGTGATATTAATTTTTTAAAATAATTCTGCAAGGTGTGATAGTGTTTAAAATACCTACCGTATACAATTTTTTAAGTTGGCGTGTAAAATTCAGGAAATGTTATGGTGAGACATAACAGGTGATAATATGCTTATTTTCTTATTCTACTTGACTTTACACCCTATAAATTGTTATAAATCCCGGAATAAAGTGATTTTTAGGCTTTCACGGTCGGTTGTATTATTTAATAAATAATGATTTTCCAGGATGTTATGCCGTGACCTCGGTAACTGGTCGCTGCCATTAACTAAGCATTAAAGTGCACATCCCTAGCATTAGTTGGGATTCTTTGACTAGCCCTGGTTGTTCTCAGGCTAGGCTCGGTGGGGCACTTTAAAGAAACTCTTGTCTTGTTTTACAAGACCATACACAATTTTTCCAAGTTTTGCAAAATTTCTTGCCTCAACCAACACCAGTTGTTATTTCCGTGTTGGCGTTCGGTTCTTCGCATGTTTTGAATATTCGAATTAGTCAAAAAGTTTCTATGGTCTTGCTTGTTATTTATTGGAAATAATATTATAATACCATGTTTTTCTTGTTTAAAATGAATTTAATCTGCGTAATTCAAGGGCACAAATCAGTCTTACATATTAGGTAAACAGAGTAAATAGAAAGGATTATTAAAATAAACTTATAATGCATTTTCTACATTTGAGTCTAAAATTTGTTGCCATTTCGAAATATATAATAGGTTATTAAAATTATCAAAATTATAGAAGTAAAAACTTACAAACAAAAATAATTGAAAACATAGTTCGAGCACCACTATATAAACATACTTATTAATATGTTGTTTCAAGGGTACGTTTATGTATTGAAGTATTAATTAGACATATGAGCTTATTATCATACATCGTCCAAATCTATTCAAGTGTTAGTAGTTTTTTCTGCGGGGTGAAATAATGTTTATAGTGCCGTATACAAATTTCCAGTTAAAGTGAAAAAATTCAGAAGATTTTATGATAAAAAATAACAGTTGAAATGATGATTCTACGTCTTATTGTTAGCTTAGAAACTGTTATACACCCTGGTGAAAACTTGTATTTTATGTTATTGACCATATGTATAAACATGCAGCATAAAAAGGCATTCTAGATGGGCTAAGCACTATTGAAACAAAAACGTTGCAATTTGTGGTCAGTGGCATATTTAATTCATTTCTGCGAAAATCTGTTAACAGTAGGCAGAAAACAATTACCTTACTCCTAATATTAATTTGAAACTTGACTGTCTGAAATTCAAGCGTAATCACAAAACTGCAAATGAGGGTTTATAAAATGCTTATATTTAAAACTTCATTCAATTTGATTTTGTTTTAAGTAGAAATATATAGAAATAGGAAATTGTGCGGAGCAAAACGATAAGGTGAGTTAAGATGATAAATATAAAAATTCCCAGAAACACATTATAAATATATAAATTTCCAATAGATAGTAATTGAACGGAAACATCATGTTTACGTTATAAACCAAAGGGAATTTTAACAGTCATTCATGTGGTGTCCGAATATACTTAGATAATATATATCTGTAGCAAATATTTTATACGAAACTAAAATTCGGAGTTCTATTATTAACAAAGACAAAGGCTATGATGTACTTTATTTAATTTTATTTCATTCATTATAAAAACAAAATTTTCTTAAGGTCGTCATATTTTTGACAAATGATCAAATTTTTTTAGGTAGGTACTGAAAAAAATGTAATATGTAGAACAAAAGTAAGCACATAAATAAAATCATTGATGTTTCATTAATTTATTGTATACCATTAAAAAACTTTAATTTTTTCTTTTAAAAATTCATCACATTTATTGGTACATTTCTATAAACAAAAGCAAACAGTTTTATATATAGTATAAATAAGTTTATACTATTAGAATATTGTCACTTACAATTAAATTTAAAATATTGGTATTTTTTTATAAATTTAGGTACCTAAAACATTGATAGTTAGGCCACCATGCTATTTGTTATTATAATAACATAACATAACAATATTATTATATTTGCTAATCCTCAGATCAGTTATTAAATGTTTAAAATCATTTGCCTTTTTAGAAAACATTATCCCCCCGAGATAGCCTTCAAAAATTAATATTTTAAATAATTAATAGCATAATTATTTAGAAATTAGTAGGCAAAGGCAACTCTTCCCTGCAAAGGCAAAAGAGTCTATTTGCAAAATTATGATTTTGAGAAAATCAGCATTTTATAAATTATGCCTGCCAATTAAACGCTATATATAGCTAAGATTATTAAATTAGTACATTTTGTTAGACTATTACAAGAAAATATCTATTAAGTTGATAAGGTTTTAAGCTCATTTTATGACTCATAATTGTTTCTTCTTGTGATTATACTCTTTTGCCTTTGCAGTGAAGAACTGTATGTTTGAATCTCGTTACTTTCAAATACGACAGACAATGACAAATAAAATTCAAACTAACATAGACTTTCTTAAGAGTGAACTTCAATGAGGATTGTATTTATTTTTGGTTACACATGGTCTATACAGTGCCCTGGGACAAAAATATATTAATTTACTTTTTTCTACAAACATGTTAAATTATTAACACTCCCCTGCAGTATTAAAAATATTGCTTTATGGCACCAGTGCCTTAAAGTAAATGTCAAATTGTGACAGTAAATTTTCAATACATTTAATTTGTATTTTGTTTATTAACATGAATACTTATATTACAATTAATACAATTTGAAAAATTAAATCCTTCCACAATTCTACCACTATCAACTGAAAGGACCGCATTCCTACTTGACATTTGACAGAATCCGCTGATATTGTTTTCGGGCAATCGAATTTTTACTTTCCAACGAATGTATCCCTCGGCTACTGTTGAAAATTTCCATCCCCCATGCCGCTTAATTGTCGTTAAATTTGCTTCACTATCCGCTAGTAAGCTTGCCGACGAACGCCGAAAACAATGTTCGGTATAGAGGTTAGAATTTGGATGTTGCAGAAATTTAGAGCAGGAAATTTTCCAAACGTATTTATTCCCACAGGATTTTTCGTACACTTGCCTTTCACATACTTTAGGAAAAGTCTCCGATGTCCCACATTTGCTGGATGAAAAGCCATGTATCTCCGGTAAAAATCCAAATAAAATTCTTCAACGATAGTGAAAATTCGTGGAACCTTGGTTTTGGTATCTGATATCTTAACTAATACTGAATTAGAAGTGCCCACAATTTCCAAGTTGTGGAGAGTCAACTGGCAAAGCTCCTCTCTACGGCAGGCACCATATATTCCCAAAATAGTAGCTACTTTCATCATAAGATACCCGTCATCCGGTGCGCACTTCAAAACTGTTCAATTTGGTTTCTGGTTAAGATCTTTGATTTTTTGGGTTGATAACCTCCTCTATGAAGCTTCAGAAATGCAATGAGCTGAAAATACTTGTTGATATCTAAGTCGCTCTTTATTCGTAACATATTTCTTTATACTTTTTAAGGGCAAAAAGACACAACGTTTAAAAGTGACAAATCCAAAGCTTTCAAACTCACAAAGTATAAACTAGATAGAGTTGAATCTCTCGGATCCAGATTGTATAAAAATTTCAGCGCCCCTGGTGGATGCACTGTGAACAATTTTTTATATTTTAGCTCTTCATTTGAGGATATTTTATTTAATAGAATATAATACACATTATCACTAGTATATGTTTTGTACATACTATATGTAGGTACCTACCTAATAATAATTATAAAATTTTAATAAATTATTTATTTTTAAACAAGAACTTACATAATATGGTACACAATATCGGTACTTATAGTACAGTATCACCTTATTTTTAATACAATTATATAAAATATTCTTCATGTTCCTGGTTCCTCTAATGTTCTTCAGATTCATTTCTTCAGTAATATACCTCACAGAATGATATGTTATAAGTTAATATATTAACTAAATGGACTTTCCTTGTCTGTGATGGACTTGTCAAAACCAAAAACAGTCACAGTAAACTCATAATTAAAACATTGCTAAGTTACAAGTAAGTTGAACCTCAGTAAGTAACCCATAAATATATACTACATTAAAGTACTACAACAGCGCTTGCAGTGGATGGACTTGTCCCTAAACAATTTTTATGCACTATAGTAATCAAGATACCGCTCTATCTAGTTTATACTTTGTGTTCACACTTTTCGTAAATGATGAATACAACAATGGTTGCCACCATGATTACTATATATCATTGGCAAGTGCCCACTTCGAAAATTTGATATAGTGCCTACGATGCTATTTAAAACTTAACTTACTTCTACCCAGGTATATTATTTTTAATGCTGTTTGTAGAAAAAATATTGTATGATATTTATGTTAAGTGTTTTTAAGGCACTGATGTAAATTGCAGAATTCGCTGCGCTCATTCTCACTTTTACATGCGTGCCTTAAAAATGCACTTTTAACACTCACATCATAAATAACTAGTATCTACTAGTAATTATTTATAGTTTTTTTTAATGATTAACAACGATCGATTACAGAAACGGTGGAAGCGCCGACACTGTGTGTTTCCAAGTAACCGTTTACATTTCCGAGTTTCCGTCAATTATAAGCAGCTCGGATTCGGGCACTTGTTAATGCAAGCCCCTCTTTAGAAATAGAGATGGAGAACTTTTGGTTTTTTGAAACTAACGAAATCGAAACTGAAAGATTTACACCGAAACTGGATATTTCGCCAAACCTGTATATACAGCTTAGTTTTGTATTTCTTTATACTCGTATGATAACGAATTAATTTTGCAGTTATTTATTGCAGAAATAATTTTAATGTGTATACTGAACATGTCTTAACAAAACATTATGTAAGTATATCTATCTTTCTAATGTCGCCTAAATACTAAATAATGAATCCACTTTTACATCAAAGTGATTGACACTATAATTATTTAAAACAGTGTTGTTATAAATGTATGCTTCGCGGATGCATGCAAGTGCAAATATATTCTGTAAGCGAATAAGTAGATATAATGTGCAACGCACACAAATGTTAACTGCTAACCTACATAGCAAATGACGTGTACCAAGCATTTGATATTATGATTGATCAATGAGATACCTTTTTGTAACTGCTTCCTTATTTGTTTTAATATAAAAGACATTGGCTACCATGGCACAAATTGAAGATCAAGTTTTAGATATCGCTCAAGAAGATCCAACAACCAGTACTAGAAATATTTTGATACAAATTGATGCACCTCAGATGACTTCGTGGAGAATTTTAAATGAAAATCAACTTCTAGCGGGTCAAATGGAGAGAATGGGGAAATGGACGGAGGGCACTTTGAACATCTTCTGTAACTTTATTTTTTGTTTGTTAAAAGCTTCCTTTGTCGGTTTATTCTTAATAAAATAAAATGTTTGAAAAACGAATAGTGGTCCATATCTCCGCAATCGTTACTTTGCGGATCCATGTTTATTAAGACTTTTCTGCTTATTTTGGTTCATACTATTACCTCCTGAAATATTTTACACTCGTTTCTTAACACCCTGTATAACAAATTTCCCAACAGGCGCTTAGGTTGGACTAATAATATGAGCTGCTAAGTTACCAGAGCTAAACCCATGTGACTTTTAATTATCATGTTTATGATTCAAATTACCAGTGGAAGAGTTACGTGAATCTATAGAAAACACCGCATAAATAATTCAACGAAAATTATCTCATTTAAGAGCATGCACGTGGATAAGATGAACAATTTGTGTAAACGAAACTGTAAATATATGACGATGTTTAATAAAATTATTATTGGAAACAAGTGTTTTCATTTAGTGAATCTCGCTGAGGGATTCGCATAAATAATTAAAGGAAAAAGATCTTTTCTAAGAGCAAGCACGTGGCAAGAGCAAGAGTCGTGGGTAAGAAGAGTGACCATTTGGGTAAACAAAACGACAATAATTGTCGACAACTTTGAACATCTTTTGTAGCCAGAATTGAATCATCATAGATGACGGAAATGTCACGGCAAGAATTAAGAAGACTTACGTAATACGAACAAATGAATAATTCATTATATTTTCATCAAAATATTTAAGAAATTGCAACTGAGAATAATAAAACTATATACTACACTAAATGTTTGAGCATTATATATTGCAAAAAATGATTGTTTTTAACGCCAAAAATTATGTTAACAATAAAACAATTGCGTTACGTCAGCCGTGTGACATAAGACGTCTGAATACTTGCCGTAACTTTATAGCTGGTTTTGTTTATAGGTTCTTTAGGATTTGTTAGATGTGAGGCGGTTGTCAAATTTGATGTAGCGATATTGGAAGAAGAAATTGTAAAGATCTAACGATATTTAATAAAATTATTATTGGAAATAAGTATATTCTTTTTAGTGAATCCCTCTGAGGTACAGCATAAAAGTTCATTCCATTTTAGCGCCCAACCAGTGAAAAAGGGAGTTGAAAAGTAGCAGAGTGTAAGTAAGAAATTGAAAAAGATAGAAAGGTGAGCAAGTGAAATGTCGCCAAGCGACGAGTCGTTAGCAGCCGGGAGAGATAAGTTGCAAAGAAAAGGTTTATAAAGCAGGCAGCAAAAACATCATAGACAAACGAGGAGTTGATAACAGCCAGGAAAAAGAGGAGACGTAAAAATACGAAGGATCGAAGAAAATAAGACATCAACGTCCAGCGAGAAGGTTGTAGCAGATAGAAGGAAGATCTGAAGAGGAAGGAAAGATGAAATAAGAAAAAGTTAACCAGAAGAACTGATAATAATTTAAGGCAGGGGGTAATTAATTGTAAAAGGTTTATGTCAACAAAAGTGTCAGAAAAGGAGTCATAAGGAAATAGTCCAATTACAAAGTTAGAATTAGACGTACAATAGTTTGCAAACGGAATGTTCAATGCATTTAGCCTGTAAGGCTATAGTAGAAAGTTTTGACTGACAGTTTGTCAAAATCTAAATTAAATGAAAATGACAACTGAAATTCAGTCAAACAGTATAAAAAAATAACTAATACGGTATGTGTTCATAAATCTTTTAAATTGGTGAGAGTTAGGGGAGAGCAATATAAGTGATAGTACAGGTTTACAGAGTTCATTGTTTTCGCAAACAGAGAGATGTCAAGCTATATAGTTCTCTTGAAAATATAATAGAATTTCCAAGGGATAAGGTAAGTCCTCCAAATTTAGAACGTGTTGATCAGGTGATTGTCCAATTCCGATAGTTTTTCTACCTGATTCTCAAGCAGACTGATACTATGGGTTTGTTCCAACAACAGCAAGAATCGATTCTGAACCGTCCAGAACTAGTCAGTCAGTTCAATTGTTAATGTACTCTCTGTGAATGCGACGTAAGAGGGAGCTGGTCAAACATTTTTGACAGTTCTGAACTAGCTCTCGACGGCTGTTGGAACAGACCTTATAATTATTCTTATATCATAGCAGGTAATAATAAAAAGACACTGCTAAACAAAGAATGGTACCATAATTAAATTGTTTTATTTTATTGCACTGATAATTCTTTGTGTCTATTTAAATACTTTGTAGTAGTAAATCTATTTAAGTAAGGGGGTTATGAAGTTAATCAGTTTTGTTCGTTAAGGGTTTGTTAGTTGTGAAAATCTGACAGTATTTAAGAAAATTATTATTGGAAACAAATGTATTATTATTAGTGATTCACCCTGAGGTAGAGCATAAGAGTCAATTTCAAGCCAGATCCAGACTGAATAATAATAAGCTCGATAATAAGGTTTGTTTTTATTAATACACTCATACTTCGGTTGTTTTTGAAAAATGCGCTTAGTCTATTTACCCTTATCCCGTATTAAAAGAAAAACCACCATTTAAGATTCATTCATAAGATTCAATCCGAGCAACCTGCTATTCAGGTTCATAGAACAGTGCAGATCAGTCATGTCATCACTGAATCGGAACTGGTATAGAAATATGTGGAATTAGAAATGGCTTCAGGGTATGGAAAATTTATTGGGTACTACCTCACCAAATCAGAAGTAACCAGCAATCAATACAATAAGTAATTTGGCACTTCTTGAAAGCGAATTTTGAATCTGTAACCACTATATCACAGCAGTAGTAAATAAATATTTTCCTTTTGCATGTTAATTTTTATTTTTACCTCAATTACATACGAAAATTAAAAAATTTAACATGTAAGCATAAATACTTGTACAATAAGATTTCATCCTACTTAAAAGCGTTTTATTTTCAGTTCAGAATGAGGAGTCAATTTAAAACCATCTACATTTACTGTCATTAAAGTCGTGCCTTTATGAGAACTATAACTTAGGCACAAAAGGGACTAAAAAGGTAATTAATTTATTTAAAGTAGTCTTCAGATCACCTGCTATTAATAAAACTTATCAGATTCTCAGCGGAACGCAAATGCAGATGTTAAAAATTAGATGCGCATCAGAATTATAATAATAACCCTTTCGTATTCAGTTCCAATTAACACCAGACAGCTATAAAAGATACGTTTTATGAAAATGATCCGAGTCGTTGGGTTTTTTAGTAACCTGTAAAGATGAAACTTGTAGGTTAACGTTTATCTGATGTCTGGATTTTTTTATGAACCGACAATTTCACCTTTCAGTATGTTATAAATAAAAGGAAACTAACTCTGAGACTCCACGTAACTAGCTAACATTGTTTCATGTACTCATTACAGGTCTGTGAGGATTATCCACTAAAACTCACACTTTGCGTACACTTCAATGAAATCCCGATTTATTTTAAGAAAATCGAACGAATGGAACATTAATAGGTAATAGAAAACTTTGAATGCATATCCGTTAATTCATATTTTTTTCTACGTTCATGCAAAAAAACAAAAATTTATTGAACTATATTTAGTGGAAAAAGTGGTTCTTTATTGCACTAGTGCAATAAAATGTTTATTGCATTCATCTCTCATTCTACTACAGCGTTTTGTCATCATGACAAACATAAACGTTGAAATCGACGTCATATTTTCCTAGACTTAGTGTCATCTAAAAAAACATTTTTTGGTTTTTGCATGAACGTAGAAAAAATATTGTATGCAACTCGTACAAAAAGTGCTAATGGCACTCGACTATTTTGTATCCACTTTAAAATATTTGTACTTGGTCATAGTTAACCCTGGTAATATGTCAATAACAATGGTTCTATGTAGATAAGGTTATTACTATTATTATATATTACTAAGTTAATGTGTCGTAATTTAATTAAAACTTATATTTAATTATCTTTGCATGTGATAACATTTTTAAAAATTTATTTTAATAATTTCTGCCTGAACTAAACAGAATATGCAAATAGTAACATGAAGTGCATGAGCCGTATGAGGCATTTGCAATATTCGTTTTTTTTTCATTTAATTGAATTGTTGAGAAAAAATATTTGAAGCAATGTCTTTAATTCAAATTCTTAACAAAAACCCCATATTATTATTAACAAAGATTCAGTAAAGATCAGAATTAATTACTGAGACATCCAGTTCCCTTCATCGAACAGATAAATACTTAACTGAGTTTATTATGTATGATTGTTATTTAAGTAAATTTTGTATGCATCGTTAATTTCATCAAGCAAATTCGAAGAATTTTTGTCAGTAATATTTAATTAACTATAAATACGTTTTTAAATAATTAGAAACTTTGACTACGACATAGGTAGATATTTGACATGGTCTTATTCATTTAATATTATTAGAAGCAGATAATAAATAAAATGAAATAGATAAAAGAACAACAGTGCCGTTTATTTTACTTACTATTCTGTTTTTGTGAATAAAATTCTTGTTACAAACGTAAGTCATAATCTTACACTTACTTTGCAGTTGCTCGTTAGTCTAAATTCAACCCACTTACAAAACAACCTCTAGTCGTTTGCTCGGATTTGAACACCACTACTGAGTGACTTGTCATACCAAATGATTGCAAGGCCTAAGAGAGGGAATATTTTTTTCCTGCCTAGAATGCAATTCTTACTACAGAGAAAGATCTAATTTGCCACGGAAATCTTCACAACTTCAGAATCGCTCAATAAAACTGATAAATTAAATGTGCATGTTATAATAGTTGAGTAGAATGCAGAACTTGCAAATGATATAAAACTCAAATGTGATCGTTACTGATTGTAAATATTGAAACATTTTAATGAAAATTAAAAAAAAAATCTGTTGGAAAACTTTCAAACACAATGTACCTACACAATAAGCCCGCTATTACACTTGCGTCCATGAGGTTCAACGGTATTATTTTGGAATTCGACAGTTACAAATTTTGACAACTATATGTTACAACAAACATCACATTTATTTAAAGGCTTGATTTGGTTCCGATTGGTGCCGTTCTAGAACGATTCAAAATATCTGATCATTTCATTAAAAAGAGGTAATAAGCAATGACAAGCTGAAAACGCAACTGACTGTCTAAAAAAATGTTAAAATAGTAATTTACGTAACAAGTCTAAAAAATAATATATTTTTTTGGAGTAGAAAAGAAGACTGCGAGTTTAAAAAAAGGTGCGTATTGCGTACACTATTTTTCCGGCAATCGTATTGAATAATAAATCAATAAGGTTCGTTTGTTTATAATATTTATTTGTACAACAAAATTAGGGAACATTATAATTCTTGTTTATATTAATATTTATATTGAAATTCGAACAATTACTAACATTAAAAGGATTCAATTTGTTTGAAATGTTTATATGCCTATTGTTGAAATTGGAACATGAAGGTAAGGTATCCGATTCATGTTCCGATCCGATTCCGATTGTTTTTCTATGATAACTTTTCAATGGTCAATTTTAATTTTGTTTATAAGTAAATGGTCTATATATCCTTCAGTGACATTGGTAGATTTCCAGCCACCGTGTCTCTTTAAATTTGTGATATTTCCACCATTATCAGCAAGTAACGGTGAAGCCTAGCGCCTATACAATACCAAATTTTCTTGCCCAATTACAAAAAATGTTCTCTGAATGTGTGTTTCAGAATTCGATATTTTGATAAGCAATATATCTTCCTTGTCGTTTATATGATCAATTGAATTTTTTTAAAGTAGTTCTTCCCGTCTACACGCACCGGCCAACCCAAAGTCATTGTCTGCTTCCCTAATGAATTTGTTGATTTGCTCGCTGCTGATGACTTCTTATTTCTTTGGTTTATAACCAACGTTCCTTTTTGGTTGTTAATTACTCTACTAAAACGACACTTTTCAGTGTATAGTACATGCTTTACGGTAAAGGATTTAATAATTTCTGATTTTTTTCGTGTCAACTAAGCCCAAATTATGTCCTCTGTAATACTTTAAAATTTCTTTATATCCATCTATTTCGTGAATAAGTTATAAACGTTTTCGTGTCTTCAATTTTTCAGGTAACAACTGTTGTGTTAAACTGGCTTTCACTGCTTCCATTATTTATTTTAATTATCGTGACTAAAAACTATGTAAACTTTTAAAAAGCAAAATGTCAACTATGTTAATGCCAAATTGGTAAGTCGTTATTTCGTTGCTATGATAATGATCAACTGCATTCTACCAAAGTATACCTACCTAGATTTTTATACTAATATTTGGTTATTAAGTATCATGGCAACAATGGTAATTCTTCCTAGTCTTCTTCCGCCCTAGTCAGGAAAATATGTACTTTCAGGACTTGGCCGGAAAAGTGCTATTTTCTCAAAGGAAAAACGTCCGGGAAGTAGGTACTTTCCAGACGCTTGCCGAGAAACGCCATTTCTCGGAAATACTTCAAAGCGATGCCTTACAGGTAGTAAGGTAGTAACTTGAACCCATAAAGTCTAAAGTAACGTTCAGATAAACGTTAGTGCAATGGCACTGCAGTTGTACTGTTGTATTGTAATTGTATGGTATATTATTTACTCTGTTTACATAAAATTACTGTGGACTTAAGAAGTTGAGCAATTTATCCGCTGTAAGTTGGCGACATGCAAAAACTCAAGATTCTTGACCTTCAGAGAGGTTATGTTTATGTTTTGTCAACTACGTCCCTATCTACGGAAATTGTTGGTTTTTATCATTTGCCGAATAGTAATTAAAAGCCTACCCTAGATAAAATATAAGCCTACAATCTGCAGGAGTAGATGGTCTATTTGAATGTTTGGTTAAATCACAGTATACTAGTATACTGTGGGTTAAATGAGACTCCACTAATTTCAGCAAGTCATCAAACACTGCCACTGTCATTCGGATGAAATGAAAAAATAATCGGCATTCTCATTTCGCATTTCTTTATATAAATTATAGAAATCACCTTGCATGTGCTATTTGCGGTTAATAGCTCGCACCCACCATCTCCGAGTTCTTCTTTTATTTTTTTTTTGCATGTATAGTTTTTATACATATTGACATCGCTGCGAATAAGAGCAGCAAAAGTAACTGTTTCTAAACCAAACAGTCCTCTTCATCCATTTTTTTAGAAACAAATCAATTCTAAACTAAATATGTAAATTAGAATCTAATTTAAAAACTTAACCTGCAAAAATGTGAATCTTCTGCTTACTGTCAAAAAAGCAGTTTTCTGATTGGTCCTTGTATGATTGTTGGAAAAGGATTGATGAAAGCTAAAATGCTTTTAGCTTCTGCCATACAACTGCAGTACAAAGGCGTTACTGTTAAGTTTATCTGAACGTTACAAAAGTCACCCGTATTTCTCGCCGTTTTACTTCAGTATCTTTGAATATATGCAGGTGGGATGAGTTAACATTCCTATTATTTGCTAAACCCTAGATTATTCAGTTATTAAATGTCTAAAATTATTTGTGTTTTGTAGAAAACACTAATTCAAGAATACGGCGCCCTTTTTAATAACTTTTCTGCAGTACCAATGCAACCGCACTAATCTTATGTGAATGAAGCTTAAAAAGAATCGGTTAAAGCATTTTACAGAATTGAAGCGGCTTTAAAAAATGTACTGCTTATTCCAGAATTGCACTTATATGTTAAGGATGGTATGAAATACAATTTAATAAATTTGCGTACCTACTTCCTAAGATTCACTTTCTATTTATGCCCAAACTTCAAATTAGCCAATTCCAATTTAGTGTTTATCTAAAATACATTTTGATGATACTTTTGGGTGTAATTTTACAAATCGTTTGACTAAACACTTGATCACTTTCCGTAAAAACCAATAGAATCCAATAGATTTTGAAAGGTTACTTTTGTTATTATCATCAATGGAAATGACCACTTTAAAATTAGACTTTGAATACGTTAATTTTCGGTCACATGCCAAGTCACGCTTTTTATTCATTGCTGTGAAAAAGCTTTTGTAACTGAATTGGACACAAAGATTATTACGAGCAGCTGATAGAGACCGAGGTGGGCGTGATTCGGATTTAAAGCATATATTAACATACTGAAAACTAACCCTACGCATAATAATTAACCGCCACGTGGACTGGACGCAAGTGAGTGGCAACCCCGTGTTTTGGCGAGGGTCCACGTATCGCGTCTTGTTAGTTCACCTAGTTAGCGGCTGTATTTTTGGCTGTCTCTAATAATGTTTGACAGCTGGACAACCCCGCAGCAGTATTTGCCCTAGCCTGACTTTGCACGCCAATTAGATCTATACAGAAGATCCTGAGGGTTCATGCAAATTTCGGATTTATGACTGGTACACGGGGGCTGTACGCATACAGAGCGCCCCAATATCCCGTGTACATCGAACTAACAAGTTATTGAGATCAAAAGGAGTTGATCATACTCTATTCAAAATTGGTTTGTTTAGCCCGAGGTTTAGCAGCATCAAAGTCACATATTCTTTATAGTTTTTTTTTTAAATAAATCTAAAACGCTTTATCCGATTTTCTTAAATGAAATTTAATGTGTTAATACTTGTACATATGTCAACTTTTACAACATTTACATATATTGCCCCAGCTTTGGAAATTTTTCCTAAACCTGCCCATATACAGTATAATTCAGTCATAATGTCGCGACTTAAAAAAAATTTAAATGCATATTTACGCAGAAAAAAATATTTTAAAACCATTATTTAAACTCCCTTTTCAGACTGTCACTGACCGCTGGCGACAGTTCAACTAGGTGTCGGTTTGACACGACGTTGCCAAATTTAAATACTGTCCTATAGTATCTACCTATTGTAATATGTATTTAATGCTATAAATTAATTTTTAAAAGTATGCAATTAACATAATAAGTTTCAACATAAAAAATATTTAATATTGAAATAACAAAACTCCAACGGATAAAAATAAACCATTCTCATTTCATTACATAAATAGTGAAATAAAATGCAATATCCACTAGGTTAAATATTAAGAGAGGCTTAAACGTATTTTGTATTTTTTAAATACAGACAGATAAAGAAAAACCCTCGTGTTGTCAACAAAAAACAGTTCGAAACATACATACATATATTCAGTGATAAACAATCCGGCCATCCGAGTTTTGACCTACCGTAATACCGCAATAATCTTGTTTTTAATGCCTACTCAATGACAAGCGCTGCATAGCCGCGAAATAATAACAGAAACAAAGAAAAATTAAATATGCATTTTTATAAACACCCAATATCAAATCATTAGTATTTTATAATAAATAATCAGCGCGCCAACATTAGGTAGACTGTAATCGGCACACTCGGCAGAGCTAAACAGTTGATAGTTCAAATTCCCGTTCAATACGTTACCGGCGGGATAAGTTGAACATCGTTCGGGTTCGTGTTCCTAGGCAGGCCGTCGTCTGCATCTGGAACAGAAGCACACGGCTCAACTCTCTCTCTTCATCCACATTCCACTCCACATACATATAATACATTTTCACGATTTCGCGTGGTACAGGTTGGTGAATTTCGTGTGTCTCCAGTGGAGTTTATAATTATTAATTAAATTTGCCTGTATACACAACATTTTAACAGACAGGTGAGTCTGTTATTGGGTACCTAACCTACTGATCATGAGTAATCCATTTCATTCTGATTCATATTCATAATCGAATGCGATTTGCATTATTTGGGAATATCAACGTACAAGCTCAATTTGATTCTGCTTTCAAGAACATAATGAAAAGGTGATATAGATATGTTTTTAAAGTTTTATCCAAAGTCATTTACCTACTGTAAATTTTGCGGATCTTGTGAACTTACATTACGAGGGCATGATGAATGAATTTTATGTAAGAACTTGACAAACGCTTAATGAATATCTTAAGAATGCAACAATTTTTATGAAGAATATACAAAATGCATACATTTTAGATTACAAATAAAAAGTTTGTCATTAGAAAAAAAAATCTAATCACTTCAGTACCGAACATGTTGCTATTCTATGCTATGTATCTGATCTTCTACATAGCTTCAATACTCTTGCAAATTTATAGCGTGTAGTGTTACCGATTGTTATGGGGTGATTTGTTTATCTTTTGAAAGATCGAGTAAATACTTTTTTCTATTTTCTGTCTTTATTAGGTCTTCCGAATACGTGGTTGAAATGAACGACATTATGACTGAATCACCCTGCTGTTAGTCAGAACCGTTGCTCAGACAACGATGAGATGTCCCATGAAACTGCAACTGGTCGCATCCAGTGCTACCAAATAGATCACTGCTTTTTACTGTCGGCGTCTTCAAAAACAATTTGCTACTGAGAGGATGAAGAACTTTGACGCCTCCGAACAACTAAATAAAGAAACTTGAACACTAACAGACCTCTTTATATAAAGGATGCAAAAATCTTCTACCAGTTAAGAAGATTGAGAGTAAATCTTTCGCCAAAATGAACAAGTAAGTACATTGCGATGAAATGTGTGAAATAGAATAAAAAATGTCCGATTACTGCACTCTTACGAATTATGCAATTCTAGTTCTATTTGAACACTGAAATTTCATGTTTTGTAACATACATACACAGATTTATCTTTGCTATTGATTGTCATGTCGGTTCTTGAAGGGCATCTGGGAGGTTCTAGAGAAGATGACGACGTTAAAGAAGACGTAAGTGCATTACATACATGAAATATAATGTTATTTGAGAAGAGCATTAAATGTGTCATATTGAAAGAAATAGGAAATGTCATAAGTATTAACAAAAAAGTTACAAATAATAAAAGAGCAGTCCAATGACTAGAAACCGTATATGGGTCGCACATGACGTCATTATCAGGGGCGCACTTAGGACGCTAACGTTAACGTTTGTGGAAGTCAAGTAAATACGTATATTTGTTGTCAAATACAGTTTATATCAACGTCTTACCTTGTACTGGTGATATGTATGTTGTCCAATATGGTCCATATTAAGTTGTGTAGTTTACAAAACACTATACTATTCACTTTTAGTACTGAAATAAAACTGAATAACCAGCAACTGTTGTAAATGTTCAGTTGTTAAGTTGTGACGTTTATCGCTTAAAATCCTTTTCAGTTTCGAAAACGTACGTTCAACGTCCACAGAGGTCACTGGGGCATATTTAAAATATGTTTAATTTTTCACTGATGACACATTTAGGGTGGGTTCAGCAAAATCTACTCCTTTACCTTCAAAACGGTCTCTATATGGCATACAGTTACAAATCCCGGATTGTTCTGCAAAACGGTATTAAATTTCTTCTTCACACGTTCAGCACTAGATCCTGGTATCTGAGAAATAAACTGTCGCAAGTCTAAAACACTATTTACGGCATTATTTATTGAATAGCCTGATGCTGTCACAGGTTCTTCAAGACGACGAATGACTAAAGGTATTCGTGAATAATGAAAATGTATATTCGCTAAATCTTCGACTAGGACTAGGATTATTAAATTATCTTTGAGCATTTAAAATAGAAGTAGCATCACTTGCATCTAGTTGCTGTATAACACTTTTTATGCCATCAAAGTTAACGTAGCAATATGATGCTGCTTCTAACCACGTACCCCACCGTGTCAAAATTGGTTCTGGAGGTAGTGGTACATCTGGAAGAATTTCTCTGAATAACTGAATTCCGACTGATGCTTTCAAAAATATTTCCTTTACATTCGCTATCAAATTGTCGACATTTGGATAGTACTGCCTAATTGTTTCAGCAACTCGATGAAGGCCATGTGCGAGACATGTCACATGCAACGCATTGCAGTAAATCTCACGAAAAGGTTTCCTTGCTGCAATCTTGACACGTGCCGCTAAATAGGTTTGTCAACACTGGCCATTATTTTGAAGATGATATTTGTTTTTAATTAGGAATATTTGAATATTACGAATTTCAATCGACGGACCTGAGTGCGGACCTGAGATGTGCGAACGACATACGAAGTCTACCAATGAAACACTTCTTTTTTAATACAAAAAGCTTTAACAGATTTAAATAAAAGTTTTTATATATTTTTAGGTATTAATAATATTGTGTGAAACTAACTACTTAGTGGACAAAAGCCCCAACCTGCGTTGAATTACACCCACAATATCTACCCATATACTCCTTATTATTAGCTTTTGTAACATTTTTTTACTGTTTTAGAAAGGTATTTTAAGCTAATATAAATCAAATCTCCTACAATTCCTATCAATAAAGTCATATGTATGTTCTCTGATACCAAACATCTAGGTATGCTAATGAACAATTCCACAGACAAAGCTCTATTCAATAATTATCTAAAGAAAATAATCTAATTTACCCACTGCCAAAAAAGTGAAGTTAGATTTTTATAGAGTGAGTAAATTAGATTATTTTCTTTAGATAATTATTGAATAGAGCTTTGTCTGTGGAATTGTTCATTAGCATACCTAGATGGTTGGTATCAGAGAACATACATATGACTTTATTGATAGGAATTGTAGGAGATTTGATTTATATTAGCTTAAAATACCTTTCTAAAACAGTAAAAAAAGATTTAAATAAAACACAATAATCTCAGAAAAGAATAGTTTACTTATGGGAATAATCAAGATTTTTTTAAAATAAATAAAACTGTTCGTGCTATTTTTGGTAATAAATTTTTCATGCTATTGATGCAAAATTCATATATAACATTAAGAAAGTAATCTTGATAATCCAGGTTATTCTTTTAATCAATTTTCAAAAGTAACACTTCATTTTTAAATTACTTAACTGTTTAAAGACTAAAAGAAGTATACGCACTGTTACAATGTTTTATAATACCACACAAAAAATTAATGAAGTAACAAACCGCAGAAAACTACAGTAACATAGCGTGGTGCGTGTTCTGGTCATGTTCTGATAACTTCTAGAATTTTCAGTAAGGAAAAACATTAGTTATAATGCGTACTGAACAATATTTTTCAAGTTGTTTATTGTAAGTTTATACAATTTACATAAACAAATAGCAGTTGTAATCAATATCGAACCCAGCGGTTCTGAGAGCGGATGCACTGCCGTAAAGCCTAGTCCAAGAACAACAACAACAAGAACAAGAACAAGGCAGGTCGCAGGTTCTCACTACGGAAGTGCACATTAATTATTTGACTGGACAGTTATCTGTTACATGGCATAACACAAAAATACAGTATAATAACAGCCCGGGTTGGTAATCGTGTATTATGTGTATAATAAATATATTAATATACTACTACATAAACCAGTAAATCATGAAAAGACCAACATTTTATAGTAAAACTATGAACAAAAAACTATTTCCGAGTTCAATAAAAAACCATAAGCAGTTAATCTAGGTTAGGTCGTTTTCGAAGGATGCGACACTCCTGAAATCAGGTGTATGTTTTGTGTGGAATCAAAAAAATCTGTAGAAATCAATGAAATCTGTAAAATTATGCAAATCTTAAATTTACTTAAAATCTTTTCAAATCATGCGAATATTGTAACATATCACTGAAATCTGTGAAATCAGCAAAATCACGTAAATCAATTGAGTAACTAATTTGATTTAGTATATTTGTCATCTGTCAGGAAACTTAATATTTTAAATATTATGTCGCTTTTGTTTTTTTTTCTTACATACAATAATGTTTAAATAAATTTTGTATGTGCTTCATTGTATTAGAATATAGTTGTAACTGACAATGTTATATATGTAGTGCAAATAAATAGAACTGATGTTCAAGTTTAGCTTGAATTTATATTAAATCTGGTAAAATCACGAGAAATCAAGTAAATCAGGTTTTCATGTGAAATCTGAATTCGCTGATTTCCATTAAATTAATAGGGAATCTGGAATCAGGTGAACAAAATTCAAATTTGTTGGAAGTGTCACACCCCTCGGTCGTGTTTTATTGTCCGCGGTCGTAGCTTGTACAATCATAAAATTTTATTAGCAATATTACACTTCATTGCTTTAAGTGAAAATGCTATTGAATATTTTCGTAATTATTTAACCCATTAGTGTACAGCGTCCCTTTGAAAAACAGCTGTTTTAAGTATTCTCACTGATATAAACTTAACTTCACTATTTTTTATTGTTGTTTGTTAACTTACTTAAGGTGAAGTAGTGAAATAATTTAAGAATATATCTTTATATTAAAGCAGTGAATCATATTGTTTGTGATTTATAGCTCGCAATATTGAACTAGGCACGGCGGCTAAGTTTTTGTAACATACTTCAGAAAATAATATAAAAGTAAACATTTATATTAGAATTATTATTTCAGAATGAACCACTGTACTATGATATAATCATTTTTTCAATTGTGTTGTTTACACCAGTGTTTTGTTGACGTCCCTTTAAAGGGACATTGTATATAGAGTACATAAAAACACATATATCTAATAATGCTTTTTATGAAACTTTCAGATTATCTTTGCATGAACTTCTGCAATGCCATGAGGAAGATGATGATTTTCCGGTTGACATATTCGTAGAGCCTCCTGTAGATGGAAATGAGTTGGGTGTAGACAGCGATTTATCGGATGATGAGCAGGTTTGGCTACAAGATTTGGGCGTTATGTGTAAGCAGTGGTTATATGTCAGCGTTTGATATTTATACTGGAAAAGGCACAACTGAGTATGAATATGATCTGGGTGGTGATATTGTCATCAAGTTGATAAAACAAACTGCAGTACCCCCAATAAAGGACAAATTGAGTTTCGACAATTACTTTATATCTGTACAGCTGATGTGTCATCTTACTCAATAAGGATTTTGCGGTACGGGCACAATAAGAGAAAACAGAACCTAAAACGGTGTGCTAAAAGATAGAAAAATTACGAAAAAATCAGAAAGACGTAGTTACGATTATTTTACTAACATCGACAAAAATGTTTTCTTGATACGCTGGAAAGATAATCAAGTGGTTACTATAGCCACAAATTTCGATAGCATTCAAGAAAATACATGTACCCGTTGGAGCAAAGCAAAGAAAGGTAAATAAAGCATAGTTCAACCCCAAGCTATTCAAGCTATAATAAATCGATGGGCGGAGTAGATCTAATGGATCAAATGGTTGCAGTTTACAGAACGAGAATGCCTCAGCGAAAATGGTGGTAGCCGATTTTTTCATATTTTCTAGATGTTACGATTGTAAATTTATGGATTCTAATGAAACAATTATATCCAAATTATCATCACTGTGTAAATTTATTGAATTTTCGACGTTATATTGCTAATTCCTTTCTTCAAGATTATGGAAATTATGAAGAAAGAAATAGAATTGTATTTGCTCTAAGTGTAATATTAGTCTACACCCAAAAAATTGTTTTAAAGATTACCATGTTCGTTAAAGCCTCACTGTTTTGTAAGTACAATGTCCCTTTTAAGGGACGGTTCTAATTTTTTTTATTAAAGTTTTTTGGATGCTATACATCGAATATAATTATTTCATCCTTACATAAACAAATACTTCCCTACCACACTAACAGGGAAACTTCATACACTAATGGGTTAAACAATAGAAATCAGGTAGTGAAAATTGATCTGGTATTTGCTCCTTTGAAATTTGTTCGAGAGTTACACAAGGTTCAATTTTAGGTTTGCTTTTATATATTTTATACACTTTAGATTTCATTAATCTAATATAGAATACAAATATTCATTTTTACGCAGATGACACTCAGTTATAGGTATTATGCATTTCCAGCTTGCAATCTAAACGAAGGAGTAGATATTATTAACAACGATATTTTCAATTTAACCGAAATTACAAAAAAAACACGCTTTAAGTATTAATACTGCTAAAACTAAAATTTTACTATTTGGCGCTACAAAAAAAAAAAAAGAAAAAATATATTTTCTCTTTGTCTGTTGACGGCTGAGTAATATACCAACCTATGAAGCAACAAATGTAGGTCTCTTTTATGATACAAATCTAAGATTCAAACCTCATATTAACGACTGCATCCGCAAAGCTTATTGTAATCTTAAGTTAATTTATAATAGTAGACATTTTTATCAAGGAAAGTTAAATCAATATTATGTGAATCTTTAGTTTTATCCAATTATAATTTTGCTAATTCCGTTTACGGCCCATGGATTGATGCTATTGATTCTAAAAGAATTCAGTTAGTACAAAACTCATGCTTAAAATTAATCTTTGGAATTAGAAGATGTCAACATTTTTGTGAACTATGTGAAACTGACTGATTAAATATGTACAATCGTCGTTTTTTGCACAGTGCGTGTTTATACCACACAATTATTCTGTATAGAGCACTTTCTTATTTTTATAATAATATTTCTTTCAGAACTAATGTTCATAATATTAACATTCAATTTAAAAATACATTGACTCCTCCTCAACACATTATCCAGTTTTTAAACGTTCATTTTCATAACAAATTACGAAAATTTATAATTCAATTCCATCTAACCTTAAAGTTAAAAATGTTTACCAATTTAAAACGCTGTTAAAGTCAAAACTTCTTTTTGAACAAAATAAGTCTCATATCTAGTCTTCCACTGTCTTTAATGTTACTAGCAGAAATGAGTACAATAAACCATGGTCACTCTTTGTTCATTTTTTAATATGTATCTTTGTTTATAACTTTGAAGCAAGTAATAAAGATGTTGATTTGTCACATAAATTTGTTTGTTTTAGAACAATATTCATATTGTTCTATTTAGCTTAGGATTAATAACACAAATTGTGCATTAACCTGCTCAGTCATATGATCCTCGTTTTCTTCCCCTCCTTATTTGTATTTTTTTCTTTACTATGTACTGTTGTTCAATAACCTAATGGAACGAATAAAGGTTATTATAATTACGGAAACTTCTACAGTTATGTCAAATAGTGTTTAACATGAAAATTCGTAATTTGCATTTTGATTATTTTTACAAATGCGAAAGTAAAGTAAAGGATATTATACATTTCAATATTGCTACAAATTAGACTCCTAATAAATAATTTATTAAAAATCAACACTAATTGAATTGTCAAGTGTAATTCCTATTCCAATTCTTATTCCTACAAGTTAATTAAATTACAAGCGAATTAAAAACGAAAAAGTGTAGGAATTAATTAATGTAAGACATATCATGTACGTCAAAATCTCTACCTCTAGCATTTGTTGCACTGTTGTCATGTTTTTTAAAAATAATGTATTTATTATTATTATTATTTTTAAAGGAGCAACCGGCTGAGATAAAATCCGGGCAAAAAAATATGAATACAAAATATTTTAAATTAATAGTGATTAAGATCTACAAAATATGTTTAAAACAGGTACACTCAAAATAGTCTTGTACATTATCTAAGTTAGATTAAATATGAATACAAAAAGTTTCACCTACACTGTAACAATTATAACAACAAATGATAAATGTAACAAAAATATATATACATAAATCAGTCTAGTACATATGCCAAATCAATTATTAAACCAGGCGTCAAATCGATTTTTGATAACATTATCGGATGACGCATTAATTACTGAAGCTCGTAAAGAATTCCATTTAGAAAACACTCGATAGGAAAAACTGTCTAGTTGTAGTTTTAAAATTTTCTTTTCTAGCTTAAATGGCCTGAATACATTTCTGAGGGCTCTGTACGTTATAATCAAATCTCCGCGTAATTTTCTATCCACAAAAGTTGTTAAATTGGCTTCACGTAGTCTTTGTTTATAAGAAAGTCGCACATTTCCGAGCTTTATACGGGTGGCTCGATGTTGCATGGACTCAAATAAATTTTGGTCTCTCATAAGATTAGCACTCCACACAGAACTAGCAAACTCCATTAATGGCCTAATTTAGCACTTATATAGTATTATAAAAATACTAGCGGACACTTTTAAAAAATTCTGCATGGAATACACTTTTTACACACTGATACGATATGTTCTGACTATGACAAGTTGTTTGTTATGATGACACCAAGATCACTGTGTTGAGTAACTGATTTTAAAACTGTATTCGCAACAGAATATTGAAGTAGCGGATTGTTCTTACCTATATGAAGGACAACACACTCATCGGCGTTTAATGGTAGCATCAAATCCTTACACCATCTTGAAATACTGAACAAATCGTTTTCGAGCACAGCGAATAAAAGGATTTGCGTAGAGTTTTATATCATCTGCATAAAAATTAAATTAAATTTTGAATTCAAAAAATGCTACGAACATATGCATCAATCCAATAAATTCAGTAATCACTACAAAAAATAAACTATTACCCATCTTAATATCATACAACGGTAATACCTTTTGCAATGACAAAGACATCTCCAATGCATTCTCAGATTATTTTGGAAGCGTTTATGAGTCATCATCGTCCCCATCCAATATTAAAATATCTGCAAAATCCTGTACATCCGTAACTATCACATTAGTATTACTCAAATTGATCAGTTAAATAAATTGGGAGTCAATAAAGGATGCGGACCTGAGGTTTTTATTAAACATTGTAAACATTCGCTTTTGCATCTCCTTTATCTTATATTTAATAAATCAATTTGCGTATTTCCATGTGTTTGAAGAGAAGTTATCTGCTTTCATAAAGAAGCAAAATTGATATAAGAAATTATCGTTCAATCTCGTTGCTCTCTATTCCTGGCAAATTGTTGGAAGCCATTATCACTGAAGAACTATTCTTTAACTTAAAAAATATAATAATTTGTAGCAATATTGAGTATATTGTGTAGCTACTCCATTTTGACTACCTTAATTAATATATCAATTGGCCATGCAAATTGATATAAATTTCTTTATGTACTCGTATTATTATTACAATTTTCTGTATTTTCTCATAATCCAACCTTTATTGGTATTGAACGCACGTATGTTAAATCCTTTGGGAATTTCATGGTAACCAGTTAATAAATTCACAATAATCTAGTAGACTAAAATCCTTACATAGTATAATAATTATTGTTATGGGTTGTTTTATTGGCTATAAAACTCAATGTGTTTCAAGAATTTATGTTTATTTATTTTTAGTACTTAGTATTTTTATTTGCACTTCTTTTAGCATTACCTCAATGAATGACCATAATATTTGCCACTTAACCACTGCGTATTATGGTCCTTGTTTTATCATGAAATTATCATACCATTTCAGCTCTTCTGTGGTATTTTATGTCGACTTTACTATTTATATACTTCCTCTACGACTCAGTTTGTTAAAATGCAAATGATATGAAACGAAGATACAAGTAAAATACATATTTTTAGTCCTATTAAAAATATCTATGTATTATTTTTAGTTTAGATATAAAATGTATAAGTACTCACTGGAAAAGTATATTATGCTAGTCATTAGAGGGGGGCACTTGAAATTTGAACAAAGAAAGGGAAGGAAATGATGTTTAATGGTAGCGTATCAATATTTATTCAAATTATAGGACTCATAAATCTTTTTGGACAACTCATAATCAAAACACAATATGTTCAATTTCTGACTATTGTCGAATTATTGCACGGTAACTGCGGCATACACGCGTGTATATTTCTGATATACATTCTTATATTGAATACGCCGGACTGAATAATACTATCCCGCTGAGTTAAATCATGTCAGAAAGAGATCATTAAATAGTATGACTACCCAATTCCATTGTAATCACTTTTCAAACTGTCGTATTAGAATGGAGTATTATATCAATATCAATTTTGTGAGGCAGTTACTAAAACTGTTAGTGATTTAAGTAATCGAAGGTAGTAGCAATTAAAGATAATATATTCGTAAATGGGGCCAAATAAGATAATAATCTTTAAATTTGACATTACGCATTTTTAAACAATATTGTAAGAAACATTGACAATATGAGGCTACAAGTTAAAAATATTGTCATGAAAATTTACACAACTGTAGCTTATATAGCTCCAAATACAAATTGTCCAGACCTCTGCCAGAGAAGGGTTCGTGTGAAGTGTTTTCCCAGATTTGCACCATTTACTATAGTTTCCAAGGTTCGCCTCAATGAGAATTTCTCAAAAGTAGACAGATCCCACAATATTTGCAATAAAAAATACATGGTTTATTCAAAATAAGATATATCTGAAGGTAATCTAAAACTAAGTAAAACAGGACAACATCCCTATTAGGGTGAAGCGAAACTGGAATCAAATCAAATCAAAATTGATAAAGATGTACAACAACTTGATAAACAGTTCTTGTAATAATGATTTTTATCTAAATTTTAGTTTTGAGGAGCCCCAAGCCTTCCAAAAATATGTATTTTTTCAACATATATATTTATTTTATTTAAATTATTTCTGTAAATTATAATATTGCAATATGGTTTGTGGTAGTATACACAATACACCATGGTAAAATGTGTATTTATTACCTATGTAATGGTTTGTTTGTTAATACCGAATAATATCGTTACTTGAGCAAGACGATCGTGACCATTAAAATTTTTCAACAGTATAGGGCTTCTCAAAATTTTCATTTTATTTTATTTTAGCAATACATCATCCAATAGGACAATACCAATTACAGGATGGGAAATACAAAATAGATACAATATACACAATACAGCAATATTAAAAATAAAATTTACTAACTAATTTAATCAAAAGTAATGACATAGTATGTTTCTAGGCTATATCCAGACGTTTCATACAGCCATTTAAATTTATAAAAAATATAGTTCATATTCGATTCAAGTAATTTTTTTAATGTTCAAACGAGACATTACAAAGAACAGTTCCTAATACACATACAATTAAATTTGGAGTATTCTTTGTTAGATTAAAAAATAAAAAAAACTAAGCGCAAATACAATATGAAATTTATCTATTAATTATTTTTCAAAGCGCTACTATTATATAAAGAGTAAACCAATTCCTTATTTGGTTGGTCCTTATTTATTTGAGTGTAATATATTACTAGATTATATGACAAAATAACACACAGGGTGTCATTTTCTGAGTTATTATTTGAGAAATTATTTTTGCCAAATCGTTTTTAAATGACAAATGCTTTTATGTAGATATGCATTTGCGTAATTTTATTTATTATTAGAGTAATGGCTAGTGCTACACAAAATTATCTAGTATCAAATATAAAACTGTAAGATCACAGATAAGTAGAAATACTGAAATAAATTATATTCAATGTGTGTATTACATCTATAATATGCAAACAGAATACTATACTTTGTACACGACTATTAAAATTAACACACTTATTGAAAAAAGTTATACAATATTTTGACATTTATAACATGAACGTGACACATAACATACAATTATATACTATCAAAACACCTTTTTTAGGTCATTCACTTGATAAATTAAAAAAAAAACAAATAAAACTTTAATTAGAAAACTTTTTCCATGATTCGGAAAAATGATTATACCTGAAGAAACAGACGAATAATATATATAATACAGCCGTGGATAAATGTTTATAATTTCAAAGTAAAACATAAATATATTTTAACATACACTGAAACAAACATAAATAAAATCAAAATTCTAATTCTCACCTAATATGTTCATGACTAACGCTATATACTTAAAAAAAAATAAAATTCAGATATTCAAGAGCAATATTTTATTTGACCTACCCTGTATAAATATCCATAATTAAAAAATATTAATTCTTCAAAGTGACAGAGAATAAAGTATATTTGTATTTTTTTGCAAATGTTTCGTTTCTTATTCAATATTTGTGAAAAATATATAATTTTTACGAATATTTACACGTAAATAATTACAAATACTTTTTTCTGAAGCACCGTTCCCATTTAAAATGGGTAACACTGTTTAGCCATCTGCTGCAAATGACGCGTATTTAACGCTAGTACCAACAACATACTGGGAATAGCCTCTAGGTGAAATACAATACGGTAATGTTGGTGATGACCAGAAAAGATTAATTACACCCGACCCCGGATATTGTGTAATAATTTCCTGACAATTGCACCCTATTTGCATACACCCCGAAAAATACTGTCATATCTGATGGAAACGTTACAATAAAATACAAAAGAGGTGCTTGCCCTGTTTAATTAAATTGTATCTACATTTAGACATTAGAAGAGTATAATTCGGCGTTAAAAAATATGCAGTTCTAAGTTCCGCTAAAACTGGATCGATTTGTCAGAGACCATTTAATAAATTTGAAATGCATGTAAGTTGTCGGACAACAATGAAAGTAACGTGGAAAAGTTGAACTTGAACAGTATCTATGCAGGGTGGTCCGTTTTTCATGGTTCACTACTGGCATCTCGGAAACCGTAAAATATACAGGGCGGCTTAAATTAGCGCGTCTTGATTGCCATTAAGATAAATTGCTGAAATTGTCAAAAAAACTGAAAACTTAGAAAATGCCTTCTAGAATCATTATTTTCCAACAAAATGAACTGTAGTTTGGTACAGGGCGGATAAGACTACACTAGTTTCTGTTTTTATATTCTGTGGGATAAAATTACGAACACATCAATATGTAACACTATTATTTTATTTGAAGAATACCTAACCCATAAAATTAAAAAATACAATAATTTAAATAAAAATTCTACTTATTCTTGATGCAAAATAAAATATAAAAATATTCTCCACATTAACAAACCTAATTCACTGCGTAAACGACTGCCTAGATAATAGTAATTCTATAGATGTAATATAATTTGACTTTTTAAAAGCTTTTGATATAGCAGAAAACTTTTACACAAACTAGATCATGTGGCCGGTTCGCAGTACCCTAAACTAATGGATCGATAGTTTTTTAAAAGAAATGTGTTTAGTCAGAGAAGATGAATCTTTCTCCAGCGATAGACCCGTCCTCAGAAGCATACCTCAGGGTTCAGTTTTAGGGCCCCTATTGCTGATTATCTATGCCAGGGATATTTAATATCACGTCACAAATAAAGTGTATTTTTACACAGATATTAAACTATACGCTAATCCTGTGATCATGTGTCCCTTCAACAAGTGTATTGTTCTCCATATCAACTATAAAAATCCCAATTGTATGTATTCCGTAGATACGAGTACTAACAAAAGTGATCAACCAACTATCAGCAGCGTCGCCTTACTTAATTATGACTTTTAAAATTGTTAAATTTAATTTTGGCAACAAGTCTTTAATCTACTCGTTGAATACTGATGATCATCTCCGTGGTCATGAACTAAAGTAAAAAAGAAAATTTTAAATCCAGAGCAAGGCAATTTTCCCGATCCATCAGAATTTTTACAATTTGGAACAATTTAGCGGTATTAATAATTGGAGCACTTAATTCATTCAAAAGTAGACTGGATGCTCACGTTTTTAATAGATATAATTTGACTATATCTATATCTAGATTGAAAATTGCGCTTCATCTATATTAGTTTAAGTTAATCCTTTATTATGTTAAGTTTGTTATATTAAGCTGTACATATTATATTAATTTTGGGTTATAACAGGACTTTAGTGCTCTGTCCTAACCTATTTTGTAATAATAGTAATAATAATAATAAATTCTACTTACATACTGACGCCCATTTTCGCGCATACAAAGCTCAGTTGTTAATCTAATGTTGTCCACAACGTTTTGAATACTTTGTGAAATAAACCTAAAATTAGCAGAAATTCTGTCGCGTAGGTCTTCTATATTTTCAAAAGGATTATAATAAAGAAGCAATAATATTGAATTATTACCTACCTAAAAAGTTTCTTGAATCAGTATGCAATTGCAATTTTCTGATTATGAACATTTTTTCATAGAAAACAGAAATGCAGTGGATGTGAGTACATAATTTTTGCGTATCTGTTTAGAACCGTAATTTACGTAATAACCTTAATACATAAATACATAACACACATTCATAAATTGAACGAAAGGAATACTAACAGATAATAAAAAATTTCGAATGCGTATTTGTTTAGAACCGTAATTTACCTAATATTTTTGTATATTTAATTTTAATAATTGTATTAGCAATAGCGAAGCTTAATACATAAATACATAACACACATACATAAATTGAACGAAAAGAATACTAACAGATAATAAAAAATTTCGAATGCGTCCGCGGCGGTTTTTATTTATTCATCATTTCTAAAACAACGAAGTTTCATGAAATTTCCTCGGACACGTCGATTTTGCTTTTTAAAAAGACTCTTTTTTCTATACCAACGCATTTCCGACGTTCATTTTTTTCGCGTGATGACGTCATCGAATATTTTTTTAAATAGAACCCCTATATTTTTTCATCGGATTCTTGTAGAGCTTAACTTGCTGAATTAAAAAATTTATAATTTCAATACTTTATTCCTTCAACTTTCCGAGAAAAAAAATAATAACCGATCCGATCATCGGCAGTATCACAAAATAAGGAATCTTTATTATTAAAGCAATTTAACATTTAATTAATTAGTTTATAAAATTGTTATGTTGTTATTGTTGAGCTGTTAATTTGTTGTTATTAAATTGTTTCAAAGTAAAGAGTTCTATTTTTTTAACTGCCAGAAACCGTTTCTGAGGTGATTTGATTTAATTTGTTGTTTTTGCTATGAAAAGATGTAATTTTCTAACATGTAATCTAATAAAACAAAATAATAAATTAGGGAGTCAAATACGATTGAGGCAACCAGAATTTAATTATTAATTAATTAAATAGTTGCTTATTGTTAAATTGTTTTAAAAATAAAGAGTCCTTATTTTGTGATACTGCCGATGAATTCACTCTATCATCCATTTTACTCTCAACCAACCCATCACAGATACAAATGGGAATATTCACATTTTTTTCAAGCCGATTTTATTGGATCGGTTATTACTTTTTTTCTCGGAAAGTTGAAGAAATAAAGTGTTAAAATTTTTGAATTCAGCAAGTTAAGCTCTACAACAATCCGATGAAAAAATATAGGGGTTCTATTTAAAAAAATATCCGATGACGTCATCACGCAAAAACAAATGAACGTCGGAAATGCGTTGGTACAGAAACGAGTCGTTTTAAAAAGAAAAATCGACGTGTCCGAGGAAATTTCATGAAACTTCGTTGTTTTAGAAATAATTAATTTATTCCATACTTTTCTTCCACACTGTATAAATAAATTTATAGAAATATATGTTTATAATATTACTATATTACAATTATTATTATTATTATATTATCTATTATATTTCTATATTTTCAGTTTCTGAAATCTGTAACGAAATAGCCAATCATTATTAAAAATGTGCACTCTCTTCTCCGCTTATTATAATAATTTAACAAAGTGGAACTGATGGCTACTATACAGAAGTAAGGTCAATTAATATGTAATTATGATTAGCATCAGAATGGAATAACATACGTTCCTACAGTTGCAACATGAACTGTGGCACGTGTCAGATGTTAGTTTTATGTATATTTTTACTTACAAATTTTGGAACACCGCTGAGTTATGGTAAACAAGTTTAGGAAAATTTACCTGAAAATGTAAAGACGTCACAGCGCGTGTAAATAGATCACAATAGAGCATTAAAAATGTTACAAGTTTGCCATAAAAACTCAGTGCACCACTATTAATGATTTAAAAGTTATTAAATAACAATAAAATAGATAGATATATAAATTTATTTTACTATTCTTTGTAAAAAATACAATTGTAGCAAGTCAGAAATAGATGAGAAACAATTTTTTTAGAAGAAAAAATCATTCTAATGTACAAAACAGGCATTTCACAATTTATAATCAAAAATAACTATCAAAAATTCTTATGTATGACAGAGTACCGTCTCACTCTTTTTAAGAAGGCGTCCGCGCTTTGCTGATTTTAATACTCTAGATATTTTTTAGAACTGGAAATTTGCTTTATTTACTGCAACTAAATACAGGGTCTCACGGTGACTTTAGACTAAAGGTCCATAGAAAACCAAGCGAGATAAAGATTTGAATATTACTATACAGAACATCTCGGATACGGCCGTTTCAGAGAAAATATTTACTTAAACCTTGACGTTTCAGAGCTATACATAACAATCCCTATTATGTTCATCCATAGAATATGTCGGAAGTTTGGCTAAACTTATCATTAATACCCTGTATATAATTAGGTAAATAATTAACATACACAATAAAATTGAACTTAATGAAACACTCATAATTTAGTGTTATTTATCGTGTGTTAGTATCTTTTATTTGACTTAATATTTACAGTCATGACTACAGGGTGTTCAGTAAAGAATGGGCCCTACTTTAAGGCTAGTTTCCTTGGACGAAAATAATGTGATTTAAATCAACTTACCCTAGTACAATATTGCTTATTTAAGGGAGCCGTATTCTTGAAATAGCGTTTTTTACAAATCATTTTGGAATGTTATCTCATACCACCTGCGAATATTTAAAGGTACCGAAGTAAAACAAATATATAACAATCGAAAGCGGTCTAACCAATAAATTTTTAGATACGGAAATCTTCCAAAATACGTATTTTTTAAAATTTACCTGTTATGTTTAATATTGTTATAACATAAACTTACATAGTTCTGTGAAAATAATTGTTAAAATTTGAGGTTAGAATAGCAAAATAATGTGTCTTACAAATGTTTTTTAAAAGTTATTATTTTATTTTAGAAGAATTTAAATAGTAAAAGTGGATAAACAAAACAACAAAAATTTTATTTTTGATATTCTGTCCTACGTGTCTTATTTTTCGAGATTTCTGTACCTAAACAGCAGCACAAATTTGATTATTTATGGCGAGAAATACGGCGACCTTAAGAAAGTTAGAGACCTGAGAAAGCACGTTTTTAAAAGATAATTTCCTTAGGTATTTGTTGAGTAATTATACTTAAATTTTGTGAATTAGATTTTTTGTGAAACGAGATTTCTTGTGAGATAACACGAATATATGATTGATTTTTGCGTTAAAGGTACGGAGAGTTCTGAGCGCCCGTGCCATTATAATACTTCTTTCAGATTTTCTTTAAGGATCTCTATCCTTATTTTTGGAAAATGACATTTTGAAACAGCCTTCGATTAGTTTTAAAAAAGTATACTTGTTGCATGCCATTGAAATACACCATTTTAGAGAAAACTGCGTTTAACGTATTTGTTGAGCTAAAATACATAAATTCTAAAAAATTATTAATTCAAAAAGTTATTACAAGTTAGTAATGCCTAGTAAATAGCTGTCTGTTTTGTTTCTGCTATTGCGTTTTGGTTTAAGTGGTTATTTTCTTTTATTATTTTTAAATGCTGTATTTCTTTCATGTCATCATATTTATCTGTGTTGTGTTTTATGCTGTTTTATAAGAACAACAACATTACTTTAATTGTATGTTTTTTTTTAATGTTAAATAACTCACAAACCTCAGGTATACCTATGATATGTTACATATTTATAACTTCATGGTCTTTTCAAAAGTGCAATTCATTTAAAATAAGGAAATTACTTCCGGTATTTCCGGAAGTACAAGAGACAAAGAGTAATTTGCTAATAGTATCTAATAATTTTGTCGAAGAACAAATAATTAACAGCAACAATGTTGCCGACTTTGGATTACAGTTAAGCTAATGTTTAGTAGTTGTATAAACTGCAATATAACTATAAATATAAACAACATAATTAGAAATAGGTAAACATAGGTGAATGGTTTTCTTTGAGTTCTTTTCACAACACAGAATAATCTTATAAGTGTTTAAAATGAAATATGTCATGCACCTGGTTATAGTTACTACAAAATTGTTCCATTTTTGTTTATGTACACTCACTAACATCAAAGAAAAACTAGAGAAAAATGAAACGCACTACCTATATGCATCATTATGATTAATATTACATCTAGTTTATTAGCAGCAGCCTGACACTGCAACGCTGTGAAACATTACAGTACGTTACAGTTTTAACGAGTTTCTCGGAAACTTCAATTGTTTACTTCATTAACACTGATCCAAAAATCAAATTACGAACAAATTATGTTACAGGCGTTTTTACTTAACCTTAATTGTACCTTAATTTGTAATTTTGTAACAAAATTTTGCATATTATTGCAGTTGTATTTTTATTTTTGATATGTATTTGTAGACAAACCATTCCTTTTAGAAATTTTTTTCATAAGTTTTCTTATTGCTTTTGATCAGATATATAAGTTCATAAAATTACGGCACTCATATTTCGGACAACCTACACAATAATATATGTACAGAGCATTAAAAAAAGAGTGTAAAATATTTAAGGAGGTAATAGTATGAACCAAAATAAGCAGAAAAGTCTCAATAAACATGGGTCCGCAAAGTAACGGTTGCTGAGATATGGAATGTTTTATGTTTTTAGCCCCTTTTTTTATTTTGCAAAAACGTTGTGTATTTTCTTATAATAGTTGGTTGATGTTTAGTGAAATAAACAGTACGTATTTGACAGTTGTTCCCAGTGCACAAGTTTTCTTTCGCTATGGCTGGTTACTCTAACGTAGAATTAATAGACATGCATTTCATGTATGGGAACGCCACCGCAGCGCGACGTCTTTATGTTGACGCTTATCCAAATCGCCAGATTCCTTCACAAAGCATGTTTGGAAGAATTCACCAAAGATTGCGTGATACCGGTTCCTTGAGCAAACAGTGCCATTTATCCGAAAGACCAAGGTCGGTATCCACTCCTAGAGCAGAAGCTGCTCTACCAGTGCTAGAGCAGAATCCAGGTACGAGTGTGCGGAGAATATCAGCCGAGGTAGGAATTAGTGGTCCTCTTGTTTCGAGAATCCTTCACGAGCAACTGCTTTATCCATACCATGTGCAACGAGAACAGGCCTTAAATCCAATAAATCATCATTAAGCACGTTTGGTTTTTTGCCGCTGGTTTCTACGTCATGATGCTGAAGACCCTCGTTTTCTTGCAAACATTCATTTTACTGATGAGGCCGGGTTCACAAGATAATGGGGTGTTTAATTTTCACAATATGCATATTTGGTCCGACGAAAATCCTCATGCTCTAATAGAATCTGGACATCAGGCACGTTTTTCATTAAACATTTGGATGGGTATTGTAGGTGACAGGTTTCTAGGTCCTATTGTTTTACCAAACCGATTAACAGGCGCTGCTTACCTCAACTTTCTGCAGAACACACTGTATGAGTTTTTGGAAGACATTCTTTTAAATCAGAGGTAACAAATGTGATTCCAGCATGATGATGCTCCAGCTTATTTTTCCATGGCCGTTAGAGAGCATTTACACCAAACTTTTCCACATAGATGGGTAGGAAGGGCCGGACCTGTTTTATGGCCTCGAAGATCGCCTGATCTGAACCCTCTAGATTTCTTTGTTTGGGGATATTTGAAGACATTAGTGTATGGTACTCCTGTAAATAGCCTGGAAGGGCTGCAGCTACGGATTAATCAAAAGTGTCAAGAAATCCAAGACGAAGATGTCGTGCCTGTTTGGAAATGGACGGAGGGCACTATGAACATCTTCTGTAACTTTGTTTTTTGTTTGTTAAAAGCTTCTTTTGCCAGTTTATTCCTAATAAAATAAAATATTTGAAAAACGAATAGTGGTCCATATCTCCGGAACCGTTACTTTGCGGACCCATGTTTATTAAGACTTTTCTGCTTATTTTGGTTCATACTATTACCTCCTGAAATATTTTACACTCTTTTTTAACACCCTGTATAGTATAAAATACAGTTTTATCGTACATATATTCAGCAGATTTACATTGCGAATGATTCGACTGAAAACTGCTACCAAGATGTCACATACGATTTTGAAAAGTTTGCAACCGGCTTCTAACCGTTCCATATCTTCTATTGCCAAAGAGGTGCCCTAACATCAAATCAACTATCCTCTTATTCTTGACAGCTGGACCAGCAGTCATGTTTCTGTAAACGTTACAAATACCCCATTGTCATGTTTCTTTTGATGCTGTATTGCCTCTGATACTTCCTAGTTAATATTCTTACATTGGGAACAAAGCGGGGTGAAGTATTTTTTGACGGACTGTCACTACTGATTACACGTATTCTCACAGTACAAGGCTTAACATCCCTCTTGATTCGTACGGGCAGGGGTTGGATACACAATTATCATATTTTACGTGCTACGGGCATTATTATGAAATTTAAATTCAATATTTTGCTCGTTACGCAAATCTCAGGCTTAAAGGATTTGAAAGGCGGCATTTCTATGCAGGTTGATATTTAAATGCACGGGTAAAGAACGAACTTTCACATCTTGATAAGATTTAACCACTAGTTTATACACCTTGCACGGCATGATAGTTTTGCATTATGCATTCTTATTATTATCGGCGCTTTCAACATAATCTGCTTAGCTATCTAAATGCAATCGATGGAATCGTATACAATTTATGAAATAAATATTTTTCTGTCCTACAAGTCAAAAATGCATCCTTTCCAGAGACAGGTGTTTAAACAAACGAATTACGAATTTTGGAACATAAATGAAAACATACACGAAAAAAGCTATACTAGTAACAATTAATATACTTATTCCAACATTAGCTTAGTTCCACCATTCTTCAAATACAGTAATACTTTACTGAAAGATTGACTTATTCTTGTATAATAAGAACATATATTCTTCTTTTAAAAATAAAAATTACTTGAGGCAAAAAAACTAATATACTTAAAATCAGATGACGTTCCGTTTGTATAATAGTTGTTTCACTCGGCAGAGAAGCATAAGATTTAATGCCGCGGCTGTTTCATAGCAGAAGCTTGGAAACCAGGCAAGGCATTAAATCTGGTTTTCTGCCTAGTGAAACATATAGTTTTTTCTCCAAATTTATTCCAATTTCACACAAAATAATTTTTTTATATTTATTAATTGCGTTTTATTATCAATATCCAAATCTGGCATTTCGTTACTATGTTTACCGCTGATGACGTTTGTTGAATTGTTTGTGTTTATTTTAATGTCATTGTCAATTTTTAAAACAATGTCAAGTAGAGGATGAGTTATTACCATTAACACCACTTGAGATAAGAGATCTGGCGCGAAATGTGGAATTGAATCTATTACCTGATAAGTTAAGAACTGTATATGAACTCACATACAGCAGGTTCATGGAATATAGAAGAAACAAACAAAAATGTAGGATATTTGTCTGAATATGTGCCTATTTTTCCGATATTTCAAAGAAAATGAAGTCTTTAACATTATGGTCTACCTATTCGATGTTGAACGCTACCCTGAAAAAAAAAATAACATTGATTTGGCAAAATATATGAAGTTACAAGCTTTTTTGAAACGGCAGTCAGATGATTTCCACGCAAGAGGCTCCAGATGAACTGTATCTGAGCACGAAGATAGGAATATAGGTACTGAAAATTATATATTATTGAATTATTTTTCAATTTATATTTTAGGTTGTACTTATTGTTGCAGTAACTGGAACTTGCAGACGTGATAAGCTTTTGCAAATGAAAACAAATGATATAAATGGTATGAGCGGTTGCTAATTATGTTAAATACTAAGACCAAAACATCAAGGTATTTTGTAATAACGGATTATTTATTTAAGCATTTACAGAAAATACAGCCTCCAGACCCTCGAATTTGAATAATCGGCGTTTCTTCTATAAGTATGGGAACAGTAAAGCACATTTATTGGCATTCACAAGTTCAGTAAAATGCTACAAGAAATGGCTACGTTTCTGGAACTAGCCCATGCGAAAGAGTATACTGGGCACTGCTGGTGCATTCTGGTGTGGACATAACAATGTTAATGGAACATGAAGGATGGAAGTCTTTCGTGGCGGAGGGCTACATCGAGGACTCGCTAGCCAATTAGCCGAACATCGGCAATAAAAGATTTTCAAGTGTTTCAAGTAGTGTGGATAATAATATTGTTAATTTAACGAAAAAGGAGAGAAGTGAAGAGAGTTCAATTGCATTAAATAATTGTTCAGAATTCACCATAAATTTCTAATAAGAAAAAATTTCCTGTTACACTTTGTAGTTGTAATGTAATAAAACCAGGGTTGTGTAATTTTTTTTGAAACTCCATTATTTTGTGTTTACCTAATGTCATTGTCAATTTTAACTACCAGTTTGATTTAAATTATTACCTGGAAAACCCCTCTTAATGTAATTTAGAAAAATATGATTATTTTGTTTTATTTAGACAGAATAAGAATTAATAATTGTTATTCTCAAAGTAAAATTATGTTATCTTTATTTAAACTTTTAAATGATTTGACAGAATAATTGCAAATATTTGAAATAATAATAAAGAATTTTGAATAAAGTAAATAATAACATAGCAATAAGAAAAAAATAAACTGGAGTACATAATTAGTATTCTTGCTTTAAATATATTATTATGTTTTTATTATATATTATTAATATTACAGTTTTGTTAATTTTAATTTTGTATTTTTGTGTATATTATTATGTTTTGTTTTTAATTTGTATTCTGTTTTCCCTAGCTAGCTCTATGTTCCATCAAATAACTATGCGTATAATATTTTAACTTACTTTTATATTTATTACAACTGCTCTAACATTAGCTTCAGTTATGCACTTCTTTTGAGTGCAAATATTGAATGTAATACATTTTTTTATATAAATAAATAAATCAGTAGTCAAATTATATATTATTTTCATTTGAAAACATTGGACTCCATAAATCTTTTACTTATATGAGTATCACTTTTTATATAATTTATTTATCACCCTGTATAAGTATAAATTTTTGATAATTTATTATTTTAAATTGAAATTTTACCTTTAATTATGAGGTTTGACTCTTTTAATCTCATTTGGCGATTCTTGCTAATAATAAGGGTGATTTGTGAAATTATAAGTGAATTAAAATTCAAGCCATTCTGAACAAAAGGTATGTATTGCACAAATATTTACTAAAGCAATTTGCTCATTCATAAACTTTTTAAAAGTTTGTCAAACATATTTTCTTAACTACCTAAATTTAAGGAGGTTAACTTTTTCATAACTAACTTAAATTTAATAGAACAAATTCTGTGCATTGTCTTTAACATTAAAAATCTTAACAAAAAAATTGTCTTTTTCTTTGCTAAGATTTACCTAGCCGAATATCTTTCTTGAGTGTCTTTTATACCAAAATGTTATCGTCTTTATTAAATTTGTTATATCCACACATAGTTTTTTTTCAAAATTGAATAATTACTCACTTAGTTCCCTGTTCTTTAGCCAATTTTACTTCTATTTGTCGTGTATCTCGGATTGACTTATCTTCGCGTTTTCCTCGCTTCAAACTCTGTGTGAGTCATATTTCTCTCGTCGCTGTCAAAATGCTGTTAAATGTTATTTCTTCTTGTATCGTTACATTACTACATTATATACAGTACTCATATTTTTAAAAAAGTTTATTTATTAATAATTCTTTGTTCTTAGTCCTGCATTTGATTTCATTCCCGTTATTTAATTCACAAATAATATTTATTTTATAAATACAGTCTGTCTCTTAAAAGTACGTTTTTTGATATAATTTAATTAATGGAGTAGTACAGAAAACTTGTCTAGCTTAATGCATGAAGTTTATATTTTTGTGTTTATCACATATTGCATTTCGTTCTAGAGTACTATTTAATTATTATTTATATAAGATGGATCACAGAAACCAGTTTATAAAATAAGTATTATGTAAACACCTGAAAGACTTATAACATACTCCCAAAGTCATTCATTGGCGGCACACGAGACATATACTGCCTTCGAGGCTGTTAGCTCTCTTCAGTACGCCATAGGTGAGACCACCAACGACTTATCCGACAGAATGGATGCAACATGCAGCTACACCTTGTGGCCACATGCTGAAACTTAAGGTCCCACAAAAAAGTGGGTTTCTTATTTTGCACACACTACTTTAATGCAATACTACAATTTTGTATAGTTTTGACAATCACCATCACCATTTATAAATAAAATAATTTTTCATTATAGCAGCATTTTAAATATTACAATATGACTTTTATTCCAAAATATTAATAATTTTAATTGGTGTGCAAATCTGTAATCCTATAATTTAAGGAAGAATAAATGATAACACCATTAGATTTGTTAGAAATAAAAAGGTAAATCCAATTGTTGATATTGCCAACTTTTGACCTGCACCAGAAAAGGAGATAATTTGTTACTTATACTATTTTAGTAGGGTCAGATCTGAGGGCGTTGATCGCAATGCCCTCTGGATTCAGACGGTCTTGTAACTCAGGTCGGCAAAACTGAAACTCTTCTTTGATGTTTAGAATCAAAAAGAAGATCGTGTTGAAAACTGTTAGGACAATGACAGTCCTTAAAAATATCATAAGATGAACTTGAAGTTAAGTACTATTAACGTCCTTGAAGATTGAATATCATGCGAATGTCAATCTCAATTCAAGAGATAAAACAAAAATCGCTAGAGAAACTACAAAAGATTTCGTTAGGTATCTTCTACATGTCTCTAGCAGTGCAAACAAGCGTTGGGAGAAGTATGTAACTAGGTAAGACAAATACTCTGAATAAAGTTGAATAAGTTGTAATAGTGCTCAATAAATTTATAAGAAATCAGTATTGGAAGATTTTCATTAGACATCGTATACATGGTTGACTTGAAATTCAAATTACTGTTTCTGATATGTTCAAGATTAATTTTTTTAAATGACTAGATATGTAACAGTTGCATTTCATTTGTAGCTTCTACTTTATTATTAAAATTTATGTGAAAATAATTCTTAAAATGTGAGGTTAATTGTGGGTTTCTTACAAACGCTTTTTAAAAGTTATTACTTTATTTGAGGAGATTTTAAATATTAGGTAAAAATGGATAAACAAAACATAAAGAATTTTATTTTTGATATTATTTTTTTCTACGTGTTTCGTTTTTCGATATTTCTGTACCTGCCTAAAACACAAATTTCATCATTTTATGGCGAGAAATGTGTCGGTCTTGTCTTTATCAGAGTTCAAAAGCTTCATTTCAAACGCTTATGTTTAGCGTTGATGATCTATGAAAGTGCCGCCAAAATAAACCCAACGAAAATATTTTGACAGTTATTGGCATTTCTTTTACTTATATCCCAGCAATACCTGAAGTCAAACACCAAGAAGATCATCAGCATCAGTCTTTATACAGGGTTAACTATGACTAAGTACAAACATTTAACCACGTGCTCAGGGAGCCCTAAAAGACAATAAAAAAGTTATTCCACAATTTTAGCTCGATATTTAACAAATGGGGCAAAACCCTTTTTTCCTACGGAAAGTCGGCGCCTATGAAGAGTATCGACTGAGATGGCTTATGGCTTAGATCCATAGTTGACATTACATCTGTCAACAACTACCATGCGGTCGTTTGCAGTGTTTCTAAATGCAGAAACAACAAAAATTATTATAACATTCTTATTAGTAATAATACCTGATAGGTAGATAACAGTTAATCCAGTTAGCTCCAGTATTTTGCATTCGTTTTTCATTATTTGGTTACAAACTGGTAAAACTACATTTTCACTCACTACCGATAAACATACTTCCCGTAAGTACAGTTATTTAGATACAATGCCTATGTATTATAATAAAATCGAAGAAAGGGATGAGTAAGTAGTTTCTAATAGATAACAGAGAACGTTTAACACCCGCGGCAGTCTTGTCCCATAACCTAGAAAAACAAACCGGCGAACTATATTGTGGGAAAATATCTGTACCCGACACATATTCCTTTATTTATTAACTGTAAAACGTTTAAAATTAAAATAAGGCACTAAAAACTGAAGAACACAAAACTACAACGTAAACACACAAGGAATTAAATTATAACATGACAGTGAACCGACTCGACTGGACCGACTGCCGACTGTGGCCGACTGTTGCATGACGGTTACTTGCTGGTTGCATACTCTGATTCTCGCATTGGCGGCGTTAAACAAGAGTTTAATATAATATCGAAACAATTTTTTTTTCGCTTTATAAATAAGTTTGGAAATTTTTTGAAAGGAAATTCTGTTAATTCTTATTTTTTTTATCCCCCTTTAAAATATTGGTACTTAGTCATAGTTAACCCTGTATGTAAACTACTATTAACATTTTATATATTTTTAGGTATTAATAATATTGTGTGAAACTAACTACTCAGTGGACAAAAGCCCCAACCTGCGTTGAATTACACCCACAATATCTACCCATATATTCCTTATTATTAGCTTTTTTTACTGTTTTAGAAAGGTATTTTAAGCTAATATAAATCAAATCTCCTACAATTCCTATCAATGAAGTCATATGTATGTTCTCTGATACCAAACATCTAGGTATGCTAATGAACAATTCCACAGACAAAGCTCTATTCAATAATTATCTAAAGAAAATAATCTAATTTACTCACTCTATAAAAATCTAACTTCACTTTTTTGGCAGTGGGAACACGACAAATTCGACCACAATAGATGAGGTCTGACCTATTTCTGCATTTTTAGGATTGCTCCTTCAGGTGGTCTCCTTTAAGTTGAATCAAATATCTAACTATAAAAATTATTATAAAAATTAAAATTATTTGAAGTTAAATATCGACAATGACAAAAAAAGTGGCATCCTGTCAATGAATTAAATATGACAATACATACTTGAAAAATGTTCACCTTTTATGTAAAAGTTTTTATATATTTTTAGGTATTAATAATATTGTGTGGAACTAACTACTCAGTGGACAAAAACCCCAACCTGCGTTGACCACAGTTGGTCTATATAATCTTGGTTTTGAATGTGACAATTTATAAATGTTGTTGAAAGTATGATACGCATTTCTGTGGCGACTGTTGATGAAATTTGATCAATTGCGGTGCAAAATTTAAATTGCATTCAGTTTACTGGTTTTAATAGTGTGGGGAAAATAATTGTATTTCAATTCCTTTCAATTCATTTTACCACATGAAACCATTTAAAGTTTGACCATTTCTAAACCAAAATAACTTATTTACTTAAAAATTCCGCTACTAACGTTTTGCTGGCATTATTGTTGTAAAAAAAAACTGTATAAACAAAACGAATCGTTTGTTTGCAAGGCAGGTATAAGAATGCAGTCTTATATTAAGAAATATTAGTACCTACTTAACAAAATTAATTCATTTTAGATACTTTTGTGAAATAGTTAATACCTGCATTTTGAAAACAAATGTGCCAGTTAAATTCAGAAAAGTAAAAGGTACATCTGAAGTATGGTAGACAAATACCAAACGAAAATATGAAAATTTACGTTTCCTAATTAATGAGAAATTTTAGAACTGTGAAAATTTTTCTGACGAGTTTACTACGTTGTTCAACTCCCATACATTTCTAAATGAACTATAAATAAAACCATATATCATACTGCAGAAACACTTTGTATATAATATTAATACTTCTCTGTTATTTAAAACTACAAAATATGTATTTTAAACTATTCTTGATGAACACATTCTCACGTATACATTTACCAAAGGAAAATAATTATTGAAGCAGTCTCATCGGTTACTAAGTGAAAATTCCATTCATGTGTATTACGAAGGGTAAACTTTGATCCAAATTGCCCTCTCGTTTCCTTCCTGTTTCCATTCCACTTCCTTTTAAAACTTAACGATGATAATAACGTTTAAAGTATACATATCGATTTTTCTAAAATTATTTATATATCAAATTCCAAATATTGTCCTTGATCTGATACCTAATGATTTAAAGAGACGAGTCTCGATTTTTCTGAATATATAATGTTTCATTCAAATTTAAACATGTCTTAATGAAATGTAGCTCCTTATCAATCTGCACTGCCAAATTTTGAAAATCATATCACCTATCACATTGTAAAATTTCAGTAGCTATACTTAAAAAAATCAAAAATAGCATAGAAACGTTAAATACTAATTAGTGTATATTTTAATAATTCTGGTCATCCAAAGCAAACTTGTGAATGCAATTTGCAAGACAGGTAATACATTTTAGTTAAGTTTGTGCTAAAGTAAGGCTTTCCACAGAAAAATTATACTCTAGCAACTTCTATCACTTCAGTGTCACAAAAAGTTTTCTATGCAATTAAAATCATTAAAAAAAATTAACCTAAAATATATGAAATTTCTAGTATCAATTATACGATTCGCATACTCGTATCTAGATCTGTAAAATTTGAAACTATTTTCTTCTCTTGCAAAACAAGACAAGACTTTCTTTAAAGTCTTGTTATAGCTCGATCTTGCAAGATCATAGGCCTGTTCCAACAGCCATTGAGAACTGGTTCAGAACTGCAGAACTGTTTGACCAGCTCCGTCTTACGTCGCATTCGCCGAAAGTACGTTAACAACTGAACTGACTGAATAGTTCTGAACGATTCGGAATGGATTCTTGCTGTTGTTGGAACAAAGCTCATGTCTTGTATTGCCTTGCATATTACTTGTCTCACAATTTTGCATGATTTCTGCGAAACTCTTGCATACAAATGAGGAACATATAAGTTTATTATTACGAATTTGGTAACAATGGTGGTTACTCTCGGTAGGATACGGTCCCGTTCGGAGATCAGACGTAACTATCGATATGGTTGATCGTTGACAGTGATCGATTGGTACGAAATAGAATCGGAGGTCTTTCAGTCAAGTGAGAGTGAATTTATAATTAATTTTAATTGAGCAGAACTGGATCTAGGCTCAATAAACTGATTTTAAAAATGATTTTATATGCTGGATGCCCTTTAAACAAAATATACCTACAACAGAAATGCAATATTTGTTTTTCCAGCTAATATTCACTTAAACATTCTCTTCTTATATTTGCTGTAGCAATATTTCTTGTCTTGTCTAGAAGACTTTTTTTTAAATCTTGTCTTGTGAATCGAGCTGACAAGTCTTGTATTGTCTTGTCTTGCGAGACCAAAACAAGATCAAGGGAAAGCAAAACAAGATGCCAACATTAGTCATCATTGGTCAGGTGATTGCCGGCTGGATGCCACGTCGTCGGTTTAGAACTCTTGACATATCCATCAAGAGTTCTAAACCGACGACGTGGCAACCAGCCCGGAAATCACCTGACCATTAATGACAGCCACTGAAGCCTACAAACTAAATTAGTCATCATTGTTAAATTTAAGTTACATTCCAATAACATAAAACTAATAACACTAAAAATATATTTGCAAATGGTTCACCTTTATATATTTTTTACAAGTTTTCATGTATTTGAAGGCAATAAAGGACTCCTCATAAGTAGAACCTAATTGACTCCATCTTTTGCAAAACAAGTAAAGGACAAAAACTATAAACTTAAAGAGAAATGTTACAGCATCAAATGAGGATATAGAATAATTAGTAGTGTATGTCAAAATGGTTGCAAGTTTATAGATCCATGTCGTAATTCAATTGCATCTTATGATTATTTTACTTTCTATATATGCATTATTTCCACAATTTGATATGTTCAAATATAAACAAAAATTTGAAATTTACTGCGAAAATAACTTTTGTCAAAACCAAAAAATTACATAATTATAAGACCCAGCTATAAAAATTTACCTTTGATCATTTTCGAAAAAAATCAAAAACATTTTGAACAAACTGCATTTAGTTTGTCGCTATGAGACAAATTGCATTGTGTTTGGCTACACTAAGTTGACTGAGTTGGAAGCGGAGAGTGTATCATAATTGGATATAAAATTATTACCTATTTCATAGCATAAAGAAATGGTGTATCTCTCGTGTCACGTTTGGTTGAAATAATGGAAAAAACACATATAAATCAGTGATAGCTAGTGAGTTGAAATGCAGGATAAGACAGGCAGTCTGAAATATCTATTATTACATCCCGTTTAAAAGTTATAAGCAACATTGTCCTAAAGAGTCTCTAAGAAAAAAAATCACATTAGCGGTGGAAGGATTAAGTAGTCGTTGGAAAATAACTGAATGTTCGTTGTTTAAAATGGTATTTAAAATCCGTTGAACGGTTGATTTATTTAAATTTAATTCCCGGCTAGCCTGCCGTATAGAATTTCGTGGATTTTGTTCGAAATACTGTAACTGTCTAGTTGTACTAACATTGTTACTCTTCGGTCAATTATTTGATTCTTAGAACAGAAAATGCACCTTCATTTCGTCACAAGGTCGTCTCCAATCTTGTAAAGGTTATATGAGTAGAAATGATGCGCTATGGATACCTTTCTCGATATAACTCTATCGCACTTCTTGAATTTTTTTGTGACTCGCCGTAAATTAACAACATATCAACTTTTACTGAATGAGAAAACGGGTCAAGTTTCGTTTAAGGGAAATCAGCTATGAAAAAAAAACAAATAACAAATAGCATTCAGAGGCCTCTCTGAACACGGAAACATTAAATTTTCCCGCGAAAATGCGTAATTTCCATTATAAAGGAAATTTTGTGGACTTTAGAAAAAGGGAAATCAGTTACATAAAAAATATTTTTTGCTGTGAATTATAGACATTTTTCTTAACACAGAAACGCCAAAATTTTCCCGCGGAAAGGCGTCATTTTCATTACCTATATGGAAAAAATGTAGAAAGGCGGAAAAATGTGACCAATTTTTATTTTTGAATTTTAAACGTATTTCTGAACACAAAAATTCAAATTTGGTATGAAAATATAAGAGAGGAAGTGTAGTTTAAGGTCCCTGGATATTCGGAATGATTGCCGATAACTCAGAAGACTTAAGAATGGTAATTTGTCCCGAAAATAAAAGGGATGCAGGCACGTTAATTCTCCTTTTGGGACAACATGTAGAGAAAGGGTCTATTATCCATTCGGATATGTGGAAAGCGTATGAGAGATTCACTAAATATGGCATTACACTGTTAACCATAGTGTTATATTCGTTGCTGAAGACGGTACTCATACCCAACGAATCGAGTCGTCATAGTCGGCTGCAAAAAATTCAAAAAGGTCAACATATTCCACCGGACGAATTTGCAGACCGACTCTGTGAGTACTAGTGCAGACGCCATTGTAAGAAAAATAGTCTAGATCCGATGGATGAACTCATTAAGTATATAAAATTAGAATATGGAGATTTTTCAAATAAATAGTTTCAACATAAAATCATTATCGGCCATAATATTGCCACAAAAGACACCTTAACTTTTCACATGATTTTTATTTAACATTTATATTTATATAACAAACATCTATGTGGATATAATTAATATACGCGGGCGAAGCGAGCGCGCCCAGTCGACGTTTCGAAATCCGCGCGCGAAATTAAAAAAAAATGCTACAAATCCACTTACTTTTTATAACTTGAATAACATTCGTTTATTCATAAAACTCAAAAAACATGAATACTAATACTAATTAACCGTCACAAAACCCTAAAAAACATGAAAATGTAAATGATTTTCCTCAATATTTTCCTTAAAAACAATTTCCGCAAATAAAATTATATATCATTAAAGCGCAAATTAGTAGTCAAATCAAATTATCTAAGTATCATTTCTATAACAGATTTCCCTTATTCTAAAGTCGAAGGAAAATGGAAATTTTCCGTAAATTTTTACATTTTTACATCAAATCAAAGCCGAAATTTTATTAATTTTGTATTTCTATAGCAGCATGTAATATAAAGACATTTAAAAAAGACATTTTTAAGGCAATTTTCAGTTAAAATATAATATAAGAAAAATTCGAGTTTTCCGGAAAACGAAACATTTCCAGGAAAAACGAAAATTGGTTATATACTAGTAATCTTGTGTAGAACCTTCCTATAGAACGATTTTCCTTGAACGAAAGTTGGGCCGAGAAAACATTGTATAAGCACAAAAGTTATACGTTTGATGTTCGTACTGAGTAATGACAAGTATTTTGTGACATTTATGCACTTCAAACAACGAACATTCAATTATTTTCTAACGACCACTTGATTTAAACGAGAAGTAATACAGACAAATTTCTCTAGTAAAAGTTTATTAGAAAGAAGAGTGCTTTTTAATAGGACAAAATTTGGGTATGTTTCTGGAGAAATTATAATTCATGACGTCATTAGTCGTTTCTATCAAATCCCAAAGATAATACTATCGATTGAAAATGAAATTTACCTCATCCCATTAAACACCACGTGTCCCAAATTTTATTTATTTTTTTTGTATCCTCACAGTGGACTTATACTATCGAATTTGAGACATCCTGTACTGCTATAAGGACTAACATTTGTAAAATGTAATGCGTAAAATTTGAAAATACAAATACATATATTACATAGCTAACAAACTTATTCTAATTTTGTTGGATGTAATAAATAGGTTACATGATTATAGTAGGTAAGTATTTAATTTTTATTTATTATTTATTACTTCTAAATTTATAGTGAGGCATTGCCTCACCTTGTCTCATGATACTAGTCGCCACTGATACAACGTCTGCTTCTTAATTGATGAAATATTTTGGTAAACAACCAAAATTCCAAAAATTATTTTGAAATCTTGTAAATTATAAAAATGCAATATTAAAGCACGTGTTTCAATAGTTTTATTTTGCCTTCAGGAAGCTTCCTTTCCTAATAACTCACCCTGTATAAGAGAACACATCAGTAATTCAAGTTGTATTTTTTCTGCCCTCTAGTTTTTCTACATTTCATATACGGTGAATCTCCCTTACTTTCTGCCCTTTTCATGAAGACCGACATCGCCAATATAAACTGGGGCCGAGCACCCTAGGCACCCTCTTTCACCTTATGTTTTTCTTCGGTACCTGAACAAGTTTCGTGAACACCTTGCTAGTTACATTATACCGTGCGAACCGCCCAGCATTTCACCTTGATTTCCTATAGATGTAAGCGATATAAATGGGGGTTCGAAAAATAAGTATTGCAAGGATAATTTCGATCGACTTTCCACATCACAAAACATCTGATAGATTATCGGAGACACGCCAATGGTTAGGCATTGACTATTTTTGCGCATTTAATTAGTTCGAAATTGAAGAATAAATTATTTTGTGGTATCTAGTTTCTTCCTGATAGCACATATTTAGTGGACCAATAATGGCAAAATATTCAAAGAGTGTAATCAGTACCTCAGAGGCAGAAAGTTCCAAGTCCATTTTAAAGTAAACAGGCTAAACGAAAGTGGTCTTCAAGATTATAACCGTTTTTATCCAAAGTAATTAATTTAATCATAATAATAGTAACAATTTTACAAATAACATTCTTATAATAAAAATAGAGACTTGCGCCTTTATGCGTCGAAAAAAATACAGTAGTGATTTTAAAACAACTGTTTTGTTTTTATTGGCTAGAAAAATATTGGCATAACATTTTGTCACTTTGTGAAAAATATATTTTCATGGGATTGTACCAATATTGGTTCTTAATTAAATTACAATATTCCACCATCATATTATGAATGTTATTATATAACATTATTTAAATTCATTAGGCCAATATCGTATATGACACAAAGAGGTCATTTTGCGCCCTATAACCTCTGGCAGCACCACACTCGGTGGTCATTTACTGAATTTCCATACGCCATTTTCTTCTGTGCGGTCATGTGGTGCTGTTTCAAAGCCGTGATTTAGAACAAACATAATAATATGTAAGTAAACTTGATTTCAGATTAAGATTTAATATTACTTATTATCTACCTTGTAAGACTCGTGATTGTATAGTTAAATTATATTTACTTTAACAATAAGTTCAGTTATTTTAAGACCGTAACTACCCGAATGGCCTATCTACAGTTTTTATAGTGATCTAGTCATCACTGTGTGTTTATTTCCCAGTACACTCACACAAACCCTGCCTAATTCGCAACATAAAAAAAATGCTACCAGAAAAAAAGCTAAATATAAAAAAGAGAAAGAATCGAATAAAAATGGTAGACTGGAATAAAATATATATAGAAATTGATACTGTAGACAGCATCAATGTTTTTTTTATAAACATTTGCAAAACGTACGTAATACTAAAATTTCAGTTAAATTCTTCACTATTACGCAAGGTATCTCTACACGATGGTGTCAAACTAAATGAGGAGTTAGGATTTCCTACGGATATGGGACCTGAAAACGCTTAGTAGAAAAGTTATAAAGATGCACTGTTAAAAATATGTTTCTTTTTTCAAAATTGTTGATTTTTTTTATTACATGTTCCATTTTCAGTGAAATAATATTTTTTCTGAAAATTTCAAATAAATATATTATTTTGTATAGGTACGCTTCCAAAAATGACTCATTTGAGTCTCTAGATTGAGAATTTTTCGGACTCAATTCCAACAAATAGACAAGACCCGTTTAGTGTGTGTTTTATGTTTGGTAAAATGCCTGCCGACATTGCAGAGTTCTTGAATCTACCAAATCCTCAACTCTACATCGGACACTGTTTTCGTCGTTCATCGGCGACATTCCAACAAAAAGCCAAGACCCATTTAGTAGTTATTTTATGTTTACATTAAAAAATCAAGTACATACGGTGGCATGGTAATTAAATTCACTATTTTCGATCGCAATATTTGCTCTGATCACATTAATCATAAATGATAAGAGGTTTGAATATGTTTTTTGACAGCTTTAACAAAAAAATATTGTTTGTAACATGTAACTAAATAGCTATTTATGATATACGTGTTCAAAGTAAGATTTTATTTTGTGAGTGAAGATGATTAAAAAACGAGCGTAGCGAATTTTTTAACTTCACGAGCAAAATAAAATCACTTTTAACACGTATATCATACACTATTTTTTGTACAAAACAATCGGAAGAACTTTAAACTCAATAAAAATAAGAAATCAAAAAATACCACACAGATCGCAATGTTTATGAACCAAAATTTTCGTAGCAACCAGTGCTGTTGTTAGTTACGGAAAAAACGCAAAAATATTGACAGCATTTTCTAGTAATATTGTAAGTATAATGAATAATCTCGATAATGAGCGTAACGAATCCATCCCTGCTGAAATCGAAGAAGCCGCCAGTCGAGCAACATTGGAATTATTACCGGCGAAATCAAAGGAACAGTACGAAATCGCTTATAGACGCTTTTCGGAATGGTGCAACATTAAAAAGGTCCCTGGGAAATGTAACGAAAGTGTTTTACTGGTATATTTTGAGGAAAAAGCCAAGATATGGAAATCGTCAACGCTGTGGTCAAATTATTCCATGATCAAAACTATGTTAAAAATAAAGCAAGATATAAGCAAACATTATAAACTTATTGCTTTTTTAAAATGGAAGGGAATATCAAGCAAAAAAGTCAAAAGTTTTGACGAAGATGCATATCGAAAAATTTCTCACAGAAGCAGAAGACGAAAAGTATCTGATGATGAAAGTCGCAAAAATAGTGGGTGTCTTCGGGGCGTGTCGCCGGGAGGAATTGTGTCAGATGACCATCGACAATATCGAATATTTGGGCACTTCGGTTGTTGTGACCATACCAGATACTAAAACGAAAGTGCCTCGGACTTTCAGTGTTGTTGGTGAATTCTATTTAAACTCTTTTAGAAAGTATATGGCACTCCGGCCACCCAACGCTGACCATAGACGACTTTTTCTTAAATATACGAAGAATAAATGTGTGAAGAATCCAGTCGGAATTAACATGTTTGGTAAAATGCCTGCCGACATTGCAGAGTTCTTGAATCTACCAAATCCTCAACTCTACACCGGACACTGTTTTCGTCGTTCATCGGCGACATTGTTAGCAGATTCTGGTGCAAATCTTACTACCATCAAGAGACATGGAGGATGGAAATCTTCGACGGTAGCTGAAGGCTACATTGAAAATTCACTGGAACAGAAGAAGGAAATTGCGTGCCAAATACTTCCTACTGCTGCAACTACTAGCAAGACCACCACATGTGTTACACATGTTGACAGTAAAACCTACCTAAGTATGATGACTCCGCAGGGAATTACAATTTCAAATTGTTCTAATTTTACTATAAATGTTAATAGTAATAACTAGTTAAAATGTTGGTTTGTATTTATTTAAAATAAAAAGTTGTTCATGTGTTTGTTAAAACGTTTTATTAATTTTCAAAACAAAATTTAAATAAACTTGGATTTACTTTTAACACGCGTGTCAAAAAATGACATTTTTAACATCAAAAATGACAATTAAAAAGCTCACTTTTAACAGTTTTGCAGAAAAAAGTTTTTTCGAGATTATCTGCCATTCATCTACTTTCTAACAAAAGTAAATTTGCTCTGATCACATTAATCATAAACGATAAGAGGCTTGAATATGTTTTTGAAAGCTTTAACAAAAAAATATTGTTTGTAACATGTAACAAAAAAGTTTTTTCGAGATCATCTTCTATTCATCTACTTTCTAACAAAAGTAACTATTTATGATTTTCTATGACACATACTCCGAAAATCAAATATATCACAGATTGTCAAACTTTACCGACATACCAATTGAAATTAGAAAAAAAAAATGTGTTTGTATGAGGTGGGTGCAGAAGATGAAAGTTTAAAATAAGTATTGCAGAAGCTTTATTCAAAAGTGTATGTTAAAATTATAGACAGTAAGGAATTAGGTATGAGACTGTGTTCATTGTGTACGATCCCTTTTTATTTAGGCCATACTTTGAGATCGCCCAGCAAGCTCCTAGAGCATATATTGCATTCCAGGAATATCATGACTTGTATAGTGATACAATTTATGGGAAGGCGGTTTGTAGGTTAAAGAATATTAGAATCGAGGTCCTGGAGCGCACTTCCCATTGTCGATTTCACACTCGAGTTATGTAATTGTACAATTGTAGTTTATGGCTTCCTGGTCATTACTTTTTATTTATCGGATATAAGGAAGACGGTTAGCTACCTACCTACGTCGGAATAGAAAGAAAGTGATTCGTTTCGCTGCAATGGGGTTGCTCGGATATATTTTACACATTCAATTGGCACGGGTTAAGCTATTCTATTAAATTATGATCGGAACTTGTTATGTTTCATTACATACATGACTAATTTAGCTAGATTAATTTTTATTTTAGATAATTATTGAATAGAGCTTTCTCTGTGGAATTGTTCATTAGCATACTTAGATTTTTGGTATCAGAGAACATACATATGACTTTATTGATAGGAATTGTAGGAGATTTGATTTATATTAGCTTAAAATACCTTTCTATACAGTAAAAAAATACATGACTATCTTAAATCATGTAAACTTTTAAATTTGTACCGTGATATAAAATAGTTTAAACCTTTCTGGGTTTAAATTTTTAAATTAAAGCAAGTTGTAAGAGGATTACTTTGGGTAACCTAGAAGATGGTTCGGTAGAAATATATACGTAGGTACAAAATAAAGAAAAAATTCAACGTCAAATAATTGATTTTTTAAAACCTAAATAACTATATTTTTTATTCCTCAAAATGCCAAAGAGGGAAAGGAAATTCGTGACTTATTTTCTTTATGGCACTGACGTCATAAATTTAAAATACCGAGTGATAATTGGAAAGAGCAGCCGTGAAAGCAAACACACCTCTATACAGGGTGTCCCAGTGTGAGCGGACAAAAATTTACCAGGAGGTAGACCAGACCAAAATAAGAATAAAATTCTTATAAAAAAATTCTCTGATGTACACCTAGTGAGTTACAGGGTGTTATTTTGAAAAAAAAAACCTATTTTCCGCAATAACTTAAAAACCGTTTCGTAGATTTAGGTAATTTATGAGTAACGTGTACATCAATTAAAGATCATTAAAATTACATAGTGTTTGTTTTAATCTGACACCAGTGGTGGCGTAGGCCTACTATTCCTTATGATTTTTTCTTCATAACTCTTGCATATCCTACTCCTACGTGAATTGACTAAGTTGTCGTTAATCAGTGACCAATTCTGAAAAAGGTGCTCTTGTTACACAGCCATAGAATCAACCATTTTCAAGTAAATTGAGTCCAAAGTGCCGGCTGCATTAATTTATGCAGAAAAATACATGCAAAGATTTTATTTTATTTATCTAGTAGGTACCTGTCATTATAAATAACAAAGTTGCTTACAAGCGATATGTCAAAAATTGTTACATATCACACTAGAAAGTTGCAGTTACTACTATAAGTTACTAAAAGTCGAGTCAATTTGCCCAAAATAAGTAGTACGTTATTATTTACTATGGAATTTTTCAATAATGAATATGCTGATATGATATACGTTTACGGTTTCTGTAATGGAAATTCATTGGCTGCCTCACGAAAATATCTACGCAGATTCCCAAACAGAAGACGACCTTCACGGCACGTATTTCAACGAGTTTTTCAAAGACTTCGCGAGACTGGGAGTGTTAAAATTGGAAATGGTAGGGTAGAGGTAATATGGAAAATGTAAATATTTTAGAACGTAATGATGCTGTCGTTGATTATCCTTCTACCAGTGTCCGAAGAATATCAACGCAGACGGGTATCTCACGAAGCAGTGTCTGGAGAATTTTAAACCGAGAAGAACTGCACCCCTACAACTTACATAAAGTGCAAACTTTACATCTTGGTGATGTCGAAAAAAGGGCACAGAGATACACACATTTTTTTAGAAAAGTAGGCCTAGGCCACCACTGGTGTCAAATTAAAACAAATACCATGTAATTTTAATGACCTTCAATTGATCTACACGTCACCCAAAAATTACCTAAATCTACGGAACGATTTTTAAGTTATTGCGGAAAATTGTTATTTTTTTTTCAAAATAACAACCTGTAAATCGCTAGGCGCGCATCAGAGATTTTTTTTATAAGAATTTTATTCTTATTTTGGTCTGGTCTACTCCCTGGTAAATTTTTGTGCGCTCACACTGGGACACCCTGTATTATTTCCACAGCAAGTATATATGTCAACTTATTTGAAAATGTTTAATTATAGGTAATATTGTTTATGTTAGCTTCATTGACAAATAACTAATAACTAGTTATTGAACTTATGATTTGAAATACAAAGCAGACGTTGTGGCAATAACCTCTGCGCCAAGATAAGTGTAACCTAAATTTGAGTTTTGATATATTGGTATCACTCTAATCTATTAAACATATATAGATATGGTTAAACGGAAAGTTTTAAGCAATTTTATATGTTACTCAGATCTACTCCCGATTTTGACACAAAGTTTTTAAGGCTAAGACTTATTTTGATTTCGAATATAGTCACTTGGTCAAACATTAAACATTGGTAATGTAGGTCTACCCAGAAAATTTGAAGTTGATCTGATAAGTAGTTTTCGAAACATACGAGGTCAAATTGGAATTAATCGGATCGCGAGACGTGACGTCGTTGCCTCCTACCAGATTAGTAAAATCCAACTATTTAAAATCATATTCATCTAATCTATCAATGCTAAATTTGATTATGGTGATGGACTATTTTAATACGAATCACAAATTTGTAAGTGCTGCAGTAAGAGGTGTAAAAATGTAAGTTCTAAAAAGAAATCGTTCATAGCAGCTAGGTTTTACAAATAATGTAGATGGGTAAGGTACTTAAGTAAGTAAAAAATACATATTTATTATGTTACAGAATTGATAATAAAATTGGTTTCTAAAATAGAGTTTTATGTAGGGTTAACAAAACAAAACATCTTATGTTACATTTTTATTAGCCATAAGTTTAGTTAATTTAAAATTTTATTACTAATTATACAGGATGTGTAAACAAACTACCAATTTATTCTTTATGACTTTAAATACGTATTTACAATTTTATACTAAATTATAAAATGTCTAAAAATATACTCTAAAGATATTCACGAAAGAGCTATGGAAACAATGCAGTGCTTACGTTAAATAAAAACGAATTTTGCAAATTTAGCTTTAGAATTTAGTAGTTTGATTTATTTTATTGTGCCACCTTATAAAACAAAAAATTAAGCAATCTATAAATTCGGTATTAAAAAGACTAATAAAACACTTACTTAATACATAGGATGTTGTTTAGATTTTAAGATACATGCTTTTGCAATAATAATGACACTCCCTCAAAACAGTAGAAATTTCATTAAATCTCAGTTGGTAAGTGAAAAAACTAATAAAAAATATTAAAAGTTGGATAGTAGATTTCATAACGAATACGTCAGCAGTTCAAAAGAAATCGCAAAATTCAGTTTAAAGAGTGCCAAGTATACCTACGAGTATTATAAATTATTATTTAACTATTATAAATTATTCAACACATATTTATTTGTTTTAATTCCAAGAAATATGTCGAGCTTTATTGATTTTTGCCACAAGTTTCGCGTAATGGAATTCCGGCGCAATTAATAAATTATTTATCTGGGCATTTTATCGTTGTATTGGGACATTTGGGTGCAATACAATATTAAATTTTGATTGTTTTCATTTAGTGTCTCTACTAACACCTTTAATATTTGAATTTTCCATAATTTAAATAAATCTGCAATCCTAACGACACCGAGGGTCGTATTCTAAAAGCTAGTAAATGATAGCAGCGCAACCCGGCATGTTATAGGAGACAGTGACGTCATACAGGTGATTTACGCTAGTACATGTTCTCAAACTAAGGCTTTATAGGCTCCAGAAAACTATCATTTGTTTTAGATGCAGAAAATGCAAAAACAATGCTGAATTACCCCATTTGAATTATCCTAGAACTCCTCTAAATAATAATCTAGTTGCAGTCTCAGCTTAATTGTCATCGCTTAATAGTTTTTACTAATGAAATAGTAAGTTATTCTGAATGGAAGACTTTACCGCATTATTATTAGCACAAGCTCTATGAACTAAGTTTTAGATTTTTACTATTGCTTTATTTCACCATGGTAACCTTTTATTACCAAAATCTACTAGAGCAAAGAGTTTCTTGTCATTTTGTTCGTTCGCTTGATTGGATTTACAATGAAATAAATGAAATCCTACACTAAACAGATTTGTGAAGCAGAACTCAAAAAAGGGCATACGAATTGTACAACATCCTATTTAATTACAAACAAACCTTCACTACAACTAATTTCTTACAATTTATGACTTTAATTAGGTGGAGTTAGCTTCCAAAATAATTATAATCAGAAAGTAGTCGAAATAGAACGAGGCAACATGATTTTTAGTCAACTTTTTCATTTGTTTAAATTGCACCTTTATTTAAAACATACATTTTCTTGTGTACAAGTATTTATTAAATAATCGTATTTCTAAATTTAGTTAGCAAGCAAATTTTTATTTGAAATTACTAAAAATGAGCCTCTTTAAGTACCTAAGTTCAACTTTATTTCTAACTAATAACTACTTATTAGTTAGAAGTGACTTTATTCATAATTTAGGGACTATTAAATATTTTATATTTCTTAAATATAAATAAAAGCAAATGTTGCTATCATATTTCAGTGCCCCCTAGAGAGAACTAATTAAATAAAAAGCAGACCTGCTGCTATATTATCAAAACTACATTAACATTGGATCCGATATATTGCCAACCAAAAAGGCATTAGTAAATAGCTACACAGTAAATAGCTGCTGACAGATTTGACAGCAATGTTTCGTTCCTGCTGATATATTGAAGATAACATCCGTTGAAACATTACGTCAAGTTCCTAGGATTTTTTAAATGTAAACATATAACGAAAAAAATACGTTGTACTGTGTATTTAGGGAAAAAGATAGAAAAGTTGAGTAAAATTATTCCTTCTGTCGTTGTTTAATTTTTTTTTGACAGACGTGCTTAGTGTTGACTGAGACAAGAAATCTGGCAAAATTTGAAAGTTGCTCGATCTTGCACCCTTTTTATATTTGTAAAACTTATTACCGTAACAATATTTCTTATCTTATCTCACAAGACTTTTTTTTTAATCTTGTGTGTGAAAAAACAAGACAAGATTTTTATATATTTTTAGGTATTAATAATATTGTGTGAAACTAACTACTCAGTGGACAAAAGCCCCAACCTGCGCTGAATTACACCCACAATATCTACCCATATATTCCTTATTATTTTTTACTGTATTAGAAATGTATTTTAAGCTAATATAAATCAAATATCCTACAATTCCTATCAATGAAGTCATATGTATGTTCTCTGATACCAAACATCTGGGTATGCTAATGAACAATTCCACAGACAAAGCTCTATTCAATGATTATCTAAAGAAATTAATCTAATTTACTAACCTGCTTTAATGAAACACTCTATAAATATCTAACTTCACTTTTTGACAGTGAGAACAAGACAATTCAACCACAATAGATGAGATCTGACCTATTTCTGCATTTTTAGGATTGCTTCTTCAGGTGGCCTCCTTTAAATTAAATCAAATATCTAACTATAAAAATTATTATAAAAATTAAAATTATTTGAAGTTAGATATTTATAGAGAACTTGATAGGAATTGTAGGATATTTCATTTATATTAGCTTAAAATACCTTTCTAATACAATAAAAAAACAAGACAAGATTGCCGCACTAGAAGTGCTGAAGACACTATTATACATTAAAATGTGCTTTCTACTTGTTGAAGGCACATTTTAATAGTTATTTAAATCTACAGAATGAAACCACTGAAATACGATTTGATAAACATCTACTAATTTTGGCGACATTTCGTCGCCTGAAATAGTATTGGTTGCTATGACCCTTTACTTCTTCCCTACTCTAATATTTGTACAGTTGATGTTTGCTTCCACTGTTCTTAAAAGATCCGCTCTTTTACTGGATATTCCACACCGAGTTCCACACTCTTATACATATTCCTCAGTTTATTTGTATAGATAATTTTAGGATAAAGCTTACCGAAAGCCGATATATTTACTAAAGCCGCATGAAAAATAACTCCAAATGCGACAGAGCACTTTGACATGTTACTTAGTCTACAAATGAGAGAAGATACTGCTGCCGCACGGCTATATTAATAATAGAATTGTTTATATTATTTCTCGTTGTTTACAGATTAACATGAACATAACTCAGTTAAACAAACCTTCAACCGATTACTTTGCAATTATTACAACCGGTAGTATACTATAAAAATACTATATTAAGTTGTGTCCAATGTACTTAAATTTTATATGTTCTTTTATTTCCTTAATATATTGCCACTTCTCTTATTAATAATTTAATGTCATTCTAATAATGTTATGCAATTCTAATCTATTTTAAGAGAAAAATTATTTAAATTTAATATTAACCTTTTCTCTTCTTGAGAAGCTGGAGGTTAGGTGCTCTGGTTGATAGTTATATTTAACGTATCCACTGGTTGTTGGCCTGTGATGATCGGTCCTTGACTTTTACGTATAAAATATTTCCAAAATGTAGGTAGTTCTGTCTCGATACTATTTCATAGTTTCGACTTTTCTGGGTGTTCACCGTTTTCAAATTACAGCTAGGTAATTTGAGTTTTTCTGGAAGTCAAGTCTAATAGGCCCATTCAGTAATATGTATAATTTAAAAAAATTCAGCATTTTATGATGGCGTTTAACTACCCAAATATATCCTTAAAAAATTAGTACATTGAGATTAATAAAGTGAGATATTTTATTTCGAAATTGTCAAACCCTTAAAATTAGTTTTTAAGAGACTGTAGTTTTTATAAATCTCCTAAAAATTTTTTAGTTTTTTTCAAAATTCATATGGTTAAAGATCTTATTCTTGAGGTAGAAAGGGATACTACATGCCAAAGCTATCGTAGGTACTATTTGGCAAGAAATGAGGTACGGTAGAGTAACAGTATCAAAAGCTTACGCAGCTATAAAATGGAAGAGGTTTGAGATAATTTTGTTGTAGAGATTAGAAACTCTAAAACAAAAAAAACTTTCCTAAATTACATTGATACTGATGGAAATGTCAGATCAAAATACGTTTACCAAATTCAAACGCAAATGTTTGTTGCTAACAAAAAACTGTTTTTGCTGTTGCTAAACCAGATTTTGAGACTACCAAAGAAATTGTTATAAAATATTTAGAATACGATAAAGATACTGTGGAACAAATTTTAAATAAAATAACAGTGTTTTGGAAAAAGGCTATTTATATCTTAATTTATTAAGTAATTTAAATATTTAATCAAACTGCACTGAATAGATCCATGGGGTTGAAGTATAGCAAACTCGCGTATTCTTGAAATGACCCGTTGAATGTAATTTCTTAAAGCAACAATTCTTTTAGCTTCTTTTACTTCCTGCTTCGATTTTTTTAAACCTGATTTTACAGAAAACGAACGACAAAGTCTATAATTGTTAGGTATCATTATCACTTCTACATTCTTAAAACTAGCACCAGGTTCTAACAAATTTAAGAATTCTGATTCTTCAGTTATTAATTTATCTGAGGTTTTTCCTTCGAAACCATATAAAACGTAGCAAATAGAACCATCAGGAGTGCAAGCTAATAAATATTTTATTGTATTCCAACCTTTGTATTCTGACCACGACAGAGCCTGAAGGACTGGATTACTGGGTTTTTGAAATGAAACTTCAAAGCAGTCTATAATGCTCTGGACATTTTTATATCTGTGGGAAAATGGTATTGGAAGTTGTTTTTTAATGTCCAACATAGATTTCCATCGGATAAATATTTTTAAGTGGTGAGCTAACTTTGGAAGTATTTTTTATACGACTTCACACACTGCAGTAGCCGACAAACAAAAATCATCCGTTAACATGATAAATTCACTTTAATTTTTGAAGCGTAAGATATATAGCAAGAATTGCTGAATTGCATTCATTCACACAACATATTTATTATAAATATAGAATGACTTGGAATACCTAAATACATTTTCGGATTTTTCTCAATGGTTCTCTTTTTTACATTTCCTGTAGCATTCCTGTTCAACCTACTACACTAAGTACTTGTGAATGTATGAAACGTGTATGTTCCAGCAGTATTTTGACTACTATTTGAAGATTCACTGGATGACTGACTCGCTTTTAATTTTTTTTGAAGACTTGACAAGGTTATCTCTGGTTCTTTTTTGGGGGAGCTGTTCAAAATTATTTTTATTACATCGGCATGGAAAAGAACACTGAATGGATTTAGATCGGATATACGGTTTGATATTAACTTGAACGCCTTTTCCAAGACTGGATTTGGTGTGTAAAATTTTAGTGCTTGTCTCAGGAACTGTTTTGTTGTAATCTATTTCGAGATTTTGTATATTTTCTGCCTCATCAGAATCTCTTAATATATCAATGATGCTTTCATTTTGACTTTTTAAAAACACTGATCGTACTTTAGTTACTTGTGTCGACTTTCTGTTTATTTGACACTCAAATATGTGCGGAATAACTCCAGGTTTTAGTTTTATTACACTACCATTCATTGTTTTATAATACATATAATTTTCCATATCTTCTTCTAGCTAAAATTTTAGATATACCTGCTATATAATTTTACTATTTGCAAACCAAAGAAATAACTTACATTGAAATGATCTTCACAGCAATGCTTTGACCCCTTACTGCAAACCAATTCTTTCCTCTGCATAGCTTTCTGCCACAAAATCCTACTATTTTCATCTTTCGGTAATGATATAAATATTTTATTCGGAGTCGATACTGAGGTACTTTTGCATCCTGGAACTATACAATATTTGTACAATCCTCGGTTTCGACCCATTTTAACACAGAAACAACGAATAACGAAATTGCCGAGCCAATCACACTCCGTGCCGCATTAAATCTGAATGGGGTATGAGGTAGGAAGAGAGCGTAAGCGGTCAACGATCAGCCAGCCGTACCGGTATTATGACGTCAGGCAATGGCTTCTTAACAATTTGTCGCGTTCTATTTTCATTAATTTATTTGACACATTTCTCGTTGAAACAAAACAATTATTTTTTGTATATTAACTAATTCAGGGGTAAACTTTCAGAATATGAAATAAAAACATACCAAATGGGTATATTATTTGTCACATACCAGAATGTTGATTTTATTCAGATCTATTGTAATAATCTATTCTATATTAACTTATAGTAATCTTACGACATATTTGTGAAAACTGTAAACATTACGCAGATATTACTTAATTAACATTCATCAACATTTGCTACTAACTGATTTAGTAAAAATTTGTTTTTTAATCTTTCTTTTATTCCATGTTTTATCTTTTTTCTATCAAACTGGTACCCTCAAGCTGTGACCATAACACTCCTCTATACGTTAGGTATTTTTTTTTATAATTTAAAACTGTTTAGATATCAGGAGTTTAAATATTTTGAAATATGCACTATTTTGATAAAACGAAATAAAATTTAAGAAATACAAAGAGTAAACTAGGCACAGTTTCCCTTCAGATCTCGAAACGAGTTGCACAAGTAGAATACATTATTTTCCACAATTAACTGATAAATACATTTGCTTTCTCGAATTGTCTTTTCTTTAAAGTTATACCTTTTCAAATTTTAATACTCCGTTTCCAAACTTCATAATGCTGCCTACAATTAAAAAATATATTTCCCTGTAAAATTAAAAATAAGGTAAAGGAGAGTAATATGAGACAGTGCCTAATATGAGACCCCCGGTAAAATTTTATGTACAATCCTTTAATGCAACAGCAATGAGGTGTAGGAGTTTGCTAATTCAATAAATAGTATCATTCCTAGTCGCTATATACCGCTAAATTCTATTTGGTAAAAGTTTGAAGTGCAATTCGGTGAATTTCACGCCGCTAACTTTTTCACCTGTTGAGCTTCAAAAAATAATATTCTTGACATGGTAAGTTAATTTTATTTTCTGATATGATTATCATATAGCTAACACACAGATGATTTAGTACCGTTATTCGCGCATCGATTAATATATACCAATCTAACCTTAAAACAACTAGTTTCTGGAAAATTGATTTAAGTGATAGTTCGAGTGATGAGAGTGACATGGAAATTGTTGTTTTTGATGATGATATTCATGGAGGAGAAATCAAATTTGATGATTCTAAAAAGGTTAAAAAAGGCACGCCAAAAGAAGCTAATCAGTTGAAGAAAAAGAAGAAGAAATATGATTTAAGTGATAGTTCGTGTGATGAGAGTGACATGGAAAAAATTTTTTTGATGATGACATTGATGGAGAGGAGAAATTCAATTTTTTTTATTCTAAAAAGGTTAAAAAAAGGCACGCCTAAGGAGATGAAGAAAAAGAAGAAGAAATTTGATTTAAGTGATAGTTCGAGTGATGTGACACGGAAAAACTTGTTTTTCATGATGACAGTGATAGAGAGGAAAACTGTGATGCAGAGTGTCTCTTTTGCACAAGCCTCTATTCGGAAGACAAACATGGCGAACAGTGGTGCAGAATGTGAAGGCTTTGTGTGCCCAATGTGCATAAAGAATCAGAGAAAATAATTTATTATGACTTCCTGTATTATCTTGAGTTTTAAATTGTTAATTTAATAAAAATTGATACAGATTTAACAGGGTCTCATATTAGGAGCCGTTTTTTTTTCAGTTACTATTTGCTTTATATTACTATTACTTTTTCTAAATAAAATTGTTATGGAAAAATGTACTTTTATTATTTGTTTCTCAAAATACACACCCTGACCATTCAATAAGTACATCGATATTTAAAAATTTTCTATTTTTGTACAAATTACAAGAATTCTTCAAAATGGGTCTCATCTTTGTATTTATCAGTTAATCATGGAAAAAGATATTGTGCACATGTTTGTAACCCCTTTCGACATTTCAAGGGAATTACTTTTTTATTTTGCAGATTTCATTTATTTATTTATTTTTCATCATGGAAATTGTCTCTGCGAACATAGAAATCACTTTAAATAACTCTATGGGTGCTTAATTATCAAAAAAAGACAATTTTCATTTTCTACAACCGCCACTGATGCATTTTATTTGAACACAGATGTATCCTATTTTGTTTTAATGAGAGATCTACTAATATTAACTATCAAATGATATAAAAATATAAATCAAAGAATGCAACAGGGTGTAAACTTTTCCTCAACAATAAGAGGGGACGTATATTTAAGGAGATTACACGGCCTCCTGTAGTTTTCACTTCCAACCCTCGAGAATAGGAAGTTCCGCCTAGCCATTGTACCGATAACGAGAAGGCATCTTCCTGCACAAAAACTGTTCTGAAGCAAACGCATGATGACATATTCAATTCTATAGATCCGCGGGATCCTGTGTTGTTAACCTGGTGTAATTTATGTCGTCAGATGTCTATTTCCTCAATGGATATAAAAAATGATCCTTCGCAAATCGTTAGTTGCGGATCCTTTTCATTGATGAAGATCGTAAATGTCACAGAAGATGGTGTTAAATGAACATCTTGGTTATTCATGAATAGAAATCGATATACAATGAGTATTGGTAAACTTTACATTTTTAATATAGATAAATATAGTAAAAAATGATGAGTTTGTACTATGACCATTAGATCGCACTGTTATACTAATTGGAATCATTTACTAATTTCGTAAGTAGTAAAGCAACTACTGATATATTACATGACATTAAATATATTTTTATGGTAACATTTCGGTGAGGTCGGTCAGTGGTCGCGCGGTTTAAGGCGTCAGTACTTGAATCGAGGAGACTAGATCGGTGTTGGTTCGAGCCCAGCTGCCGGTAGACCGTATATAAGCTATATTCGTGGAGAGGTTTGGCGCCCTCTCTGCGGGTATGGTAGGGTGGAAGAATGTTGGCTTGGATCAATGTGAGATATTGATACCGGTTAATATTTGACTACCCCCCTAATTAATGAGGTTTTCCAGGTTTCCTTCATTCCTGCACTGAATAGTGGTTAGGGCCTACCAACGTAAGTCGTTCCTGGGCGCAAGTGCGGCCTGCTTAATAATAATATGCGGCCCCCTCTCCCGCACAAGTCTCCGACTTCTAGGCTAATCCCTGTGATTAGAATGAGGGGTAGAGATATTATTATTATTATTATTATTATTTAAAAATCTATATAAATTTAGAACTATTTAGACAATGAAACGCATTGGGGGGCGTGTAAAAATGTTTTGATTAATCAATCATCAATTTTGCAAAAAGTGGAGATAATAGGGAGAAACTAAGACAATCAATATATTCTTAAACAAAACAAAATTCTTTAGTAACTACTTTAAAATATATATTTATAATATTCCAAGTAAACTAAAGTTAAATTTGGTGGGGATTGAGAGTGTTTTAAGGTCACCCTATTTCTCGGCGTAAAATGATCAAATTTGTGATGGTTTTTTTATAGGTACAGAAATTTCAAAAAATAAAACACGTAGAGTAAAAGTAATATCAAAAATAAAATTATTGATGTTTTATTTATCCACCTTTACTATTTAAATTCTCCTCAAATAATATAATAACATTTAAAATGCATTTGTTTGACACATATTATTTTGCTATTCTAACCCCACATTTTAACAATTATTTTCACATACTTACTTATAAACGAAAGTGAACAATCTTATATGCAGAACCATGTAAATTTATGTAATAACAATATCTACAGTTGAATTTAAAAAAATACGTATTTTGAAAGATTTCTGTAGCTAGAAAACTGTTAGACCACTTTTAGTCGTTATACAGGGTGGTTTTAAATAAAGTCTCAAAAATGAGACCACATATTCCTTAGGTGAAAATAAACCGATTTAACCTAACATACCTATATCCCAAGTCGCTTAATAAAAAAGATACAGGGTGTTAAAGTTAAAATTTTGTTTTCGATATTTGTAGATAACTTCTTAAAAAATTCAAATATTTACTTAAAATTTATAAACCAGGAGTTTTTGCGGGTGAGAAATTCAAATTTGTTTCTAATTTTGACGTCACTAGTAGAGGGCGCCACCTATGGAACATCATGTTTCTTTTAAATGGCAGAACTTTTTTGCAGCTTAGTGTATCCATCTGACTATTGAAACAATCGATTCTCCTACCTTTATTTTCACTTAAGGAATATGTGGTCTCATTTTTGCTACTTTATTTAAAATCACCCTGTACATATATTTGTTTTACTCGGGTACCTTTGAATATTCGCAGATGGCATGAGATAACATTTCTGTTATTTGTTGAACTCTATATTTTTCAGTTATTAAATGTTTTAAATTACTTGTATACACTATTTCAAGAATACGGCGCCTTTCAGGCCATGAATTCAAATCTGATCAATCGCTGATACTTGTAGAGGGCGATGATGCGTACGGGGGTCTCTCTGCCTGTATTTACGTCGTAATTTATTTTATTAAAATTAGAAAACCACTGATTAATTATTTTTCAAAATATTTAGACGGATAATGGGTTAGTTCATCGTTTTATTTTCGGAAGTAATTCAAATATTTGGAGTTTTGAAAAGATTAGGTACTAAAAAATATTGAGGATGAAATGTTCAATTTGGCTGGACTAAAATGGTTTCCACTAAACCGCATTACTTATTTTATCGTAAAAAATTTGATAGGTACCATTAAGCCCATTATTTATGAGACACCATGTATATTATTCTCCATGAAGAGGAAACGCAAGTGTTAAATCCTTCACAGTAAAGATCACAATGGATGTACCGATTTGAAAAAAATCCATAAAAATTGTAGTATTTGTTGTTATCTAACTGCGTTCTTTTTTTATAAAAACTTATAGGTACATCTCCGATATTGCTCTATTTAGAAACTCACATTTTAGATCGTACGGAATTCTGGTATACCTTTAGTAATGCTTTATTTTTGCTTCTTCTGATTTTTTATGTCTTCAGATGCTTTAGGAGGACAATGATTTCGAAATTTCCACGAATTAAAAAATCTGTGCATTTCAGCCATGACCAAAAAATTTTTGTTTAGATAAAAAATAGTTAGTGCAACAGTAGGAGTAGGAGTTGAAAATAATGGTGCTGGTAAATATCCTTCTACCAAAACTGTCAAATTTTATATCTCAACTAATGAATTCCCATGGAATATTTCTTTTACATAAATTATTTAATGATGAAAAATAAATTTATTCTTTAGCTTTTACATAATAAATACCCAATGTTTTGGTAGAGCTTGTTTTAATTTTTAAATATTCGTATTTTTACATTACAAATATCCAGTGTATAATATAGATAAGATAATACTATAAATTTCCATAATTTTACATTCACGCATTTTGAATCATTCATCAGGACAATATTGCTAACTTAAATGAAATAATGGTAAAATTTACATTATGTATACTAAACTGCTGATTCAATTACGGTAATTTTTTATGTAAGATTTATGCACACGCGTCTCTTTTTTGTGGACATATGATTTTGCGGTTATATTAACATATAACCTATCGTTAATCCATCCTCGTCTCTAATCTGATTGGGGTTGGTGAAAGCGGATAATATTTTGAATTTTAATTCAAGTGCTTTCGATACAGTGCGCAACAATATAAATAAGAGGTATAACGAAAGTTCTTTGAAACTAACACAGTACGGATCTATTATACCCAAAGGAGCTTGATCTTAGGCATATGATGCGATGCATCTGCTCCGGGATCTGCCCTAACAGAGGCTGTACAGAATTTCAATGTTTTTTAGAGAAACAAAAAGAATAAGTACCTACACTAAAGGAAAGTGAAAGATGTAACCGCAAAATTCCTGTATATATTTCTTACACATAAGAAAAATACGAAGCTCTGAATCAATTAAATTTAAATTGATGTAATTTTTCAAAGAATATTCTTCGATTTTTTAAATAATTCTAAAATATGTCAAACTAATGCATATCCAAAAACGAACTATGACTTGTTTGGTCTAAAAAATAAAACCAAGTTAATGAGTGTGAGATAAATATTTCTTATACAGGGTGAACCTTAAACATGTACAGATTACAGATTTTAACCGTAGGTGTAGTTCGTCATATAGATAAGTCTAGTGCAAAAACATCTTTAAAAATTTAAAATATTTACAGAGATATTAATTTAAAAAAAAATCCAGATTTTGAGGAATGCTGACCAGATAGACTATCGACGTAACCCAATAAACCATATGATTTACTGAAGGCGAAGTTGCTACATCGTGTGTAAACAATTTTTTAACGTAAATTCAATTTTTGCGGTTGATTCTAATTTAAAAATACTTATGTTTAGTAGTAAGTAAAGTAAAATTTGTTAAGTACTACGCTACGCAATAATATTAACTCCAACTGTTCAATAATACCAATTAAAGTATTTAGGAAGTTACTTTGTTCAACGATTTCAAAAATTGTCCATAAAGGTACATAAAAGCTTACCTACTTCCTGAAACTACTATTACACAGTTATCCACATTTCACAAGTTAATACCATTGTACACTGTTAGAAAGATATACAAATTATCCCCTTATATTATTTTATGAAGAATAACAGAAAACAATGATTTTCACACAAGACCCTAAAGTTAATTTTCGCCACATCACATAACCTCAAACAACGTGTCAGTACTAACCATTAACTAAATAACCAGCTTCATGTGTGCATTTCAAGAGAAGGCAAAGAAAAATATTTAAAAGCAGTGTCAATGTCATGCAAAAATAGAAACTGGTGTCGTAGGTAACAGGCAGGTGTTACGGGCAGACACTTTTGCATTTTCTGAAACTGAACTAAGCTAATGGTTTCTTTAAGCAATACCCTGCTTGACGCATCTGTTTTAAGAGTTGCGGCACTAATATATGAAATGTATTCAATTTATTATTTTCCCGGGCAGGGTTTTTTTCTTAAGTGTCTTGTGTATTTAATTAATATTTTTGGTGACATATAGTGAAATTAGGTATTACGCATTATACATTATTCAAACAGAGCAAAGGTTGACATGTTAAGAGCATATTTGTTACGCAGTGATAATCAGTGATAGTGAAAACGATAGTATGTATTGTGATAAATCACTTGGAGTGTAGTAAAAATGGACAATGACCAAATTCTGAATAACTGTGAGTAGAAAATCTGATTCTGGACGTTGGTGAAGTGTATGAATGGCGAAGGGGAGGAGGTAGCCCATATTTTTATATATAAATATATTTCAATCATTCTTTGACGTTATAGTTATTAAGTTTCTTGAAACCTGTTCCAAGACATTAGTGTAAAACTGGCAACGTTATCGAAGAAACATTCACCGTGACTTTTAAAAATCTTAATATAGCAGTCGGATCAGAAATCCTCAACAAGTTTTCTATTGTTTTTTTTATTGTTAATTTATTTTAAATTTAACTTTTTTATTCCCGATTTTTTTATGAAAAAACTACTAATTATGTGTTCCACACAGTAAACTGTACTGCTGGTTAAGATATTTGTATTTATTTAAGGTTCACCCTGTATATAATATGTTTAACACATGCCAAATAACTACAAAAAAAATCACTTGCAAATTCTATCTATATTATTGTAAACAGTTTTTGTTTCTGTTAAGCACTGCTACTGTTACTGTTTACAACATACTTTGAATAACTAAAAGTAGGTTGTTACTAAAAACTTGCATGCATTGCCACATCACAGATATATTACGTGCATATAAATAAAATAAACAAAACCCTAGAAAACGCGAAGTTAAAAAAGTAACAGGTTCCAAAGAAACCGCAAATGTAATCTAAGTATCCTGTGGCATAACACGCAACGTTCTCGTAAATATAATAATAAAGAAATACAATTCGATACGGTTACAAAACACAAAACTCAACTGTTCCCTATTATTATATTATGATATTGAATTTTAAAAGTATGGTGCATTAGTCTGGCTGACTAGGCCGGACCGCTATGCTAATACAATTTACCTATTTATTTACTTGGGCCAGGTATGGACAATGGCCTTTATCCATTTACCCTTTTTTGCATAAAGAAAAAAGGGTTACAGTCCCGTCGACTCATTATGCGGACATAAATCTTGGAGAAATGTAACAAATACAAACAGAATATAAATGTGTTCCTCTCGACCGTAACAATGCTACTCCATTAGCGACAATTGTAGCAATTTATTAGATTTATATCTACATGCGGTGCTACATGAATCCTACATAATTAAATATTCGTTAGGACAGAAATAGGTACAAGACAATTTCTACTGAAGAAGACAGAGCAAATGCTCCATTAATTTATTATTAATTTACATGTGCCGGTTTTTATTATAAAATACAGGGTGTCCTACCGGGAACTGCGTCTTTCGTTACCTGGAAAAATACTGATTCAAAAAATTTGAATATTTGGCAACATGGCGAAGGCTCTAGGACGAACACAGTCTCTGCCCAACAAACAATTAAAGTTAAAATTACGTTAACTTGACCTCTGAATTGGTCAAAAACTTTTCATGACCAATTCCGTATAAGGAAAGTTTACCTATATTCGTTGGCCTTTTTCCTTATGTGGGGAAAAAAACTAAAGTAATATGGAAGTTAATAATTGGTCCGCAAGAATTTTATTCCAATAAGATGATTGGACCTAAAAGAAATACGGACCAATTTTATGTTAAAATTTCAAAATATAAAAGACATTATTACCAAAATATACCCTAATTATGCCCTTTATATGACATACTTTTGCCAGAGAGAGACAACATTATATGTTTGATTTTATACATTCTAATAGCGAACAGGGATAGGAAGAAAAAGAAAGACTATAAGTCAGGCTACTAAACTACAAGTACAGTAGGAGTTAGTATATTGATAGATATTTAGATTTTAATATAATAAAGTCTGTATTTTTGGTTTCCATTCATCAAATTGTAGAACCCAGGAAATTTTTTCGTATAATGTCATGACCAAACTTTCATAAAAATAACGCGCCTTATAAATATACATTTTTACTATTACTTTTTAATAATATTACTATACTGAAAAATAACCTAAAATAAAAACTGAATGTACTTTCGTAATAAAATGTGTTTAATAATCTTTCGTCATAAATTTATTAGCTAATATTATCTGTATTAACATAATTTTAATGAGTAATCAATTAGAAATAATGAACAAAATATTTAGTGTTTATTACAACATGGCCGCTCAAATAAAATCAACTTTGAAGTCAATTTGCCTGTTAGTTTTAACCTGTAGGGCAGATTGCCTATGCCAATGTTGACGTCACAGGAAAATATTAACTTTGTGGTTGAGATTTACTCCAAATGAAGATATTTGATGGTAATTTATTACCAGTTAAATTATTACTAGGTACCTACATATAAAATTCTACTCTTGGATTTATTTGTGACTGAAAATTCAAATTAAAGCCAATAATATTATGTATGAGTAATATAAAAACAAAATAAATATTTTCGAACGGAATTCTATTTGAATTTCAATTCACGTGCACTACTGAATTCATCTGACACGATAACAGTCATAAGAATACTTATATTATGAAGTGTTTATCGGTGTTGGCTTAAATTCGTTTTTACAACTCTGTAATATTGTGTAGGGCTTGGTTTTCACTGCAGATAGCCAAAACACAAGACAATTTCTACGCGCTATTACATGAAGATCTGTCGGAATACATATAACAAGAAGCTTGTTTCATAAAAAACCTTTATAAGACACACTTACGTCGAAGTATTATTAACAAGTAAATTTGTACCATGATATAGAACAATATTAGGTTAATTGAAATGGTTAAATATTCTTTAGAAATTATCAACAAAGTTGGAAATAGGTTGATATTGTAATAAAAATAGAACTTAACCAATTGAAGGATTTAATAGGGCAAAATAACTAGTTATTACCTTATTTTTAACTACTAGTTGAAGACAAAATAAGTTTTACAATTTCGTAATAAATATGTAAATATTTACCTATTGTAATAATTTAAAAAATCTTTGGATATTGAAGACAGATTTCAAGGCGAAATTAAGTAAATTATAACTTCGTCTTACACGTTATTGGAATGTTAGCATTTGAAAACATAGAATAGGTAAACAATATGTAATTTCGAACTGTATAAATTGACATATATTTCATTTTACTTAGAAGTCATTATATTACTCTCAATTAACAAATTTTTGACTAAAATTTTGCTATTATAAGATTTTGTAACATTGAGGACTATTTTTATGAAGGAAAGTAGTAAATCTTGATCAATTTAGAATTATTTTTCTTGTGTAGTAGTCTATTAGTCTTAAATGTTAGTTGGGTGGCACCTTGGGTTACATCGGAAATCAAATCAACTCCGTTATTTGCCCGACACAAATTCCTTTATTTTATAATTGTAAAACGTTTAAAATTTGAAAAGGGCACTAACAATTGAAGGAGAACTCAAAATAGTAATAGTAATAATAATTTATTCTCAACGGATTTACACCCAATTATAGAGAAAATTAAAATCTAAGTTATACATATAAAAGTATACGTGCGTCAAGAATTCGTCTTACGTCACGGTTGACATTAGGCAATTGTTTTTATTGTCAACGTAATTTTCGATATTTGGTCGCGTTAAAAAGAACAATTTTTTGCAATTTAGTGCAATATATAATGCAAACATTTAGTGTAGTATATAGTTGTATTACTCTCAGTTGCAGTTTCTTAAATATTTTGATAAAAATATAATGAATTATTCATTCGTTCGTATGACGCAAGTCGTCTGAATTCTTGACGCGAGTATAGTAATAATAATTACATAAATAAAAAAATACGTCTTTAGTAACGGTTCATACATCCCACACAATATTTTCATTAAAACACAGAACTACATAAACTAAATTTGATTAGCTGAGAAAAACAAAATAGAGGAAGGAAATATAAACAATAATATACGTCATCACAGAGAAATCATATCTTTAAAGGTCTTAATAATGAAATCCATTTTATCATGGTGTATTTCACATTTATTTTATTATTAAATATTTTGCATAATAGTGTTAAATCGGCACAATGCCTCCTATCAGCTAAAGATAAAAACTTGAACTGCTCCAGTAGAGCAGCGTGATCAAAACCCCTAGGCGGATAGTAACCATTACTTTTGAAAAACATGTATTTTAAGCATTTATGTTGAACGGATTCTAAAAGCTGAATGTAATTTAGATTAGAGAGGAGACCAAATAATTGAGGCATACTCCATTTTGCTTCTAATAAAGGTTATATATAATAATTTAAACGTATCTATATTTGAAAACTTGCTCCAATTTCTAATAAAGTATCCAATAGTCTATAGGCAGAAGAAACCGTTTCTGAAATGTGGATATTAAAGGAAAGCTCACTGTCAAATACCACTCCTAGATCTTTAAATTTAATACATCTTTCCAAAGCAGTGTTGTTGAGGGAATAATGGAAAATTATAAGACTGTATTTTCTGGGAAATCACATAACTTTACATTTAGACAAATTTAATTCTAGGTTATTTTCATAACACCATGTCTGAGTAGCATTTAATGGATTTTGTAACGTATTACCATCCTCATAACTATTAATTTCTAAGTAAATTTTTAAATCGTCTGCAAAAAGTAAATGCGGCACTGAAATATTGACTGATACATCATTGATGAAAAGAAGAAAAAGTAGAGGCCCTAAATTAGAGCCACGAGGAACTCCATATGTTGAAATGTAGATGTTTAATCGTATACCGCCATATTCCACGTACTATTTTCGATTTAGTAAGATGACAGCATTAATGTCAACAAAGACTTTGAAAAGCCAAGGAATTTTAATTTGGACAATAAGCGACCATGATCAATGCGATCGAAAGCTTTTTTTATATCTGTATATAAAACGTCCACCTGACGCGCAGAGTCTAAGCTGTTTGAAATATACTGAGTTAAACAAGCTAAATTAGTTACTGTCGATCTCTGTGACATAAAACCGTGCTGACATGGTGTAATTGAAGAAAATAATTACAACATAAACAAAGGACTTCAATTTATGACAATTTTACCGTTTAGTGTTGCTACTTGCCTACTCTCTAAACGTCAAACATGTTAAATAAAAATAACCCGTCGGCAATAAATGGAGGTTTAATATAGTTTCGAAAAATTTGTATTTTCTTTATAAATAAGTTTGGAAATTTTTTGAAGGGTGATTCCATTAATTCATAATATTTTCTATCCCCTCTTAAAATATTTGTACTTAATCATAGTTAACCCTGTATTTGCCGTAGATATAAACATTTAAAAAACGATAAAAAATGCCCTGGTATGCTTCAAACACTGTTGTGTCACCATAGTTTATATCCATGGCAAATTCGAATATTCCAGATGATGAAACCTGCCAAAATAATAGAAATTTTCAAATATCTACAAAAGTAGTAATCGTAATCTTAACAATGCTTATATGGATTGAAAGACAATTTCAATATGCACAAGACAGAGCGAAAAAATACAGTCTTCTATTTGAAATAAAAAAGTTATAGCTGTTTGAAGTTGTCAAAATGTAACGGCAAGAATAAAACAATCAGTATATTTCTAAATTTACATATATACCATAATTTAGCGCTGTCAAAGTTCTTTATGAATATCAAAAATCGATTATCAATTTTCCACGAAAAAGTTTGTTTTGTTTTATCTTTTAATAAATTAATGTCACAAAATTTACAACTCCTAGCTATTATACATAACGACCCTAAAATTTTCCATAAAATTCAAAAATGCAATAATATAAAGCGTCCCATTTAAAATAACGAAGTTAGCATCGAAGCGTTAGAGTTCTAGAGATTTTAGTTGAGTTTGCCCCAGCGGCTTCGCCAAATTTTCAAATATTTAAGAAAATTAGAAACTTTGTTATTTTACTGCCCTGTATCTTGGTGGCATCTGGGAACCTATGTTTATAGAAACTTTGTATGCACACTTTAGTGAAACTTCACAAAATTATTGAATAGTTTTACTTGCACTTAGCTACCGTTATTAGATAGGTACTTCGAGTTTTCATCACTATAACCATTTTTCAACAACTCTTCTCTTTCTACTTTTGCTAATTATGGTAATTTTTGAACATGACATAGCAGAATATTCATTGGTATTGAAGAAAATATAAAGTTCTCTTACTCATAATATATGTGCACGTCGAATGGGGAAAATGGGAAAGTTAAACCAACTAAAATGGGAAACATTTACTACTTACTATTATTAGATAGGTACTTCAAGTTTCACCACTATAAACATTGTTCAAGAATTCTTTCTACTTCTGTTAATTAAGATAATTTTTGAACATGAAATTACAGAATTTTCATTGGCATTAAAGTATAAATTGAAATTTTACACTTAATTTAATTAATTTTTTTTATTTTAATAATAGATCTGTGTTAAGATCTTATTTAATTGAATTACACCTTGAACTTTCAGTGTCTAAGGACACATTATTTCACCTTGTCGAGTAATTAATTTAATTACTAAATTACAAGTGAAAACATTTTATTATAAGGATATTTTGTTGCTGGACAATATAGGATATTGTAGAAAATATGCAAACAATTTAGGAGAATAACTTCAAATTATTTTTTTAGAATGAATGTTTTGTTATAATTGTTATAAAAGATCTACAACATTTACGAAAATGAATAAAAGTTGTGAAATTCTTAAGAGCTTAAATGACCTTTATTAACAAGATAACTGATCATAACTATTATATGCATTTTTTTCTAGAAGTTAACTTGATAACAAACCTTACAAAACGGTTTCGTTCATTTGCCATTAAATTATTACCATCATTTTCAAATTCAAGGGCCCAGTTTAATAAGATTAAAGGTGATATTTGATCAAAGGCAGTTATATCATTATTGTTATAAATGGAGTTACCTTCTAAATTTCTACAATAACTTAGGCAATACCCCAAGTATAAAAAGTGCAAGAGCACCACCAACAATGATGAATTAGAGAGTTTCTCATCATATACTACAAAACTGTAATAAAATGTTTCGTTAATTTTAAATTGCTATGTATAAAGGACTATAATTTTGTTTATGTATATTCAATTAAATAAAAACATGGTACACCCATAATTAGTCATTACGAAATAGATACATTTTTAGCTACACATTATTCGAAATAATAAAATCCAAAATTTAGTAAAACGTGTAGATTCATGTGTTAAGGTTTTCAATTACTACTCAGCCAACAGACCCTAAGTAAAAATTAAAGAGGACCACTCAAATAAAAAAACTTGTTTACACAGGGTGTTGCAGATAGAAAAAATTCAACAATTTTTTTAGCACTCTTGGAAATTCATAAACAATAACATAATAACCATAGCTTGTATAATGAAGTCATTAGAATGTTTAAATATGTCATTGTTCCTACTTTACACAGTAGTGTAACAATTACTTTTTTTAAAACGACCCCCCAAGAACGATGTTAGCGCGCCGCTGGTTTCTTATATTTGAATGAAATTTTACCTATTGATGTTGATCTGCATTAGAACTTTCCTTGACAAATTTGAAAAATATATCAATAATTTTCCGATATAGCTGAAATTAGTTTCACTTTTTCAAATTAAACATCCAGTATCTCGGAAACAAAGCATTTTTTCCATAAATTTTTTCGTCCTAAAATCTATTGCTGGCGATAGTGATAGTAATTACTTTGTATTGTACTAATTGACCCAAATATTTGTTATCAAATTACTAAATTACCTACTTAGATAGAAATTGATGACATAAAATATAATATTATTTATACATAACGTCGTCATACTCGATGAAGTCATTCGTTTGTGTTATTCATTACTCTGCGTAATCTATGACACGAATTGTAATAATTTGGATAAATTTTAATACATAATATGCCGCAAAATTCAATTTACTAATAACTACGTGGTAATGAAGCACATCTGCACAACGTCTACACAAAGATAAAGAGTTATATTCAAGTAAATTGATGTTACTGTAACGAACGAACTTTTCGAAATATCATATTTAAATGACAATTTGTAGGTGTTTCTTCAGGTTATTGGTCTAACATATTCAATATCTGAACTGGAACTAATATACCCTTGCAGTTAAAACTAAGAGAATTTCACTAGGATTAAACTATCGTTCAGCCATTAGACGGCATTTTTTTTCTTTTGTATGGGGTGTCCGAAAACGATGAGTCAATATTCCAGGGGGTGATTCTACATGAAAAATTAATGCCACAAAGCCCTATAACACTTTTTCGAGAACTCAAAATTACTGGGTTTACAGGGCGGCAATTTTTTTTATAAATTTCTTATAAATTATTTGTGAGTCTACCGATTTTTTTTTTGGACACGTGGTACTTTGTATCCACTATCTTAATTTGACGTATATCTTCCAAAACCAAAGTGCCTAAACTGTCTCTGGCCTTCAAAATCATTTTCAATTTACAAAAATCTATTTAATGCTACCAACAATATTTGTGTTATTGTAATTTTTAAGTACCTACAGGTAATACCTTACCCACAAAAAATATTCGAAATGGGGTCCTACCACTTCAATACATAAATTAATTCTTCCTTGGAAGTTACGATAAATTCTAGCAAATATGCCATTGTTAAATGTTGAAAATGAGTTCGAATGAGAGGCTGTTCATTTAAAGCACGTGAATTCGTTTTTCTCGAAAATGGCTTAATTTCAACCGAGATTTCAACGTAATATAACAAGACCTATTTTAATTTTTTTTTACGATCTCTAACTACGTTCTATTCAAATTTAGAAAAATATTGAGACAAAAAGGCATTATTTGAAGACCAAGAACAGTTTAGGCCCTTTGGCATCAAATTAAGAACGTTACCGTGACTCACAAAAAAGTTATTAGAAGAAAAACATAAAAATATCTTTGGACGCCCTGTAATTTTGAGTTTTAGAAAAAATGTGTAAAATCATCCCTTAGAATACTTAAGCATTATTACGACACCCTTAGGTATAGACTCTGTAATATAAGTATAGACTTACGACTTTTGTCAATGTAGCAGAAAAATGGTCGTTTCACCAATCTCGGCTTACCTAAAAAAAAGAAAATAAATTAAAATAGTCTGTAGTAAGTCTAATGCAGTTTATACAGTATTTTTAAATTAATTCGAAAGTGAAATATAGCAATCCTACGAAATTCGCAAATTTAGAGAGGAAAAACCTTCACGTATTATCTTTCGCAATGTGAAACAGATGTTTTATAATTAGTTTTAAAAATAACACACAGTGGTGTATCCGGCATTTTGCATTTTGGTTTGGAGTTGTAAAATGTATGACTCATTTTAATCAGAACAATAGGATGGATAACTAACATAAAAAAAGATAATACCTGTAGGTAATATATATATAAAACAAAACCAATAAAAAATGCCCATATATGCAACAAAAAACTGCAATGTTAAGAACTAAATTCAGTTTATTCTTTTTTTTAATAAATCAAATTTTATTATACATATATTATTGCCATTTTACAAAATAATTCTGAGTCTATGTGGGGGAGAGGGGGAAATTACCCTTATCATTATTATTATTATTATTATTATTATTACATCTCGCCAATTGAAAGTGCCATTGTAAATATATCGCATCCTAGAAACCCATTTTACATTTTCAAAGAATAGTTTCGATTAGTAGAAACATATGATTTTTAAGGTAAATGTAGTTGTACCTTACAAACATACAAACGCATACTCTCTTTTCACAAAAAGAAAACACTAAAAGAGTAAAAAAAATAAATAGATTCATTACTAATAGTTCAGTTTGAAACGGATTAACAAAGGACACGACATATTCTATAATGAAAACTAAAGCAGAACCGACTAACACAAATTTAACTTTGAACTACATTTTATTTTTCTTGTCCACTGCAAAAAAACGGTCAAAGAGGAATGATGTGCTAACCTGGGATATCTGTAAGGATTGTGGCCACGTTGCCAAAGTATTACCCTTTTTAGCGTAGGTCAAAGATGATTGCAAAGATTCTCAACAAGTTTTAATCCTTTTCGATTTAATCAACATCATATGTTGATAGTTCGAGGATGCTGACCTTTTCCAATTATTTTTAAGGTAAATGTAGTTGGAATGAGGTCATAAATTTACTAAAAGACTTTTTATTTTACATCACCAACGTTTCGACATCATCATCAGGATGCTACAAGATTACAAAAAAATAATAATAAAAATAATACCACATAGGTTATCAAAAAAACAGGCAAAACAGGCAGTACTTACTGAAAAATTTTGTCTTTTATTAGTCTAAATGAACATATGTCAACAATTAAATTTAGGGAGACAAGTAATCCATTCATTTGAAAAATTAATAAGTATATAACAGAATTTCCTTTTTGGATTTCAAAGTATAACGGGAGAAGTTTACAAATAAATTATCAACGAGAATAATTTAATTTGTGTTAGAGAGGACAAAGAAATCTGTTAATAAAAACGACAAAAAATGTGTATAAAAATTTATCAGAAATGAATATTTAAAATAATATCTGGTGTCACATAAAATATACTGGGTCACTTATTACTGTTCAATTCTTTTTATTAAATTAAAATACGTATGGTTTAAAAATTGAATGTCATTGTTTGTTAGTTGCGAAGTCTTGATTTCTTTTTATTTTTATCATCTCATTAAACAGTCTTTTTTCAGTGTTTGTTGCCTTCCAATGACGGTTGTTTCCTCAAAACTAAAATTATGTTGAAAATTATAACAATGTTCTGATAAACTTGAAAGACAAAATTTTTCGGTAAGTACTGCCTGTTTTTTGATAATCTATGTAGTATTATTGTACTTTTTAATTTGTTTGTAATCTTGTAGCATCCTGATGATGACATCATACATGTCGAAACGTTGATGATGTAAAATAAAAAGTTTTAGTAAATTTATGACCTCATTCCAACTACATTTACCTTAAAAATAATTGAAAAAGGTCACTATCCTGGAACTATAAACATATGATGTTGATTAAATCGAAAAGGATTAAAACTTGCTGAGAATCTTTGCAATCATCTTTGACCTACGCTAAAAAGGGTAATAATTTGGCAACGTGGCCACAATCCGTACAGATATCCCAGGTTAGCACATCATTCCTTTTTGACCGTTTTTTTTGCAGTAGACAAGAAAAATAAAATGTAGTTCAAAGTTAAATTTGTGTTAGTCGGTTCTGCTTTAGTTTTCATTATAGAATATGTCGTGTCCTTTGTTAATCCGTTTCAAACTGGACTATTAGTAATGAATCTATTTATTTATTTTACTCTTTTAGAATTTTCTTTTTATGAAAAGAGAGTATGCGTTTGTATTTACCAACAAGTGCACATACTAAAATAGCCGGTCAGATAGTAACAATGAATGCAAACATATGGAGCCAAAAATGAAAACTGCACTTTATCAACAGCAATTTTCAAATAGGCATGCACGGATATCGGCTACGTCTGTAGCTGTAGTATAAAATTGGCGTGACACATGATGTATCAGCTATTTAATTACTGAATAGCATAATTTAAATTTAAGATTATCGCCCGGCAAGTCTACACTTGCAACCACGTTGTGTGACAATCTATTGCAATAATAAAGCACTCTTTAATTTTGTTCTGAACTTATGACGTATTCGTAATGAAATCTACTTTCAACTTTTAAGATTAGTTCTTAGTTGTTCCACTCACCAATAAAGATCTAATCAAATTTATACTCAGAAGTTCCAGTAGGGAATACCATTATTATTACAATATATTTTATATACGTAAAAAATAAATGTATCCGTCCCACATGCAGTGAGTAGAGTGCTGTTTAATGCATGTGGTTACTAAATCAACACCAGAGGCATTTTGTGTTTGAAAGTGAGGTACTCGTAACGCAGGAGGCTTGTTTCACTGGTAAATGAGGATGAGTTCCACAACAAAATCGGCAAGCCATTCAACAAAGCACTTATTATCAGCAATTTTCAGTAAATTTGCCTGACACATTGGACCAGTTGCTGTTCCCGCGCGTTTAGACAGAGGTGCATGTTTGAAATTTCTACAGCAAATGCTGCCCAAGTCATGTAAGCCAAAGAATGAACTTTTGCACGAACGTGCCTTCCTGATCTTCAGCAAGATATGCAACAGTTCTCTGTATAGAGCCGCTCGGTGAGACACGGTGGGCTGTTAACATGGCCCCTCCGTTCCCAGGATTTAAACCATTAGACTACGATTTTTGAGAGAAATGTATAAAGTCTGTTGTTTACAAAATTAAATTAAATTAAACGAATTGAGAGTCGCAGATGTTACACGAGATGCAATTTACTCGAGTCTGTCAAAAATGGTTACGTCGTGCAGAAATTAACAAAGGAGATCAAAGAAACATGGACCTATTTGCAAAAATATTTCTGTCGATTTATATACTGTTAAAATATCCTCTCTAAGTTCGTAAATACCCTGTATATATATTTTAGGCAATGCGAAACAGAAAACTGTTGCTATGAATAATAATCATTTCTATTTCTGTACAACTCAATCATATCGGATACTTAATTTACCGGAAATTAAATCAACAGCTAACGCTTAAGCATTACTAAAGCATAAATTTAGGATAGTGGAGTAATAACTATTTTTGTAAATTAGCTAAACACTAGGTAACTCAATATTTCTTAGTGTAAAATAACAATTTGGTATAATTATTATGCAGTATACTTAATATTCTCTCTTAGATAGACATTAGTAATATTTCTATAAGAAAATTTTAATCTACTTTTAAAATTTAAGTTCATCATCACATCATACCAAAGACGAAATTGATAATATTATGATTACCAGATTCTAGAAGCTACTTATGCACATAAAAATGACCGTGGAAAAGACTCTATTGACTGACAATAATAAATGATAAATTAATTAATTTGGTGGAAAACATTTTTAATTTTTTTATGCATATAGCTACTAGTTATTTATCATATAAATGTTGTAAAGATTCATATTTCGACACGAATAACACAAAAAAATATATTATATATCTATTTTATATATTTATATATATTTTAGCCAAATATAATATATTTGGCTAAAAATAAGTTATCTTTTGCATGGTTACTCTCAAAACTTTATCAAACAAACCCATAAATAAAAAAAGTTCTTTTCAAAATGAGTGATTTCGATGGACGTTTACCCTCTGACATAGAAGACAAAATCCAAGGCGCGATATGACTTGGAGTAGCCAAAAGTTTGAAGACAGATGCGAAGTTAACAAGGTAAAGGAGGTGGCTGAGAAAATCTGTATTTTTCTGGAAAGCAATGCAATGCTCCCAGATACCATTATGGACTACTCAATGTTGAGAACTATGATTTCAATCTTCTTGGTATTTTGCGTGAGTAACTTTTTCATCTTTGACTTTTTAACAAATTGGACAGCAAATTCCGTTTTCCCGAACTGTTTTACGTTAAAAAGGTACTCTTGTTTCAAATCGTTTTCTTTAACGGTTTATGAATCTTGAATTAACCCCACTTTGGTCAATTTCGTAGTAATTTAAACAAATAATAATAATAACAATTTAATACGTAATCAGTAATACACATTATTGATGTAGAACAATTATGATATGATGATTTGTTTATGGCTTTTGTGATGGTAATGCTCCAGCGGCGGAATGCGAGTACGGGAGAAGATTTCCAAGCCGAAGGCTGCCATCAAGGAGGACATTCCCTACGATATTCCGCAACTTAGCTGCACCCGCCACTTTTCGAAAGGTACCGGATCAAGGACGTCCCAGGATTAATAGGGAACCGGAGGTCCTTGACGCTATTGAACAAGATCCTACGACTAGCATACGGAACATTTCAAGGCAAATAAATGTTCATCGGCCAACGGTACTACATATCTTATAAAGATTTCCTTAACAGAATTGATTAGGTGTGCTACTAACATTTTTTATCACTATCGACGTGTACATGGCTTGATACCAGAAGATTTTGCGCCACGTATGCAATTTTGTCGCTGGACAACGAGCAAGCTTGCAAAATTTTGTGGTGTGACGAAGCTACTTTCACCCGAAATGGAAAATTTTCATAATTTTCATTATTGGGAAGAAGAGAACCCACATGTTGTTCGGAGAACAAACTTCCAGCAACGGTTTTCCATAAATTTATGGGCGGGAATAATTCACGACACTCTGACACCATCGCTAAAGCCATAAACACATCATCATATCATAACTGTTCTACATCAATAATGTGTATTACTGATTACGTATTAAATTATTATTATTATTTTTTGTTTAAATTACTATGAAATTGACCAAAGTGGGATTAATTCAAGAGCGATTTTCTCAGAAACCGTTAAAGATAACGATTTGAAACAAGAGTACTTTTTTAACGTAAAACAGTTCGGGAAAACGCTGCCCAATTTGTTAAAAAATCAAAGATGAAAAAGTTACACACGCAAAATACCAAAGGCCCCCCAGTACCCACCCCAATGAACCTTGTGGAAATAAATGGATTAGTCCATCAAATTGTTCATCAAAATTTAGCTGTGTATACCAAATTTCATTCATTTATCACAACGCGATTGAGAGATATTGCAAAAAAATAATTTCCATTCCTCCCTCTTCAATGGGTCCCTGTGCCCTTAGGAAGCATTTCCGGACCCATGTTCATATGAACTTTTTTACTTAGTTTTGATCATAGAATCGGCCTGTTCAGGTTTGGCAGCTAATTATGAGACACCCTATATTTGTTTGATAAATAAATCTTGCGGTGTTTTATTTAACAAAACGAATGAATAAAAATTGTTTTTAATTACTGTCGGTTCATTACTATAGAAGCCTAAAATTATAAAACTATAAAATTTATATTACTAAATGAAGATGACTGATGAGATAAAATTTATTACCTACATATCTGGGAAGTTGAGAACGCCTTTGAACTGGATTTTTTTATACCTTTTAGAAATTGAGACTTAATGATAATATACATAGTCAGAATTTATTTATTTATTATTATTTATTATAATATTTATGTTTCCTTAACTACAGGTTATCCTCAGAAAATAATTATGTTAATTATTATAAGCATGCATTTTATGTTGTTACTAAAAAAATATATCGATATCGGCATAAAGATATTCTATGACAAAGAAGAAATAATACTTCAAAAATATATGACATCAGTAGGTACCTAATTTTACAGTATTTGTTGTAATGAAATTTGTGTCTATAAAATGATTAAATCGCTTGATTCTATACAGGGTGTTGCATAAGTGTATACAATCTAGTTTTTCTAATTTTTCTCAACGGCGGAAGATAAACAAACGAATGTATGCTGTAGGTAAAATAAACCACCCCTTTCATATATACTTTCCAATTTTTCTTATACTTTTAAAATTTTCAATAGAAGTGAAATTATAAGGAAATTTGTGTATTCAATCTATTTGTATCTTAGGGCAGCCTACTAAGAATAAATTGCACAAAAGTTCAGAAGTTTATCTGCATTGCAGAAAATTTTATTATGGTACCTATTCAAGTGATACATACTCCACAAAATATTTGAGTAAAGACTTTTTCATACAAGAAAATTAAGTACACTGTAAAAAAAGTTGATGTGTAAGCGAGATTTTCCAGTGTGTAATTTAGGATGTGTAAAAATTCCGTGTTAAGTTTTACACACTATGGCTTTTTTGGACGTTTTACACAAAATGTGTTAAAATTACTAGTGTTGTAATAAAATATACTAAATTTGTGAAATATTTACCAGTTGTGTGTTAAAAGTACACCATTTTGTGTAAACTTAACACGCACACAACTTAATTGTGTTCTATATCTCTACTACTGACTGGTTGAGCACAACTGCGCAGCTGCAGTATATCAGCTGATCCAACACACGTCACTACGCCATATTGGCCATGTAGCGGTGTTGTGTACAGTTGTTCAATGTGTTCAAATGGAGAATATTTAAATTTAAATTGAGGTTTAATCAAGGAAAATGGTAAGTACTTACCTAACTATAACAAATATTACTGATAATTGTAATAAAGCTAAAACTAATTAGAATATAACTATTAAACATATTAGGAGTTTGCTCTGACGTTTTAGATTACTCTGTAATTTAATTTTTTTAACTTAGAGAAAGAAAATTATATGTTCAGTTCACTACCAGTTAATTTTCGTAAACTCCTATTATGTAGTGCCTAAATACATCTTTGTTTGTTGTTTCATTACTTATGATTTACTAGAACATTATTAATCCCTTATTAGAATATATACTATTGTACTGTTAATTTTAATACATACATATTTTGTTAGCAGACTTGGTCGTAGTTCATTTGAACTGAATGTTATTTTTTTAATAAAATCATAAAAAGTAAAATATCTTTTATTTTATAATTACACCATAATTTTGAAAATTATATATATTGATGCGGAATCTCACCTACCTTGTTAATTATGTTCCTGTTTGCTTTTAAAATTATAATTTTAAATACATAATTATATTCTGACGTTTTATAGAACATTTCAGGTTATATTCAATGCATTCTCGACGATAGGCAAAACTTCTAGAAAATGTCAAAATAAAAGTTTTTCAAAAATTATATTTATTAAAAATTATTTCGAAAGCAAACAGGAACATAATTAACAAATTAAAAAGGTAGGTGAGTCTTCCATATCAATACCTATTATACAATAAAATTAACATGTTAATGTGTAAAGCCTACACCTTTAATGATACAAATAACACTGAAATGTGTAAAAGTTACACATGGCATTTGTTACATTAACACAGTAAATTGTGTTAAACCTTTAACACACTGCTACATACAGAGAAATGTGTACACATATACACAATTCCGTGTCGATTAACACAGTATTGTGTTCTTTTGTTTTAAAATGTGTAATTATTTTTTTACAGTGTACAAATATGACTTATTATGATTATAATATATGGGGCTCTCTAGTTACAAAAGAGAGGGTGTTCAAATGTACGTCAGGTTTCAATGCATTACATCCGTTTCAACATAAATCAGTGCAATTTATACGCAATACACAATATTTTTCGATACCGTCGCATTACCGATGAAAACCAAATCGAAAACGAAAACCCGAAACCAGTAGTCACGGTAAGGGGATAATTATCGTAAATGCATTTCCATACGCAGGAAAGTAATAAATCAGGGTAGACAATACATTAGGCGACTCAAACTGCGGGTCACAGGCATTTGCGGTGCCCGACAATAGGTGCATGTCTCATAAATATCAGCGCATTGTAAAGACCGCATAAGATGCGCTGGTCAACTGGCTTGATTTACTAATTCATGCAAGAAACATCGTAGACCACTAAAAAGATGTCGGTTACTCTACCAATTAGAGCATAAAATTGGTCTGAGGCTGGACATGTGCGGCAGACCCCTGAGGGATGCATATCATTACCCATAATTTTATTTATTAATATTTATGTTACGCTCCACGCATTCCACAGTATCTTAGGAACGATACAAATTTACAGCTACAAAATTATTGATTCTCGCTTTTATTTTACCTAACAGAACAAACCGATAGGATTATTTTGTATCGTCTAATTTGATGGTTATGAAATTATGAATCTATGACTGAATTGTCACTTTTCCTTGTACTGGTAGCTCAACAAAATTTATCATCGTATTAAAATTTTGTACGTCTTTTAGTACAATGCATTGCCAAATGATACAGGAACAACCCAGCTAGCACAATTAGTCGTTGGAACGTTGCAGGTACTTTAAATATTTTGCCACTAGCCATGGGCACGTAATAGAAACGTTTTCATTGCGTGTCTGCAAAGAATATGGGGAATAAGTTTTTGGTGCGAGCTACGTTCTTGCGACGTTTCCAGAACTACTCCTAGTACTTTCTCGACACTCTTTCATATTAGTATGCTGCTTACTTTGTCTGGCACCTAATATTATTACCATGTTGTATTTAATTTCTTTCTACATATTCCATCTTCATTTCCTTAACTTTGAATCAGGCAGGTGTTTGGCAGATATGTATAAGTGTTGTTTTTATTACTTACTCAAGTAAAACCTGTAGGTACTTCAAAATAAATATTATCATGCGATGGCCTGAAAATTAAAGAAATCAAATTGTGACAAATAGGGATAAAACTTCCAAATCCAGCACATACCTTTCAAATGTATATGTTTTAATAAAATTATTGTTTCAAGTATTTAATAACTGATACTCTAAATGGTAAAAGCTAGTTTTCATTGTTCGTTGAAAATGTCAATTTTTATGCATCAGTTTATTAAATTTGATATAAAAATAATGACAAAAGCTTTATTTGTGAAGTAAAGTTTAATATTTTACAATAATGGCGACCTAAGACTTCTTACCACAAAGTATCCAATAAGGATGTAGTATTAATCTAATGTAGCAGTAAAATTGTGACTACCACACATTTTCCACTGCTACTTTAGTAATATTTTTCCTGTTCATTCTGAACGCGGTATGTCCGACGTTGACATTGAATCTTTAAATTTTATCTTCTAGTAGTAGTTGAATACTTATACCTGCAATATTATTTTTATTACTTTTATTTGTGGTTTTGCCAGTTGCATGATATGTCGTTTGAATTGTTTGTGGTGTTTTGACCCAGATATTTAATATGGGTCAAAACATCACTATCAAGTTTATAGTTTAATATAGGTATGTATAGTTTCTTATCGAGTTTTGATATCCATAAGTTAATAGATATAAAAAGCTATGATATACAGGGTAGCACAAAAGTATCTTCAAGATTTTTAATTTCAACCATTCTTTCTGGAATTCATATTTATTGAGTTCCTCCTTTTTAGATTAAAATAAATATTAGGAAGTTTTGATATGGAGCGATACATACTTGCAGAAAGGTTAAATACAGTAACTTTTTATTTGAAAAAAAAAAACGAAAGAAGCATTATTTCTACTCAGAGAAGAAACTTTCAACGATATATTAATGTCAGATATGCTCTTTTTAACCATACGATATTGCAACTTGTAGCCAAATTTGAAGAGATAAAATCAGTAGGAGACGCAAGGACATGAAGACCGCGAACAGCAAGATCTGTTGAGAATATTCAACGTGTGCAGGAAAGTGTTCCAGAAGCACCAACCACTTCAACATGAAGACGTTCTAGCTGATTCAACAACTGAGTCCACAATACGTTAATGATGCGCGTCTAGAATACAGCCGGGCAATATTAAATCTTGCAGATATAGAGGAAGGTTTTGTAAGCAAATTGTCGATGTCAAACGAGGCACATGTGGCTTTGTAAATAAACAACATTCACGGTATAGAGGTATATAGAATCCACAGATCCACATCCAGATCTCACTGCTCCAGATTATTTTTTTTGGGGTTATCTGAAAGAAACGGTAAACAAACTGCAATGTTTGGAACAACTTAGACCGAATATTAGGTGAGACATTTTGGGAATATCTTAACATCGCTATTCCAGTTATTTTATGTCATTCATTATTCTAGATCTCACAAAAATTTCGAAAATGTTGACAGATTGATCAAAATTGGCAATCTAGTGCATTTGTCATTCATATCACATTATGTATTCATAAGCTGTAAGTAGAGATTGCCACTTTGGTGCATAAATAAAACAGAGATTAGTTTGGGGTACCACATTATCGTTCAATGGAACTAAGGTGTGGCTCGTTTCGTGTCACATATTGATACGGGATATTACATCTAAAAGAATTTAAAAATGTATCATCGTGTGAGCTACGCTTATCAAACTAATAAATGTATTAACATCACTTATTATTTATCAAATTTAACATCCGCTACTTACTATCGATGATCAGTTTTTGCTTGAAGTTTACATGAAGGTAGCTACTATAATGAAACTGCAGTGTACTAAATTTCATGCTTATGTCTCCAAGATCAATGGTTTATAAGAAATCGATAAAAGACTGTGTTTCAGGCTCTACATTTCAAGAATCATAACACCCTAGGGATCGTTTAAGACATAAAATCGCTGAAACCGGAAAGTTTGACAGAACAAGAATTATTATATACAGGTATATTTGCTATGCCTAAATCTTTATAAGGAATATTATACATGATTATTTATTATATTAAATGAGAATTTTCCATTTATGTCCTTCAGTACCTTAGATTTTTTCTTTCAAATTTATTCACAACATTTACAGAAAGATAAAATTGTAATACAGTCGAAAAGTTAAGTTCATAAATGTTTCTTTTTATGCACCCCCACAAATTAAGTCGCCCTCTTACATTATGTTTTGTATGTGTAGAGAATTTTGGCTATGACTCATAGGCGCCCTTCATGATTTAGACTGCAGTACGTCCCCCACAGGCAAGAACGGATTTGAACCAATAAATTAGAAGAATATGTCATTATCTTGGATAATTGCTTCGTAATCAGATCCTTAATGAAAAATCCCCCCTATGCACTGACTCGTCATAAGATAAGCAACCAAGAAGCGTAACATTATTGTGCATTTAATAAAACCGTAACTATTGAAATGACTAAATTCGTTGAGAATTAATATATACCGGGTGTTCCGTATAAAAACCGACATACAGCAGGTGAGTGTAGAAGACTCTAAAAATATGGCATTGTAACTTAATTTTCTTCTCTGTACAATATTATTCTGTTTTCCAAATAATTAAATTTGGTAAGTCAGTACTTATGTATATATTATGTCATGTTCTGACATGATAACCAAAATTATTGAACTTACCAAAATGGGGAAAGTTCCTAACGAAATTTGCTCAGTTCATGTTTTCTCATAAAAGTACTTACAGTTTCTTCACTGTTTTCTCTCTTGATTTTTTTTTATATTGTTAAAAATATCAAAGAAACAGAGAATAATTAAATTTTGAAACGACAATGTCAAAACTGTTAAAAATATGTCAAGATTAATATAAATTAAAAATATTCACGTACTTATATTAATGTTGATAGGTTAACAACATTTTTGACAGTCGTTTGAAAACTTAATTTTTCAAATAATTTAAGTTATACCTAAGTATTGTTTTATATTTAGATATAAAACAATACTTAGATATTTATTTAATTCAATTCAAAATAAAGGAGACCACCTGAAGCAATTCTGGAAGTGCAGAAATAGGTTAGATCTCATCTATTGTGGCTGAATCTTCGTGTTCTTTATGTTCAAAAGTTAACGTTCTTGGTAAATTTAATTATTTTTTTTTAATTTTTGAATATAAATAGATTAATATTTATTTGGATATTTATTGAATCCTACCTTATCTATGGAATTATTCTTTAGCATACACTTCATATTTGGTATCATAGAGCATGCATATCGCACCATCAGTATATCGCGCAACTAAAAATTTATAGTTTTGGGAAAAGCGTAAAGTTTTGAACTTCTGTTTAGCTTGGCAAATACTGTATAGAAACTTAAATTACACCTCGGTTGCACACAAAACAATATGTGAACATTTCTGATGAAATCACAACTCATAACAATTCGATGTAGAGTAGTCAGGGATTACTTAAAACATGTTGTTTCGTGTACAATGGAGGTGTTTATACAATTTTAGAAAATGTATAGAAACTCGATATGCTAGGTATTGACATTATTTTGACTTCTCCTATATGCCCTTTCATTTTTGACCTCTAATTTCTGAACATCCTGTATACGTAAAAATATTTTAGAGTTTGTTGTTGAGTGATAAGGTTTTTCATGTTCTCAGCGCATGCAATTATTAAATTTCAGCATTACATTTTAGTACTACGCTAATAAGAAGCTCCACCTTCTGCGTCGATTTTTTTGTACATCTTTAGATACGATACTTTGTCCTTAAAACGTCAGCCTTAAATACCTTTACAGCACACTAAAAGACCTGATATACATATTATCTATGGTATCATCATACAGTCAGTCATAATGTCATTAATTTTAACCCAGTATTCGGGAGGCCTAATAAAGACAGAAAATCGAAAAAAAATATTTTTTACTCGACCTTTAAAAAATAAACAAATCACCCTATAAAAATCAGTAACACGACGCTCCTGGTGCACTACGAACTTTCTGAGGACACACCCATACGACCGGATTAAACATCGTTGCCACATCATGTTTACATACATAATATCGTCTAACACATCAGCGTGTCTTTGAAATTTACCTGCATTTCCCGTATTTCTTTCCCCCCAAATTTGTAAATCACGCCACATATTTGGAAGGGGGATGGAGAGAATTTTACAAATTCCGAATATGCGGAAATGGTAGTGTAATATGGAGAATGATTACGAAATGCTACTGACCCTAATTTTATTAATAAAGTGCTATGGACGGATGAGTGCACTTAACAGATTAGTACCATACTATTTAAAAAACAATAAATTTCTAGGCTAGATGTACGTAACTACAAACTGAATAATTAATTGTACTTACGAGTAATATTAAAAATTCATATTTATTTGTAAAACGTAGTGAAAACGGAATACATTCACATACATTTATTTATTATCTACATTTATTTTTATTAACAAATAAATCAATATTAAAGAAAATTCATTCATGTATCTAGATTTAAAAAAATAGTTTTACTCCTTGTCGTTAAATAACAGTACAAAAACTAGGTAACTGGGTTATTGATCTTTTGTCAAGATTCGCTCTCGATAACTTAGATTAGCGGCGTGTCATTTCGGTCTTGGACAGTTTTCTGTCGACACGATGTTTTTTTATTATTTAATATTTAAACACGAAACACTTTTCAGCTTCTATTAATAATTTACCCATTGGGTATAGGTTTTTTATGTAATGTACGTAAATAGTTTATTACTCGGTTTATTATTAGACACGTTGGAGTTTTGTTGCAGTCATAACAGCTACATTTGCTCAGAGAAAAATCCACACGCTCTTGTCGGTTTAGCTTTCAGAGCCGATTTGTTGTCAACGTATGGGCAGGAGTGTACGGGTATCATTTGATTGGGCCGTATTTTCTACCGGAAAACCTGAGTGGATCGCGTTACTTGCAATTTTTAATAGAATTATTTGATTATTATTATTTGATTTCATTTGATATTAACATTTTAAATTATTATTGGCTGAAGTTGAACTGAGCAAGAAAAAATGATATTCTAAAATAGTCAGTACAACCGTTTATTTGTGATGTCTAAATATGCATTTAGATTTTTTTAATCGCGTATTCGCATTATACTCATTATTCCCTATCTCCTTTTAAAATTAATGACATTATGACTGACTCACCCTGTATAACGTCACGAAGCGATCTATCCAGCAAATTTTTAGTTACTGAAATCTCTCAAAATATGTATTTTTTTAAATTCAACTATAGATGTAAACATTGTTATAACATAAACTTTCATAGTTTTGCATATAAAATTGTTTACTTTTGTTTATAAGTATGTGAAAATAATTGTTAAAATGTGGGGTCGTTAGAATAGCGAAATAATGGGTGTCATACAAATGCATTTTAAAAGTTATTATATTATTTGAAGAGAGTTTAAATAGTAAAAGTGGATAAACAAGACATCATTAATTTTATTTTTGATAATACTTTTGCTCTACGTGTTTTATTTTTTGAGATTTCAGTACCTAAAAACACCACAAATTTAATCGTTTTGCGGTGAGAAATATGGCGACCTTAAACTTACAGTCACCAATTTAGTAGTCTAGTTTTATGAGCCATTTGTACCTACAAAATATTACATAATAATAATGATTATCATAATAATTAGGTATATATAACTTTACAATAGTAAGAATATCTTTTAACAAAGCCCTTAGGACATGCGACCTTAGAATTAAAATATATTTGCAACAACATACGAAGATCCCTCAAATGTAATGAATAACTAATCCGACCTTGCAATAAACGGTACCTATTTCACGGTGCATAGAAATTTATATGGTATCGGTAATACATCAATAGTAAATACTCCTTTTTGCGACCTCAAACCGGATTAGAAATATTCCAGGTCGCAAGCGGAGCATCTACATCCATAAATCCCACGTCAATCATTTCCGTCCCCTAAAACGACCCTAATCGATTTTTTATTTAATGCCACATCAAAAGATCCGCCACACTTTAATTAAAAATATTTTTCATTTACAAATTTGATTTGGGGACGAAGTTTTGATAAGTTTTTAACTGTAAAGGAAGTTTCCCATGAAGGCACGAACCATTAGGTGCCTAATGGCAGGCAATACGACTGCCATAACCATATTTCATTTTTTAATTTATTTTAAAGATATGACATGAAGCTATTGCATATTTTGTTCCTATAAAATATGGTTCTATATATCTACAAAATGTACATGGAAAGGCATCGCCCAGATTTGTGTTATAAAACTGTAGTCCAAAACTTGTAATGCAAATAAATTTATGATGTTCTGAATGTATAGGGTGATTCCACGTTAAATACGGAAACTGCAGAAAATGATTCCGTGTTGCAAAATAAATGCACTTTTTTCTGTAATCTTTTTTTCGGTGGTCGTTCTTTTCAGTGGTATATATAAGGGAACCAAATTTATTAATATTTACTTTAAAAATGAAAAAGGTATGAAAGGAAAACATAAATGCATATTTTCGGATTTTAGCAAGCATTTCAGAACTACACAAAATTTTCTCCTGCTTTAATTCAGAAAGTTGTGAGGCATAAAAAATGTGCAACTTTTTCCTTATTTAAGTCACCCTGTATTACCATTTCCGAGAGCCCTATACTGGGCGTCGTCACCACCATACGCCACTAAGTTTTTCCGTGAAAATATTAATAAATTTGGATTCTGCAATGTAAAATCAATAAAATTTGTGTCCTTGTAATTTTTGATATTATGAGTCGTTTACCAGATATTACTGTGGATTTTTCATTGTTACTAGCCTATGTCTGTATAGTCTTCTCTATCGAACTAAAACATATTAGTTTTTGAAATCATTTATAAAAAAATAATTACTAACGAAACAATTTTATTTATATAACTGTAGCCAACAACAAATTAAATATATTGTATTATAAGAAATTCAAGGGAATTCTTTGCCAAAGAATGCAAACGGTCCTAAGGCCGTTGAAATGTGACAGACAAGACGATGTCTTGTCTGTTCATCAACCACAGGAAGACATAAATGGCTCTCTTCACAAGGAAGTGGCAATAGCGCCAATACGGACACCCACTCTTCTAAACACTACGTTAAACCTTGCATCGCAATTACCTTGGAGTCACACTTGATACAAAGCTAACATGGAATCTTCATTTGGAGAGAAGACTAAAAAAGGTGCACATATCCTATAAGCAGTGCCGCAGGACTGTTGGTAAAACCTGGAGAATGAAACCAAAAGTAATCATGTGAATATACACTACCATTAACCAATGTTAGCCTATAACGTCCAAAAGACGACATGTAAACAATAGCTCAGTCCGGTACAAAGGATTGCGTTCTTGAGCATAACTAGAGCTATCCGAACTACGCCTACCATAGCAATGGAAGCAATGGTGTCTGTCATCTTTGGATATTTATTTAAAGGAAGTGGCTGTAACAGCTATGCTTTGCCTCAATTATACTGGTATTATACCAAATGTAGGATGTGAAGAGGTTACAAGTCGCTTATGGAATGCAATCGTCAGAAGGATGCCCCTTCAGCAGGCATACGCTTACTCCCTACACGGTAATTATCAGAAATGAGAAGACTGCCCGTGGGGATGTCAACTCCACGGATGGATCAAAAACAAAGGAAGGTGCAGGATGTTGAATATATTCCAGATCCTTCCGACATCAGTGGGCAATGGATAGGCATGCTACCGTGGAACAAACTACTGATCTTACATAATCATAAGATAATAACTACATCAGTATGAGACTGCCACCAAGCACTGGAAGTGCTATGGCAATAAAACAGATGATAAGAGTGCATCGAGTCTCAATATCTTTGAACCTGGTCCCACCAGTATGCTTCCGCTGTCAGCTTTCGTTTAAATTATTAAGGAGAGCACCCACAAAGAATTCAGAAAACGGGGAGATGAAACAAATAGCTATTAATTTGCTAAGGAGTTCCTAGAATGGCCCAGCAAGGATACAGCCAAAATATACTTGGCTATGATTAGGATAATCTTCGTCTAGTGACAGGTATTCAAATTGGACACTGTCGGCTAAGGAAGCTCCTGTATTATGTGAGGAAGTGTGAAACACCTTTTTGTAGGGGTTGCGAACAGGAAGACGACACCGTGCATCATGCACTCTGTGAGTGCATAGTAGTCTCATCAACAAGAGAATTCGTGTTGGGAGAGCGATAACCTTATATGGCCTACATTAGATGAATCCATTTAAGCAACGTCACCACGGTTTCCTCTTTATTAGGTTGGTTAGCAGTTCAAGTGGATTGCTCTTTTAATGAGAGGAACCAAAAGGGGCACAATGGGGCCTAGGTGGTGTGACTTTTTAAGACTACCTTCTCACAATTCCAGAATCCATAATATTTAGCCATTTGTTTTCCGATATAATTTACGGAAGAAGGATAAGCACGCTTTCACACAAGATGATATTATCGATGTCGGTATCTGTATCGACATTGGTCTCGAATACAGTGTTCACACAAAGCAATCGTTTACAGTCGATCCTGTAGATTTAAGACATTTGCTCAAATTTAGTCAGCGACCTAGTTAGTCAGCGGATGCTTGAATTGATGTTTGGCTTGACTACAATTTGGTAATTGCACCTGTATCTACATTTTTATTCGGTCTGTGTGCAAATGCATCCATTTTGTATTGCTGTCTAAGAACGAAATATTAATCATCGAATTCTGCAGAACCATCCGATATGCACAGTGATATCTATGACGGCTACCGATATTTATATCGGATTGAATACCGTGTAAATATCTCCATTTGAAGCCATGTATTTCTAACTCAATCCGACACCAGAACACTGATATCGATAACATCGTCCATCATCGTCTGTGAAACCGTGCTAAATGTTATAAAAATAAAGAAAGATACATTTTTTCTAACACATCCAAATATAAGCCATTTTTTGATCATTTGTAGAAGTTTCTGAACACAACATTGGAAGAAAAACCATAAATATTTTATATTGTAACCTCTCCTCTACGTTGGCTTCGCCTTCAAATACGTTACGTAGAAAACAAACTTTATTATCACCACTTGATTATATAAAGAATGTACTTCAAACAAATTCAAGGTTTTTAGGTTTTTTTTTATGGTTATAAAAGTTTCCATGGTCTCGAGAATCTGATACAATGTTGCCTGGAATGTTCCAGAAAACGTCAAAATAAAGGCATCAAAAAACTTGTAAATTCTAACGTAAACAGGAACATAATTAACAAAATAAAAAGGTAGCGAGCTTCTGTAACAACATTATACATATATTTATACATTCGAAAAAAAAATAGTTTTCAGGCGAATGTTACGACAGTAACATATGGTTGAATTCGAAATTGAAAAAAACAGTAGGATAAGTGTGACAGTTGCAAATATCTCACTAACTATTATTGTAAGATATTTTCGATATATGTCCAGCAAATTATTTTTTATCTCGCAACATGACCTTATCATTGGCGGTTTCGAAGATAGCAACGTTATCATATCCAGTTTAACACCCCATACCTACCTATAACTCATTGTTAGAAAACCAGCTTCAACTTTTTCACTGCAAACAAAGATTACGTGTCAACGGTGACGGCTTTTAGACAGCCACAAAATAAAATCAACAGTGAAGCGGAAGTAACGAGATTACACTCGACCATCGCTCAGGGGTGATTTCTACCGCTCTTTTATTAATAATCGCCAAAATAGCAGATGCGACGTAAGTCTCATTATATGGCCAGTTTCTCTTAACGAACAAACATAATGAATAGGTGACCGCTAATTGAGAACAAAACCTAAAGGGACACAACTGTATTAAAACACCGTTCGTATTATTTGTCAAACGGCTTCGAACAAATAAGGGCGACACAAAAATAGACATGGAGCTTACAGGTCATTGGTATCATCTAATGGTTATGGAATAAAGGTTAGTTGTTATAAATTCAATATGCTGCCATGAATGTTATTAAAATATTTTGTGATGGGGTTGTAGACGACCCTATTCCTATACAATTTATTAGTAGTTTTCATTCATAAAAAATCAATAAATAGTTGTGCTTACAAAATAGTATGTAACCATTAGCTTTTTTATTATCTAATACGAAAAGACTACGCTTCTATACAAGTTGAATCAAAATTCACTCCCCAGCGGCCGGATATATATTCTAAAAAAAAAAAAAAAACAAAAATGTAGAATACTAAAATCTCGAAAGCGGAGCCGTTTTCGAATAAATTATTAATTTTAGTTCAATAAATGCGCAATTTTCCACTGACTAATCAAGTTGGCCGGACAAAAATCTTGTTGATACGGATTTACTTGACAGTGACGTATAATATTTGTTTGACTTTTAGTATTTGTTGTTCAGTTCAAAATGGCAGGGTTTGCTTATACCAACAGAGAATACGTCGATATGAATAAAGCTTTAGGAGCTTGAAACAATAACGCCCGTGCTGTCGAGCGTTTGTGCAGGGAACAATTTCCGAATCGTCATTATCCCGATCACAAAACAATCCAAATTGTAGAAATACGTACTGTGGAAACAGGATGCGTATACTCGCGTCAAGAATTCAGACGTCTTACGTCACGGCTGACGTTACACATTTGTTTTTATTGTCAACGTAATTTTCAATATTTGGTCGCGTTAAAAACAATCATTTTTTACAATTTAGTTAGTTATATATAATACAAACTTTTAGCGTAGTATGTAATGTAGTTTTATTACTATCAGTTGCAGTTTCTTAAATATTTTGATGAAAATATAATGAATTATTTATTTGTTCATATGACGTAAGTCGTTTGAATTCTTGTCGCGAGTATAGCTCCAAAACATTCTTTGTATGCCGGTCGGCCTTGAAAATTAGCATGGCAACAGGAAGAACGGTTACTGCAGGATGTTGAGAATAATTCTACCACCAGTACACGCATTTTATCAAGAAGCAGACATCATGTCCAATCCACTATCCATAGATGTCTTCAAAGGTACAGCTTGTATCCGTATCATGTAGAGCCAATTCAAACGCTGCATCTCGGAGACAACCAATTAAGAGTACATTTTTGCAGATGGGCATTACAATTTCAGCGCAATCCAGATTTTTTCCATAATGTTTTATTTACCGATGAGGCTCATTTCAACCAACAAGAAGTTTTCAATCACCACAACCTTCATTATTGGCATTATAAAAATCCTCATGAAAAACGTCAGCAGAATCAGCAAAGACGTTGCTCTGTAAATGTTTGGATATGTATTTACGTGGAAACGGTCATAGGTTCATATTTTTTGTGAAAATTTTGCCAGGTTTGTTACAAGATATTTCTCTACAACAACGTGCAACTATGTGGTTTCAGCATGATGGTGCGTGCGCCCGCACATGCCACATTACAAGTACTAGGTGCATGTTTTGAACCGCTGTTTTCCTAATAAATGGGTTGGACCAATACAATGGCCACCCCGGTCTCCTGACTTGACTCTGATAGAATGCGGATACATAAAAGAAACGGTTTATTTCACTGTGCCTGTTGTCAAGAATGTTATTGGCAGGATTCATGAAGCAGTAGGGAAAATAAATGAAGATAAGTTCTGTTCTGTTACCAGGAGTTTTTACCGCATATTGCAGAAGTGTATTAACAAAATTGATAATGTTTTTGAAAGTTAGCCAAAGCCTGAAGAATCTTCATTTTTGTTATTTCTTATTTTGTATGGATTTAAATGTGTTAATATTAAACAAAGCAATTATATATTTGAAATTTTCTTTCCGAAAACAGCTCCGCTTTCGAGATTTTAGTATTCTACATTTTTGTTTTATTATTATTATTATTATTATTTATTATTATTATTTTATTATTTTTTTGGAATAAATATCCGACCGCTGAGGAGTGAAATAATTTTCGAATAGCTTTGTAGTATACAGTAAAACTGAGAATAAAACTTTTTAGATTATATCTAGCTGTAGCTTTGTAGAAGTTTTATTATTAGTATCAAATAGATTTCATAAAAAGCTTGGTTTTAAAGCGTATCCTAATATTATCTAATAAAGTAACTGCAAAACCATTCATTCTTCAAATGATTTTAAAAAGTTGATAGTTAAAGAGATACTGTTAAATGTAATTTAGTTTTGCTTCTTTCGTTTCTTGATAAATGCTAATATACATTTAAAATTTTGAGGTTTGGACCATAAAGGTATATTATTTTTGGTATTAAATTATTTTTTATACAGAAATTGTTCAATTTATGAAAGTTGCTGTCTTGCATGGTTTTCGAAATATTTGGCTTTGACATTTCCAATGCTGATAGTTGGAATAATTAAAATAATTTAGATAAAAAGGAAGAGGTATTTAGAATTGCAATGAACAGTAAAATAGTAAACATTAATAAAAAAACATAATGGTCTCTTGACATAATTGCTCAAAATGTAAGCTTCTACCTTCGATATATTTATCAACGCATTTATTAAAAGACGATTGTCTTATTTTAAAGTAATAAAGACACTTATCGCAAAATTACTCAGCAGCATGTACAACAGATTTTTTTACTAATGTTTGCTATTTTACTATTCATTACAATTCTTAATTCTAAATAAACCCTTGCACTTCCAAATTACTTCCACTATTATTGCTATCAGCATTGAAACATTCAAAGCCATATATCTCGAAAACGAACGAAAGAGCTGGGCTATTTTGTTTTACCAAAATGAATGTTTTAATTCCAGCTAGTCCGACTTGGATAATTTATAAATTAACCAAAGAAACACAACTATTTTAGTGTCCTTGATTATCTCAAGTAAATTAGCGAGTGGATGTATTAGTTTATAAAGTACCCGCTAATATTGTAGAATATGCCTTTTCTATCAAAATAACCAACGGTTCAGTTACTTTGTATACTAGCCAGTTAGCTTACAGACTAACCCGGTTTACACTTTAGCCGTAACATATATATTACATCTTTCAAGTTCTATAAAATACAGATACAAAATCTCGACGCTACATGTCAGAGCTTCATTCGGAATGTAGACATTTAAAATGAATAAAGTAAATATTTGCAATGAAAGTAATGGGTTCTACAGCTATAGAATGTAACAAGGTATCCCTTTTTAACTTTCAAGTCACTGTCTAAGGAGGATTTATTTGAATATGTATCCTCCAGGTGAATTAGAGCGCCAATTGTGGGTTTGCACACCTGGACTCCGCTTCTCGTAATTTGTTTTGAGTTTGAGAGAACGCATTGCATGCAAGAAAAAATATGTTGCGATCATTTCAATTCCTATCGTTACAAAATGCTGATCCAGTAATCATATTTAAAAAATTACGTTCCAACATTACAAACCTATTGAATGACATGTAAATTGTTAGAATTATGATTGTTAAGTTCGGTGCAGATTATATTTGCTTCTGGGTTTACCTAGGTCTAGGTAAGCAACTATCGAATTTTGTTGATTAAATAATTTCGTAGCTTTTTCCTCCTACCTTAGAGAATATTCCTTAAAGTTTTGTTTTCATTTTATTACACTGATGTGGGTAATTGTTCCATTATCTACGCTATCATTAAATGGTAAATGTATCTCAACAAATATATCTAATTTTTCACTATTTATAACAGACGAAAAATTATTTTTTTAACAAGCAGGCATAATTGCAGTAAGAAAAAAGCTGATTAATAATTTATGTTGGCAATTAAAACAAAACTACCTCTTCTACAAAAGGATTAGTAAAATTTGTGTCTTCGTTAACTTGGATTTTGTATGTTTTTAATTACTTTAATGCGGACAACAGATAAGTAATTTTTGATAAGTCGCAGATTGAAACGATATGTCGTACTATATTTCCTTGATTAATTCATAAACTTAATGAAAAGAATGATATATGCATAGTTACTAAAGCAAATCAAAGTGAATGTATCTATTTATTTTATACTTTCAGATCTCCATAACCATGCAAGAAAAATTTTCATTTATTAAGATTTTTCATAACTGGAGTTTTATAATTCTTTTATTAAAATCATTTGTGTAACGATCCTTTATCAATATCCAACACCCAACGTTACGCTACCAAACTACACATGTGATAACAATAGCACCTCCTAAAGGTAAAATAAAAAATATATAAAATGTAACCTTAATCTTCCGTTTAACTTATGTAAACAACGCCACGAATTCTAGCAGTTGTGAAATGACTTTTTTGTCAATAAACACTTCTAAATTATTCAAGTACAAAAACAGGAACAGGCTAGACAATTATGAACTTTTTTAAATTGGGCTATAGTGGTTTTCCTGGTAACGACATAAAAACCTAGTAAATCACTATTGATCAAATAACAACACTCGTCGTGAAGGACTAAAAATCATATTTCTGAATTGACATTTGGGATAGCTAGATAGTGATTTTTCTTTGGTGATTTTTAAAACAGACAAATATATATTTCTTGGCGGCAAAATCAATTTGATCACGTGGATCTCGGAGGTTGCTGAAGGCACTAAGGCTTTTCGGAAACGATAATCCAAGATTAGATTGTTATCAGATGTTTATAGATTACCTACTTCCAAACATGCCTTCGGGTAGTTTCCGAAAACCCCTACTGCAGTTTCTAGCAACAATGATGAACTCGATTATGTGATACGATTCAAATATTTAATTCCTATTTACAAGTCGTCAGTATCACGAGATATTTGCGTTGGGATTTCTTGGCTTTACATGGCGTATATTGTAAATTTACACTTTGTTAGCACTACGAACTTGATAATATAATAATGCTTGTTTAGTCATTTCTAGTAATTTAATAAATACAAAATAAACCAAACATGAACTACATTAAAAAGTAATATGTAAAGCTGAATATATATATGCATAATTAGAACATTTAAAGAGAATATTTAAAAAAATTGGAAAAGTTGTAAATGTAACATTATTTTTTAATCTGTAGCATTCAAATACAGAGTGATTCAAGTTTAATCTTGATAACTTCAGGAATCGATAGAACAGGTTAAAATAATGTTCATTTGTGATATAAACTAATTTCCTAAAACGCATTGTTTTCGATATAGAGGGCGTTGAAGTAGGAATTTTTTTCTCGTTTTTCCCTCATAACTTTTGAACCACTTATCCGATTTAAGTGAACACAAACACTCCTTATGATCTTAGATAAGCTTTTTAAGTTTGAACTAGCTACCCCTCTTAGAAGTATATTTTGTATTGTAAACATCATTTCAACCTGTTCTATCGATTCCTGAAGTTATCAAGATTAAACCTGAATCACCCTGTATAGATAACAGAATCTCAGAATGCATAAAACCCGCACTAAGATCCCATCTGGAAGCTGTAACAAAGAAACATCTATGCGTTCTTGAAGTATGTCTTTTATTGATTATGTAGGTATACATTTATATAATTTTTTTTCATATTCAATGTACAGGGTATCCCAATTTCGTAACAATTGCAGAGTAGATACCTCGGAAAGTGCAAGGGACAAGATGGTTTTAGAAATACTGGGTTACTTTTTCGAGATACTTAATATGCCGCAGAATTTTCCTCTTCGTTTTTAATATACAAGGCGAAATTTAAAAAATTACCTTTAAGGCACATCGTGTCTCAGATAATAGCTGAGATATCGGAATAGTGAAAATTGCTTCTGATGGACTTTTTTATATAGAATTTAGTGACGTACTTGTAATTTATCTACAGGGTGTCTCATTTAAAATGTGAGCCAAATATACATTTTTTTTTAATGTAACATTCTGTATATTTTTACATTAATTTATTGTTATAACAGTTACTAGTTCATATTTTGGAAATTGTCAAAAAAAAAATTAACGTCTTTAGAGTCAACTGCCATCTATTGCGACAAAACGAAATGTTACTAAGTAAACCATAGAAAATTTAATTTAAATTTTAAAAATTTAAAAATGAATAGTCGCTATAAATTAGGTATGCCTATATATATATATATATATATATATATATATATATATATATATATATATATATATATATATATATATATGCCAAATTTGTGTTTTCACGATATTGTCCACAACCTCACGACTGACACGAAATTATTAAAAAAAAAATCAGATTTTTTATTTTTTATCGGTCAGTGGCAGTGGTAGGGTGGAAGAATATTGGCTTGGGTCACTGTAAGAGATTGATACCGATTGACATTTGACTACCTCCCTAATTAATGAGGTTTTCTAGATTTCCCTCATTCCTGCACTGGATGGCGGTTAGGGCCTACCAACGTAAGTCGTTCCTGGGCGCAAATGTGGCCTGCTTAATAATATGCCGCCCCCTCTCCTGCCTAATTCTTCGACTTCTGGGCTAATCCTCGTGATTAGAATAAGGGGGATCATTATCATTATTATTATTGTTATTATTATTTAATTTGTGCTTTGAGGTGATTTGTGATTCTCAGTTTCAGTGCACATGCGCCGAATAAAAAATTCCTGGATTTGTCGTGGATTTTAAGAACGGTTTGAAATCAGTTCGCAACAAAATATATATCGTGTTTCATTTAAAAATATGTTATGTTTGGCTTATATTTACACACATATACACACTGTAGATAAATTACAAGTACGCGACCGAATTCTATGTAAAAAAGTCTACCAGCAATTTCCACCATTCCGATATCTTAACTATTTATTCTCTGAGATGCAGAAAATCTGTTAACAACAGTTTTTTAAATTTCGCCCTGTATCTTAAAAACGAAGAGGCCTATGAAAATTTCTATTGTAGTTTCCAAGATACTCTGCAATTACAACGAAATTGGGACATGGTGCCATGTTTACATCTGAATAAAATTAAAAATGGTACTAATAGAAAAAGCGAAAATAACTTTTTCTATTCCATTTTGGACAAAAACAATAATTAGTTTATTGCTTAATAATGCAATTTTAAAAATATTATCGTGTAAAACTTTTTCTTAATGAAAAAAATTGTACATCAAATAAAAAATATCGTTTCACTTACCAATAAGCAGAAAAGTTCTTCAAAATTTTAAAATTTTTAATAAATTCAGAACTCTTTAGGTATATATAAGAACCGCAGCATGGCCTCTGCACATACCTACCCATATAGACATATTTCTCATATTGTTTTTTAAAAAATATAAAGTATTGGTATATTATTAACAAAATTCAAAGTCAATTACACTGTGAACTGCAAATTACTCTTATATACATATATATTTCTATGTAACAACTACGTTTTGTTAGTGTGCTCATGTTACATGTACTAAAAAAATATATAAACTAAAAATGTTACCATACCCGCCATCTAATGGTCGGATGCCCAAACATAATTCGTTACGCTTGTCTGATGTAAAGATTTCTTTGTCAAGTAGCAGCGCCATCGAGTTTCAACAACAGAAACTTGTAAAAGGACGTTACAGGATTCTACATGTAAAATACAGGATGTTAAGATATATCAAATATTACAAACATGGAAGATAATTTTCAAATGCAGTGAGTACAGAACTTTAAATACTGAAATTAATTTTATTAAAGAAGATTATAATATATAAAATATATACATTGCAATTAACGCCAATGTCTGGCAAAACAGACAGGTATATTAATGAGGTAAAAATAAATGATGGTCGATAATTTAGGCGCCAGTGGGTCCAGATGGAAGCAATAAAAGTAATATTAACAATGTTAGTTCTGTTTATGTCTGTTTATAGTTTTATGTATTAATAAACATACTTTAACACTCAAACTTGTAGTTGCTTTAAACAACAAGTATCTTTACGCGTCAATGTGTATTATTAATTACGATATTTGGTATTACTATCATATTTTTAAATATGTACTTACTACTAAAAAACTATTTTTTCTTATAGTTTTCAAATAAAATAAAAAACGTTAATAACAAATTATTTTCCCATAGGAAGTTAATTACATAAACCTGAATAGATTTTTTTGTATGTGTTAAATTAAAATCATTTCAAAAATCATGAAATAAACTTTTTTCAATTAACGGTTTCTCCGTTTATTTACTTATTTTTTGAAGTGTATTTTTTATTTGTTTTGTGAATTACTTATTTATTAAAAACAGCTTCGACGCAAATATTTATTTAAGTAAGAAAATGTACAGACGACAGTACAGAAATGTCCGACTAAAATGAGAGAAAATTGCAATGTTGATATAAATGTTAGTTCATACAGTGACGCAACTAAATTCATATGTTCTTAACGCATCATTTCATATTAGTTGCGTTTAATAGAACCATTTAAAAAATGTTATATTCCGAAAAAAAATCTAATTTTAATTTAAAACGAAACGAATTATTTTGCATCAATAGATGTTCTTTCGTGTTTTTGTAATTGTCGGTGTATTGGACCAATGAGCTAGTGTCTTGGTTCTAACGTATTCACTTATTACTTTTTTTGTAAATGTAAAATGTATATCAAAGGACGTTTGCTAGGGGGAGGAATGGGGAGCCTTGTCGATCTCCCTGGTTATTGCATAATGCACAAAAACAGAAAATTGTATTGTGTTTGATTATCTTTTATTGTTTTGAATTACTGTTCATGTTTTTTTTATTATCAAAGCAACTGACTTTACGGTTTATGGATTTATTGGCGGAATGGCTGTAATTGGCTCAGCTAAAAAGTTGGCAGCCTAAATTCCCATTTAATTTACTATTTATTTTATAAAAATGCGATTCAAGTTGGGTGAAACTAAATTCCACAAACTTCCTTCCGGGAACAAATAGTAGCGAAAGACATCGGTCGTCATCTGCTGAACAGAGACGTGAAGAAAACTTATAAAAGACATTTTAATAAAGACATATTTTCGAAACAATTGGATTTTGTGGTTGTTTTTTTACTGCTTTCCGTGTTCGTATGTGTTATTCGGCACTGATCACACGAGAAAGCCTGGAGAAAAAAGGGAAGAAGGGACAGAACTTGACAAAATTTTTAAAGGCACCTCAAAAAATTTATAAAATTCACACATTTTAGATTACTAGAAGTTTAGCATTAGAAAAACCACTTCAGTATCAAACTTTAATGAATATGCTGTTATTATGGATGTCATCCTGAATGGCAACGCTGTTTCGCCTCATTATTCGAACGCGTCAACAGAAAATTTGCAGCGTACCAAGAGCGCCGTGTTTCTTGTCTTTTGAAAGGTCGTTTTTTTGTTATTATCTGTCTTTATCAGGCCTTCCGAACACATGGTTAAAATTAATGACATTATGACTGAATCACCCTGTATTGTTGGAATATATTAAGCTATAGGAAATATATAAATATGCGACTTGTTTTCTGTAATAGCTTTCAATCAAAACAACACCTAAGCCCTTGCCACATTAAATCTGCATGCTTTTAATTCATGCATTTCATTAAATAATCAATATGTGTTTCCACTTCAATTATAATCCTAACGGACTAAGTAACAAACATGTAAACGCACTGAAAATCGAGACCGACAGGTAAATCCTTTCTAAATCGTTTAGCAAAGTGTCTAAAGAAAGTTGTAAGTTATAGCACGTTTTACATTACTTCATTTGTGAAACCTTATATTCTTTTAAAGTACGTTGTAAGACGTTCCACAGCTCTGGCGTGTCGTAAAAATATCAAGCATGAAATTTCCTTCTAGAGAAATAACTGTTTAAGCATGCACAAATTCGATAATGATAACCGCCACACTGAGTGAAAGTAGTTCATTTCTGAGCGTAGGTACTAAATAAAACTTTATTATTACATAATGAACAATCAGGTGCATTGTAGAAACAACGATCTGGAATTAAAAACTGAATGCAAATTATTATCAGGTATCTAGGTTGTATAAAAATGTACTTCAAATAGGCGTTGTAAGGTGGTAAAAGCACAGCTTTTATAATTCCAAGGACGATTTCTAAATGTTACGTATTGGGATGCCACTTTTTTAAACTACTGCGATATATTACCATATTCTTATTATATTCTGTGGCCATGTGAAGCTGGATAGTACTAGTGGAGTAAAATCAGCTCTCAATTATGCCGTTCTTTTAAGGTATCTATAACTGAATTAAACTTTCACCATCTTGTAGCGGGACCATTTGGGCATCCAAAATGAACTTTTTTCAGTAGGGACGAACTTTTTAAAATCGTTTGTAAATCAAGGATTTTACTTATGTTCGTAATTTTTTCACAACTTAAATAAAAAAATCTATAGCGCTTCTAATGATACACACCAATTTTTTTATGCATATACAAACTTCACTGTGTAGAGAGCTACATTAATTATTGAAAATAGATCTATAGTTATATCGAGGCAAATGTAGTCAAAAGCATAAAAAAGTTTTAAAAAAATTACTTCACTAGGTGTTACGATTTTCGAGAAATTTTGTTTTTTCGGACAACGACCAATTATTATATATTAAAAGCTGTAGGTAAAGCCGGTCCCAGACGATGTGTCCAACGTTGAACACATCGCCATTTGCCACATCATGTGGGCGGGCGCTGGTGAATTGTATGTGCCCAACGTTGGCTACATGCCACGTTCTGGCTTCTGTCGGTAAATCTGAACCGCATCAAAGGAGCTTCCAACGTTGGAAACATGTTAGAAGCATCGTTCGGCACACACCCACACGAGCGATCGTGTGTTTGACGCATTCCAGGAGCGCACGTTTATTATTTACTGTGTTCTGTGAATCTGCAGCATAAGTACGACACTAACGAACGTTGGTCCCACATGTGATTCCAATGTTGCGACAAAAGTTTACCCCATCGTGTAGCAGACACACTTGACATACTTTTACGACGAAAATTGTGTCCAACGTTGGAACCAACATTGGAAGCAACATTTGATCCAACGTTGGACACATCGTCTGGGACCGGCTTTATCGACAGAAGCCCGAACGTGGCATGTATCCAACGTTGGGCACATACAATTCACTAGCGCCCGCCCACATGATGTGGCAAATGGCGATGTGTTCAACGTTGGACACATCGTCTGGGACCGGCTTTACCTACAGCTTTTAATATATAATAATTGGTCGTTTGAACTTTATTTTACTTGTACAAGTTCTTTAAATAAAACAAATACTTAAACAACTATTTTTTATCTAGTGCAGAGTATAATTTGTACCAACATACACATTACTCTACTCTATAATTATCTCAAGAAATCATCAGTTTGGTACTTATAGATTATAGAAATTATTATTTTGTAATTGAACATTTGCCGTCGTATACTTCTTGGAGATTCTTTCTAGTCGTTCCTTGCAAATTTTAGTTGTGCAGGCCTGTATTATTAGAAAACAATAATAATAATGAACGGATTATAAAGTCTTTACTCATTATTAGTCAGCTTGTAGTTTTGTTACTAAATTTAGTTTAGTTTAATTATCAATTACCAATAAATAATGATAAACATCGAGATAAACGCCAGTCACTATTCTTTACTTACTCGGGGATATTTAAAAAATGGGATGGGATTCTACTTTTATTAATGTAACGTGTGTGTACATGTATATCTGTTGGCTTTAGAATGATATATTTCAGTTATGGTACATTATTTTAGATTTTGGCCGTTTTATTATAAAATGTTTTCCTCCTACAATCCTGAGGAAGCGTTCAGAGAATATGAAAAAAACATATTGGAAGTTCTGTAACAAAAATTAAAAATCATATCTAATAGTGATTCATATAAAACCTCTAGCTCCGAAAATAAAATATTTTCAGAAATGAATATGGCTCCTACTTCAAAGAATACAACTTAGATTAACATGTAGAACACTTAAAATCTTTTCTAAAACTATTTTACGATTTGAATGATGATAATGATTTAATTTTCAACAGAAATTCTTAAAATATTTTTTTGCTTATTCAATAAAAGGCTTTTTTATAACAATTCTATTTGTTGTACTGTAACAAATTAAATGTAAAATAAACCAAACCTCATTTAACACTCTACCATCACACACCAGACTACAGTCATTATAATTGAAAAAGAATTAATAAAAATTATATTAGAAAGAAGAGGAGCCGTAAATATTTAACTTCATTTTTGAAACAATATCCCTTTCTCAAAAGGTCTGGACGTCACTGTTATACTCAATGACTGGACATTCGGCAGATATCAAAAGCAAGATTCAGTGATATGATAACTAATCAAGGAAAAAAATCTATTTTATACTGATATATTCTGCAAACAGTTAAACAAAGTTTTATTATTTGAAATAGTAATTCCATTATTTTTGGAAGGTTTGAATTTGTTTTCCGCTTAGTGTATACTGCGATATCAATTTTCGAAATTTAATTAAAGGAGATAATTATGACCAATAAACAAATAAATATTTTCCTTTAGGTACAAAAACTAAAAGAAATAAAGCTGCAATTCTTAACAAATGAATAAAATTAAAATAGGAAAATAGTGTGGCAAACTTCAAATTTCTACTTTTGACGTTAAAGGAGAAATTAAAGAAGTTTTTATTTAAATCATAAGAAATAAATAATTTTTGATATCTTCTATGAACTTATTGTGCGACAAGAATCAACTCATGTTTAGTTAGTGAGTACAAAGTTAGAGTAAATAGAAATATTTCAATTTGAAATTATATAAAAAAAAAAAACAAAAAATTGAAAAGATTAGGAGACCATCTTTCAAATAATCTTATCTATATTATAAGACCCATAAGCATTCAAAGGTAAGTAACAAGAATACTTATTTTAGAAGCACATAAAAAAACGGACATCTAATATTTTTTTATTTACAAATAAATAATGCAATCTTAAAATTCTTGGTATATATACATCGAATATTAATTTCGCCACTAATTTCCCTATTTATGATCAACTATTAATAACAACTTTCAAAAGATAAGGTGAGTACATTGTACAAATGTCAGTATTCTGTTCTGCCATATCACTTTACAATATCCGTGGTACCTATACTCCAGATATATCAGTAGATTGTGAAAAGACAAACAAATACATGACTGCTGTTTAAATATCGTATATTTAGCTCCTGACAGATACAACGCTCGCTTTGATATTATAAATGTGTAAAAGCACTGCTATAAAACGCGTTAAAATAAAGGAGAAAACCCGTGTAACTTCCTGTTCCCAAATATACCTAACAATATACTTGTAGGCTGCTGATATTCAAATTTTTATAGATTTAGGTCGAAATACAAATTTGGTTTTCTACGCAGTACAGCATGCAACAAAGAACATAACTGCTATTCCAACAATTTATCTGTTCCATTGTAACATATTATAGTTAGAGATTTTTAAAAAGTATAATCTATGTTATCCAATAAATGAAAGTAAATGATGTTAGAAGTTGTAAATAACGATGGTGAAATGCCCAAAAAACAACAAAAAACATTGTTTATCCATGTGAGTAATCAAAATTTTCATCCTTATAAAATAATCATTCAAACATGAAGTATGGCACATACTTCCATTTTGAAGAGGGACCTAAATAATTAAAAATTGATCAAGGAATAGAAGTGCGTCGTTAATAATGTTTCCGGTCAGAAAATAATACTAATCAGCTACCTCTCTGCATTAAAAACACTTAAGAGTACCTATTTACTGTAGAGTAGTAGAGTATGTTCGCAAGTGCGAATAATTCCTAAATGTTTTATAATAAAAGCTATATCTAAAATATCGCCTATATCTAAATAGACTTAAAAATCACTGTATACATTAGGTACTTAGGTACTTTCTTAAATTCGGAAATGTAAACGTGTACTTGGATATATCGAGTATCTCAAGTAAACCTTTACATTTCATAGTTTCCGTCAAAGATAGTATTGGTAATTTTGTCTTGTTTTTTCTTGGTATCGTAAGACAATAAAAGACAAGACAAAGACAAGACCAGGACAAAACTAAAACAAGATCAGAACAAGAGCAAGACAAGACCAAGACAAGACAAGACCAAGAAATATTGCTACGGCAAGAAGTCTTGCAAATATAAGGAGTAATATTTAAGCGAACAGTAGCTGAAAAAGTAAATATTGCATTTCTATTGAAGGTATACACTTTATTTATAGGCATCCAGCATATAAAATTATTTTTAAAATACAATTTTTAAGTTTATTGAGTCTAAGTCTAGATCTGATGAACTTTATAACGTATCGATAGTTACGTGTAAGTTCCGAGCGAAATCTTAGCAGACCGAGAGTAACCATCCCTGTTACCAAATGCATAATAAATTTCCATGTTTCTCATTTATATACAAATGTCTTGTAAGAATCATGCAACAGTCTTAGAAAATTGCGAAACAAGAAATTTGTGAGAGTCCCGCAAGACAAGACAAGGCATAATCTTATAAGATCGAGCAAAAACAAGACTTTAAAGAACTCTTGTCTTGAGACAAGACTTTTGCAAGATTTCTTATGACAGCCAACACTAGTCGAAGTATGTCAGATCTGATCACTTGTATGATGTAATTCTTTTTTAACAGTCAGATTTGACTATGCCACAGACTCTTGGAGCCAAAATCTGAGTTAATAAAATGTATCTCTATAGTCGGGTAGAGAGTGATGCATGTTATACACCCACTAAAAATTTATAGCAGTCAACACAGAGAGTAATTATTTGCAAAGAGTTGGTTCCTCTAGTGGGATTTTAGGTCAAAAATAAAAAAACAGCAATGATGCATTTCAAGCTGCTCTAAAAGATGAAAAAATAAATTTTTTGAAACGTTAGCTTTAAATTCAACATTGTTGTTTTATTATTCTTGACCGAAAAACCCACTAGAGGAACCGGCTCTTTGCAAATTTTACAGAAGGTCACTATCCTACACTCATTTTACAGAGAGTACATGCTGTCTGTGTATTTTCATTTTAAAACTCTATTGAATTATATGGTCTGCATATCTGACAACATACTGATTACATAGTTTCTACTGTGACCAATACACATGCGGCACATTAGAATGCTCAATTTCTATTGATAATGACGCCTTGACGGATCCATCTGCAGCGGTACCATCGGTGTGCGCATGGTAATATTTCCGCTAACTTAATTAGTGATTTTGTGTTTTTAAGAATGAAGACAAATTCAAGCTCTACAGCTAGTTCTCAAAAGCGTAAACGCCCTAATCTACTAAGTAAGAAATACCTGATGACAAAAAACTTGTATGAAGGAATTAGGGTTCAAGTGTCTGTGAGTAGTGTATATCGTGTGATAAAAAATGAATGGAATATATAACTACGAAACGGAAAATATTGGAAACACGGAGAAGGAAGAAAGTAGATGTTAATGATACAAAATATGCTATTCGAAGAATAATTCATTGATGGTATTTAAAAAATAAGCTTCCGACAATAAAAAAGCAGGTCGCTATCCCACAGGATGAAACTTTGCCTAGAATATCTATTAGGGTGCTTTTGCGAATTATGTGTAACATAAATTTCTGTTTTATAAAACGAAATCGAAAGAGTATGTCGATAGAAAAAGATGATAGTTATATGGCGAAGTAACTATTTAAGACAGAGGTCGAAATCTGAATCGAAAAATATATTACACTGGCAAAACATGGATAAATGAGGACCATACGATGGCAAAAAATGTGGCACTCTTTTGCTACATATGGAACCTAGTGCTGTGGTTGCAATGGATAATAACCGACGATAAGTGTTAATGTGAAACCGTTACAGTGGCAGTGCCACCAGTAGTGTATAGTGTGCATGTAAATAGTGCAGTGTATTAAGTGTTAAAGTGTGATATACATGGAGTGCACATCAGGTATGTGTAAAGGGCCCCAGAGGTGATCAATAAAATTGACAATTATACATATTGATAGACTCATTGATCTTGTAAGAGACGATTGTCAATCGAATGACGGAGATTGATAGAAAGTTTGATTGAAGCGCGAAGGAATCCGAAATATGTGTTCGAGACCATTTTTAGACGAAAAGAATAATGATAAAATAATTTTAAAACAAACCGAAATAATGGTAAGTTTACGGCGGGAAACGCTACAAATACATGCACTCCCTGAAGTTCATAAAGCAACAGTCTTGACGTGTTGATTGCAGCTGCATCATTGTATTTAAGTATCAATTGAAATTGTCAGTAATATCATTGTGTAATATTGACAATATTATTGATCATCTCCGGGACCCTTTCAGTTTCTAGTAGCCTACTACTATAATCAATATAAAAGAACGGCTGAGTACAAACTCTTTAAAGTATTACTGCTAGTTCAATCAACGTCAACTTATTTTTGGTTCTTTGAACCAATCTCAAGTGGACTATTAAATCTAGTATCCTGCCGTACTCATCTAGGTGCTATTAATGAATCACTCTCTATTATTTTGGACCTCGGGTTTAGTCAAAGCTAAAAAAAATCACAATGCTTTTAAATTTTATTCAATTTTCAAATGATATTTCATAGCTTGTGTATAGGGTAAAGTAAGATAATTATTGACTCCCAATATCTGTGATACAAATATATTGGTGTTCCATTTCCTCATAAAAAACTTTATTTGCAGTTATCCCTGTTATTTTTTCTTTCTTCACTCAATTCATAAATATTCACTTGATTACCATACAAGAAAAGGATAATGAACTAAATTTAAATGAATTGATGTTGAACTATCGATGTTGCTTTTGTCACAGAAAATACAAAGGTCACGCGTTATCTAAAATGGAAGCATACTTGCAAATCTAATGAGTCAATGTCAAACCAGAACATCAGCTTGAAGAATGTGTGAACAAGTTTCTTCCACGCTGTATTAATTACTTTAATAATGTGTCGTATTAAACCGGCCAATCCTTTAGGCCTCTTTACATATGGAAATATGCAGAAAATTATACGATAGATACATTCCCCAACAGTTTCTCTTCGACGTACAGAAATTATATTATCAATCAATCGCGAAATAAAAACAATAAGTATGTATTAATAAAGTATTTCTTGAAAGACGACGTATTCTAGACAAAGGCATGTCGTGAGCATGAATTCAGAAAACAGTTTTAAGAATAATTAATTAAAATTACATTATTACACTTAAAGCACTTAAAATCCAAATCCTAATAAAAAAGTAAATGAGACAAGGAATAAGTAGGAATAATTGTATCAATTGTTTTTGAAAGAAACCCTTAAAAAAATTATCCTTAAAATGCATGATAGATATTTATGTGTCTAGGTCGTTACTGAGACATTCAACGCCCGTGGCGTGAAATAAAAGCATAAGCCTGTTGAGCTTAAGCTTCCACACGTTAAGGTCACCGTATTTCTCGTCGTAAAATGATCAAATTTGTGGTGTTTATTAGGTACAGAAATATCGAAAAATAAAACACGTTTTGCTTATCCCTTTTACTATTTAAATTATCCTCAAATAATAATAATAACTTTTAAAATGCATTTGTATGACACACATTATTTCGCTATTCTAACCCCACATTTCAAGAATTATTTTCACATGCTTCTAAACAAAAGTGAACAGTCTTATATGCAGAACTAACTGTAAGTTTATATTATAACAATATTTATATCTACAGTTGAATTTAACAAAATACGTATTTTGAAAGATTTCTTTACCTAAAAATAAGTTGGTTATATATTCGTTTTACTTCGGTCTCTTTGAATATTCGCAGATGGGATGAGATAATATTTCTGTTATTTTTGCTAAACTCTATATTATTCAGTTCTTAGATGTCTACAATTACTTGTATTTGTAAAAAAACACTATTTCAAGAATCGGTGCCCTTAAGGATGTTTATAGACCATCAAAAAGTTCATGCTTAATAGAGGAAGCATATTTGAAGTAACATGCGGTTAGAAACCAAATCAACAATTTGATTTTGTATTGTCGCCATTTTTTCGTAGAAGCTCATACACAATGCCTATTTACAAATAATAGAAATCGACACAAGAAGAAGCTGTAGAAGCAAATCAAGGAAACTAAATGAGAAGACATATCAGAGTTTGTTTTACGATGCAGGTAGAAAGGTGTCGTGATATAATGAAAACGTCTTATTGGCATATTTTAACTAAAAACTGTGAGTAATAAGCCATCATTATTGTGGACCTACTAATAATTATATGTATAAGCCACTATAAATTTAAACGACAACGTTGACATAAGTATAAGTTTCCTAAAGTCAGTGTATTTTTAAAAAGCATTATGGATGCAAAAGTCTAAGATTTTGAGTCCTAAATGAAATAGAAACATTTCTCCTGATGGAAGTTATCTGCTGTTGAATGTTACTCTAATTTTACAGAAAGGAAGAACTATCAAAACTTGAAGTCGTTAACATCCAGGAGCTGAAAAAATCGCTTCTTATATTACAAAGAAGTCTAAAACGAAATTTGACAGAATATTTATGGTAGTTGATGATGAACGGAATTTACCAAATTTCTGGAGCTACATAAAATATTTATCTTTGAGACCAAATAATACCGAACATATCTAATAGATTTTGTATAAGTATACTTTACAAAAATAGAAAAGGTTCCACTTAAGTTATCGGAAAGAACACGTTTGGTCAAATGTCACGAAAGTTGAATATGTCGATCTATTCAAAGAAAAAATCACAGGACACTGTTTTATGCGATCATCTACTACAGTTTTAGCAGAATCTGACAAAAATATTATAACCATCGGTTGCAGAAGGTTACATCCTAAGATTCAGAGAGAAAATTGTAAACTTAAATTGTATTTTTAATTTTAAATTACATATTAATTTCTGCTGTTCTAAAATTTGAGTCAACAGGTCGCTAAATTGCAGTTTAACGCCTGATCGTATGCAAATGTATTAATTGATGCGTGGGTACATTTCTTTAAACACTTGCAACTTCATTTAGTAACTTCGGATATGTAAATATTTAAATTTTTAAATGCGAATAATAAAAAACAAGTACAATATTTAATGTACAAAGCGCCTCAAAATAATGTGCTATAATTTACTAGCTGGTACTACCAAAAATAAGATTATAGTTTCCTGCAAACAAGCTTCCAAAATGTATCCTACAGGCGTTTTCCTCATATAACAGCGGTTTCAAGAAATATACAAGGTGTTACAAATTAGTTTATCAAAATAAAAATTTTAAAAATAATAGCTTCGTTCATTTTAGAGGTATTTGTTTAAAATTTGGCACATATTTTTATCTTAAGTCAGCACCTTGTCTGTGTAATTTTGGCCTAAATTATCAAAACACGAACCTTCTATTTTTTTGGCCTATGGTTTTGGAATATATTTTTTGAGATGGAGTGTGTTTCTATTCCATTTTTTTCGCTCTAATAAGATTTTGATTTGAGGCTCAGTTTACGAGACATTGCATATTTTGGATGTGCTAGGTTTGGTGCAAATTAAATATCGCAAAGTATTAAATGGTTATTTCCATTTACTGAATGTAAATTGAAATAAACAAAACGGCATACAACTAATCAAGAAAAAAAAAAGATAAAAATTTAACACAAACTAAATGTTCAATATTGGTACTACCTTCATCTTCACCTGAAGCTCTTTTAATGAGAGAGTAATAAATATTTTGGAAAATATGTGGTTTCAGCCTAAAATTCTCTGCACCCTGCTTAATTCCTTATCTTTGCTGTTGTTCATTTAGTATTGGAATCATATAAATGAAATTTTTCATAAAATCCCAGAAACTAAAGTCCATGGAACGGGATGGCCTATCACAAACAGGTGCAAGCCGTCCTCTACCACTCCACCGACTAGGAAAAATTTGAGTTAAATGGTTTTAATTGCTACACAAGAGAATTCACTGCTCATTCGATTTGGAATGTTAACAGAGGCAAGGTCTCACCGATAATTCTCACCCAAGCGATTAACTGAAAATCTATGTTGAAATTTATTAAGCCGCCGTACTATTTTCTAATTATCATCAAACAAGAGTGTTATAAAACAGGTAGGATAATGCAGTAATATAAGATATGATACATATTAACAACAATAAAAAATATATTAAATACATTTCAAAATTAATACGCTCTATTAAAAATAACTACATTTAATAGTTACTATTTGACCAAAATGGTTGAATTAGACGAATATTAATAATAATAATAGGTCTAGGACAGATGCCTGAGGAACACCATTCAGAATCGAGTCACAATTTGCAAGCTATCTCTAGTAGGAACTTCACCAAAAATCTTGCATCTATTCAAGAAGTATAGTCAACAAGCTCAGAAATATCAAGCGATTTAGTATTATTGAGACACTGAAGAATTGATGATAGTAGAGTAATCCAGCAAAAGGCCATGATGATATGCAGGAATAATTGTAGTTGTAGAAAATATTCGTTATCAGTCGGTATTTCAGGAACTACACAAAATATATTATATTTCTTTTCAGAAATTTGAAAGGCATAAAATATGTGCAACTTTTTCCTAATTTAAGCCACCCTCTATAACATTAGTTAATCTTTATTAACTAAATTAATAAATCTTAAGAAGAAAAATTGTATTACAGTTTCCGAGACTCCTATATGTACCTAACGTTGTAAAAGTGTCCACCCTGTATATCTAGGTTTATTAATTAAAAATTTTAAACTACATTAGGCAAAATAATTTTATGCAGTCGTGGAAAATCATAGATTCAAAAGGTGAATTTTATCTCAGATCTAAAAAGCGGTTCAACCATTACATTGAAGTGGCACCTGCCACTTTTACTACCCAAAATAAATTTTCTGCTATCAAGACAATAAATCCGGACGCATTTAAATTTGTTTGAATTAGCATGACAAGAGACCATTTATGTAAATAAAATCTTTGCATGCTCCAAGCGAAAATTTAATTAACATGTTTTAACGAAGTTTTATGAATGTACCTACTAAAAATAATTAAAAGCTACTTGATACATCAAAAGATAATTGAAATGTTTATAGTTCTATTTATATATTTGCATCATGTGCTACTGATACTAGTAATTATTGCAAATAATAATGTCTTATCCTATAAATATATGGCAAAACTTCCGTTAACCGTAAAGTTAACATTGACCTGATCATACATGTCGAAATAAAATGTAAATTTAAGTGTATACTTTCTTCATATTACTTACTGCTTTGTAATAATTTAAAGGCAGAAGCAGCCATGTAGATAATATTTATATAGAAAAAAAATATGAATGAAAACAAAGAACACCAGTCAATAAACAGTAAAACTAAATTTACAGTAACTAAAACCACTTGTATTTCAGGTACGTAAAGCCTGCTAAAACTACGCGTGAAATCGCGATTTGTGATGCGCGATGAGTGATTATAAGAAAACTGTGTACAGTGTGTAGGGCCTTGTCTCTTAAAAATCGGTTCATAAACACCCCAACTAGCACAATTAGTCGCTGGAACGTAGCGACTAATTGACGAGACTATCGAAGGTACTTTAAAGTGTTTTGCCACTACTTAGTCATAGGCACGCTAACAGTTCCCATTACATGCCCACGACGAAAATGGGGAATACGTTTCTAGTACCTGCTACGTTACCGTGACGTCTCCGTACCTTGTATGGCTACGTTCTACCGACATTGTGGTTCCATGAAGGTGACGCCACGTAGTGGAAACCGCAACACTCTTCCACAACTCTTTCATATTAGTATGTGGCTTGCTTTCATATTAGTATGTGGCGTGCTTTGCCTTGTATTGCTTGCTGTAATGACAGCTAATATTGTTATGCTTCATTTCATTCTACATATTCCGTATCCATTTCCTTAACTCAATCAAATATTAGACAGATACTTATAAGCAGAGCAGGTATTACTTACGCAAGTGAAATATATGCAGGAACTTCGAAATGACGTTAATTTTTATGCATCAGTTTATTAAATTTGATGCAGCAATAACGACAAAAGCTTTATTTGTGAAGTTAAGATTTATATTTTGCAATAATGGCAGCCTAAGTCTTGCCAGTCAAAATGGCGCATTTCTTACATTAAGCTCGTTCGCTCTGAGAAGTTCAACTCGAAAGTAGCGTAAATAGCAGTAAAGTTGTCAATACCACACAATCACATATTCAAAGTTCCCACTGCCACTTCTTAGTAACGTTTACATTGAATACACTCCCTGAATTTTGTCTTCTAGTAGTTCAATTAGTATTTTTATTACATTGCTTTATTTCTTTGTGACTGCTTGTTACCCTTGTCGCATGTTTTGATTTTTTTCTGTCCAGATATTTAATATGGGTAAAAGTTTTTAGTTTAGTATAGATATATAGTTTTTAGAGTTTTGATGTCCATATGTCTAAGTTAATAGTTATAAAAAATATAATATGTACTGTGATAAACACGAAATACACATATGACACAAAGAAACACACTGTATAACAGAAAGAACTAAACTAACACATAATCATGTCAAATATAATTTGTTGAATTGAATAATAAAGAAGGTAAAATAAGAAGACTAAAATAAAAAGTAATATCCGATATAAAATTAGTCAAAAAAATGTGCTGAATGAAATCAAACACATGTGTGTAGTAAGAATTCTAACCAGAGAATAATAAAATTTGAATTTAAATACTTCTGAAATAATAAATAATTGAAATAAGATAGATGAAGCTGAAATAATTGTGAGTAATTCACAACAATTTTGACATATGTCAAAAATTAAATGCAAAACTGCAAATGCAAATAATTCTGTTAATAATAAGTTAGGTTAAGTAGTGAATCGTTTTAAATTAAAATCTACTGAAATGTGAATTGAATGCGTAAAAGTGACTAAGGTAAAAGGAATATTCTCAATAAGAATAAAGAAACTTACCGAATATTAAGGACATCACTGGAATTGCCTTGACAACGAGGTATCGAGAGAGTTTTGTTGATCAATGACGCCGAAAGTAAGGGAAGATGATAAGAAAAGGTGTGAAAAGTTTTTCCTCTGCAAGAGAAGAGTCCCCACACAAAAATCACAAGACTCCAAGCCCAATACACAGCTGAGACCGCACAAGAACACCCCAACGAAAACGACAGGCGGTCGAGGTGGCGTTACACCGAGATTTAGATGAGATTTTCATCAACAAAACTACGGAGAATAGAATCGGCTACCACCTGCTTTACGTTGGAGGTAACATAAAGCATAATAGTGAACAACAATTAGTTCTTTCCTGTAAATTGAAGACAGTGCAAATCAATTCCAAATATTAACGATTAAGAAAAATACTGAACGTTCGTAAAAAGCACGTATTAGAACTACTAAGACAATTTCAACGAATAGAGACAATTTAGAATATAAACAGGGAATAATAGCCCAAATCTCTTCCTTATCTTGTAGTAGCATAAGTTAGATTTGAAATGGTTAACCAAAAGACAATTATGTTAGGTTTTTACTAATAATAATTCTTTTGTACCTATGCAAATGTTGTGGAAAATTATCACTGCAATACAGTTATTCAAATGCTTAACATCATCCATTTTATTTGTTTTCGCATAAATAAATAATAGCCAAGTGAATCGCCCCTGAGAAAAAAAGCTGAAGTTCCATATAATATACCGAGTGACCAAATCAAGTAGAGAAAAAAGTACACATAATAAAAATTTAAATCTATACTTACCTTGATTTGATTGTTCTGTATTTACAACTCTATAAATATCATTTACACTGTGAGAAAGGAGTAAGAATAACCGGTAAGTACCAAATTTGTATACAAATAACTGCTATGCCGGCATGCATGACAAAAAATAAAACCAATACATACCTCCCCTAAAATGACCCAAGAAACACACTCTCCAAAGGCACGCACATCATTACCCTGTATAAATTAATATATTATCTAGTGTCTATGGTTTCGAAAGAGCTCCCGTAATTAACCTACACCGACGCTAGTGTACCTAAATGTCAAACGCATCCCGCCAGAACAGTAATATAAGAGAAACAGTTGTAAAGTCTAAGGAAAAACTACGTATTTTTGAGGTTTCGTTAATAATAATAATACTTTTCTTTCAATAGGAAAGATGTCTTAATTATTGTTTGATATTGATTAAATTATCAAAACCAAAAATAAAAAATTATTAAAAACAATAAAAATTAATACATGTCCTAATAGAAAATTTCAAATATAGATAGTATGTTGACAGGTTTACTAGGTCGTTCGATATACTTAGATATTTTTTACTTAATTTAAAATGAGATTGTTTGCATTTTACGTTTTTTTTTTATAATTTAAAAATAAATAATACAGTAGTAAACCTGATTTTAGCAGTAAAAGTAATTATTACATTACACCTCTATTCAACATTAAAATAATTAATATGTATTGTAATTAGTTGAAAAAAAATAGATTAGCTATTGATCGTTTAAGTGGATTTGATAAAAAAGCAAATATTTATCCATAGAATTAAGTCACAATGATCCTTCAGATAGATAGATAACGATTTAAAGTAGTCGCTTATCTACTCGTATTATTTGTAGACATGTATGTATGTATTCACCTTTTAGAGTACGCCACATTAATCTTTGAATTTCTTTTATGATGATACATTTGATGTTTGATAGTATAATTTTCAGGCGATGTTTTCATAATTACCTGAATATATCAAAGGTATCTACCTAACCGAACAATAAATAACTCAATAGAATTTGAAACAAAGATTCGAACTCATTCTCATTAAATAATCAATTGCAAGATTTAATTAACATCGCTCATGATAGTTATTGCATGTTGAGTTACTACACAAAATCTATATTTGTTCTGCATATTATAGTTAACACTGACTTAATTAATATAATAATATAATATAAACGTTCAATTTTCTAATTTATAACCATTTGTCTGACATTGCTTACAATTATTATCGCTAGCACAACGATAATCGGTTAGTTAAAATTACTATCATATCAATGTGAATAACCGCCTATGTACAATCGAATATCATTAATATGGCAAAAATCAATATAATTGATAACCGATAATCCTCTAAAGGATTAATAGTTCCTGTTTAATGTTAATTTAGAATAATCTACTATTCATATCAAGCAATACATTGTGATGCGACTGTAATATATTAACTCGCTGTACAGAACTTAGAACACTTAGAAGTTTAATGAAACGAACCTAATACAATATCGCATATTCTTTATTAATTTATCCAAGAAGAAAAACAATTATGTGCAAAGAGAATCCACCCAGAAGATGAAAGTTCTTATTAGTGTAAAACCAAACTATAATATTGAATTACATTTTATTGAACTTTTAGAGTAACAATGAATTAGAAAACATTGCTTCACACTGAAAGAATTGTACCTTTTTACTTCGTCCCTTTCGTCGTGAGAGATCCTTAATAATTTACTTCAAATCAAATCTTACTAGTTTTTTAAAAGAATACTGGAAGGTGTAATAATGTTTATAACGCCGTAAGTAGGTTTTTTCTTACTCTAAATGTCTTGTCAGTTTGTAAATTATTATAATACCTTGGATAAAACTTGTATAATTAGCACAGTGAAGAGATATTTCTTCTAACTTGCTTAGATTTATTTTTTTAGCTATATTTAATAAAGGTGCTCTTAAAACAAGCAGCTGTTAAGCAAAAATAATAAAATTACTTTCAGATTATATAATTTGTCTGGTCTCAACTGTTACCTTCTATATTTAAGTTGTTTTCTAGAAAACTGCAAGTACCTAGCCTAACCAGATATGACAGAAATAATAATTTTCTTTTCTAGGGATTTTTGACACTGCTGAGTTGAAGCAAAACATTTACAATGACATTAATTTCAGGTATTTTTCAAACACTGTTTAAAATATGGTATATTTAACATAGTTAAGTAGCTTGCCCAACTATATTAATGTAACACGTCCTCGCCTGCCCAACTGTATTAATGCGATGCGTTTTCGGTTGTCCAACTATATTTATGCGACGCATCTTTACTTGCTAACTGTATTAATGTAACGCATCTTCGGTTGCCCAATTATATTAATGGACGCATCTTTGCTTTCGACTGTATTAATGTAACACGTTCTAGCTTGCTCAACTGCATTAATACGATGCGTCCTTGCTTGCCTAACTGTATTAATATAATGTGTCTTTTCTTGTCAATTCTATTAATGTAATACTTCCTTCTTAATCCATCTGTATTAACATATCGCAACCTCAGCTTCCCAACTATATTAATGCAACGCATCCTTGCTTGCCTTACTGTATTAATGAGATGCGTCCCTGCTTGCCAACTGTATTAATGCGATGCATCTTTGCTCTCAACTGTATCAATGTAATACAGCCTAGTTTGCTCTACTGTATTAATGTGATGCGTCCTTACTTGCCTAACTATATTATTATGATGCGTCTTTGCTTGTTAACTGTATTAATGTAATACGTCCTTGTTAACCCATCTGTATTAACGTATCGCAACCTCAGCTCCCCAACTGTATTAATGTGACGCATCTTTGCTCTCAACTGTATCAATGTAATACGGCCTAGTTTGCTCTACTGTATTAATGTGATGCGTCCTTACTTGCCTAACTATATTATTATGATGCGTCTTTGCTTGTTAACTGTATTAATGTAATACGTCCTTGTTAACCCATCTGTGTTAATGTATCGCAACCTCAGTTGCCCAACTATATTAATACAACGCATCCTTGCTTGCCCTACTGTATTAATGCGATGCGTCCCTGCTTGACAACTTTATTAATGTAACACGTCCTCACTTGCCCAACTATATATAAATACGACGCATCCTCGTTTGACCAACTGCCTCACTTCTGCAAAACGGAATTTTAAGTAACAACTACTATGCGGGTAATGCCCCATACTATAGATTTTTCAGGTGTAATTCAATGCTGGTCGGGGAATTAACCCGTAGAATAATTGTTTCTTGAAATTCCGTTTTGCAAATATCGTTGTCGCCGACATTCGATAAAGGTCGGTTTTCAATCGTGCCTATAGATGTAGCTTACCACATTTCGCCTACTCATGGCTCCTTCTGTAGAGACATAAATAAAACAGCCAGTGTTATTCATCAATTACCTCACCTATGGTATATTGATGAGAGCTAAAAGCCCTAAACCGGTATGTGTCTAGTGGGCCGCTAATAAATAACTTTGGCTGTATGCTATAGGTTTTTCAGATGTAATTCAATGCTGGTCAAGGCATTAGTCTTCAGAGTAGTTGTTTCCTGAAATTGCGTTTTGCAAATGGGGTAAAAGTTGATGTGCACGTGATAAAGGCCGACGGCTTTCAATTTTGCCTAAGGCATGCAGGTCGCTTCATTGCTTCAGTATGTCAGCAGGTCCGGTAGGGACTACTGGCCACTACATGTTTGTTACATTTCCCGTACGTCCTCGTTTACCCAACTATACTAATGTAATGCCTTCCCGCTTGCCATTTTTCATGCCACTATATTACAAATTTAGAGTTCATTCTCGAGTTCATTATATTATGTTTAAGGACATTTGAAAACGGCTGATCTACATAGTACACTCTATACAGGGTTAACTATAACTATGTACAAACATTTTAACTACGCGCTCAGGAAGGCTAAAGGGCAATAACAAATTATTCCAGAATTTTAGCTCGATATTTAAAAAATGGGGCTAAACCCTCTTTTCCTACGGAAAGTCACCTATGATAAACATCGACTGAGATCTTACATCTGTCAACAATATTAACTACCATGCGGTCGTATTTTTCCAGCGTTTGTAAATGCAAAAAACGGCAAAAATTAACAATCTTAGGAATAATGCCTTATAGATAGGTAACAGTTAATCCAGTTAGCTGCAGTATTTTGAATTCGTTTTTCATTATTTCGTTACAAACTAGCAAAACTATATTTTCACTCATTACAACCACTTACTACCGATAAAGCACACTTCCTGTAGATACAGTTAGATAAAATGCATCCGCGGCAGTATTGTCCCATAACCTAGAAAAACAAACCGGCGAACTATATTGTGGGAAAATATCCGTACCCGACACATATTCTTTTATTTAATAACTATAAAACGTTTAAAATTGAAATAAGGCACTCAAACTGAAGAAAAACACATAACTACAACGTAAACACAGGAATTGAATTATGACATGACAGTAAATTTTACCGTTGCTTGCTGGTTGCCTACTCTGACTCTGTAAACGTGCGGCGGACGGGTTGCATAGGCGGCGTTAAATAAGGATTTAATATAATATCGGAAAAAAAATTGTTTCGCTTTATACATAATTTTGGAATATTTTTGAAGGGTGATTCCGTTAATTCTTAATTTTCTCTATCCCCTTTTAAAATATTTTTACTTAGTCATGTTAACTCTGTATACATTATACTAATAAGCTAACAAATTAAAAGTCTGATCTACATCGACTTGTTGCTTGCTGTACAGACACGGTTGTATTTCATTATAACATACTAAGGTATACTTGATGAAATGTAATATGTATGTTTATGAACTTTTTCAAATGCTAATAATTTTAAGCCTAATCTACCTGGTGTACCACACATAAACGATCGCTTCCTTTTACAATTTCATGTGTACATTTTTCATATCAGTAAATAGTAGATTTAGATTGCAATACTGTATATTTATGGACATTAGGTGCATTAAAATAAGGTAGAAATTTTTTAAAATTTGATCTACGTCGATTTGCTGGTAGACAAACACGATTGTTCTTCACTATTACAACAGTTTTGTTATAGACAGGTCTCATGTATCGTGAATCATGCACCACATACACACGATCACTTCCTTTTACAATTACATGTGTACTAGTGTACCGTGAATGTAACATATTATGTGCGAGCTAATGAATTTTAATATTTCCCGACATATATGGGAAATAACGTCCTTATGATTTCGTCTCACAATTACAACAGTTTACAATTTTATAGACTACTTTGTAGAACTTATCCGCTGTCGGAAACCTTAGATATTCTACTAATAAGTCAAGGATAAACGTCCAAAAATATTAATAGAAATGCAAATCCTAAGTCACCTTTTGTTAAGGTAATATAAAATTTAAACGTAGACTTGTTATCTAAATCAAACAATCTCTGACACAACTGTTGAAACGTTTCAGCATTGCTAACGATTATGTTGACATCTCCCATCATATTCAATAAATGTTACGCTATTCTCTTTATCATGTCAGAAGTTATGTCCGGTTGAATATAGATCAAAACCGCGGAAGTCAGCTATCTTATTTATTTCGGGTTTTGTAAAGGGGGTTATTTCATTTTATGTATGAAAACGTGAAATTGATGTGAAACTTCATGTTACCATGTAGTGAAAAAGTCTTATAAATATTGTAATTCTTTATTTGTTTTCAACAACGTTTAGTTTCGAGACCTAACAATTTGTACCTCATCAATAAAAGGCTAAAAAAATTTATATAACATAGTTATCAAAAGTTTTTTAATTTTAAATTCTATAGAAATATGTTACATATTTTCAGTGAAAAAGTTACATTATTTTAAAAAATGTTTGTTCAAACTTTGAATGTAAAAATGTTTAATTTAAAAACAATTTAATCAAACGTGTTATAAAATAATTTAATTTGAAAACTATATTTTACTTTTTTACCAAAAATGTAACATATAAAATTAAAAATTAAAAAATATTTTGACTACTGTTAAGGAAGTTTACCTATCTAGTTATTTGTTAAACAAGTTCTTGATTAAGCGTAAATCTATGAATATCTTTATTTTGACGATTCCTGTGATATTCCAGGCTGGGTAAAATTTGGTTCCAGATGCGTTCTCGAGGCTCGTGGAAACTTTGAGAACTAAAAAGTGATATACAGTAGGCGCCAAAAGTATGGAATAAATTCAATAAAAACGAAACAATTATTTTTTGGGAAAATTCCTCGAACAGATCGATTTTTAATTTAAAAAATACATATTTTAGCGTAAAATGCGATTTTCAAATGTCATTTGTTTTCGAGTAATGACGTCATCGATTTTTTTTTAAATGGCAACACCATATTTTTTTCCATGATTCTAAAAGATTGTTTAATTCTCTATCAGACAGTACTAAAATTCTGCCCTCTTACATAAGAAAGTTTTCGAGTAAATGACGATTGAATGTTAGAAATCGTAAATTTTATCCATAAAAAAGTAACAATTCTGAGGTATGTAAAATAAAATACAATTGATTAAATTTTATACTTAAATTAAATGTTCGAATTGCCATCCACCAACTTCTTGACAATGCGCAAGACTGTGAAGAAATTCTTCTTGCACATTATGAATGATTTCTGGGGTAACTCTGCGTATTTCGTCCCGAATGCGATTTTGAGGTTCTTCTAAATTACGTGGTTTATTAATGTACACTTTTGACTTCAAGTATCCCCATAAAAAATAGTCAAGAGGTGTAAGATCTGGCGATCTTGCAGGCCATTTTATCGGTCAGCGTCTGCCGATCCACCTCCCAGGCAAACAGTTGTCCAAAAAATCTCGTACAGGGTGCGCATAGCGCATAGTGCGGAGGTGCACCGTCTTGCTGAAACCATATGGTATCGTCAGGAATGTCAGGGTCATTATCGTTAGGAAAAATTACTGCAAGGGCTGGAACAAGGTCATTTTCTAGAAACTCTAAATATCTTTGTCCTGTAAGGGTTCCTTCAAGGAAGAAAGGCCCTACTATTCTGTCGTCAACTATTCCAGCCCACACATTTAATTTCTGAGGGTGTTGGGTATGTGCCTCTGCCATCCAATGAGGATTTTCCCGACTCCAATATCTGCAAGTTTGACGGTTTACTGTACCATTCAGACAAAATGTGGCCTCATCTGAAAAAAGTATTTGCCGGTGTAAATTTCTATTTCCTTGACATAAATCCATTAAAATTTCGCAAAAGTGTAAGCGGCGATAGGGATCATCTTCATTGAGTTCCTGCACAAGTTGAATTTTGTAGGGATGATATTTTTCCTTCCTCAAGATACGTAGCACTGTGTTCTGACTACTGTCATTGTTTAATGCAACTAATCGTGAAGAATTATGAGGATTATCCACCATACTTATCAAAATGTTCTGTTTCTGATTTTCATTAATGCTGGGACGTCCAGGTTTTGGAATATTTACAACATTGCCAGTTTCTCTAAATTTAGACTGTACCTTACTGACTGTTGATTGACTGATAAGGCGATCTGGATATTTTTCATTAAATAAATCGCAAACTTCCTGCTGAGTTCTAGTCATATTCCCGCATCCGATAAGAATTAAAATTTCAATTCTTTGATTAACAGTTAAATGTGCCATAATACTTTAAACTGAATAATAATTTCTATGTCGCTTACAATACTTATTAGAAAGTCGGTGTGACAATGATCCTTTGCAAAGATTTTCACCTACGTGATCCATAAAAGAACTATGGAATTCGAAAAACTAAACTTGATAACGTTTTTGCTTTATTTTACTTGATTTACGTTTTCTAACATTCAATCGTCATTTACTCGAAAACTTTCCTATGTAAGAGGCCAAAATTTTAGTACTGTCTGATAGAAAATTAAACGATCTTTCAGAATCAAGGAAAAAAATATGGTTGCCATTTAAAAAAAATCGATGACGTCATTACTCGAAAACAAATGACATTTGAAAATCGCATTTTTCGCTAAAATATGTATTTTTTAAATTAAAAATCGACCTGTTCGAGGATTTTTCCCAAAAAATAATTGTTTCGTTTTTATTGAATTTATTCCATACTTTTGACGCATACTGTATATATAAATATCACCTCTGCCTCCAATTTGTTAACATTGAAAAGTCGAATGAGAAAGACGCAGACGTCAAACTAGAGATATATTTGACAGTAGTAAATTGTATTTATTGTGTGTAATCAAGCAGCGGCAATAAAGTTTGTTTTTCTATACTATATTCATTGTATAACATTTTTTTAGTCTTGTAATGATCTGATGATGACTTTAAAACTAGTCGTTGAAGAAATGAGGAATTATGGGATTAATAAGACTTTTTAACGTTATCTATCTTAAAACAAGACACTATAAGCCAATGGTTCATAGGAAAAAAATTCCAACAGTGGTACTAAAACAATCATACTTATTGAAATTGCTAATTAGATTTGTAAACCTGATAGGCACCTATATGTTTCCTATTCAGGGTGTTCAAAAATTAACTAGTTAAATTTAAATTTGGGTGACCAAAATAATAAGAACTGCTAAATACTAAAACGTAAAATTTTATTGTATGCCAAATAATTTTACTAAGTAAATTCATTGAAGTGTTTTTCAAGAATTAAAAGCAAGTGTCAATTCCAAAATGTCATCATCGGAGATATTTTGAAAATGTGATGTATAGTTGATATCTCTAAATAATTTCCGAATATTTATTCATAGGACTATTTTTCTTGTTGTGGCATTCAAACAAGTTTAGCTAATTAACTATTAAATACACTGAATATGAATTTTATCTCGTAGGCTAGTATTACGAAAGCTGATTGTATAGTCGCAACTAACCGAAAGTGTTCGTTTTTTTTGTACGGTATTTTATAAGACACATTCTTACGTTATTACATTTATTTTTAATTATTTTTCGTCTTTTTGGTTATTACTATAAAAATATCTGAAGTTTTCATGATTATTTTTATGGGTTATTTGTTAGTTCATTATTTCATTTGTGCGTGCTAATTTTAATTTTGGAGTCAAGTATGTTATGTATATGAAAAGGTACTAACTAATTTAGGCATATCTTACCAAATTCCAGATCTTTTACCTGAAACAAAATAAAATAAATATTAATTCAGTAGGCCTCCAGAAATCACCAGTTAACAATATTGAAACATATGTGAAAATAGAGTACAGTCATGCACAAGCCCGTTCTTTACAGTACATATTTAAAGACAATAAAATTGTAATTTAAGTAACTTGTTTACATTATATTGTATAATTCAGTGTCTAGCCTGGTTCCTTATTAGTATAATTGGTAATGTAACAAATACAATAATTTCTCTTTTCGTGTAGCAGGAAATGTCTAGTTCTTAACGGAACAATTTAATTTCTTCTAATATAGTGAATTTAACTTGACCTAATTAGTTTCAGCAGAAGAATGTATAGTGAAAGACTACTGAACCATAGCATAACGTGACGTGACGTGATATTTTGATGAAAATTGTTGTTGTTTACATACTAAACTAATTACTTTGAACTATTATTGTTTCTTATTTGACAGGTGAAATGAATCTTACGAGGGTGGATCAAATATAAAACGGAATTTGTATTTTAGCACTCGCTGGGTAAACCAAGCTGCTTAATGTCTTGATCACAGTATACTAAGCAATCAGTACGGAATCTCAGACAATTTATGAATGAAATACGTCTGTCAGTTTTTAAATACCCCCACTCTAGAAAAAGTCGCCAAGAATATGGCGGATCCCAAAGAACATACGAAAAAATAGCTAATAATTTGGCGTAAACATAACCAAAGTTATTTCGTAGTTTTAATACTTTTGCATTAATTCTTAATTAACTGTTGTAATCCAGTGTAGTTTCATGTAAATTGAGGTTTTGGTCACATTTTGTCTTAATTTAGGTTTCTAGCAGATATAATTTGAATTTGATTATAAAACCGGTATGAATTTAATAAATTTATTTAAAAAAATTGCGAAAATATGGAAACTAGGTCGACTAGTAGTGTAGTTTTATTTTATATTTTGTAGTACTTTTGCCTTTATGTCAAGATGTATATGTTTACCTTATTTTGTTAGCAGATTATCAAATTTAAGCCCAGTGTAATTTTTATATTTTTATTCATTTTTTTTAGGAAAGTACGAAATGAAATTAAAACGTGAATATTAGGTACAATTTATTTTGAGGTTTACAAAATATATATATATATATATAGGTAACATAATAAAAAACCCCCGTTGCTCTATTAGGTGTATGGAGTGGTTTCTTTCATTCATGTATGAAAGCAGTCTCTTTCCTATTTGGAGTTAAATCCTTTGCCCTCTTTCATGTTTTAATTCTTCTTTAGGATTTTCTCAATTAAGCTATCACGTCTAACTTGGTCTCCCATATATAAAACTGTTTACAGGCCTTTTACGCCCAGAGCTGCGTTATGCCTTAGTTTTTTACAACACATTTATTTCCTCCCATAGTTTATTTATTATTTACTGGGTATAGTTCCACTAATAAATAATCACTAATATAAAACCACAAATAACTAAACACTCAACACATACAAAGCTGGAATATAAGTACAATAACGATAACGAATGGATAACCATGTAATAATGTCAAAAATTCAAAAAATATAACTGACACAGAAATTATAGTAATAACTGTCAGTCGCCAACAACATGGCGGATTTTTGGAAGACGCGGGAAAGCTGAGTTTCCCTACTGATTGCTTAGTATACTGTGGTCTTGATATACTCGCGACAAGAATTCAGACGACTTACGTCATACTAACAAATGAATAATTCATTATATTTTCATCAAAATATTTAAAAAACTGCAACTGATAGTAATAAAACTATATGCTATACTAAAAGTTTACATTATATATTGTACTAAATTGCAAAAAATTATTGTTTTCAACGCGACCAAATATCGAAAATTACGTTGACGTCTGAATTCTTGACGCGAGTATATACAAAGTGATTCACAACTTATCTAGAAAAAATTTGGGTATAGATGCGGCATGAAAAATGGAGTTAATATCGTAAAACAAATGTTTGTAGAACCCTTATAGTTTCTGAGAAAAAAATATTGAAGTTGTAGTATTTTCAACCTTTACATCGTTGACCTACTGTAGTCTCTAGCCAGGCGATCCCGAATATTGATATCCGGTTACTTATAGTGTTAACGTTTTTGTGATGCGAGTGTTTACATTAGTTTTTCAAGTCAAAAATAGCTTACTAGTATAGCAACTCGGAGTTAATGAATATCGTTTTAATTTATGAAGTGAAAGTGATTTAGCAGAACGATATCCCGGTAAACATGTGCCAAATGCAGCTACTTTTACTGCGGTGTGCAGAGAATACAAGTGTAGTGCAACGCTGGTGTGACACGGAAAATTTACAACAGCATCGTGGAAGAGAAGTCCATGTCGTATTGTAACAGTGTGGCGTATCATACAGGAGGCTCAATTATATTCGTACCATGTACAGTGTGTCCAAGCATATCAAGGGATTGGACGAGGAGGGCCGGTGCCATGGCCGTCACAATCTCCTTACTAAATCCATTGGACTTCTCTTTGTGGGGGCATTTAAGTGTATCGTACTAAAACATTTGTATTATTGTCGTAACATGTCAAACTATTTTAATTAAAACCACAAATTAATTCCATTCGAAATTAACAATAGCGGCGAAAGCAGCTGAATTTGCTGTATAAAATAGATGTTAGGTAAAATGTTATTTATTTCTTTCCTTGGGAATTTCTTTCAATTTTTTACCCGGTCGCCGATTGCATGCTTTGTCTTGCCAGGTTTTACAGTGGACAAGTTTCCAGTGCCGTGCAGAAGTGTAATTTTAAATCATTATCAAAATTCCCTTTACTGATTTTTTTTTTTTGTAAGACGTATACATTCAAAAAATTGTTTCATATAAGTTTTGATGCACCCTGTATATTTGCTAAGCCATGTGACGTGGAAACGCACACTTTCCATGGGTCGGACATGTTGGGTTCGGTCAAGTCGCTTGAATCCCAGAAGTGGAGGAACAATAGGTTATTGCGTATACAATAATCCGAAAAAGCTTCAGGGCTTTTTTTCGACTTCCGTCTTCTTTCTACGGCACCAAGAACAATCTGGCGGCTTGTCTAAGACGCATAGTTCTCCGGTATCAGGTGCAGAAGAAGTTTCTTCAACTGATTGACGGGACAAGACATGGGCTACACAATTCACTTGCGGTATTTGATTTCGAAGTCATATTGCTGCAGGAATATGCTCCATCTGGCTAGACGGCCGGCAGGACTCTTGATGGAATGCAGCCACCGTAGAGATTGATGATCGGTCAGAACGGTGAAGTGATAGCCTTCCAGATACGGTCTCATCTTTTCTATGTCCCACACGATAGCCAAACACTCCCTTTCTGTCACGGAGTAATTTTTCTCGGCAGGCGTCAGCGTGCGGCTAGCTGCTATCACTAGGTCGTGTCCATCAATATTCTGTGTTAAAGTTGCTCCAAGTCCATGATCTGAGGCATCGGTCTGGAGGGTAAATCGCTTGTCAAAATCGGGACATGTCAAGATCGGAGCTTCGGTCAGGCAGGTCTTCAAGTGGTTAAAAGCGTCTTCTTGTTCCTTGGCCCACTTGAAGCGGTGCGTCTTCCGGAGTAGTCGGGTCAACGAGTCACAATTTGGGAGAACGCAAGTGCAAAGCGACGGTACCAGGAAGCCATGCCTAGGAAACGGCGGACGTCTCTGATGTTTCGGGGCGTAGGGAATTTCTGGATGGATTCGACTTTGTCGGGATCCGTTTGTATTCCTTATGCGGTGACATCGTGCACATCTTCAGTGTTGATTCGAGTACCAAGAAGGACTTCAGTTGTTCTCCTTCTGTCGGTGGTATGATTGCGGAAAGTACGCTCACAGGATCTGAGTTAGGTGTCGATGAAACCACTTGATTATCCAGGAGAACCGTGGCGGTAGACAGATTTGTCAGGAAGTTGTGCCTGCGTAGAACATCCATTCCTAACAGAACACCCGAGGATAAATTTGGTAGATACCATAGACACTCGTTAAACTGCTTTTCCCCTATGCAGAATTTCAATGCGTACAACTCTGTCACTGCCACCGAAGTACCATGGGCTAACTGCACAGTGGGTGCGGTAACGGTCTCATAATGTAAGCCTAGCTGGCGGATGCAGTCGCCTACATATGAACGTGCACCTCCGGTATCTATTAAGGTTGAAAAAGTCGTCTCCTGAATACGGATTGGTACGTGCGCTGTCTAGGGGGGTGGCGGAGACAGCTTCTGAGGCTGGACTAGAATGTAACGGTATTGGTCTCATAACGGAACGGTTCCTCTGTAGTTTTCCGACCTCGACTACTGACAGTCTCGAATCATGACATCGGCCTGACCACAACGAGGGCAGAACAAACGTGGCGATGCTCTGCACTGACTTCGGAAATGTCCACTCTTGCCACAACGCCAGCCAGCCGATGTCAACTGTTGCTCTACCGGTGTGCTCAGTGCTGGTGTCCCGTCTGGCATTTGTCCTAGTAAGGGTTGTCCTCATAGGTCTTTCTACGGGTGACGTAGAACTTGGCGGTGCAGGTCTGGTTACGGGAGATCTCTCTCTCCTTGTGGTAGTCGAAGTGGTGGCTGGACGAAGCGGTATCGAGGTAAAGTCTATCGACGTGGCTCGCCAAAGCCAAATCATCGTCAGTACCATGTACGAGTAGTCATGCTCGAGCAAGAAATGCACAAGTTCGTTGTACAACGCATAATTATTAAAATTTTGTCGCCTAAACTTTGGGATGATTAACTGTACAGTTTGCCGACAAAACTCTTTGAAGATCGCAAGTCTATGACTGGCATAACAAATTTTTAAGTGACCGAGAATTAGTAGAAAACAATCATGCACGCAGATCAAAGACAATCAACGAGGCGAATATTCGTGCGATCAGTGAACTAAAGCCGATTGGCGCAACAGTATGGAAAATTGCTGTCAAAGTTCGTCCTAATTGAAAACCAGAAAGAAAATCGTTTTACAGTTTGTGAAAGCCGATGTGAAAGCCTTCTGTCACACTATCGAGCAGAAGGAGGTGATTTAAGGTGGGTAAGGTAAAGTATAGAGTGCACCAGAAAAAGTTCCTGCTACTGGTTTTTTTGCTCATAGATTTCCTTCATGAGCGGTGCACAATAAACGTTGCGTACTACTGCCAGCTTCTTGATGAAGTAAAACTGACAAAAAAGATGCATGTCTGAAGTGTTTCATCTTCTAGGCAATGCGCTGCCTCACACAGCGGCTTTAACCTAAGAAAAATTGGAAAGTATCCAGTGGCAAACACTCGGACATTCGACCTATAGTCCAGATTTGTCATCATATTTGGACCACTCAAAGAAGAACTGATAGGACGCCGTTTTGATAACGATCAAGATGTGAAAGTGTTTTTGCGCAATTGGTTATCAGTGGCAAAATAGTTATTAATGATACACAGTATAATGAAATGAATGTAACGTTAAATCATGAGGCGTTAACCGAGTGATTTAATTACACAATTTTCATTAATCGAACGTGTATCATTCAAAATTTAATCTACGACGGTCCAAACAGATTTTATTTGCAGATTTGATATATCTTAAAATATCAGAAACGTTTTCATAAATCGAAATTCAAAATTTTTAGGTGCTTCCATTTGACGATGTTAAGGTAACCACAGTTACTAATTGTTTTAAATTTGACTTTCGACAACTTCATTATTGGTGTCTAATTTTGTGTTAAGTTTCAGGGAGAAAGAATATTAGTATGGGTGATTCTGATTCCGAGAGTCCGAGACGTCGAAGACATTGCACAAAGCGTTATCAATTCCTTAGTTCCAGAAAAGTTAAGACAGACGTATGAGCAAAGTTATGCAAAACTTGAAGATGGGTATAAAGGAAAAGGAATCAAGAATAGCAGCAATGAAAAGGTTCTTTTGGCATATATGCTAGTTCAGTTATATCAATGAAGTAAAATGCGAATATTAGTAAGTACGTCCATTTAATTGCATTTCTAAAAAGAAAATCGGAAGGATTTCTAGAAGATCTAAGATTTTAACAAAAGAAAACATTACTCAATTTTTGCTGGAAGCCGACTCATTTTATGAAGTTGCATTGATATTGGGGCTTGCAGGTGCCTGCAGGCATACTGAATCGACAAATCTGCACCTACAAAATGTTAAAGATGAAGGACGATGCATTCATATTATTATTCCGATTACGAAAACAAAAATATCACGAGATATTTATTTCAAACGGAAACATTGAAGGAATAAATATGGTTTTGAATGCATTAAACAGCCAGTTGACATTAATACTTTTGGGAAAAAGCCATACAATATAGCATTATTCCCCAAATTGTTTGTTATCATGAAGGCCATTATGGTATCCAAATGAGGATGTAAATATGTCATAATGATACCGTCGTATATTGATATATAGTGTTTTCGAAAAGTAACGAATACATTCATTATTTTTGAAATTGAGAAGTTTTCGAAAAAATCCCCTGGCACGTCAATTTTGTTTTTTAAAAAAGGCAAATAGCAACCCCCAATTTTGACCATGCCATTTGAAAGAGCGTGTCATTCTATATACATACACCATGAAAAATTATGGTGTTACATAACAAAAATTTCAAGAAAATAATGTTTGAAGATTTTAAAATATAATTTTCACAATACTGAAAATGATAATGATGATGTAAAAAATCGACTAAATTAAATGTTTAAATTGTGCACCGTTGGCTCCCTGACAGTAGCAAAGACGATTAATAAATTCTTTTTGGACATTATCAATAACTTCAGGAGGTATACGATATATCTCGTGACGAATTCTTGCTTTTAAATTTTCTAAATTAACCGGTCTAGTAACGTATACTTTGCATTTTAAGTATCCCCACAACAAATAATCTAGGGGTGTCAAATCAGATGATCTGGCTGGTCACTCAATCGGCCCCCTGCACCCTATCCAACGATTCGGGAACAGCTTATCTAAATAAGCACGGACAAGTGGACATAATTTTTCATGATGTATGTATGTAGAATGACACGCTCTTTCAAAGGGCATGGTCAAAATTGAGGGTTGTTATTTAAAAAAATTGTCGATGACGTCATGTCTCGAACAACGATGACGTCACAAATATGGGTCGCATGTCAGAAAAAGGCACTTTCTTAATAACAAAATCGACGTGCCAGGAGATTTTTTCGAAAACATCTCAATTTCAAACATAATAAATTTATTCATTACTTTTCCAAAGCACTGTATTAAGAAAAATAAAGATTATGTAGAAAACAACACATATATTTTCTCTTAGTGCGACAGTAAATTGATTAAAAATAAAAAATTCAGTTTTATATTTGACCCATCCACATACTTACTGGAAAATATATTGTAAAAATACTACTTATTTCAACATTAAAAAATAAATTCATGTAAACTAAATAATACAAATTGATAACTATTAATTATTCACAACTTTCTCTTGTCTAACTTAAAAGATTTTTGATTAAACAAAATTATGTATTCAATGTTCGGATCGGTCTGTGGTGGCGCGGTTTAAGGGGTCAGTACTTGAATCGAGGTGACTAGATCGCTGTGAGTTCGATCCCCGCAGCCGGTCGACCGTATATAAGCTATATTCGTGGAGAGGATTGACACCCTCTCTGCGAGTATGGTAGGATGGAAGAATGTTGGCTTGGAGCAATGTGATTGATACCGGTTGACATTTGACTGCCTCCCTAATTAATGAGGTTTCACAGGTTTCCCTCATTCCTGCACTGAATGGTGGTTAGGGCCTACCAACGTAAGTCGTTCCTGGGCGCAAATACGGCCTGATTAATAATAATATGCCGCCCCCTCTCCCGCAAAAATCTTCGACTTGTGCGGGAGAGGCTCATCCTCGTGATTAGAATGAGAGGTAGAGATATTATTATTATTATTAATGTTCTCTTAATTTCATATTATATTAATCTATTAATCTTATTTTTTTTTCAGTGTAAATTCTTAGTAAAATTCTAACTTTGCAATTGGAATATTACACTTAATGTAGGTAAATAGTAACCTTCAACAACACCACATACAGATTCATTTTAGTAGAGCTACATAGCAAACAAGTAAAGGATCAGTTTCGTATTAATTGTTTCAAGTTGACATAATAAAACTAATTTTATTCGTAATTCAGTTAGGAGTTGCAAAAATCGCTGTAAGAGTCCAATTGTATTTAATACATCGCCAACGCTGACGATTCTAAAATTAGAAATAAACTCTGCCACATATATAACAAAAAGACATTCTCTTTACAGTTCAAATTTAAATTTTCCTGCCACTGGGATCGTGATTATGGCATACCTGTGCCACAGTTCCCTAGGCAATTCCATTTAATCTCTGTTCGGGGGGTTTGCATACACAATCATTTCAACATGTCAACTCCAGTATAGTCTAAATAAATTGCTGGGTTTACGGCGACACAATTCAATTGAGACTTCTGTTTACGAAAATGTAACTAAAAATACACCGTTTAATTAAAACACCCTAAAAGGGCTCTACGGATGAATAAAATTTGTTAACAATATCCTTAGTTTCATATCTGAGTTCAATGGTGCTTTACAGTTCAAAGCTATGCAGTTACTGCTACACCCCCATTATCCAAAACTTAAGAAACAAACCGTAAAGTCTTTAGAAATATATCTTGTCAAAAGTTATAACAATTATACGAAAGGTCATTTTAACTGATGAAATATGCTCAGTTAAACATGTTTTCGATTTACTATCTAGAAATGAAAGCCTATACGTAAAGGGTGTTTTTAGAGGTTTGTTTTTCGATTTGGCAACACTGCTTCTATCGGCGGTCAATTTGATAAGCGACGGCTGATTTGTGTTCAGTATGTTTTGCTATTTTATCATGAATAGACTTACGTCAGAACAACGCTTGCAAATTGTGCAAATTTATTTTGAAAATCGTGGTTCAGAGTGACGAACATCCAGAAAAACTCACTGTGTCGTGTGCTTTATGGGCTGGTGGAATCATTGGCCCATAATTTTTTGGTAAATAAATGTGTATTATTATTATTATTATTATTATTATTATATTTCTTCAAAGATGATGCCGGCCAGAATATTACAGTGAATGGAAAACACTATAGATCCATGAGTAGAGACTTTTTTGTTCCCCAGTTGAATGACATTAATGTGGAAACACTTTGGTTCCAACAAGACGGCGCAACATGCCACACTGCGCGCGACACCATATATTGCGGGAAACATGACCGCATAATTTCGCGTAATGGACCTGTGAATTGGCCTCCACGGTCTTGTGATATCACGCCTCTGGATTATTTTTTGTGGGGATATGTGAAGTCGCTAGTCTACACTGATAAACCAGCGACGTTGGACCATTTGGAAGCCAACATTCGCCGCGTTATTACCGATATATGGCCTCTGCTGATTGAAAAAGTGGTCGAGAATTGGACTTCCAGATTGCGCCTCATTCGAGCCAGCCGCACCCATATGTCCGAAGTCATATTTAAACACTAATGGCATTAAATTATCTGTCCAATAAAGCCAATAACATGGCCATTACCATGATTTTGATATTTTTTATTTAATTTTAAAGTTCTATACCTCTAAAAAAAAACACTCTTTACTATTTATGTAGTCGAAACTGTTCCAGTAACAGTGACGGAAATTTATTGATACTGCACGTGTGTGAATGTCAATACCAAGAATGGTCAACAGTATAACTTCTAAAAAATTCCGGTCAGGATAACTATATAGATATTTTAGCAAACATTTCGAGTAGCTTGGATGTTCCAAAAGCTGCGAATTTTATTTGATTAGGAAACATATGAATCATACGATTTTTGTGACAACTTACTAACAACCTAACTGCGAAATAACGACAATATTTCAGAGATGTTCCTTCAGAGACTGGAAGCATTGAGGTATACAAAGTGTGTTTCTTTTCTCAAACACCTCCTAAGGAAGCTACCGCCCTTAAAAGGGGTTTCAAGAAAATAAACTGTAAAGTTCCCTTTAATCGGTTAATGCGTAGATTTTTTTAATTTCTGAATGAAAATAAGAAAACTTGATAATTTTTAGGTACAAAATGGTGTACTCGATTTGAAAATTTTATATAATGCTCTAAAATGCAATCCCCATTACCACTAATAAGTAATACCATTCTCAATTAAAACTACTTGACGACTTAGCAATACTTGATATTAATGTCATATCACAAACTTTTTTCATGGCACACTTCGAATACTTTATTTTGCTATTTAATGGGAGTTGCATTTTAGAGCATGTTATACAAGAGTACCTGAACCAAAGTGAAGCTGATCAGTGAGAGTTTCGTAAAGAAGTGATCGTGGGAATGTAAGGAATGTGATGAAATGGTGAGTGGCCTTGTATCCACTAATCTTTTTTTCGACCGATTGCACCAAATCATCGTTAAACCACAGACGAGCGGCCGCTGAACGAGTCGCGTCATTAAAATTTCTCATCCATTTTCGTACCATAGAGTCACTCATGGCATTTTCACTATACACCTCACACAGTTGACGATGAATATCACCAGGTCTAACACTACTTGCACTTAAAAAACAGACTACTGAACGCATTTTACAGCTGACGGGGTTTTCGATTTTTTTAAACACTCAGAACTTTGAACAAACACTGTTTGCCAATATGCAAATGACATATAATTCCTTCTAGTGAATATAAATACCGAACATACATGTCTATTTCCAAATGGAACTGATTTTGTGGATATGCCTCATATCTATCTCGTTTAAATGTCATTAGAAATTTATTGAAAATTCCTTTAATACTGCCGAACAGTATTTAGTACGACTTTATTTAAATATTGCTTACTCTTATTTCGTCCACAAAAATATAGTTATTGGTCAATAATTTGTCGGATGGTATTCCTTTATCCTTTTACTTATTTCTCTCATTTTTTGCCAATTTAATGGTGAATCAGAAAAAGAGTATGAGACAATATTTTAAGAAAATGAAAATAAGTTTACTTATCCTCATTTCATTTTTATTCAAAGATGCAACGGAAACTAATGAAAAACGAAATATCTTTTACTTTTATTTTAGGTTCTATAAGGATATCATAACGGGTGTGATCGATTACGGCCGAACGATCCGATCTAACAAACAAGGGATAGTTCCACATTATCTTAATCATACATAAATATGGTCAAGCAATATCCTTTTACTGCTGCCTTAATGAAATAGCACATACACGCATGCTTAGATGTCAGCATAAGGGAAACCTAATTACTGCTTAACCCTATGAGTTGTCCAATAACTTTCTATTGAAGATATAGACTGCAAACTGCACTACCGTTATTGCACGAGGGTGAATCAAATATAAATCTGAATTTATTTAAACACTAGCTAGGTAAAATGCGATGTCTTGATATATATTAGGTGGAAATGTGAGAAAGAGGAAAATCTATCGATGCGGCATTATTGTTAAATCTTTAAAACTTATAAATAATAAAAATAAATTTTGGTTTATATTTGATCCACTCTCGTAGCTAACCTCAGGGATCTCAACACTATACATATAGAGAATCTTTATTTTTATGGGATTTGATATAAATGTCCTGTACTGTGTTTGAGTGAATCTTTTTAAATATCGCAATACCAGCCCAGAAAACAAAAATAAAGTATGATATGTATTAACCATATATTTAACAATATTTAACTGTATTATTTCAATTTTGAAAATGGATATGATTCTGAATACTTCCTTACCATTATACTTGTATAAAATTATTTATTTCAAATCAATATATGAATTAAGACAATTTATATATTTTTTATTTTCTCAATTATTGTTTTTGTAAGTTACCAGCCCATACTTCTTAGATGTGTCTCATACATGAATATCAATTTAAAAAATTCTGATAATTTTCAGTGCTTTGAGTTTGTGAAGGTATCTATATATCGTAGGTAGTATTATAAAGCAAGCTACGGTATTCCACACAAAGGTTTGTCAATATTCAACTGACAAAAGCGTTAACTGGAATAATTGGATGCTTTAATCGACTCTGTTTAGAAATAGCTTGTGCACATATTCGAAACGAACTGACAGAAGAATGTAACATAGACGCTGGAAATAAAATCGAGTGAGTGATATCCCAGTAACTGTCTTCATGTTATACGGCAAACACGAAATCATGTTAACAGCCGACCTATAATAATATTATATCCGTTGTGCGCGGATATTACGTAATTACTTTATTAGAGCCATTTGCGAAGGAAATTACAAATTAATCTATTATAAATGCATTGCACCTTCGTTAGGTTTGCTGACTAATCACAAGTTACTGGAATTACTACTGCCACCATTTTATGACGTCAATGCCAAAAGGTCTATTAATTTTAATACACTCATGATGAATTCCAGCTAAAAGCTGCTCTCCAAATTAATGAATAAAGAGTCTTAAAATCAACTTATTTAATAAATCTCACAGGGATCAGTTTCAAAGTAAGGTATGTTTCACTCTCTAACAGTACGAAAATTTTATTTCTATAGAGTGTCCGGAATATAAGTGGCTTAATTTTGCCATATGATAAGTTGTACTAAACAAAACATATTCTTAACAATTTTTTTTCTCTGGCTAACGATAATACATTTATTTATTTATTTTTAATTATGACAGCAACCAGCTCTTGTATATGTGACAAAGTCGTTCACATACTATCTTAGGATTGTTATGTATTTATACATAATAATTACAAATAAGTACACCTAAACATATCGTAGGTACTTACTGTGAATAGTTTTCTTAGAGCTCTTTTCACAACACAGAATAGTAGTTACAAGTGTTTAAAGTTACTTCTATCTCAAATCTTTGGCTCCTTTGATGTGTGGTTATTTACCGACAACCATCAGGAAATTTTCTGTTTGGCAAATATCAAACATTTGTTCATTTTTACGTAGTGTGTCTCTGAGATGTTTGTCAAATAACAAACATTTGGTTTTTGGAAATTGTCAAACTTCACATGTCTGTGGCCGCCTTTACTTGTTGCTGCATTAAATCGTTAGAATACTTTATTTTGATTAACGTTTGGCCACATTTTATCAGGCGCAGTACCAACTAGTATATAGTTATTGTAGCAACAGAAGATTTTATTTTACGTGCTAATTAGTTTATTTTATAAATTTTCATGATATACAGGTAAACAATTGGAACTCTAGTACGCACAATTTCCAGTGTTACAAAAGTTGTAAGTATGTACTTTAATCGAAATAATATCAGTCACAAATATATGGCATCATTATTTTTTGTATGAGAAATCTACTCTTGCTATATGTACCATTACGTATGGTCCACCTTATTTGTTAACTTCTTTAAGAGTTCATAAGTAATTTTATGCGAAGTATATATTTGTATGTAGTTAAATTTTATAAAAATTGCAGTTTCTAGATTGCCATTATTTAAGAAAAATACTAACATTTACTACTAATTGTTTTATTGTCGGTTATGAGTTGAAAATTTATGTTTATTTTTGTTAAAGAAAGTTGGTACTAATCATGTTTGCTTTATTATCTTATTAAATATATGTGATTTACGCATTTTAGGCTATGCTAGTAATCATTTCAAATTTGATGACATACTTAAATGTGATTTAGTCCAACAAATTTGATTTTGCAAAAAGAAAATAAAAAAATCAAAAATTTTATATCTAGACACAATTTAAAAAATGTCTTAACTACAGTTTATATTCCTAAGCTATGTCAAACACTGCTCTAAATATTTTGGAACTCAGATATGTATAATGTTCATATTTATTGGACCTAATGTCGTACGAGATATTTCCGCAAACAACTATAAGCATTAAGAGTAGTTATAAGAATTAACACAGAATTTCACTTCACCACTCTGAAAATGCTAAGAGTGTTACGATGTAGTACAAATTGAAAGCTAATCTTTCAATTAACGTAACTATACTATTCATACTGAGGTAAATAATTAACACAGCAAAACTGACAAATCACACAAACATATTTATGAAAAAGAAAACTATTCCATGATTCTTGGTTATCGCTTCTTAAATATTCATAAAAATATGATGGATATAGATACAATTATTAATTTGTAATAAAACGTTAATTCGGAAATTAGTATGGGTGTCCTGCAAGGTTGCATACTAGGCCCAATTTTTTTTTAATATACGTGATATTGACTCTTTATCTGCACAAGATACTATGTATGCAAATGAGATATCCATAATCCTGTCAATTAAAAGTGGTACTTTGTTAAAATCAATATGCAATAATGTTATGAGCAGTTTGAGTGTGTAGTATCAGGCGAACAGTCTTCATTTTAACGTAAGGAAAACGTTTGCAATGGGCTTCCATAATAAACAAAAAATGTGTAGTGATAAAGATATTTATTCAGATAGAAAAAAATCTAATGATATTGAATGTGTTAAGTTTTTAGGTTTCTATATAGACTGAAACTTAACTTGGAAACCTCATTGTATTGTATTTCAGTTTAAAAATCTGCGAGCTACTAACACGTGATTAACTTATTAATCTATATTATAGAGAAGTTCAATCACGGATGCGTTATGGTTTATGTTTTTGGGGTAATTCTGCTAGGTTATAACAATTTTTTATGTTATAAAAAAAGATCATATGGACAATAGCTGGCGTACCAAATACTATAAGTTGTAAGAATATTTTTAACACATATGAAATATGACCTTTACCAACTCTGTTAAGTTTTTAACTTTGTTTATTCACATCCTGCAATAAAAATTATTTTATCTTAAATAAGGATTTTCACTCTGTGAATACGAGGCAAATAGATAAATGTTGTATACCTTTCAACAGACTTACTATTACATCCAATTCACCTAAGATCTTAGTGCTTAAACTTTTCAATTTAATACCTGTAAATATAAACAATCTTCAACTACAGTTACCTTCAAGAAAATACTGAAGAAATATCTAATTGATAAATGTTATAAAAACATGAATATGAATATTGATGAATATTTTCAAGGACTATAATTTTTAATATGTAATATTGTACTGTTTATATTTAAATTTATACGTTTTTTGTGTGTTTATTGTATTATTTGTTCTATTTACACAATATTTTATGTATTGACGTGCAGTCATTTAATGTCTGCTGCTACAATTATCTTATTTCATTTTATAGACATTTTCTATCTAAACACTTTTTCATATGTTTTTACACTCTTCCAAAAACTTCAACGTTTGTTTAAAACTCGGCGTACCGTTAGTCTCATAAGGCATATTTCATCTAGGTGAATTATACTCGTAACACACTTGCACGAAAGCTCAGTCTGACAATAAGACTAAAGCTTGGTACAGACTATGCGTGTATTCGCGATTCATGATGCGTGGCTTGTGAGGAATTCGCGAATAGCAAGTATAAGTAGTGGCCGACAAATTACAATATGCCTAAACATTTCAGTCAAATTGTAAGATTCTCGATGAATTGTATCGTATTAGTCTAAGATCCCACTATAAAACGACCTTCACGGAGTTGGTTAATGGATGAAAAGTATTTTATATCCAATTAAATATGTCAATAAATATATTGCAAATGGGTTGTCTAAAAAATTTCAGTCCAGAATATGATTAATTAACAATTAAAATTTTTATTTTTTTTTTTCATTTCACTGGTTTGGTTAATAGACAAATTCCATACCAATCGAAAGTATGAAGTCCATAGAATTTGGAAACGTTAGGTTGACTATTTTTTTCCCGTCGCAACTCTTGGGTAGGCAGGTATAAACAGGTAAATCGATACTAGTAACTTGCACCGGTGTAGTTAATATATTAAGTTAAATTAAAATAAAGATTATTTCATAGGGTTGTCTGCAAAAAATCAGTCCTGAATTCCGGTTGTCTAGTTTTAAAAAGTGAAATATTGCTGCGAGTGAATACGTGCGACAGAGAGGTCCCAGCGAACCATTCCATGCGATAGAAGAGTACACAGCATTTCAGTTGTGTGTATTTCGTCCATACCGAAAATGAAGACGATCCGTTTCTCCAAAAAATCGAATAAAGTCCGGGGGCGGCGGTATTATTATTAATCTGCCGCTAGGAACTCCTAACGCGAACACGGACAAATTTTTTCGATTCCGCGTCTTTAAGAGTACGTGTCTTTTAAATTTCGATCGGTTGGGGGAAGGTTCCGGGGGCGGCATTCCATTTCCGTTTTTCTAAAAATTTTTCGGTACATTACCAGATGCGCCCCCGCCTTATCGCGAAGTATAGGTACATAAAGTTTGAGGTCGATCGGATTCGATTTGTGGCCGTGAGATGTGCGGAAATTTTATTTTACCCCTAACGACGAACATAAGGCTAGGTAAACAGCGGCTGTGGGACGGGATCGGAGATTTCTCGAATATAGGACCTATAAGCATATACTTCGAACCGTATACGTTGCCCTTCTAACTGTTTTCATGACTGAGGGGTGGAGTCTCGAAGTCAGGAGTTCGAGAAATCAACCTTTTCTGTTCCATTTCGAATACATATTCGAATGTTTTTTATGAAAATATGAGAAAATGCTTCTATAAAATTTTTTGTAGAAACAACGGAAACGGATGAACGGATTGTCTTCATTTTCGGTATAGACTATTATTTCCTGGTAGTGACTTAAAATCATATTATGACGTTCCTGCCGCCCCTCCGAGGGCGGCCCTTGAAAACACGAAATTTGTCTAAAATCAGTGAAATTTTATTACTTCTTCTCCACCTTATCTATCGAAAAGTCTAATAAAATTTTTTGATTACATGTATCGTTTCCTAACAAAAATTAAACGTAATTCGGGGTGGCAAATGGATTATTAGAAAATTTTATTATTTACGGGTTTTCAATCTGGACATACCATTAGTCGAAAATGTTGTTTTATTGTCATTGAAGAGGGTTAGCAGTTCCTAGAGGCAGATTAATAATAATACCGCCGCCCCCGGACTTTATTCGATTTTTTGGAGAAACGGATAAACGGATCGTCTTCGTTTTCGGTATGAACGAACTACACACAGCTGCAATGCTGTGTACTCTTCTATCGCATGGATTGGTTCGCTGCGGAATATTTCACTTTTTAAAACTCGACAACCGGAATTCAGGACTGATTTTTCGCAGACAACCCTATGAAATAATCTTTATTTTAATTTAACTTAATATATTAACTACACCGGTGCAAGTTACTAGTATCGATTTACCTGTTTATACATGCCTCCCAAGAGTTGTGACGGGAAAAAAATAGTCAACTTAACGGTTGCATATTCTATGGGCTTCATACTTTCGATTGGTATGAAATTTGTCTATTAACCAAACCAGTGAAAAGTTTAAAAAAAATTAAAAAAATAATTATTAGTTAATCATATTCTGGACTGAAATTTTTTAGACAACCCATTTGCAATATATTTATTGACACATTTAATTGGATATAAAATATTTTTCATCCATTAACCAGCTCGGTGAAGGCCGTTTTATAGTGGGATCCTATACTATATGACACTACGCATACTGAAAAAGCCTACGCATATTATATGTCTGATTTTACAATAACCCTACGACATGTATACTAAGACACTGCCTTATCTATGTAGATTTCAGAAATTCATCAGGTTTACATTCATTCAGAGATTGTTTATTAAAATCTATTATAAAAAAGAACACAGGCCTGTTCACAAATATTAGTGGGGTTTTCTATAAAAGTATACCTGGCAATAATTTTATTTATAAAACAAATAATACAATATTTATAAAAATGGTTATTTGCTTCGTGAAAGTTCGCTAAGGTACAAATACATCTAACACTACGAAGGTTTTATGGTTTAATTACTCTTAATTCAATTACAGAACCCTTCAACTCCCACATGTTGGTATCCTCTCCCTTTTATCCATCATGGATGCAGTGTAGGATAATACAGGTGAGTCATTCCATAAATGTGTTGAATAAAGAGTACGCAAAATAATAATTAAATACGTGACACACATTTAGCATTGGAAATGCAAAATAGCATCAAATTGCAAGCGTAAATAATAGGTATACCTTGCGAATACAAATTATATCCGGCTTAAAAAAATAACAACTTGATTTTATATAGGATATTATGTTCATACGTTTCATTCGGCGGATAAATCGCTGAACCAAATTTTGTACAGTAATACCCATTTGGCATGTACTGCCCTTAAATTTCCGTGCAATGTCCTCAAACTTAGAAATAATATATCGTAATGTCATATTAATGCACTTTAATTCCTAGTACCACCGATAATATTTTTGTAATTAATTAAATAATATTTCTTAAATGTCTCTAGTTACGCTTTTAAAATACAGACAGACAGAAGATATTTATGTATTTTAATATTTTGTGTATTTTTATTGGTGCCTTAATTACTTAATTTAGAATTGCGAACAATCTTACAATACATTTTAATGTGGCGAATAAACTGGCAGGAATCATTAAATACTGATTCTTCAGAAGAAATGTGGAAGAAAAACAGTTTTAATAAAACTACAGACAAAATAATCATATTTTAAAACTGTTGAACATAATTTTCTCCCTGGATTAATTATGACAAATTAAACATAAGAAACGCTTTGTCTTTCCTGAAATAATTCTGACTACAACAGTCATAAACGCTTTTCAAATAATTTATCTGTAAAAATAAAGGTCATGCATCTTCGCTGATGAATTATGAAAACTTGAAAAGATTGCATAAATACTTAAGGGTACATTTTAACTTTAAAGCTGGAGTACCACTACTGAAGAAAGATGATGGTTCCATTTAATAATATTAATAAATCTCTATTGTTTTCAGTAATAAAAACAAAGGGCGAAGTTAAATTTAACCCTGAAATTAAAAAAATATATAACAGTATTAGACAATAATAGAGTAACAAATACACATACAGCTTCACACAAAATAGTAAAAAAAACAAATAACTTAAAAACATAAACATAATGGTCGTGGTAGCATAAATATGGCATAATTAATAATTTAAAATGACATCCTTTATTACTTTTTTGAAATGTGGTGGTGCCAGGAGTTTGAGTTTACCTTCAATTGAACTGTAATACTTAACTGCATTGTACGTAAAAGACCTACAAAATTACACAGACAGAAATTAAATAATGCTGTTTAACTATATTTTCATATTTAACCAGCCCAGAATTTTTATTTTATCCGAAATATGGTCAAATTTCCTCAGTCCAAATATAAAACGACAACATGCATTCTAAATCTTTTGAATTCGGTTTTTTGTTATTTTATCTAAGCATGGAAAATAAACCAGGCCACAATAGCTGAAAATAGGCAAAATTTCAGTTTCACAGTTTTTTCTCAACTTAAAATTCAAAATGAATCTATTTGAACATAATAATTTCAAAGAAATGAAAGATTTTGGTATTAATTTATTGACATGCTTGCATAGTTTTTACAAACTGCCAACTTTGACCTTCGACACGAATATCCAGTTCCAGAAACAGTTCACGTTTTTTGTTGGAACCAAACAATATGGCATTACTTTTCTGAGGATTAATATTTAAGTTGAGTTCTATAGAAAATGATACAATGCTCTCGAGATCTTCATTTAGCCTATTTGAAACATTATGCACTCCAGAACTGTCAAAATTACATAAAATTTGAGTGTCGTCTGCATAAGTCTGGATGGTTGAAATTTTAAAGTATGGAAAATTTCAGCTGTATATGCAAGAAATAGTAATGGACCCAATATGGACCTTTGAGGAACTCCAGAGCAAATGAATCTCAGATCAGATATACTATTGCCGATTTTAATTCTCTGACAACGACCAGTCAAATAACTATTAAAAAAGGAAACCGATATGTTGTCAAAACCATAAAAAATTAGCATAGTTCTCATAAGGTCATGGTCAAACGCCTTCGAGAAGTCGAGTGACACTAGAATTGTTACCAATTTTCGGTCAATAGATCTAATGGTACTGTCAAACATATATAAATGGACGTTGTTGTGCTATGCGCTGAACGAAAGCTGAATTGATGTACAGGTAGATTATTGCTACAGAAATAAGAAATACGTAGGTGTTTATTTGCTTGTAAACAATGTTTTCCAATATCTTCGATAAAATGGGTAACAAACTAATGGGACGTAAGTCTTGGACAGATGATGGTATACTTACTTTTGGGGACTAATACCAGCTAATAACATTTGTCATAATAACCAGGAAGTATCGGAAATTCTAGCCAACACATTTTCTAACATTTGCACTGATGAAAGGAATTGGCACTTGGATAATTGCAAACTCTAACAGAAATGAATCACAACTCATTAACAGATATATATTTTTCACCAGAAGATATCTGCGAAATAATATCAAAGCTAAAAAACTCATCATCACCTGGTCCAGATGGTTAAAACGTATTATTCCTCAATAAATTTATAAACAATTTGCTATTTCCACTTTCATTAATTGTAAACAACTCCTTTAGTACAGACATATTGCCAGCTGCCTGGAATGATGCTTCAGTTACTCCCATCTATAAAAAAGCGATAAAATTGTTTCATCCAATTATAGACCTTAACAGCTATGTAAAATTATGGAGCGTATAATATCTAAACAAATATTAAGTTTCTTCTTAGAGATATTAAACCTAATGAGCAACACGACTTCATCCCAACCATTCTATTTTAACAAACTTACTGTATTACTTAAATGATTGGAGCAACACTTTGGATTAAAAAACTCCTTTAGATATTACATATACAGGGTGTCCGGAATGTAATGTGATCCAGCTCAAACATAGCTTCCTGTGGTCAAATAGAACCGATTTAGACAAATTTAGATTAGTCCAAAAGTGCCCCGTTTAGAAGTTACAGGGCTTCAAAGAAAAAAAAATTGTTTTCTTGTTATATATATACATAATTAAGAAACGAAACGTCCAATCATATTGAAATTTGGTACAGTTATATTTTAGATATCTGCCATTTCTGAGTTGGAAAACTGATTATGTCGAGGCATATTTTCAAAATTTGACAAAATACAAATAATACTAATAATTTGAAATTAATTACACTTTACACAACTACACAACGATAATTACTAACCCAATACAGCAATTAATATTAATTTGACAGGCTTTTGATCACATTTTATTTTATTTAAGCGTATTAACGACAGATTGATAAGTGGTAACTTGAGCGAACTAGAAAATTAATTTTTCAATATTTTAATGTGCGGAAATTTCCAAACACGTTTTTACCGAAAACGGTACATTATATCAATATGGATCAGGTATAGCTTTTCTACGCAAAATTATTTTTTTTTATTATAATTTTCAGTCAAACGTATCAGAATAGGACCAACAAAAAATATACGATAAAAATTAGTTTAAAACAAAAACTGCCAAGAGCGTCCTCTATGATATGCGGCACTACTTACTCCTTCGCAATGCTTGTACTTATCTAAAACATAACTGTAACCAAATTTCAAGATGATTGGACGTTTCGTTTCTTAATTATTCCTATAACAAGAAAACGATTTTTTTTTCTTTGAGACCCGGTATCTTCTAAACGAGGCACTTTTGGACTAGTCTAAGTTTATCTAAATCGGTTCTATTTGGTCACAGAAAACTATATTTAAGATGGGTCCTATTGCTTTCCGTATACCCTGTAGATTTTTCCAAAGACTTTGATCGTATTTCACTACAAAGACTCTCAATGAAATTAGAATGAAATTTAGTATTTATAAATTTTATTGACTATTGATTATCCATTTTCATGAATAATTAACAGACAATGTATGTATTTCATAATAAAACTTTTTTTGATCAATAACAAATACTGTTTGTATGTTATCTCATCTGTATAAACCTCGACAGTTCTTAATCATTATCCGTTATTAATATATCTACTTTTATATAGTTATATGCTGAAGAAAAAAAGAAGAATAAAACAAATCAATATCTCATCGATTATAATCACAGATTTGTGTTAATTTGTATTTAATTATTTGTTGAATATAATTTATTTTCACGAGAAATATGTAAGTATATACTTATTTTCTCATATGTAGTACATTTTAAGTATATTATTAAATTATAATTAAGAAAACGGTAAGTACTGATTAAACATTGTTATTATATATTTAAAACATAATAAAACAAGAAAGTCAGTGACCCTTACATAAAAATAATTTATTATTACGTACTATTCTTGAACAAATTAGATATGAACAGTGACAAGTAAACACATTTTGTTCTTTAAAATGAATATTTAAAAATTGACACAAATTTTGATGAAGGATTGTCTTTAATATTATTATGTTTGTTTCATTTATATGAAAGTGCACACATTAGAATAAATATTGAAAAATATACGCTTTCCTTAAATTTAGTGCAGTTATCCAAGACTTCTTTCTTTTTTCAACTTTACGGAATCTAAAATTATAATTCTAAATAAAACTTCAGCAAGCAAGCAGCAAAAGTTCTCGTAAATAATTTCACATTTTATTTTACTCTCAATCACATTATATTGTTACTCAGAAATTAATAATTACTACATTTTTATTTGTACCAAAGGTAGCAAGTAAACAAGAAATTATATTAAATACGGACTTAGTATGGACAAGTAAGTAATAATTTCAAACTACACCAACCAACAATGATCAAACAAGCGGTAATATGGCATCATTCAAATTAATTTGATTGGTGGGTGAGAGGGGTTAAAAAATTGGTATAAAATTTGTAATATTTAACAAATATAAATTTGAAGACATATAAAATATATACTGAAAATTGTACAGACAAATATTGTCGAAAAATGATAAAATAAATATGCAATTAAAAGTCAAAAGTCGCCAGGTCGCTAGATGAAACAAACCTATTGGATTGAAAGGTAATATGACTTGACTTATTTCCGAAAACGATGTATTTTAAAACTTTTACATTCATTATCTAAGCTGTTACAAAACTTTACTGTATTGTAAAAAAAGTATCTAGCATATAAGATACTATGAAACTTTGGCAAGAAAAGTAAGAGGTGTGTCTCAAATTAATATCGTGTATATTATAACAATGGTGGTGGTATTATGTAAATAATGATCTCCAGTAATTTAAAAAATCCCAGCATTGGAATTTAGCAAAATAATTCACCTAATTCACCTTAACGCAGAACTAGCCTGTACATTTTTATCAAAAATAGAGTTTCTACTCCAACTAAATGAAGTAGATTGACGATTTTTGATAAAAATGAACATGGAACATAGGCTACTTCTGCATTAATATGACGAATTATTGATTTATTAAATATATATATTTTCAATATTACTCCGACTACTGTCCATTACACAAAATAAACATTAATGATTTATTTACATGTAACATGTGGCATTTAAAACAAAAAGCTTTTAGTTAAAAATAATCTGGGATTATTTATAAAATAATATACGATCAATCTATTTTGTGCAACTATTAAACTTTTTTGTTCGTTTATAAATATTGCAAAAACAACTATATTTTAAAATTTCATTATGAAATCAGTTTCCACTCAACGTGAATATAAACCAAGATTATTTTGACCAAAACATCGTGTTTCCGTGTTAAATTTGGAATATTATTTAGCATTCAGCTGTAAAACGAACCACAAAGAAAGCGCAGATTTGTATCGCTTTTAACCAATATAGCCACCATTAATATAATGATAAACTCCATTAAAAACCATAATTAGAAAGTGCAATTCAATAAAATGACGATATTGTGACATAACGCCATGGCATTATTTGGTTATTTCGTAATTGTAATCTGTTTGTAGATATGCATTAATGATATAGTTTCATAAAATGTAGATTTAGTTTTATTAGAGAGGGTCTAGCAAAGATAATGTATGACATCATTTGATAAAAATTTTAGGAAAAAGTTTTGAATTAATATGAATTAGCTTGATACCTTTAAAGTAAATTAAAAGAACGTAAGCTAATAACAAAAAATATAAATAATTTGCAACAAATTAAATGTAACAAAGATATACAGGGTGATTCAGACCTTATCAAAAAAATTTTTTGAATGTATCCTGTTGATTATTGTGTGAATGGACTGTAGTTTTTTTTATTTATGAAATTAGAAATACAAAAATTTCCGATGCGGTAAAGAAAAAAATCAAAATGCGGGAGAAAACTTCACTCACCTTTATTCCAGCGATGGATGAAGTTCTGAGAAAATAATTTTGAGTTTCGGCGTATCGAAAAAGGCACTCGAAGCACGATAATTGTTGCGATCACGTGTCGGCGGTTCAGCGGTAAAGTTCAGTCTTCTTCCTTCGACTCACGCTACGCGAAATGTAGTGGGGTGAAGTTATTCTCATTTTTTCGCGGGAAAAATAATAGTAGGTAAAAACGCGGAACATCCTAATTATCCAAAAATATCAATTAAAAAATATAAGCAGGCGTGAACATTCCCACCCACCTTTTTGTGTAAACAAAAATAAATTGGATATAAATTAAAAATTGAAATAATAGATATAAAAAAAAATAATAGTAACAAAATTTAAGTAAGTGTGCGGGAAATTAATTATTAGGTAAGGGGCATAATTTAACCAATGGACGCTTAAATATGCCATGCTGAGTACGCACTGTTGCAACTCTAGCCACTCCATCCGCACCACGATGAACATCTACAACTCTGGCTAGTTGCCATTGTAGCGGCGGTACCTTTTCATTTTTTATCAATACTAATGCTCCGGGAACTAAAGGTTTTTCCGAATTTAACCATTTACCTTTTTGAAATAGAGTATGTAGATATTCATTGTGCCAACGAGACCAAAAGTCAGCATGTAAACGTTGTAGAAGTTGCCAACGATTAAGACGATTTAATGGGATTTGCGGTAGGTCTTCGTCTGGAATTGCAGATAAAGGTTCTAGCGTTAGAAAATGACCGGGTGTCAGAGCGGTGAAGTCATTAGGATCAGAGCTGAGCGGGCATAAAGGGCGCGAATTTAACAAGGCTTCAATTTGTGTAAGTACTGTATAAAATTCTTCGTAAGTAAGAATTTGCTGGCCAATGACACGAGAAAGATGGGTTTTTACCGATTTTATACCCGCTTCCCAAAGACCTCCAAAGTGAGGTGCGGATGGTGGATTAAATTGCCACCGAATTTTTTCTGTATTAGAAGCATTCATCATTAGATTTGTTAGATATTTACTTGCACCCTGAAAATTTGTTCCGCAGTCACTAAAAATTTGCGAGCAGCGTCCACGACGTGCAATAAATCGCCGTAATGCGGCAAGAAAACATTCTGTAGAAAGATCTGTAGCCAATTCTAAGTGGATGGCTTTAGTATTAAAACAAATGAATAAACAAATGTAAGCTTTGTGCGTTTTTGCACCCCTTATCTTGTTTAAAGTTATAAAATATGGACCACCAAAATCAACGCCTACGATTGAAAATGGTTTAACTTGAGACAATCTAGTAACAGGTAAATTTCCCATAGGGGGTTGTAGCGGTTTTGGATTAAGACGCCAACATTTATGACAGTTTGACACAACTTTGCGAATAGCTCTTCGCATTGATAGTATCCAAAAATTTTGTAATAAAATATATTGTAGTGTCTGAGCACCAGGATGTAAAAAAGATACATGTGTACTTTCAATAAGTATATCTGTAAAGCGGCATCTAGGCAAAAGTATAGGGTGCTTTCTATTAAAACTAATTGAGGAGTTCTGTAGCCTACCTCCAACTCTTACAATAGAGTTTTGGTCTATAAAAGGATTTAATTTTCGCATAGATTTAGAAAGAAGTAGATTTTTATTAATTTTTTCCATATCTTCTGCAAAAAATTGAAACTGAATATATTTTATTAATAACATTAAAGCATTATTTAATTCCTTAAGTGTAAGAACGCCACTTAATTTTTCTGATGTGGGCTTTAAGTTGTGAATAAAGCGGAGAATATAAGCTACAATTCGTTTTAACTTTTCTAACGAAGAATATTTATCTATGAGAGAACCAATGTGATCCAAAGATACGCGAGTAGTTAGAATAATTTTTCTTTCTTCTGATCTTATATCAGATTCGGGTGTCATAAAACTAACAACAGGCCACTCATTATTAGGTAATTTTAACCATGGTGGACCCACCCACCATCTAGCATGGTTAAGAAACTCGGAGGGAAATAATCCTCTGGAGGCACAGTCAGCGGGATTGTGTTCAGACTGAACATAAAACCAACTAGATGGAGGAATACTTTCTTGTATTAAAGTCACACGATTACTGACAAAAGTTTTCCATTTATGAGCTGATGCTTTAACCCAATGTAAAACTACTGTAGAGTCGCTCCAAGCAAATATTTAATTTATATTAATTTTATCGCGGTAAGTATGCAAAACAAATTTTAGAAGTTTTGATAACAGGTAAGCGGCACACAATTCTAATCGTGGTATAGAAATGCGTTTAAGAGGAGCTATTTTTGATTTACTACAAATAAGATGAATGGAAATGTTTCCATCGGAAGTTTCAAATCTAAAATAAATAACAGCGGCATAACCACGTTCGGAACCATCGCAGAAACCATGAATTTGACAGTTGGTAATCTTTAATGGCACGCAGCAACGAGGGATGGATAAGTGAATAAGAGAAGAAAGTTCGGATTTATATTTATCCCAATGAATTAACACCTCTGGAGGAGGGGTTTGATCCCAACTTAAACCTAAAGTCCAAAGATGTTGCATCAAATATTTTGCGAAAAAAGTAATTGGTGATAAGAAACCAAGAGGATCAAAAATCCTTGATAATTCTGATAAGACTGTACGTTTTGTACATGGACGATTTAAAGTTTCTATTGAATAACAAAAAACATCTGAAGAAGGTAACCAGTTTAAACCGAGAATTTTCATAGAACTATCTTCGTCAGAGAAAGAAAGAGACTGATTTTGTCTTAGATTTTCGGGAATAGTATTTAAAAAATGAATATTATTACTGGCCCATTTTCTAAGTGAGAAACCTCCCCTACGTAACAAAGAAATAATTTCTTCCTTTAACGTGAGGGCCTCTTCGAGTTTAGAGCAACCAGTGATTATATCATCAACATATATATCAGACTGAATTATTTGTGAAGCTAAAGGGAATGAATCGAACTCATCACTAGCAAGTTGTTGAATCGTTCTGAGAGCAAGAAAAGGTGCCGAGGAAATACCGTATGTAACGGTTTTTAGTCTGTACTCTTGGACAGGGTCATTTGATGAGAATCTCCAAAGTATTCTTTGGTAATCTCTATGATGCGGATGAATATTTATCTGCCTATACATCTGCTTAATATCAGCAGTAAAAACAAGCGGGTATAAACGAAAGTGTAACAATAAGGTCATAATATCCTTTTGAAGTTTAGGGCCGACCAAAAGGCAATCATTAAGAGAAGTACCATTTACTGACTTGGCAGATGCATCAAAGACAACTCGTAATGGTGAAGTACTGCTATTAGGATTTATAACAGAATGATGGGGAATATAAAATATTTTACCTTCATGCAAAGGAGGAGAAGTGACCAGTTCCATATGTCCACTCTGTAGATAATCTTTCATAAATTCGGAATAAGAATTATAAAGAGAATCATCCTTGAATAAACGTCGTTCTAGAGAATAAAAGCGGCGTAAAGCATTTGACTTCGAATCGTCAAATAATGGCTCAGAATTTTTAAAGGGAAGAGATACACTATATCGTCCAGAAAAGTCCCTACAGTGGGTTTCGACAAAGTTTTTCTCACAAAGTAAATCATCAGGTGAAAAGTTAATCATTTTAGGTACTTCTTCGACTTCCCATAATTTTTTAAGATTGTTATCTAAAGAATAATCATGACAGAGACCTAACATAGAATTAATGTACTGCAAATTATTATCATTAATATTTCCCATTAAAATCCAACCAAATGTTGTATTTATAGCGGAAGGGGTATGCACATCACCAGAAATACGACCGTTTTTAATAATTTTACTGAAAATATCAGCACCAAGTAGCAAGTCTACGCAAGCGGGAGAATTAAAATTAGGATCTGCCAAATTTATATCATTAATATGGGTCCAGTTTTGAGTATTAATAAATCGGTTTGGCAAATTTGAACATATTTTATCAATAATTATTGCATCTAAAGTGTAATTTAAAGTCGAATTATTTAACGGTTTTATCGTACAATTTACTCCGCCTGAAACTGATTTGACATTTGTATCATTTAACGCATGTATAGCTAACGATAATTTAAAACGAGATAATCCTAATTTATTTACTGCCCTTTGAGTTATAAAATTGGCTTGAGAGCCACCGTCTAACAAAGCACGCATTTTTTGAAAGTTGCCTCGCGAATCTAAAATTTCTAATTGAACTGTACTTAACAATACATTAGTTAAAGCGGTTTGTAAATTTAAAGACTGAATATTATTTGATGTGGCAAATAAAGTAGTGCTAGGACCGGGCTCGGGATTATTGTTCGGACTAGCGGTTGGTAAATTTCTATTACTATCAAAATTACCATTATTATTTTCATGCTGCGGTGTATTAAAATGTAACATAGAATGATGCCTCAAATGGCAAACGCGACAAGTTGATTCAGAATTACAATTTCTGAATACATGAGAGGTGCTTAAACAGTTAACACAGCAATTATTTTGTTTAGCAATATTGTATCTTTCACGTGGGGGTTTTGAACTAAATAAAGGACATTTGTAAAGAACATGATCTCCTTTACACATAAAACAGAGACGATTTGTAGTATTAGTTAAGAAAGACGATGTTTTGCGGTTGGGCGATTTTAACGAATTTTTAGAAGTCAAATTAGAAGAAGTTTTCTTTATTTGTTGCGTATGAGAAGAATGAAGTGTGCGTAATATACTATCTAAAGAGTTGCATTGTTTTTCCAAAAACTCAGTTAAGCGTTCATAAGATGGCATTTCAGTTGAACCGTATGCAAGTTCAAAGCGGGAAATAGTATCAGCATCTAGTTTTCTCAAAAGCAAATTAACTAAAATAAAATCCCATTCTTTTACCGGGTAATTTAAATTAGAAAGAGCATCTAGATTTTGAGCAAATATGTCCAGTAATTTTTTAAGATTTTCAGGATTGTCTGAAGTTAAACGAGGACTATCATGAATTTCATCCCAATAAGCACAGGCTAATGCCCTGGCATTAGTATATCTCTTTAATAGATTATTGTAAGCAATTAAATAGTTATCTGCTATCAAAGGCGTACGCTGAACTAATAATTTTGGCGGACCATCTAAACAAGAATGCAAATGAGAAAATTTTTCTATGTTAGTTAAACTGTCATTATTGTGAATAAGAACGTTAAAAATGTCAATGAATGTTTTAAAAAATTTTATATCACCGTTAAACGTTGCTAATTTCAACTCCGGAAGTTTTGTAGGATTAGTTTTAGTGGAAGAATTCTTTGGCGGCTTATCAGTTTTCTCAAACAAATCATAATGAATGCCCTGAATACTATAGAAATAATGCTCAAATTCAGAGCGAATCTGTTCCTCAGCAATTATATCACCATCCTCAAGACTGGAAACAAGTAAAATAATAGATTCTTGTTGTTTATTAAAATTTTCAAAAATCGTATTTATGTTTTTGAATCTTTGAATAAATACCGAATGATTTGATTCATTTTCTAATGCACGCTCAGCTATATTGAAAAGTTCTTTAATTCGCGTAATTTCACTATGACGTAACGCTTTGCTTTTTCTAATTTTATCAGAACTTGCCATTGCAACTGAAATGAGTTAATACAAAAATTTGATTCCGGCTCTGACCTATAAACAGAGTTCTCACCAAGGCACAAATAAGACGCAAAAAAGGATTAGCAAAAAAGTTACTGATATCAATTTAACTATCGACTGTGAAATATAAAATACAAAGCAAACTATTTTATATGTTTATTAAACTATTTTGGCTAATTAGGAATGTATGTAATTAACGATTGAAAAAGAAGTAATGAAATGAATAAAAAAATATCCGCGGCTCGTCAAGGACCAAAAAAAAATGTTGATTATTGTGTGAATGGACTGTAGTTTTTTTTATTTATGAAATTAGAAATACAAAAATTTCCGATGCGGTAAAGAAAAAAATCAAAATGCGGGAGAAAACTTCACTCACCTTTATTCCAGCGATGGATGAAGTTCTGAGAAAATAATTTTGAGTTTCGGCGTATCGAAAAAGGCACTCGAAGCACGATAATTGTTGCGATCACGTGTCGGCGGTTCAGCGGTAAAGTTCAGTCTTCTTCCTTCGACTCACGCTACGCGAAATGTAGTGGGGTGAAGTTATTCTCATTTTTTCGCGGGAAAAATAATAGTAGGTAAAAACGCGGAACATCCTAATTATCCAAAAATATCAATTAAAAAATATAAGCAGGCGTGAACATATCCCTTACAAATACCTACAATTTTGCACAAATAAAATCAAAAAGAGCAGTTCAAAAATGATTTAAAAATACACTTCCGCACAGCACTGGAAACTGGTCCATTGCAAAACCTGATAAGGCGTATAATCGGCGACCGGACAAAAAATTTAAAGAGGTTTCCAAGAAAAAAATAAATTACATTTTACAATATCTATGTTAATGCGGCAAATTCAACTGCTTTTGCGGCTATTGTTATTAATTATTAATAGAATTATTTTGTGGTTTTAATTAGTAAAACAGTTTGACATCCGTCATGTTACAACAAAATTTTGGGCCCGCTTACCCAGTTAGTCCAGGGCATTTAGATGAATATCGACCGGAATAGCGGAAATTTTTAGGCACAGCAGATATCGAGATGCGGTTTTCTGCATTGTGTTCAGGAACGTACCAGAAAAAAATCTATATCGTCTGGTTTAGTCATTTTTTGAAAAATGCCTACTGGGCCGGAAAATGTATTTTCCAATTGCATCATTACTTGCACCATTATAGGAACGACTAGAAACTCGGAAAAATCGCTCGGAAATCATTACTCGGGGGTTTTCGGGGCTGCCGAACTCGATTCTGGCATTAGAATTACCCGGGGATGCACGGGAGTGGCTCTGTGGGGTTGTCTGTGGGTGAATTGAGGGAGAAATGGCAGCGTGCATAAAACTCGCTCCAAACTCGTTACTCGGGGGTTTTCGGGGATGCCGAATTCAATTCTGGTATTGGAATTACCCGGAGGCGCTCGGGGGCGGCTCTGCGGGGGTATCCGGGGGGTCATTCTGGTGGGGAAATTGCATAGTCCATGGGAAGCGGTCCAAACTCGTTACTCCGGGGTTTTCGGGGATGCCGAATTCAATTCTAGGATTAGATTTCCCCGGGGGCGCTCGGGGGTCCCTCTGTGGGGTTGTCAGGAGCTGATTGGGGGGGAAATAATTCAACGTTAATAAAAATTCCTATTTGTTATTTTAATAAAGTATTATTTTTATAATTTGTGATTTTTCACTTTCTCCTTTACCATTTCCCACAGAGCCACCCCCGAGCGCCCCCGGGGAAGTCTAATGCCAAAATTGGATTCGCTATCCCCGAAAACCCCCGAGTAATGAGTTTGGAGCGATTTTTATGCACGCTGCCATTTCTCCCCCCACCCACAGACAACCCCGCAGAGTTTTCTCGGAAACTATAAGGATTTTACAAAAAAATTTTTTTACGATATTGGCTCCATTTTTCATGAAGCATCTATTCCCAAATTTTTTTAGATAAGTTCTGAATGATGTATATCCAGAAATAAGAGCAAATAATTTAGAGGGTGACTCTACATACTTATAAGTTTAATAGTATAACCTCCTACGACACTTATCCATTGTAAATATTGATCACAAAATAAAAATTTATTTATTTTTTAAACTGGTCAAAATCTACTCGTGCAAATTCTTCATAAGTAAACCAAATAAAAATTAGATACTACTTAAAGAGGTAATATTTTTTATTGCTCTCTACAAAGCAGGAGTCCTGCTAATTTTATCATTTTAAAAAATATATACTTTTGAGACAAACCGCTTTGGAATAAAATCATAAATTTCATCAATTATAGCTTTCAACGTAGCAGGACAGTATTTTTTTCATAAATAAATATTCTCTTCCTGCTTAGATCTATTTATATTATCCACGTGTTGATTAAGTCCTTTAAAAACATATGACAGAAAAGCTTTATTAACATTATTATTACATTCTTAACAATATAGATCGTAGATGATTTATACCTATCTTTTATTCAATTACTTATGAAAGTATCTATTATTGAAAGATCCAATTAGTGCGCTCAAGATATTTTCAAAACTTGTACAATTTCAATAATTATATTAATAAAGGAAAAAATATCTTTTTCATTTTTTTCATTGCAGAGGTATCTCTAAATTTTAATGTCAACGAAAACAACGTAATTTTTCTACATACGAACACCAGTAAAATAAATTAACAATATTACAAATAAAATCAGAACTAGTGTGAAGCTACATTGGAACCCATTTATTATGTGTATGATTATTTCATAATTAAAAAAAAATTAATTATCTAATTATGCTAATACATTTATCCACAATATCAAAGGATATTGTGGATAAATATTCCCTGTTTTATAAATATGTTATAGAACAAAATTGTGACTTGAGAAAACAAAATTATTGTATATACCGCGTAACAAAATTCCAAACCTAGCTAAAAAATGTTCCTTTAAATAATACCAATATACAGACTACAAAACGTTTTTATAGTTGCTGTATAAAATTGTTTTAAAAGTGTTGTATACATTTTTTATAGAACTGTTACATTACCAGTGTTTTATAAAAGTGGGCCCTTTTCGATTCCATAAGTATCGTATAAAGGCATTTAACTACGTTATATGAATTTGAAGCTCCTATAAGATTTATATTATAGCAATTTATACAACCTTTATAAAAGTTATTTTGCTAGTTGGGCAAATAATTTTTGAACTGCTCTTTTTGGTTTTTTCTTTACAAAATTATATTTGTAAGTCTCCTGTACATTAAAAAATGTGCTTGAATCTGACTTCTGAATCACCCTGTATACTGTCTTATTAGAGACAAATCACTGCGCCCGCTCATTACCAGGATCTGGAAACTTCTCACCTCTAACTGGCACTTTTGAAATGTACTCATAGCTACCTGACTTGATATTCAAGCATCAGATATTTAGTTTCACTACAAGTGCCTTGAAAATGCGCGAATCAAACACAGATACATTTTTTTGACAGAAATTCTTCAACATGTAGAAAGTTTTTATAAATGAGCAGATGACCCGTTACACCGATGTAAACTTTCACTGTCTTAAAAAAAAGCTAGTTCTTCATAGATCACGCACAATTAAATGTCTTAAGACGTCTATGAAAGCGACATGATTGATTACTCAGTTAACATCATAAAACGTCGTTCTGTTAATGCGTTTCCGCTTCTTTCAGCTCGTAAGATTAAATTTGCATTTGCAAGAGCATTTTAACGGGACAAAAGCCTCAATTTATAAATTACGGTTTTGTCGCTGTTGGTTTTATATTTAGAAACTACGTGTGCGTAAAGTATATAAATATTAGGTATATTTATGAATTATTATTCAAAAAGATTTATTGTAGTTTCCAACAAAGGATTTTCATTTTCTGCCTACTTATTTTATTATTAAAGGAATCGTTACAAGGCTGAACTAAACGTTCGACACATAAAATAAAAAATGATTTTTTATTTTACTCACTTATTTTTTTAAGACATTAAAATTTTGCAGATTTTTTACCAGAACGTTGCTATTTTGTGTAATCTTTATATAACTGTACAAAATTTAGATAAAATACTTTGACCTCCCTACACTAAAAGAAACACTACTGAAACAGATGCTAAAAATTTGTACTTTGAAATTTTTGTTCTGGAATAAACTACAAAAGTAGTATAGGAAACCGTATGTAAAGTTCGTTATTGTGGTAAATGCAAGAGTAATACAGTAATTGGGTTGTAAATTTAAAAATAACTAGACAACGTTTTACTATATTTTGTTTTGTTTTGTTTGCCAGATTGCACAATTTAAAGTACGGGCAAATAACAATAATATTTATATATTGTATTATTAATACAACACTTGTAGTCATCATTACCAAAATTATAGCGACACTTATTTACTATATACAAATTATATTAAAGTAGCGTGTGCAAAATATAAAAAACATGTTTTCTGTGGGATCGCCAGGTTCAGCATGGAGTGGCCAATGACCACTACGTGTAGCTACGCGCTACATCACGTGTATGCAGGTTCCCTTGTGTCGAGTTTGGCAGGCACGAATAGCCAGAGTTAGTGTCCTCGGTTGCCTCACCTATGGCATACTGATGAGAGCTAACAAGCTCGCAACCGCAAGTATATGTCTAATCTGGTGTGCCGTTAACAAATGATTTTAATTGCTTGATGTAGGTCTTTCAGGTGTAATTTAATATTCAATGCTGGTCGAGGTTTTTGCAACAGAGTTATCAAAATTACTACCAATGAATTTTATATAATTCACTGGTAATTATACACAGTACACAGATCTACAATTATTGGATAAACGATAACTATTTTTGTTTAGTGAACTTGCACAAAAAACTATTTGAGTTTGGCAATTATTGCTAAATCGGATTCCAGATCTGCAATTGGCATCCCATGCTTCCAAACGTTTCCCCATTCTTCACTGTCAGCATTATCAGCGATGATTGCGCAAAAGCTTCTCCGCGACTGAGTTGAAATATATTTAAAAAACAAAGGAATTATTAATACGAAGTAAGACAGGAAAATTTTATTATTTACCATTCTGAATAATTTCTTCAAGTAACATCTTTCTGTATTTTCAGCGAAATACCGCTTTGTCTGAAACGAAAACAGTGTTTACTCGGTGCACTGAATATTTCAAATAGGATTATTTCGAAAAGGGTTACTTCTAACCATTTTAACAATATATTCCTTTTTCAAATACAAAGGGTAGGAGAATCGATTGTTTCCAGATGGATACACTCCGACGTAAAAAAGATTTACCATTTAAAAGAAACATGCTGTGACATAAGGGGGGACCTCTACTAGTGGCGTCAAAATTAGAAACAAATTACCACCAAGAAGTATACAAATATTTTGATTTTTTAAAAATTTATTTGAAAATATCGAAAATATATTTACTTTAACGCTCTGTATTTCTTTAAGTACCAACTTTTGAACTAAGGTCATTTTGGCTACGTCGTATTATTTTTAAATTAGAAAGTCCATGATTTTGAAACACCCTCTATTGAGCACATTTTCTGATCATTATAATACCTAGAGACTGATTCAGTGCAACAACCAAAATGGGAATCGGATGAGACCAATTGCAAATGAAAGTTAAACTTATCCATAACAAAACCTTGAAGGGTTTTTTTAGTTCAGTGCGAGATTTTTTTTACATGCATTTGAAGTTGTTAATTTTGGAACGCTATCAAGATCATTGAAAATTTGATAAAATAATGCTTTTGTATTTTTATTATCCTGGAAAATTGTGGTATCTTACTGTTTTTGGGGTCGAGGAATTCAATACAAAAAACAAGACAAAAAGGCAATAAAACTCAGTAACGCACAAATTCAAAACAAGACCATAAAGATACACAAGCGCACAATTATATTACCTGACAATCTATATATACTGACAACAACGTACCAAAACAATTTAGTAAGAAAACAACCTCTGAAGATGGCGCATAGCCGGAATGAATGTTTGCAGCATTTGAAATATTATTGTTATGTTTGTGGAAAATATAATAGACAAAAAAATTTGGTGCCAAAATATGAGAGTATGAAACAATAATTGTATTTACAGTGTTTTGGAGTAGAGGTTATTGAGAATGTAGATTGGGTACCTGAACAAGTGTGCAGAACTTGCAATGGTTCTTTAATTAAGTGGTCACAAAAGAAAAGGAAGTCAGGAATTCCTCGACCCCAAAAACAGTAAGATATCAGGATAATAAAAATAAAAAAGCATTATTTTATCAAATTTTCAATGATCTTTCCTTGTTAGACAGCGTTCCAAAATCAACAACTTCAAATGCGTGTAAAAAAAAATCTGGCACTGAACTAAAAAAAATCCTTCAAGGTTTTGTTATGGATAAAGTCAACTTTCATTTGCAATTGGTATTATCCCATTCCCATTCGGAAGTTCGATTTTGTATCACTGTGCATGATTATTATTATATAAACAACTACTCTTAAAATTAGTTATTCGTTAGTTAGATTACAGCAGTAATAAAAATACAAAACAATATACAGTGTTTCAAAAATAGTTGAGGAAAACGAAACAGTGAATTCTTTGGTAGATTTTAGAGGGGGCATTTCATATAAAAAAAAATTAAGCATCCCCTAAAAAGTTTTCTTGACCCTTTTAAACTTACAACAATATCAAAACACCAACTAAATTTGTTATAAGAATGATAAAAAGTAATTAAATAAACTGGTAATAACAACGGACAGCTAACCTACAGAAAACTACTACAAAAAGTATAGTTCGAGGAATCATACAGGGTCGAGATGATGGCTTTATTTTTATTTTACTTGTTTGTACAAAAACTAGAAGATATTTCAGAATTTATGTAGAGACAAAAAGTTTTGTTCTGAATACATCCATATAAAAAAAATCTCTTTAAAATTAGTACGAAAAAAATCTAATAATAAACGTACTAGGGGTGTATGATTTCATCCCCTTACTGTGAGGTGACAGTGGAACAGATCAGAAAAGTGATATTTTAACACAAATGTATCCATACAAACATTTAAAAATTATTTGAGGCGTTTTTTAAATAGACCAGGAAACTTGATTCCAATATCTACTTTAAAAGGGAACTATTTTCGTAACACTGTACATTTGCATATACTTACCAATTGCACAATCACAGATTTTACCAAATTAATTAACTATACTATATAATAATATCACGATTATTAAAATATTTAAAGTAAACTCTCGGAAAGCCTTGAAGAATAATTAAAATAAATGGCGGATGCGCCAGTGATTAATTTCATTTGCCTATGTACCACATGATGTACGTAATGATATTCAAATAATCTATCTAAGGACCTTTCAGCTGTATACTTTGTACTAGAATGTTCACGCACTGAATACATGTGTTAAATAAATAAGTTAATTTACACCTATTTGAGAATAATTAAAGGAATAATGCATCTTAATTCGCCTAAAGATAAAACTATATCCAATTTTACAAAAAACAAAACTTTTTAGAAACTAACAAACACATTTAAAACAAAAGTTTGTGTAATTAATGAAAACTACTTTTAAATGAGACTTTACCCTCAAGTCATTTATAGGTTAAATTAAAAAAATGCACCAGTTTTCATTTTCACAAACAAAAAATCAATAATTCTTAACAAACTAATAAAATTTTTACAATAAAACACTATGTAAAAAATGGAAATACCTTTCAAATGATTAACAATATAAAATCATTTTTAAAATAAATTTAAACGGATAACTAAGTACTTATCTACTTATATGTAAAATAATTTACACGGGTAATAATTATATATCTGCCAACTAAATAACTTCTTCCAAGCAGATAATTATATCAATTTCAATTTTTCTGGCTACAAGTGAGTTCAAAGGACTTTATCCGAGGAAAGCAGGATGTTTGATGATAAGTTAACTATACGGATGTACAATAATTCAAAAGTCTGCTGATGAAATAAATCATATTAAGGAGACTTCGGGTATACGGGTTGGTAACAGAACCGGATTCAATTTACTAATGTAAATATGAATAAGTCAGAACACAATAATATTAACACTTAACACTATAAAAGTTATGAAGATACGTATAAATAAAAACATTCATTAAAATGTAGGTTTCAGAAAATAAAATTTTTAAAACATAGGTACCTACATATAAAGTGAATCTTCGATATCGACTACTTATTAGATATTTTGAAACTAGTTTTCTTAGATCTAGTTATTTGAGTGCCCTAAATCATATTTTTTGAGACGAGTAAACTAGGGTTTAAAACGTAAAGAGAACAAAATAAATGGGCATCCTAGAAGCGGCGAATGAATTTATTAACTTATATACACTTTGTTTCTGAAAATAATTGATAATAACTTTGTAAATTTTGAACTAAGAAAGTGCATTTTAAATTAAAGCCTGCTAAAGGAGTTGCTTACGTTCAAATAATATTAGGCGATGAGATACGAGACAAGCAAAGACAGAAGATATAAGGAAAGTTGAACAGTTGCAGTATAGTTAACGGAACGGTTCAGCTGACTTCCATTTAGCGATGGCGTCTTAAGGAGAGCGACCATGCAATGTCTACTTTGACAAATCATAGTATAACGAGTTGTTAAGATATGAACTACCTACATACACATAGTACAAGGTGTCTCAGGTATTACTAGCATCCTTGGAAGGGGTGATTGTACAGTCAAAATAAATGAAATTTACCCATATCTAAAAGTTATAAATCGATTTCCAAATTTTTTATTTACTTGGTGATGAAACTGCAATAGTTCTAGGTTGTAATGAGATATCTTTAGTCTAATTATTCAGTAAGTTTAAATATTCCCATTATAACCATTGGCGTAGAATTCCTGTAGCAGTCTTCTTTTATTTAAAATGGAAATGGTACGCCACTGTCTTAATTATGAAAAAAGATACTTTTTAAATTTTGATTATTTTTGAACAAATAATTATTCTTTGAATTTTTTTTTTAAATGTAACCATTGGCGTAGAATTCCTGTAGCACTCTTCTTTTATTTAAAATGGAAATGGTACGCCACTGTCTTAATTATAAAAAAAGATACTTTTTAAATTTTGATTATTTTTGAAGAAATAATTATTCTTTGAATTTTTTTTTTAAATGTATCGTACTCAGGTAAATTGTTTAAAAATATCTCTGCATTTCGTAGTTTGTGCGTGGTGAGAAATATTATGCTTCAGTAATACAGAAGGTCCCTAAATTAATGCACCATAGGCAAGAGTAGATTCCTGACGACAAAATAATAATATATATATATATATATATATATATATATATATATATATATATATATATATATATATATATATATATATAGCTAAACTTACTTTAATGAGAAGTTGATGGTTAAAAAGATACAGATACAAGTCATCATCACGAATATCGAATATCAGCCTGATTTGTCCCGATACACAAATTTAGCGAATTAGTGAGTTATTAAAAGGTATTTATAGCATCTTGCATACCATTAGAAAGGCGATAGACTAGAGTAATTTTTAAAGGAAATCGAAGATCACGATCACTTTTACTTTTTATTGCAACGATAAGTTGAGCTTTAAATTTCTCTTTACCTCTTCCAAAACCTGTTAATAAAATGAAAACCCTATGTTACATTGAAGTGATTTTGAATTTGATAGAACCATACAACAGTAAACATAATAATTTAAATTAAATTTGGAGGCTGTACCAATAACTTTTCTAAATTTAAATTTAAATAGGTACCTAATTTTGGGATTTTTCAAAACAACAATGAAAAAGTTGAAATAAAGATAACTCACTCCCCTATTGGGGCTGAAGAGATTGCAAATACTCCTCCTTTCGGTCAATTCAATTTGGCAAACGATGCATCAAGCACCCTGTATTTTTTTGGTCAACTACAATTTAATAACTCGCTATTATAACTGTTGGTAGCGCTCAACATTTAACATAAAAAAAATCCGAGACCGGGTCAGTCAGTGGCGGCGTAAGTGGTAACAACATTACAAAAGTATAACTTTTATTTCCTCGAATGCATAGAGATATGTATTTAAAACTTTTGGAATCACTTTTAAAATATTTCCCAGCTCTATTCGGTTAGTCATTAATTCACTTATACCCTCAACTAAAAGTGACAAATACAAATTGTGTAATAACACATACGACTACAACAACGAACAATTAAGTGTATGCAATACCCGACCGCTGTTATCAATAACTTCTAGTAAAAATCCGAATTTGGTACTGGAAGAGTAATATAAATAGGTTCGTCTCTGTTAAGAACCTTGTGCCCTGAACATCAGAAGCAATATTATTTTAATTAACAAACGTATACCTACTGATATCTTTAATTGGATCAATCTTAAAATAATAATTATATTGAAGAAATGTAGTCAGGCTTACATAATTAAATTGATTTGTTCAAGATAATAATTGTGCTACACAGTTTGATACAAGCACATAATTAAACTGAATTTTATTATGGCTAATAGTATTTTAATGTTGAATTATTGCAGTTATACAATATCTTTTCTCGAAAATATATAGGTACAATCATAAAGGTATACAGAGATTAGATATTGAATTCCTCTTAAAATTATGGAAAAGTCCGTTAAATACAGAATATCCAGTGATACTGAGAAACAGTTTTAAGAGTATCCGCCATATTGAAATTAGTAAATTACTAATTTTGAGCTCCCACTTGTCGTAATGAGCCTATTTTTGGCAAGTAGCTTTAGAATTAAAGTTCACATAGTGCAAAGATGTCCACTTTTCTGTTAAACAGCTAGGTACATGACAAGATCAAAATTACCACCTTTCCAAATAAATATCTCTTTATTTAAAAAGATTTAGTGGTACGGTTAATTTTTTATAAGCTTTGAAATAAAAATAACCAAAATTGCTGACAATTAAAAGAAACTAGATTTCGTGTGTGTAAAATGTTGTTTCGCCGAAGTGCGATAGAGTTTGATTTTGCTACAGTGCATACACATGGTTAATTCTATCGGGTTAGATAGACTTAAACCAGCTAGTGTTATTCGTCCAGCTAGTAAGCTCGAAACCGATATATGGCTGGTGGGCTGATGACTAGTGGATTTAGCTGTTTGCTATAGGTTTTCCAGGTGTAATTCAATGCTGGTCGGAGCATTAGCCTGTAAAGTAGTTGTTTCCTGGAATTCCGTGTTTATAGATTACATTTGTTTGTAAAATTATATTTCCGTTTCCATAACAGATTTCAACGCGTGAACAATTGCTGATTACATCTTCTCCAGTTTATACTTTTTGCTTTTGATAATATAATCTTCTACTTACTGTTTTTCGAATATCCTACAAAAACTCTTTAATAATAAACCGTACATGTTAGTCCACCACACGTTAACAGTACCACAAACTCTCTGCTTCCATGCTTGGAAGGATGGGATGCGACCAGTTACAGAGGTGGTTACGTCTCACAGCCAACAGAAGTTACCTGTTAAGTCAGTTATCAGTCGGTTAAATTATTTTTTGGTATTCACCATCCTTATCAAACTGTTAAAACGACTCTTAAAGTAACTGAAGAAATTTGGCCTGTTAAACCTTTAACGGAGGGTTAACTGTTTAAAATTAGGTTATGGTAATTTGTAACTTGGAATCCATACTTTGCCTTGTTTTCCTGGATTTGTGTTTGCTATTAAAAGCAGTGATTTTGTTAGCAAAACTCGTTGGTTATAAGCACAAACCTAGTATTTTGGTTGTAAGGCACCTTCACATTTTGAACCTGTAGTTTGTAATTCAAATGAATAGACTTGAACAAATTAATTTACATATTTTGTCAGATGTATTATTAGATAATGAGGAAGAACCCCTTCAAGTTGTTAGAAACCATATAGTGCGAAATAATTTATATGAACAATTAAATGAATTTATAAATAATGTTATATACATCATTGTTTTTTTTTTGTTTTCAATCACATGTATGTACGTTTCAACTAATTAAAGCAATATTTCCTTTTCTCTCTGTGTAATTGGATGATCCTTTTCTGTCTATTTTTTCCATTTTATCCAGTTTAAATTAAAATCAGAATCTTGATTTTATCTATCTAGGTACTTACACAATGATTACCTCTTATAATAACTACTATCAAATCTCCACTTCTTGGATAAAATAGACCTACTTCAACTTCATGAAAATGTTGGAAAAGATAATAAATAAATTTATATTCTATATATAGGTTAGAAATACTATGGTTTATAAGGTCTATGATACAAATCACTGAAATGTACGATCATCATAATATAAAATTACATTTCAGTGATACAAATAGAGAAATTTCTTTATTTGTCTATGGTGATTACCCATGGATTACTTTAAAATCTGCTGTTGCCAATATAAAAATCTAGTGATTTTTATTTAACAGACTGTTTGTCTAACCACCTATGATTATTTTTGGTGAATACAACTTTTCCCTAATACTTTGTTTAAGAATATACCTCTGCTAAGTTATCAGTCAGTTAATGCAAGAATGGTGAATACGGTCAGAAGATCACCGTTATCCGGGGATCGGTTCCGTCCCAGAGATATCGATAGCGGATCCGCTCCACAGAGCCTAGCCCGAGAAAAACAAGGGCAAGTCTAAGAATCCCAGCTAAGGCTAGACCTCTGCATTTTAATTCTGTTACTGCTAACGACCAGTTACCGAGGTCACGGGTATAACAATCCGAAAAATCTCTATATATTAAATAGATATTTCAAGTTTGTCATAATTACACAGGATGTACAACCTAATCGGATAAAAATAATACGTTCTACGAACAAATATCCTAATCGATTTAGTTTTAGGACACGAGATATTAAAATTGTCTAGAACGGTGTTTTACGGAATCAATAAAACGTAGGGTGATGACTAAAATAAATAAAATTTGACTGCAATTGTATGTGTAAGTAACTGTGCACAGTTACACACAGGTACCATTAGATAGTTAGACCATTTTGATAAATTTGCACTTTAAAGTCGGTCAGCGATTGAGCGGTTTAAGGTGTCAGTAGGTACTTGAATCGATGTTGCTTGCGATTGTCGCGGCTTCGATCCTCGGAGCTGAAAGATTGTAGATCAGCTATATTTGAGGAACACTGCGTCAAGTTTCAGAGGCTTTCATGAGTCCATTGTTGAATTACATTTACAACAAAATGTCCTCTTTATATTACCACCCTATACATCAATTTGCATAGACGCAAAACTTTCTATGAAATTTAAAATAAATTTGAATAGAAAATGTTTTTGGCAAAATTAAATACTTATTTGTATTTAAATAAGCAGCAGTATATTTAATATCCAGCAATATTAATAATGAATGAATTTAAAAACATGTGATTTACAGGATAAGTGTTACAGACATGTGAGATTATTTATAACTTAAATTTAAATAATCATCGGCGACAAACAATAATAATACGTCGTTCCACATTAACTTTTCCAGCTATTAGCAATAATAACGTTTTATCTAATTGTTATGCCAACCTTGGCAGAGACGACGACACCGTGAATCATGAATTGTCACTTATGGAAGCATGTAGGTGTATGTACAAATTAGGATTATTATATTTATAAAGCAAATGCGTACATCCGAAAATGCAGCGGATAAAAATACCTACTCAACACGTATTAAAAAAAGTTATAGCTTCGAGCTCTTTAAATAATTTTCATGTTGCAACATTGATACACCGGTATTTACTTACAACTGCGACAGTTATAATTGCCCATGTTTATTTTTACTTGAAATAAACACGTGTACACGTTAGGTATATAAACTTGATACATGATATTGGAAAAATATTATGATAAAATTACGTTAGATAGCAATAACAAGATGAATAATCTTTAATATTACTCGGAAAAAAATAAAGAAGCTGAGAAAACCACATCTGGAGCATACGATCAATCATTTCAAGATCAAGTTTATTTGAAATGTATTTAAAATATAACAAATTCTATTAGTTTCCTTTTTTTCATTCTTAAAATACCTACGTCGAAGGTCAAAATTTATCTGATATGTAACCAAAATGTAATACTTTCCAAGCTGCCCAATGTTCAAAAATGCACTATCCACATCATATAAAATTACCTGAAAAATAGATATTCATTTAAAGAATACAACATTAACAGTATAAATATTTCTAAGGAACACTGTTTTTTAAAAATACCAAAAAATGATTAATTAAACTGTATAAAGATACTAACGCCCAAGTTTTTATTTTTTATTAAAAGCTTAATAACACAAAAACATAAGCAAGTACTGGTTCGAATTACAGCCCATATTCCGTATTTCTTTGGATAATTTAAATTGCTGTATCTCGTAAGGAGTGAACATTTTACTAAGGTTTATGCAAACATGTTCTTTATAACTGTAGTTTCACCAGAACCATTTGTACTATTTCTTTTGAAAACACCCTGTAGATTGTAGTATGCAGTTGTTAATAAAAAAATGTAATTTGTAGTAAGTTAAAAAAATTATAGGATATATAGTTAAAAATCTCACTTCCCGAATTAGAGAACACTGAAATGTGTCAGTTAAATAACTGTTTATAGTTTATTTACTTATTATTAGTAGAGGTAATCCAGCAGAATTTCGAACAAATTCCAATTACAGGATTACACCTTGGATAACATTCTGCGCACAAATACTTTTAAATAATTTAAAAAATACATACAAAAAAATATAGACAAAAAAACAGCAGAGAACAAAAAATTACAAAAAAAAAACTACTAAACTAACTAAATACAAAAACAGCATTGCGCCTCACAACGGGAAGAAAATCAGAAAACAAATCAATATGATTGAAATACTCATTATAAGAACTAAGCATTGAATTAATCGGAGAGTTATTACCATAATTGTTAAAATAATCTTTACGTAAAATAAATTTGTTGAGCGAGTTATCTGTTGTTTTACATTGAAATTAAGTCTGCCCACTATATAATTACTATCAATATTATTATTAACAACTTTATACAAGAATAATACATAAGAGATTAAACGCCGAGATTTTAGTTTCAATAACTTATAATGATTTAAACTGAAGTCATATGAACTAAAATGGAGATTTCTATTAAATCTAAAATTTAACATATTGACAAATTTAATCTGTACTTTCTCAAGTCTATTAATGTACTTAACATAAAACGGATCCCAAATTATACAGGCAAACTCAAAATGACTCGTACAAGGAAGTTATACAAGGAAATAAACGATTTAGGTTTTGTAAATGATTTAGTGTTCCTCATTATAAAGCTTAGATTCCTACATGCTTTTCTAACAACTGCTTCAACATCAAAAGTCAAAAGTTAACTTAGAAACCAATATAACTCCCAAGTCTTTGAAGAGGTTTACCCTGTTAAGCGGTACGCTATTAAACTGGTAAGGAAAGAAAATGTTTACGTCTATTCTGGAAAAAGTAATGTAGTGACATTTCTCAACATTGAGAAACAATTTATTGTGTTTACAATACTTGTACAAGCGACTCAGATCGTAGTTAACTGTAGTAAGTAAATGTTCGTTTGCGTTCAATATATTATCGTATGTAAAGTCTGTATAACTATTCAATGTACTTATATTTATATATTTTTCAACTATTTCATCTTTTTACTGCCACAGAGATGACAACTCAAGAAAAACTATCATGTTAACGGTTTTTACGTCAGTGCATTCCAAGAGCTAGCTCAAATCGCTTGTAGTTTTCTGTAGTAACTTTTATTTCATTTGTAGTTCCTCAAAGTCCAATATAGAGTCTTCAGGTTAACGCTCAAACATCCCTTGTACTTGTTGGTCGTAATTTTTACTTCCTTTGTAATTCCTCAAAATTTAACAAACATTATTGTACCTCAAGTGAGGAATAGTAGTTCGTGAACTTGTTTGTATAGTAACATTCATTTCGTTTGTAGTTTCTTGAAATCTAACGTAGAATCTCTACTTCAAGCTGACACTGAAAAATCGTTTATAGTAACTTTTACTTCGTTTCTAGTCCCTCAAAATCTAACATAGAACTGCAATAAATTTAAGTGAAGGATGAAAGTTGTTTGTAATTGTAGTAATTTTTATTTCGTTTGTAGTTCCTCGAAATCTAACTTAGTTATTATACTTCAAGCGAACGCTGAAAGACCGTTTGTAGTTATTTGTAGTAACTTTTGCTTCGTTTGTAGTTCTTCGAAATCTAATTTAGTCACCATTATATACTTTAAGCCGAAGCTGATGTTAGATTTCGAATAATTACAAACAAGATAAAAGTAACTGCACTACACTACTACAACTTCAAACGATTTTTCAACTACAGCTTGGAGTGTAGAAATTCAATATCGTTAACATTACAGTTTCTTTTTATAAAATTATCACCTCTGTAGCACTAAGTAACTGAAAATGATGGAAAACGTTATTATATACAGGGTGTCTCAGGTATTATTGGCATAATAGGAAGGGATGATTGTATAGCCTAAATAAATGAGACCTACCGCTATCGATATATGGAAAAGTAAGTAGAAGATGATTTTCAAAATTCGATTACATACAAACGTCAGTAGTCCAGTTTTTAATATTTTCACGTTCCTGGAACTTCCAGTTATACCAGCAGTCACTACCAACGTGCTTATTTTAAATGGAACATTCTGATTATTACTACATTTTTCGTTACATTTTAAGGTAAGTTTGTATACAATCGTCTATACGTACTGAAATTTAGTTGTTTTCGAGTTATTTAAAGTTTTAAGAAAGAAGTGATCTTATTAAAAAATGTTGTATCTTGAACAATGAAACATTTTTAATTTCAATATTTGCAACAATAATAATCCAAGAATCTCTACATCTGAAAACGATCGCATAATGTCTAAGAAACATGCAGGACCTTCAAAAATAGGGAGACATTTTACCCATTTAATAAGTCACTAAACTCGATTCTTTCAAATAGAACAGCCTAATTATATATAATTTATACAGGGTGTAACAAAAAAGCAGGTCATCCATTAACTCGATATTGTTGGCGCCAAAATATGACGATTTAATCTTAATTGCCTATAAACAAAATTGACCCCTTGAAAGTGGCAAATTATCGTAGCAGCTTATAAACATGTTACTATAATATAACTCCAAAATATCAATCACTTTCAAGATGTTTTGATAGCTGCCTTGATGTTTAGGGAACCTTAATTGTTTATTTAAATTTATTTACTTGTAAGTAATATTATTAATCCGAACAACGTTAACGTTACTTGTTAAATATTAAGCATCATCACGCACGGCAACTACAAAGTGCGTATCACCTCTTAATTTTCCATGAAGTAAATTTTACCATGTAGTTTCCCAAAGTTGAAAACCTTCATACTATTCGCATTATGTAATGTCAATACATATTCGATCGAGTCATGTGTGGAGTGTACTTTTTGTCTTTGTGGATGTTATCGTATTTTTGTAACCATAAACTTAGTTCTAAGTATGAATAAAAACAAAACTTTGAGCCATATTAAATAGCCGGATTAAAACACTAAAAAAAGGAAGAAAATGTGAGTAACAAGGAAAACCACAAAGAAATGTACTATTATTAGAGGATAAAATTAAAGGAGTTCAGTGTAAACGTCAGACGTACCGGGTTCAGAATAAACAACAGGAAAAATGTTATTAAGTAGTGACAGTGGGAACTTTGACCATACAATGGTGGTAATCACAACTTTAATGCTACTTTAAAATAGCGCTACAACCTCGTTCGACACTTTAGTAAATATTACTTGAAAGTTACATATTGGCAATTATCATTATGAATACTGAAGTATCAAGTTGCGTTTCTAAGAGCAAACAACTTCAAAGTGAGATTTGCGAAATGCGCAATTCTTACGTACTTTACTTATATCTGCCTAACATATTGTCACTTTTCACTTTTTCTTTTACCAGAAAAACAACAATCCGTTAATTAATCACTAATCTTTATTAACTACTCTGTACACTACTGAATACTAATTACAACTCAACAAAACACTATTTCACTTTGAAACTCCAGGAAATGTCCAACTAAACACTCCAATTCAAGACTAACTGACTTGGCCGTTTATTCTTCTTTTATAGACCGAACGAATATTCCAGATATTTTCTAGCATCTCTAGATCCATGTCTCGAACGATTCTCGTCGATTCACAATTTTCCAGTTGCGCCATTATTTTGCTTGTTTACCAGAATCGCGTAGGGGCGATTGGGGCAATCTAGCGTTTCGCGATACCACAGTCGTCGAATTGGGTCGAGCGGGGCAAATTCTGTGACAATATTAATATGAAAGAGTGGTGTGATAGTGTTAAAGTTCCTTAAAAGTTGCAGTTTTCACGGCGCAACGTCATCTTCACGAAGCCACAATGTCGCTGGAACGTGGCCGAACAAGTTCCGGAAACGTCGTAGGGACGTAAAGGGAACGTTTCTATTACGTGATCATGGCTAGTTGCAAAATACTTTAAAATACCTACAATAATCCTCTCGCTACGTTTCAACGGTTAATTGTTTCGCGGTTACTTGGCAATATGAAATAACTCGAAAACAACTGAATTTAGATATTCCTAGACGATTCCAGAAACTTCTGAACCTAAGTAACCAAATTTTCAGAATCACTCACATATATACTTTTCCATATATATTGTAATATTTTTATTGGGTGTATGGTATTTAATTAAATTAAATTTTTTTTTATTATTTAATTTTTATTTAAATATTTTATTAAGTTTTTAATGTCAAATTTTAATATTAATTTTGTTGAGCGCCTTGATACTTTTTATGTATTATGTTTATGAGTATATGTTGTGTGTAAGCTGTAATTTGTTCAATACAAACCTTTTACTTAAATTCTTTTTTTTTCTCTTTATCTTACCTTATTTATAAATATTTCACAAAATCGAAAACAGCAAAAAGGAACTTAACTCAGGAGTCGATTCAATAGTTTGCAGGGCTTTTATTTTATAACAGATAGTAACACAATTGAAAGATTTTTGGTTTTTAAATTAATTTGATCGATATAAAGAATATTTTCTTATTTCTACTACTCCTATGTTGATAATTTTTAACAAACCACTACAAATTAGAACTTGGTTATTGAATTTTATAAACAATTTTAGGAATTATGCTAATAGATATTCTTTAATTTGTAATGGTAGTTGCATACCTACAGAGAGTATTTATTTAATATGATAATACAGATTCCTACTATATTACTAAAATAATGGCGATATACGTGACAGATATTAATAGTTCCAGTGAAATGTTGTGAATATTGTTGTTATTATTGCTTGGATGATACTTATTTTGTATAGGTAAGTCATGTGAGTTATTCTTAATACTTTGCAAAGATTGAGAGAAATGAAATCTGTTTTATTTTACTATAGCTATAGAAATTTTTATAGTGCACTTTATTTTAAAGGTACCTGAGGTTGGAAACTTTATAATTTTCCTTTCTGGAAACTGGAAACTGTCCTGTAGTATTCTTTGGAACTGAAAATTTCCCTGGAGATGGTTGATATTTTCCTGTAGCGGCAAACTAACTTTCCTAGAGGATGGAGACTAGTAAATTTCGCTGGTGAATAGATATTTTCTTAATTTATACTTGTTTGTTCCAATATAATCTGTAAATTTTCGGGAGCTATCTTGCGATGCTGCACCTTGTTCAAAACTCAAGTCGTAACTGTCAACAACTTCTTTGTTTTTCATCCTTTCTGTAGATTGCCATGTTAAAGGTCCTTTCACATGATTTTTCACAGTCTTTGGATGTCTCTTTAATGCACTTAATCACAACACTACTTATAACTAATACATTTTATAAATGTACTTTTGTTTTTGTTATACAATTTTAATTATTTTATTAATGAAAATACTCTTTATTTGGTGTGTTAGGTCATTTACAAGAGATTCTTGCAAAGTCACCTTTAGTCTTGACAGATCGGAAATTAATTTTATAATTTGACATTTAAATTTATTTTTCATGATATGGTTTATCTTGAATCGATATATCTTTAATAATGTTACTCGTCTGCCTACAATATGTATATCAGATTAATCTATAGACTTTCGCCTTTCATTCATTATAAGTTGCTCTGGGTTTAAATTCCTTTTTCTTAACGTATAGAGTGATAACAATTGCCAACGTCATGCAAATTTATGAAATTTAATTTTTACTTGATAATAAAATTATTAAATTATTATTTTTATGTTATGTAATATTATCTATTATTATTAAATTTATATCCGTGATATCCATATTAACAATTCTTTATATTTTTTATAAATTTACACTAATAATTATTCATTTGTGTGCATATTTCAAATTGTTACAATATATATATTGCTGTCATTCGTGGTGGGACACAGTGTATAGGAGACCATAAATAATCTCAGATAGAGACAAATAAACCCTACACATCAAGTTCTCTTTTATTTAAGTAAATTTTGTAGTACTTGTAGCAGCTCGAATTTCATTTATATGTATTTCATGTGTTCAAAGCCGAGAATAAATTTTATTTCTTGTAATAAATCTCTAAAACAATAAAATATGTTGGTTATATTTTATAACAAGTAGCACATGCAATTGCCCACAAATTGTATTTTCCAGTAAATTTATAACGGAGGATAACAATGAGAAGGAATTGAAACCGAATCGTGCATGAGAAATAGACTGAGATATTAAAGTTTAAGCTGCTTTGCTTCTTATCCGTTGTCAAGGCAACTGCTAAGGATTTGTTTTATAATAAAATGGCGCTGAATTCCACATACACTATAATATAATGACCATAACAGGCGCCAAATTAAATATTTCATGTGCAAGCAAAATTTTCATTGCAATAATAATTAAGGTCTATTTACAAATGAAGTCAAATAAACTGTGCTTCCTCGTAGATTTCTATTTTATCAAATGTTCATAAACAGGACGAAAAGTTTTAATAAACATCGCAATGTCTCCCCTAAAGGAGTTCTGGTCCCTAACCCTAAAGTTTTTATTTTCAAATGTCTTAGGAACGGCTTAAAATAATTTGATAAAATTTTGGAGGTGAGACATAAAATGTATCTCAACTTTTTTATGTGAAGGTATTTTTGAGTTTTATAACCAAATTAAACAAAAACTAGAGTATTTTCTACATGGAAAAAGTACTCTTGTTACACCTCGTTAAAACGCGCTGTTATCAAGTAATCTATAGTTCAAAATTTCATTGTATACCGTAATCTCTCACCAAATGTCAAATAATAAACTCTAGAAAACTTATGTTTTAATGTTAAGCGCCCGTGTTGACAAGAAAGAATTCCAAAGAATGAAACTGTGGAAAATATTGTTTTATATATTTTCAGGTATTAACAATATTGTGTGAAACTAACTACTCTGTGGACTAAAGCCCCAACCAGCCTTGAGTTACACCCACAATATCTATCCATATATTCTTTATTATTAGCTTTTGTAACATTTTTTTGCTGTATTAGAAAGGTATTTTAAGATAATATATATCAAATCTCCTACAATTCCTATCAATTAAGTCATATATATGTGCTCTGATACCAAACATCTAGGTATGCTAATGAGCAATTCCACAGACAAAGCTCTATTCAATAATTATCTAAAAAAAAATTAATCTATCTAAATTTACTAACCTGGTTTAATGAAAATACTCTATAAATATCTAATTTCACTTTGACAGTGGGAACTCGAAAATTCAACCACAATAGATGAGATCTAACCTATTTCTGCTTTTTTAGGATTGCTTCATCAGGTGGCCTCCTTATTAAATTATTTGAAATTAAATGTCGACAATGTCAAATAGATTAATCTGTCAATGAATTTAAACATCATAACGACCTACTAAGTTAATAACAAAATTTGACCCTTTATGTATCGTTTTTTATATATTTTTAGGTATTAACAATATTGTGTGAAACTAACTACTCTGTGGACTAAAATACCTTTCTAATACAGTAAAAAATGTTACAAAAGCTAATAATAAAGAATATATGGATATTGTGGGTGTAATTCAACGCTGGTTGGGGCGCATTTGTGCGTAAAATGCTTTTTACAACACTTATTACGTAATATACTGTCACGGATTTCCCAATCCGAATTTTCTTACTTCCAGAAAAACAATCCGTTAATTAATTACTTCTTTATTAACTATAATCAGTACACTACTGAACACTAATTAGAACTCAACTAAATACTTATTTAATTAATCGCTATCTAAATCACTTTGATATCTCCAACTAAACACTTCAATTCAACACTGTAATACAAGACTTATACAAGACTAACTTAATCGGCCGTTTATTTTTCTTTTATAGACCCAACGAATATTCCAGGTATATTCTAGCATCTCTAGATCTATTTTCTAGCATCTCTCGAACGCTTCTCGTCGTTTCTCTAATTTTCTAGTCCCGTCTCGATCCACGGCTTTTTGTTTGTTTAACAGAAGCGTGTAGGGGCGATCGGGGCAATCTTAGCAATTCGCGGTACCAAAGTCGTTGATTTAGGTGTGAGTGGGGCAAATTCCGTGACACTGCCCCCTCCTTAGGACCGATCGTCCCGATCGGATACACCCCTATACGGGGACAGACGCTCCAGATGGACGACCTTCATCTTACTCCTGGGAGTCCTCTGTATCCGGTAGACGACGTCATTGATTCTTTTAATCACGGTATAGGGGCCCTCCCAACGGTTCTGTAGTTTAGGCGATTTTCCTTTCTTCCGCGTGGGGTTGTACAGCCACACCAGGTCACCTTGTTGGAATCCGACTGTATTGGCCCGGACGTCGTATCGAGTCTTCATGCGATCGCTCTCTAGTCGCATTCGAGATCTGACTTGGTCGTGTACGGCTGCTAGTCTTTGTTCTAGGTCATGGATATAAGTGTCTGGATCTGTGGGCTGTTCCGCAGGACGACCAAATACCAAATCTGCTGGAAGTCGAAGCTCTCTTCCAAAGATGATCCTTGCGGGAGTCTTCCCTGTTGTTTCATGGACAGCTGAGCGGTAAGCTAACAGGAAGAGTGGAATGAGCTTGTCCCAGTCTGTCTGGTTCTCGTTCACAAACATCCTCAGATTGGTTTCTAGTGTGGCGTTGAAGCGTTCCACCATACCATCTGACTGGGGATGCAGTGGGGTGGTCCTGGTTTTCCGGATTCCCATAAGCTCGCAGACCTTTCGGAACACACCTGATTCGAAATTTCTGCCCTGATCTGAATGTAGTTCCATGGGCACACCAAATCTGCAGAACAGGTTATTGACTAGCGCTTCTGCTACGGTTGTGGTCTCTTGATTGGGAAGGGGGTATACTTCTGGCCATTTGCTGAAGTAGTCCATGGCTACTAGCAGATATCGGTTCCCACTTTGAGTTTTCGGAAATGGGCCAGCGATATCAATGGCAATCCTCTCGAACGGTGCTCCTACGATGTACTGGCGCATTTTGCCTCTGGAACGGGTCTTCGGTCCCTTGCTTGCTGCACATATGTCACATTTTCGGCACCAATCTTCTACATCCGTCCTACAGCTCAACCAGTAGAAACGCTCCCTAATCTTCTGTAGAGTCCTATTGATACCGAAATGTCCACCACCAGTACCTCCATGTACTTCCAACAGCACTTCCTTGACCCGGGACCTCGGGAGTAGTACTTGTTTCTTGACCTCCGTTCCGTCATTGTTCTCCCATGCTCTTTTTAGGACACCGTCTTCCAACACCAGGGAATTCCATTGAGCCCAATAGCTCTTTAATGCTGGACTTTTACTACTGACTTCTGCCCAAGAGGGTCGGTTGTTGGCCTCTTTCCAGTCTATTAAAGGCTTGATGTCACAGTCAGCTTGCTGGTCTTCTCGAATCGCCGCTGAACTCCATCGGTCTTCAGGTTGGGCTGCTACCACCTTACAAGGAACTGATGAGATGTTCTCTTTCCTTTCAAGACTACTGCAGTGTTTGCAGTTGACAGGACAGGGTCTTCTAGAAAGGGCATCTGCATTTCCATGTTTCCTGCCGGCTCGATGTTCAACAACAAAGTGATATTCTTGCAGCCGTTCCAGCCATCTTGCCATCTGTCCTTCAGGGTTTTTAAACTGTAGCAGCCATTTAAGGGAAGCGTGGTCCGTTCTTAGGAGAAATTCTTGGCCATACAGATATTTATGAAAATGTTCTAGGCTCTTGACGATGGCAAGTAATTCTTTCCGAGTCACACAATAGTTCTTTTCGGCTTTTGATAGAACTTTGCTGAAGTAGCCCACTACTCGCTCTTGGCCATCTTGTACTTGAGAAAGAACTCCGCCAATTCCAATGTTGCTTGCGTCCGTGTCCACTATAAATGGTTGTCCAGGTATTGGGTATGTCAAAATCGGGGTAGTGCAGAGAGCCTCTTTCAGCGTCTCAAAGGCTTGCTGGCATCTCGGAGTCCATTCGAACGGGATGTTGTCTTCAGTGAGTTTATGAAGAGGCTTGGCAATGTCCGAGAATCCTTGCACGAATCGTCGATAGTATGTGCATAGTCCGAGGAAACTTCGAACTTGATGTTTGTCTTTAGGAACCGGCCAATTCTTTATGCACTCTGTCTTCTCCGGATCTGTTTTCACACCGTTTGGAGTAATAATGTGGCCTAGGTATCTAACCTCCTTTTGGAACAGACTGCACTTCTTCGGGTTCAACTTCAGATTCGCTGCTTTCAACTTCTTGAACACTTCGGACACGTTCTTCAGGTGCTCCTGGAAAGAGCGTCCCAGCACCACCACGTCGTCCAAGTAAATCAAGCAGGTCTCCCAATGCAGGCCATGAAGTACAGTTTCCATCAGTCGTTCAAAAGTGGCAGGAGCATTACATAGGCCAAATGGCATTACATTGAACTGCCACAATCCATTTCCGGTAGTGAACGCTGTCTTTTCCTTGTCTTCTGGGCTGACCTCGACTTGCCAATATCCACTCTTTAAATCCAAAGTGGAAAACCATTGCGCACCAGCCAAGGTGTCCAGAGTATCGTCAATCCTCGGTAGTGGGTAACTGTCTTTCTTGGTGACGTCATTTAATTTTCTGTAGTCCACACAAAATCGGGTGGAGCCGTCTTTCTTCTTGACAAGGACTACAGGAGAAGCCCAAGGACTCTGAGATGGCTCTATGGTGCCTTGGCTTTGCATCTCAATTAACATCTTGTTAACTTCTTCTCGCTTGGCTAGGGGAAGTCCTCGTGGTGGCTGCTTTATAGGAGACGATGAACCAGTATCGATTCGATGCTTCACTACATTGGTTCTCCCAAAGTCGCCTGGTTTAAGTGCAAACACATCTTCATTTTCACTTAGCAACTCTTCCAGTTGTTCCACCTCCACCTCTGTTAATCTTTCTTTAGCCCTATCCACGATGTCCCTTAGACATTCCGGTAGACTGGTCTTATTTGGTTTCTTCTCCGTTTTGTTGATTTCTTTGAGTGTTCTGACAATGGTAACAGGTTCACAGACTCCTACTTCAGTTCCCTTTGTAACTTTCTGTGGAAAGGTTTTCAGGTTAACTACCCGTACTATTGTCGTCTTCTCCGGTTTAATCAAGGTGCGGCCCGTGACTATAGATTTATTAAACAAATCCGGATTACTGGGTTCCACCACTCCTACACTGCAAGGCATTTCCCCATCCATTACAGTGGCAACCAAGGTTTCGGTATGAGCAGGTAGTACCACATCTTCTTTAACAACGAGTCTCCGTACAGTGTTATTCTCAGTGGTGTTCGTTAGCACTATTTCCTCACCCATTATCCGTAGCGTGCCAGCATTTAAATCTAAGTTCACCCCCTTTGCTCGTAATAAGTCTAGTCCGAGTATGACATTGTCCGATATATCTGCTACCAGGGCTCTGTGTTTGAACTTGACGTCTCCTAATTCTACTTCAAGCTCGCATTCCCCCTTGACTGGCAGCTGTTGTCCATTGGCTGTTGTAAGGACATAACGTTTGACAGGGTTCTTAATACGCCAAGCACCAATAATATCCGGTCGTACAATAGTTCTTGCTGCTCCAGTGTCGATTACCATAGGGAACATACGACCAAAAATCATGCCCTCTACTAGCAAGGAGTCAGAGTCCTGGAGACGTGACAACGTAATTTCTTCTCGTGGGGCGTAGTAGGAGGAAGCAGCCGGCTTTTGCCCCGTCAAGCCGGCTGAACCTAGTTTTCCTGTGTAGCCGCCTGGGAGTCGCGCTTTTGCTGATCCGTGACTGGGGCCCTACACTGTCTTTTTAGATGTCCTGTCTGTCCACAGTTCCAGCATTTGAGAAGGCGATCCCTTCGACTATCAGATTGTTCGTTCTTTGTCCTAGTAGATGGACTGAATTTATCAATAATCTCCTTTAGCGTTTTTATTATGTCTCCATTTGCCATACTATCGTTGTTATCACTGATGGCCCGAACTTTAACATGCCTACCAGATGCCATTTTTGCTGCCTCGAATTCCAGTGCATGCGAAAGAGCGTCGTTCAACGTTTTAGGTCTGGCGAGTCGTAATGCCTGCTGGGTTTCGCAATCTCTTAGGCCATCGGTAAAAACTTGGATGGACAGCTGGTCTAAGAATTCGGACGGGGCTGTTGGATAAGCCAATCGAACCAGTCGGGCAACATCGGTCTCAAAATGCTGTAAATTCTCTCCATTCTGTTGGTGACGATTTTTCAATTGTGCCTGGTAAACTTGCTGCAGGTGCTTATCCCCATATCTCATTTCCATATGCTGTTTTAGAATGTCGTAGTTATTCTGCTGCCCAGCAGGAACTCCTTGTAAGACGTCAAGAGCTTCCCCTCGTAGAGCAACTATCAGAGCAGTAGCTTTCTCACAATCAGACCATTCGTTTGCGGCAGCTGCTGCTTCAAACTGACGCAAATAGACATTCCAGGAGACCTTGCCGTCGAATTCAGGAGGCTTTGTTTTCTGAGTTCGGATAACAGGTCCTTCTGATTTGATTACGCCTTCCTTTCTTATTTTGTCCAGTTTATGTCGAAGCTCTTCACAGGTTTCTCTAACCAAGTTTATTTCTTCGTCTATTTCTTTTTTTTGTGTTAACAGTTTCTCTTCTACTTGTGTCACTTTATGTGACTGCTCCTCTAGCTTTTCTTCTAGTGTATTCTCCAGTTTTTCTAACTTTGTCTGCATTTCTTTCGTCTGATCTCTCATTTCCTGTTGTATTGTCTGTATCTGATCTTTCATTTTACACCCTTGTTCTTCTAATTTCATTTGCATCGTCTGTCCCTGTTCTTCTAGTTTCTTTTCTAATTTCTTCTGCATTGTTTGAGACTGATCTTCAATTTTATGCCCCTGTTCTTCAAATTTTTCTTGCATAGTCTTCGTCTGGTCTTCCATTTTATGTCCTTGTTCTTCTAATTTCTCTTGCATCGTCTTCGCTTGGTGTTCCATTTTATGTCCTTGTTCTTCTAATTTCTCTTGCATCATCCGTCCCTGTTCCTGCATCGTTTGCATCATTTCTAACAGTTTTGCTAGTTGTGCATCCATGTTGACTTGACTTCTAGTTACAGGCATTCACTCTATTTTGAAAGTTCTAGAATGTCCACGAATGTATTTCTAGATATCACCGTTGCCTTCCTTACAATGAAACGAGTGCAGTGATATGCCACACTTGGGTCTTTGTCTCACTTCGGTATAAAGTTCTAGAATGTTCGAGAATGTCCTTCACAAATAACACCGTTCACTTCCTTAAGTCACGACGAGTGCGGTGATATGTCACACTTGGGTCTTTGTCTCACTCCCGTACAAAGTTCTAGAATGTTCGAGAATGTACTTCGCAAATAGCACCGTTCACTTCCTTAAGTCACGACGAGTGCGGTGATATGTCACACTTGGGTATTTGTCTCACTCGCGTACAAAGTTCTAGAATGTTCGAGAATGTCCTTCGCAAATACCACCGTTCACTTCCTCAAGTCACAACGAGTGCGGTGATATGTCACACTTGGGTCTTTGTCTCACTTGCGTACAAAGTTCTAGAATGTTCGAGAATGTCCTTCGCGAATACCACCGTTCACTTCCTCAAGTCACAACGAGTGCGGTGATATGTCACACTTGGGTCTTTGTCTCACTCGCGTACAAAGTTCTAGAATGTTCGAAAATGTCCTTCGCAAATAGCACCGTTCACTTCCTTGAGTCACGACGAGTGCGGTGATATGTCACACTTGGGTCTTTGTCTCACTCCCGTACAAAGTTCTAGAATGTTCGAGAATGTCCTTCGCAAATACCACCGTTCACTTCCTCGAGTCACAACGAGTGCGGTGATATGTCACACTTGGGTCTTTGTCTCACTCGCGTACAAAGTTCTAGAATGTTCGAGAATGTCCTTCGCAAATACCACCGTTCACTTCCTGGAGTCACGACGAGTGCGGTGATATGTCACACTTGGGTATTTGTCTCACTCCCGTACAAAGTTCTAGAATGTTCCAGAATGTCCTTCGCAAATACCACCGTTCACTTCCTCGAGTCACGACGAATGCGGTGATATGCCACACTTGTGTCTTTATTCCACCCACGCACAGGGTTCCAGAAAGTTCTTCCAACTTCCACTTAAATCCCACTTTGTGGACAGGGTTCCAGAAAGCTCTTTAAAACTTCCAGTTAAATCCACTTCCGACACCAAATTGTCACGGATTTCCCAATCCGAATTTTCTTACTTCCAGAAAAACAATCCGTTAATTAATTACTTCTTTATTAACTATAATCAGTACACTACTGAACACTAATTAGAACTCAACTAAATACTTATTTAATTAATCGCTATCTAAATCACTTTGATATCTCCAACTAAACACTTCAATTCAACACTGTAATACAAGACTTATACAAGACTAACTTAATCGGCCGTTTATTTTTCTTTTATAGACCCAACGAATATTCCAGGTATATTCTAGCATCTCTAGATCTATTTTCTAGCATCTCTCGAACGCTTCTCGTCGTTTCTCTAATTTTCTAGTCCCGTCTCGATCCACGGCTTTTTGTTTGTTTAACAGAAGCGTGTAGGGGCGATCGGGGCAATCTTAGCAATTCGCGGTACCAAAGTCGTTGATTTAGGTGTGAGTGGGGCAAATTCCGTGACAATACTATTTCAGTTGTAAAACAAAAATAGCAATATAACAATTACAACAGAAGAACGTTTATTTTCACTCAAAATTACATTGACAACTCAGTACTAGTTCGTTAAAGTAGCAATTTAGGGGTTGCTTTAGTAGGTATTTAATGTTACTATTTTGGAAAACGTGTACAAAGAAAATATACTGAATAATATTGGAAATAAATAATACGTTTAGTATCACATACCTTTTCTTTCCATAAATGGAAATTTTCCATATAGTTTGTAAGTTGATTGCTAACATAGTCTTTAGAACTCAGCCAATATTACAATATTTATAGTTCAAATTATTATACATGCGTTTTAAGAATGGGTAATACATTACCAGAAAACAGCGCAATATACTTTATTACATATCACTAAGTATATGTTTTCAATGAAAAAGTGTAATGGCTACTGATGATTAATAAATTGTCATTTACTGACAAATAAAACTGAATTCAAATTTGGTACAATTTTCGAGAATTATAGGTACTGAAAATACACATTTGTTAACAAATTTATCAAGCACTTGTATTGTTATGTCATTACGTACGGTTATCCCAATATCCCACGAGATTCCTGGGGGATTCCAAGCGATTTACTTCTGTTTACATTCCTTTCTTTAAATGCTTTCCCTATACTTTTATGGTATAACAAGAATCGAAGTGTGCCTAGAGCTGCGAGTATTTTTCCTATAAATTGACATTTTATGAAATCTGGTGTGATTTAGAATTATTTAAATCGTATTGTGATCTCAAGAATATTATGATACCTCCATACCCATGGATTATTAGAGGGCACTGTATAACACATACATTGTAAAATTTGATGTTTGGTAAAAAAATTAAATTTATGAACAATTGAAAAAATATCAAATAAAACTACTATAAATCATAAATTCTCAACTTACACATTTACATATTTGTATTTATTTATTTTAAATGGATTTGTAAGTTACCAGAATTATACGAAAATATATCATCTCTGACATACATCTAACTTTTATTATATTAATTATAAATCACTTAGGCTGTTTTTGATAATGAATATTGCTACAATGTATACCTTTTAGAGCAACGCAATAGTTACATTTATCAAGTTACAATCAATAGTCATAAAAAATTCAGGACATAGACACTATTAACTGTTTCTATATGACTCACAAGGTACTCAAATAAATTATTTATTAAACATTAGTAGATGCCTATGGTGAGGTGTCATTAAGTCATTATTATAGGCATAAAATATTAATAAACCAAGTTCAATGAATTGATTTGGAACTTTATGGTAGCAAAACGAAGAAATAGCTGGAAAAAATCGTCAGTATAGAACATTTGCCACACGATTTAAATTAGAATAGCTGATGACAAAACGATAGAACCGTAAAAGAGGTTAGCATTAGATAGATGAATTTATAGTTATCAAAATAGCTTATCGTTTCTAATACTGGAACATTGCAATGTTATAACGTAACTTCCTAAAACGGACTTCCAGTTTAGTAACTAATTTCGATTCCACGTTTAGTCAGGAAATTTAATGCTGAATCTACTTCAATACGAATAATCTCACGGGTAGCGAATTTCAATTATCTTACAGTAATGACACCGGTGTATATAGGAAACTAAGATTAAATTCAAACAAGACTAGTATTTCATATCCGTATTGTCAGCTTTTTATTGTGCTTAATAGAAAATTAATAAACTTTTCCCTTTTCAATAAACCAAATTGAAATTTCTACTGTTATTACTGAGGTATGTAATTCCACAATTAGGGTAGCAGCGCTTAATAGCGCGTACTTAATTTTTAATTACAAATAGCATCTACATTTATTTATATGCCTGTATTTGACACTATAATAACATTTTACCGTTCTTAAACAACTGAATTCTACAATAGTTTTTATAATTTTATCAGAAAAAAAATCCATTTATAACTTCAACTTAAATAAGCGTACTCTTGGGATCATACGTTCATAAGAGTACGCATATGTGGTTTAAAAAGTGCGCAGCAATTAAGTACTATGAAAAGTGATAAAAATGACGTGATACAATAGATCGTCTGTAAATTTTTATTGTCTTCACTTTTTCCTTTATATTTTCCCATTGTAATTTACTACAAATTAAAAAATAATAGATATGAGGTATGAGGTATGATAGTATGAGGTACAAGCAGTTACCAAAGAGTGTGCAGGGTGCTAAAGAGTACACATGCGTACTCTTCAGGTGCGCATTCTTACAGAGCTAAGCCGTAAATTGAATAGCGTGTCATAGCCATAGAAATTATAAAAGCTCTTAAGTAAATTAAATCTAAATAATATAAATATTAATGTGAGTGTCAATACTATAGATTTTTCTACGAGTGATCATATAAATCATCTAATTCAGGTCTGTTACGCCAAATTGCGATTTATGTATCAATATAAGAATATTTTGTCAACTTCTGTTAAACTAAAATTAGTCGAATCGCTCATATTGTCTTTTCCTGCATACTGCGACTCGGTATATGGGTTATGTTTATCAAACCAGGTTATGTACAAACTTCAAAAACTTCAAAACTCCTGTGTACGTTTTGCTACCTTAACAAATAGAAGAGATCATATCACGCCGGTCTTACAAAAATATAAAATTTTGAATATGAAAAAGAGGTCTGTATTACATTTTTGTTGTATGTTGTATGGTTCACTCTGTTCTTATAAATGACTCTCCCATATATCTGCGACAAAAACTTGTGTTTAGATCGGACGTACACGAAAATAATCTCAGGCATATAAATATGTTGCATATACCTAGACATAGGTCTAAACGGTTCAAGTCGGCATTCTGTTACAGCGCAGCACGGTATTACAATAAACTCCCTGCAGATCTTAAATTATTGAAGTATGATCTTTTTAAAAGAAACCTCAAGAATTTACTTCTAGAAGATAAGTTAGAAATCTAATAGGTGAAATGTGAGTTTTACTTACTGTTTTTGATTTGTTATTAAAATTAGTTTAGTAAAAGAAGTTTGGGTGTACTTGCATGATGTAATCTTAATGTAGTAGTATGTTACTTATGTTGTTTGTCTATTGATATTGCTATTGCTTTGTATTATTACTTTATTATCATTGTATGTTTATATATTATTTGTAAAAAGCTGGTTGGAGTTAATAGCAGCGTATCCTCGCTGAAATCCCGCCAGGGTAAATAAAGGCATTTATTATTATTATTGTCACGGATTTCCCAATCCGAATTTTACTATTGCCAGAAAAACACAATCCGTTAATTAACTACTTCTTTATTAACTATACTCAGTACACTACTGAACACTAATTAGAACTCAACTAAACACTTATTTAATTAATCGCTAGCTAAATCGCTTTGATCTCTCTAACTAAACACTTCAATTCAACACTGTAATACAAGACTTATACAAGACTAACTTAATCGGCCGTTTATTTTTCTTTTATAGACCCAACGAATATTCCAGGTATATTCTAGCATCTCTCGAACGCTTCTCGTCGTTTCTCAAATTTTCTAGTCCCGTCTCGATCCACGGCATTTTGTTTGTTTAACAGAATCGTGTAGGGGCGATCGGGGCAATCTTAGTAATTCGCACAGAATTCATATGTCTCTACGAATTGGACGTAAAAATTCATATTTTGAAATTCCCGACCATTAGTGTGAAGCTACCCCGTCAATGCAACCAAATCATAAAAGCTTCCTACAATATTACCAGACTCGCGTTTTCTCCACAGGTTGGCTATTTTTGCTACCTCTTTTGGCATTCTATATATTTTATGATTTATATGCTCATAGCATATTTATGTTGCAACCTCCAATACATGACTTGAAAGGTTAAATATAGTTGCGACAAGAATTCAGACAAGTTACGTCATACAAACAAATGAATAATTCATTATATTTTCATCAAAATATTTAAGAAACTGCAACTGAGAATAATAAAACTATAAAGTACACTAAATGTTTGCACTATATATTACACTAAATTACAAAAAAATATTGCTTTAACGCGACAAATTATCGGATATTATGTTGACAAACTAGTGTTATTTTGACCTCCCCTGTACACTCACGAAAGTATGCTATACAGGGTGACCCTTAAATAAGTACAAATATTTTAACCAGCAGTATCGTTCACTGTGTAGAACACATAATTAATAGTTTTTTTTTTACAAAAAAATCAGAAATAAAAAAGTGAAATTTTAAATAAATTTCGTAATTTTTCTGTAGAAAACTTGTTGAGGACCGCTGACTTTCATACATGTATGAGTCATAGCACTGCAGATTGAACGTGTGGTTCACAGTGTTGCCAGTGTTGCACAAATTTGCTTTTCTTGATATTAAACGCATAGGTACGTCAAGCTGCTATTTTGTTATTTAATAGTGTGTACCTTTATTTTTAATATTTGTTTCACTGATTAAAGTGCGAAGTCACTTTATGGTTCTGGATTCGAAATAAATGGTTAATACTGACTCATTTGGGGTTATGTGGCGAAAATTAAATTTAATATGCTGTGTGAAAATCATAGTTTTTCGTTATTCTTCATAAAATAACTTAAGGAAATTGTGTCCTGTGTCTCTTTCTAACAGTGTACAATGGCATTTAACTTGTGAAATGTGGATTACTGATTAAATATTTAATTTTTTAACAAACAAGACATAGTAATATCACGTAATATCTTCCTAAATACTTTACGGTAGTACTTAACTTGCAGAATTTCATTTTTAATCGTTTATAGTAAGGTCATTTAAGCAGTTAAAATGTATGTTAATATTGCTGCGTATCATGCTATATACCCAATTTTACTGTACTTATGCTTAAAAAAAGTATCTATAAATAGAATTAACCGTATTACTTTACTATTACATTAAGGGAAACGTAATATTTATTTTAGAGAAGATATGGCAACCTCGCAACAAATCATATGGTTCATTAGGTTGGTTAAGACAGCGGTCCTCAAAATGTGGGTATTTTTAAAAATAATTAGTATCTCCGTAAATATTAGAAATTTTTAAAAATGGCTTTCACTAGACTGATCTATATGACGAACTACACCAGCAGTTAAAATATTTGTACTTATTTAAGGTTCGCCCTGTATACTTACCGGACACCCTGCATAGGGCTCTTAGTTACACACCACATTACTCACTGAACAACTAAGTAATTGCAACAAGTTGCCAACCGAATTTAAAATGTTATATTTTGAATACAAATAAATTTTGTGTTGTTACTTCGGATAGCGCACACGCACCGACTTCCAATTCTAGACAGCAACTGCCACAGTCATAACCTAAACACTGTATCAACTCCCTTTACAATTTTTGCCAATTACGGAAAAAAAAAACAAATGCGTACTTTTAAGGGATACGTATTAGACATTCCTACCCTACATTCGAATTTTTAGCAACACGTATTTCGATTTAACCAAATAAAATTCTCCAAATATCGATTTAACATATTCACTTTGACAATTTAAGTATTTCTTGTATAGAGTCCATTAGTTAATTATTTATTTATTTATTATTCCAACAGGATTAATAAGTAAAATACACACATAATCAAGCAAACAAGTTATCCTAAGTGCGAAATATAACTACAAACAACGTTTAATCTATCATGACAATATAATATGACATTTGGATGCAATTCTATTAAATAAACTACACATTAGAAATAATTGTGGATTTGCTAATGCATTAGTTCTAGAAATGCCACAGTAAAAAAGTGTCTATTGCCTGAAATTGCCACATGAAACTCGAAAACGAATCTGCCTTAAAAGTTGAGAGTAATTAACTTTGCTGTGCAATATGTTGTGAAGATAACGAACCAGTGCAACATCATGAAACACATTAAGTGATTCTAAGCCGAAACGTTTTAAAAGACTCACTCAAATCCTATGGGTGGAGCCTTCTTGTGAAAAAGCTAGAAAATTTCCTCTGAAATGATTCCAATCTTTGCCAATATACGTTATATATAGCATACCATATGATAAAAGCATATCGTGAAAGATAATTCCAAATTCAAAAAGAATTTGATGAGTATGTTGAAGTTTTAAGAAAATTACAAAATAGCAGTCCTCTCTTTCTCCACCACCATTTCTGAATTAACTCATTCCCTTCTGCTTTTGCCTTTCCCTTAATCAATATATTCAGTGTAAGAAGTTGTACGTTTATAACAATAATTTATACATCAGCTATATTGCTGGTGTACATGCATATTTTTAGTGCAGGCGACAACACATATGTCTGTCAAGCGTCATAATATTTCTTGCAGTTCTGTTTACATACAAAAAAGACTTCAAATTAATAAAATGAAAATAGCATTCAATCAACCAAATTATGAAAGAACATAAAAGTGAATTCAATTTATCGCAAACTGTTTTATTATACAGTCCAATTTTCAAGACAAATTACACTGTTCAATCAGATAAAATTATTCATTTTTCTAGACTTAAAAAATGTTTGCTCTATAGCTCTGCACCTATAAGATTTATTAAAAAAACTGATACCATCAATAATTCTACACTGAAACTTATATTAACAACTTTTATTTCTTCATTTTAGTTCTTCTTTCAGCAGCAAAAAAGGTGGTCGCAAGTATCAACGTAGTGAATGGATATCGAAATCAAGACACCAAATTTCATCAATATTAGTTGTACTCTAGTACTTCCTATTAAGAATGGGACAAGCTGTAAAATGTTATCATTTTCTTCCTTCAAAAAACTTCACTTGTTCACTTGTGTCTAGAAGTTATTAATTTTCGAGACAGAGAAGGTTTCACCTTCATTTACTGGAAAACTGTTAAAACTGTTGATATCAAATTTAGCAAATGCATTTTTCATCAATTGTACTGTCTTTCTATAAATACGAAAAGTGTACCCGATGTCTAGTAACGTAGAAACTAGAATATTAAAACACTTTTTATGTTTGGAACTGCCACTGGATTTTCTACAAAATTTATGCTACTGCTGAGTTTCTTTAACAATTTAAAAGGAAAACATACTCCTTTTTTTGTTTTCAGAAAAATGCCAATGCCAAACAATGTTATATCAAACCAGTACGTGTAGAAAAACTTGTTGTATAAGATTTTAATTTAAAATGAGTTTTTCTAAGGGTGAATTTCAACTTGAATACATTATTTACGCGCTTGTTTAAAAATCTGCTCATATCTATAAACAGTTGAATAAACATTAAAAAATACGATAGTTTCTTTAAATATTATTTCAAACACGAGGACTGAGGTGAAAACAGATCATATTGACGACTAGAAGACTTGTTTGTATTCTCTTCATTCTTGATTCAATACACAACGAAGGCAGAGATTAGGCGAATCCTTGACTCCTTCCTGTCGACAATTATTGACAATTTTCAAAGCTAGCCGTAGCTCGGTTGTATGCGTGACGTTTCCAAACGTAATTTGCTATTTCAGAGTCCAATTGACTTTTCCGAATCATAATTTTCAAATACAAAATGCTTTTTCAGAAATTCTATGCTTTAGTTTCCTCACACGCTGACAGTTGAAGTAAAAAATAATGTTTGAAACCAAATTACTTTTACAGTCATATTTCGAGCGATTGCATGTTAAACAAAAGGCACAAAAGATAAAATTATGGTTACAAACCGAAGAAGTCAAGAATATTGGCTAAAGAGGAAATTTACACTTTTCTGAGATGCTCCCGATAGAAAGGTAAGTTGTCATCTTCAAATGTAAAATACAATGTACCTACATTATTTTAAATGGCACTGATTTTTTGGTATATGTGAACTTTGCTAGTAACTTAAAAGAATCCAAGACTAAAATACAGCGCATATTTAGTATAATTGACAATGAAAACAAGTCCCCAAGATATTTGGATAAGTACAGAAGATATGCATCTATATGCGTCAACTGGATATTCAGCATCAACATTTTTTTTGTATATTATAACAACAATAAATGCTCCAAGCAAGTGGTAGGGAAACATACGTTGTCAGATTGAGTACAAAATAGTAAAGTATCTTAAATTACCAAACCCAACGGAATACGAACATTGTATTCGACGTTCTTCGACTACTTTATTAGCCGACGCTGGATCAGGTATAACTAGTGTTAGTGCCAGGCTGGTTGAAAATCAACCACTGTTGCTAAAGGTTATAATAAAAATTCAGTGTCCAAGTGGAAATAGTAAAAAAATATTGGCATTAATATGCATGCAACTAGTAAGTGCACTGGATCTTCCACATAATTTTCTAAAAATTCAAGTGTTACAAAAAGTAGTCCTGCAGAACAAGTAGAAAATGAACAAAACAGTTTCTATCCTAATTTCGTTAATTGTATTAGTATGATTAAATTATAATTTATGTTTGCATTTCTTTATTTTTTTTTTCCATAAAATGTGGTATATAAAATGATATTTTCCTTCAATAAAAATAGAGTTACTTAGTTAAAGAAAAGTGAATATTTAATGCATTACAGCCCGAGGGCCTTAAGTGACACATCACCCGAAAAATTTTATCTACTATAAAATATAATATAACGTCCGGCCGTGTGTAAATGTTATAAATAGAGAAAAATATTGGTATAAATTATTCTTCAATTGCGTAATTCGTTTTTAGGAGCTAATCGATGTTTAGCTTTTAAAAGTCCATTAAGTCTAGTTAGTAGTTTATTTATACTGCGTTTTATGACTTCTTATTAGTTTAACTTGAGATCACTTCATCCATGTCGTCACAAGATTTAATTTACCACTTAGATATATTAATTTCTATCTTAAAATTTAGAAAAACTCGAAACGTTATACTTAATTTAGTTTAAAGGTGTCATTCCTATAAAATAGTGTTTTCTATAGAGACAAATGATTTTGAAATTACGCAAATGTTATAATTTAAATCATTGTAAGGATGCCGTTCCTATAAAATGGTGCTTTCTGTAGAGACAAATGATTTTAAACTTTAAATAGCTGAACTATGGTTTAGTGAATAATGATAAGTTTATATATGGACAGACTCCTGGACTAATGTCGAAGACAACGCAGAACGACGAACAAAAAATCAGGAGGAAGTAAACATATAAATCAACGATTTCATTAATCTTTTTAAATATAAAATTTACACCTTCTGAAAAAAAATAAGTATATGTCAATAACTGCTATGTTGAGCATTCTAGTTTTTAATAATATATCACTATGCAGTATGCGCCAAAAGTATGGAATAAATTCAATAAAAACAAAACAATTATTTTTTGGGAAAAATCCTCGAACAGGTCGATTTTTAATTTAAAAAATACATATTTTAGCGTAAAATGCGATTTTCAAATGTCATTTGTTTTCGAGTAATGACGTCATCGATTTTTTTTTAAATGGCAACACCATATCTTTTTCCTTGATTCTGAAAGATTGTTTAATTCTCTATCAGACAGTACACTAAAATTTTGCCCTCTTACATAGGAATGTTTTTGAGTAAATGACGATTGAATGTTAGAAAACGTAAATTTTATCCATAAAAAAGTAACAATTCTGAGGTATGTAAAATAAAATACAATTGATTAAATTTTATACTTAAATTAAATGTTCGAATTGCCATTCACCAACTTGTTGACAATGCGCAAGTCTGTGAAGAAATTCTTCTTGCACATTATGAATGATTTCTGGGGTAACTCTGCCTATTTCGTCCCGAATGCGATTTTGAAATTCTTCTAAATTAAGTGGTTTATTAATATACACTTTTGACTTCAAGTATCCCCATAAAAAATAGTCAAGAGGTGTAAGATCTGGCGATCTTGCAGGCCATTCTATCTGTCCGCGTCTGCCGATCCACCTCCCAGAAAAACAGTTGTCCAAAAAATCTCGTACAGGGCGCGCATAGTGCGGAGGTGCATCGTCTTGCTGAAACCATATAGTATCGTCAGGAATGTCAGGGTCATTATCGTTAGGAAAAATTACTGCAAGGGCTGGAACAAGGTCATTTTGTAGAAACTCTAAATATCTTTGTCCTGTAAGGGTTCCTTCAAAGAAGAAAGGCTCTACTATTCTGTCGTCAACTATTCCAACCCACAATTTCTGAGGTTGTTGGGTATGTGCTTCTGCCATCCAATGAGGATTTTCCCGACTCCAATATCTGCAAGTTTGACGGTTTACTGTACCATTCAGACAAAATGTGGCCTCATCTGAAAAAAGTATTTGCCGGTGTAAATTTCTATTTCCTTGGCATAAATCCATTAGAATTTCGCAAAAGTGTAAGCGGCGATCGGGATCATCTTCATTGAGTTCCTGCACAAGTTGAATTTTGTAGGGATGATATTTTTCCTTCCTCAAGATACGTAGCACTGTGCTCTGACTAGTGTCATTGTTTAATGCAACCAATCGTGAAGAATTATGAGGATTATCTACCATACTTATCAAAATGTTCTGTTTCTGATTTTCATTAATGCTTGGACGTCCAGGTTTTGGAATATTTACAACATTGCCAGTTTCTCTAAATTTAGACTCTACCTTACTGATTGGCTGATAGGGCGATCTGGATATTTTTCATTAAATAAATCGCAAACTTCCTGCTGAGTTCTAGTCATATTCCCGCATCCGATAAGAATTAAAATATCAATTCTTTGAGTAACAGTTAAATGTGCTATAATACTTTAAATTCAATAATATTTCTATGTCACTTACAGTACTTATTAGGAAGTCGGTGTGACAATGACACTTTGCAAAGATTTTCACCTACGTGATCCATAAAAGAACTATGGAATTCGAAAAACTAAACTTGATAATGTTTTTGCTTTATTTTAATTGATTTACGTTTTCTAACATTCAATCGTCATTTACTCGAAAACTTTCCTACGTAAGAGGGCAAAATTTTAGTACTGTCTGATAGAGAATTAAACGATCTTTCAGAATCAAGGAAAAAAATATGGTGTTGCCATTTAAAAAAAATCGATGACGTCATTACTCGAAAACAAATGACATTTGAAAATCGCATTTTACGCTAAAATATGTATTTTTTAAATTAAAAATCGACCTGTTCGAGGATTTTTCCCAAAAAATAATGGTTTCGTTTTTATTTAATTTATTCCATACTTTTGGCGCATACTGTATAACATTTGCTCTTCAAACTATATCTAATACCTAGATCAGTAATTTGCTGGTTACATATTTATTCTTTAAAATTAATAATACTATACAATAATGTATACAAAATACCTACATTTAAAAAAATATTCGTATGCACGAATTTTTATGAATCACGCAGCTCGTATCACGAATCGCGAATTCACGCATAGTCTGTAGCCAGACTTATGTACTTGTAAATGATTTTATTAAAGATGATAAAGGATTTTTATGTCTTCCTTACCAATTTAAAGTTTTTGAAACAAGCGAAACATATTTGCGATCATAATCACACTGTTCAATAATACTCGACTATTATTTTGAATGCAGTTAATTGACTGATACAAACAGTTGGCGGAAATTGTGGTTTCCTCTTCAGAAGGCACATAAATTTGCTATAATTGAAAGTATCTTGAAATTCCACGGCTAATAAATAATTAGTTTCCTGACATTTCAAAAATTGTTTGCGGTTACAGATACGTGTTAAATAATAATACATCCTGATTTCCCTTTGTACTCAATAAAAAGTTATTTCGAATTGAAAACTAAGTTCAAATCAAAGTTTATGGAATAAATATAAATTGGTTCACTCTCTGTCGGCACTTTGATATTTTAAGAAGCCGTGCATGTTGTGGTAAATTTTTTTATACGAGGGATGTTCCAAAAGTATCATTTTAGCTCGGTTATTACATTTTAAAGAAAAAAAGTAATCATTAGAAAAATTCGCAATAAAAAAGTTATTTAAATATTAAAAAAATAAACAAGGAAATACATTATTTTAAAACTAAAATAACAAATAATAATGTAATCTGTAATATTACTCACAAAAATCACAAATGTAATATAGAACGTTTTGTACATAGTAACTTTACTGCCCTCGCGGTTTTTATATTTTGATTACCAAAGAAAAGATTTTACATATATTATATGTACATTGTTACATAGTTATATTTGCAAAATGAATTTTTAGTGTCTGCACAACGTGTTCTTGAGTATTTTTTTGAATTTACTAATAATGTTCTAATTCTTTAACAAATTTCACGATATTTTTAAAGGGTACAACTAATCTCCCTGATATTTTGCTACTGTATGATTTAAGATTGCAGAATGTGGTTTCTCTGTCACTTAAAGTGTTACGTTTCAGTAACATTATTTGAAATAAACTCAAAATGAGTAACCAAGCGTCAACCAAAAATAAATTTCAACTGTTTAATAAAATTTTTCCCATTAAAATTTTCTACCTGCAAACTCTTTAAATAAATCGCCCAACTCTTCTACAATTGAAATTTGTTTTTCAGTTCTCATAAAGCTCCAAAAATAGCCAGATTGTTTGAATTGAAAAATTTTTTTGTAACTAAACTCTAGGGTAGGCTACTTTCTCCAATTAATGCCTTGAGAAACAACTATCCACAGGCAACTATACACATATATCACAAACATTTTTGGAAAAAATTATAATAATAACTAAGAGATGATCAAAAAATGTTTTCTCTCTATCGCGCACGAGTTACAGGTCGAGAGTCGGCCACTCTGTAGGTAATTGAGTACCAACCGGTCCTTAAGGTACGGATTCGCTGGTGCGACTGCGACTCGTCGCCAACCAATAGATAGTCTGAATATTCTCATTAACTACAGCATTTAGACTGCCTATTGGTCGGCCACGAGTCGCAGTCGCGAGCCGCAGCCGCAGTCGCACCAGCGAATTCATACCTTTATGACGGTTGAAGAAAGCGGAATAGGAAACGCTAGGCGTAGTCGAAAGTGATACAACCGAGAGTATAACATATTATTCCGTAAACTTTGGATCAAATATAGGTTTTCAGCTTCACAATAATTTAGGTTTCGTATAATAATTGAGTACCTGGAGTAGGGATATTGCTCGACTCAAAATGTATCGGTACATTGTATCGATACGTATCAAACGACTTATTTCTAAATATCGGCCTCAAAATTATCGACATTCGATATATCGACGTGGTATCTCCTCCTCTACAACAAACCATATAGAAATTGTTGATATATGATGCTAACCAAAAAAGAGTCAATTAATCAAATAAAGTCACATTATTTTATACATGTATACTAACTAATTCATACAAATAAATAATAGAAACAGGATTAACAAAAGCAACAAACAACAAAAACAAAACAGATATGTGTTACCATTAAAAATGGAAACATCTATATAATTTACAAATATCTGAAATTTTTGTAAATTTTTAAAAAATTATATTTCCAACTTCCATGAAATAAATACATGAACGAATATACAGAGTGAATCTTAAATAAGTACAAATATTTTAACTGCTGGTGTAATTCGTCATTTAAATCAGTCTAGTGAAAGCCATTTTTAAAAATTTCTAATATTTACGGAGATATTAATTTTTTAAAAAAATACCCACATTTTGAGGACCGCTGGCTGATTTTTCATCCAACAACGTAATGAAACATATGATTTGTTGCGAGGTTGCCATATCTCCTCCAATATAAATATTACGTTTCCTTTAACGTAATAGTTCTATTTTAAAAATACTTGTTTTAAGCATAAGTACAGTAAAATTGGGTATGTAGTATGATACGCAGCAATATTAACATAAATTTTAACATCTGAACTAACCTTACCATACTTCAACGATTAAAAATGAATTTCCGCAAGTTCAATACTACCGTAAAATATTTAGGAAGATATTACGTGATATTACTATGTCCAATGTTCAAAAATTATACATAAACGTGCACACAAGCTTACCTGTTTGTTAAAAAATTAACTATTTAATCAGTAATCCACATTTCATAAGTTAAATGTCATTGTACACTGTTAGAAAGGGACACAAAACACAATTTCCTTAAGTTATTTTATGAAGAATAACGAAAAACTATGCACGCGTTTTTTATTTAAAATGGAAAAAATGTCAACTTTTAGCAAATTTTATTGCTATTTTCATGCATTATGTGGGGTTAACAAGTTTGACTTGGGCTTCCGATAATCTGTCATGACAGTCAATGACAGTTTGATAATAAAAAATAATATAAAATGTTACACTTAACAAAATTCGCTAAAAGTTGAGATTTTTTCTTCCTTGAAGCAAAGACATTTGTGTAATACTGGCAACACTGTGAACCACACGTTCAGTCTGCAGCACTATGACTCATAAAAGTATGAAGGGTCGGTCTAGACCAGCGGTCCTCAACAAGTTTTCTACTGAAAAATTACGAAATTTATTTAAAATTTCACTTTTTTATTTCTGATTTTTTTGTAAAAAAACTATTAATTATGTGTTCTACACACAAAACTATACTACTGGTTAAAATATTTGTACTTATTTAACATTCACCCTGTATATAACCGTAATGATAAACCAAAAACCAACCAATCATACTACCAGTTTATTAAATTTGACCAGTCAGTTATTCAGATATCAGATCATGATCTACATGTAAAAGAAAACGGAAAAAATAAGCAAAAGGCACTGCCAATAGCACGATGATAGTCACTGTTAATATAAAAGTAAATTTGGGCAAACGGTTTTCCATTGAGATTTATATAACGTTCAATATGCATGACTTTATCGACGTATCAATAATATCGCAACAACTTTTATCTACACAAAATATCGAATATCGTAAATAATTATCGATATTCCGAATATCGATGTGTATCGGAATACCCATAACCTGGAGGATATTAATCAAGTGTTACTGAAAAAATTAACTAGACTCTACAACATCAATCAACTGGAATTGATTAATGGAAAAACAAAATTGAAATTAATTCATGGAAAAATCACTACTTATTAGTTTATAGACTATAATTACTAGCAAATTTTTAAATTATAATCTACAATTTAAAATACTTAAGACAATTATAGTAACGAAATTTAGAACAAATTTGTTTTTTTTTTCAATCAGAACTAACTTGTGGAATGTAGAATAAACAACATTAACGGGATGAACTCATAGATTGTGTGCATGGCTGGTTCTGTACCCTGAAAGTTTCAATGCTCCCAGTATTTATTATCGCCTCAATGACAAATGTGTGTGGAAATGAAAGCACAGTATAACAATTTTGCGGTTTTAAAGTGATAAACTACGACACTATCCAGTACGTCGAATATTGTGTTATCAATTAATTACACTGTCACGGATTTTCACTAAAGTAGTAAATAATTTTTTTATTGCGACCAATCTTTGATACAAATAAAAAAAAGTGTAACAAGTCAATAATTCTTAATGGTTTGTTTATTCTATGTTACTATATAAATTTTCTTCAAATAAAATAATAACTTTTAAATAGCGGTTATGAGACACCCTTTGTTACTATACTAACGTTACATTTTAGCTGTTATTTTCCCATACATACAGAGTGTTCCGTGAAGTATTTTACAAACTTTGGGTTGAGATAGTACATAAAAAATATGACTAAAAACTCTAATATTCATAACCTCTTCTCCGTTTTGCAGGTATAGACCTTAAGAACGGTGAGCGATAATATAATATATATTATACACAGGGTGTTCCAGAATGATGGTCAAATATTTTACCGGTGTATTCCACAAACCATTTCAGGGGGGTATCTTCATATAAAATTTTTCAATTTCGGTTCATCCTGTTGAGATATTCGAGTCTCAAAATGGCGGGAAAAATAGTTTTTTTATTTTTCCTTAAAAACGGTTACACTTAGAAATTTCAATTTTGATACACATTATCAGCTAGTCAAAAGCTAGTTTTTGGTGAAGTCTGTTCCTTAGCTAATGTTTCTGGAGAGCAGGAATAAGCAACCCTTAGATTTATTTCTTTCTTTCTCGAAACCAACAAAACCAACCAACAAAATAGGTATATACATTTCTAGTTTGTTAAAAAATTAATATTAAAATGGAAGGAAAATACAAGAAAAACGAAGCATCTATCGAAGCAGATATAATTAATTAGTATTGTCTTCCATATAAAATGTGGCACATTGTACACGAAAAGAAATGAACTGAAATTTACCCAGGAAAAGTGTATCTAAGTTATTGAAATCAAACGTGGAAGTCATTCCTGCATGCATTGTTGAATTAAATACGTCGAGTTTATTTCTACTGGTACCGTACTAATTCCGTAACAACCACAAAACCGTTCTTTAAGAAACATTTCTACAGGCTGTCTTACGGTGGCGGCCTATTGGAAGATTTCAGCGACTACTTCGATTTTTATTATGAAAATTGAAGCTTTTTCTTGTTCTCTTCTCCAATTCGGGAAAAAGTTCAACCTATGTTGAACCCTCTTATAAAGCGTTTCAATAATTTCGTTAAGGTGCCTCCACCACTACGTTTTTTTAAACTTTCTATTTTTTCGGATTAAACATCTTAAAATCAAACTTTCCTGTGTGAATGACTTTCATATCGCACTTTGTTGTCGAGGAAAAAAAATAGAAATCATGGCCCTTTTTATTAAAACTAAAACATGAATTAGTTAATTCTTCTTTTTCTCGAAACGGTTCATTTTACCGACAATAAACAAGAATACATTTTTACACATCATAATCATTATCATTTTCAGTATTGTGAAAATTAAATTTTAAAATCTTCAAACATTATTTTCTTGAAATTTTTGTTATGTAACACCATAATTTTTCATTATGTATGTATGTGTGTAAAATGACACGCTCTTTCAAATGGCATGGTCAAAATTGGGGGTTGCTATTTAAAAAAATTGAATTGAAATTGTTCGATCTCGAACAACGATGACGTCACAAATATGGGTCGTATGTCAAAAAGTGCCTTTTTAAAAGACAAAATCGACGTGCCAGGGGATTTTTTTGAAAACTTCTCAATTTCAAATATAATGAATTTATTCGTTACTTTTCGAAAGCACTGTATTATCAAAGCTTACAGAATAAATATATAAGACGTATCACTGTCGAACACGCCCCGCCTTACCAATTCCACTCTCCTCACCCGTCTCAGGGACTGTTCGGTACCCAGGCACGTACACGGTGGCCGACGTTAGAACTGTAGCGCGTGATATATTGTACTGTGAATAATTGTCCTTCAAGACGTAGTTTTTCCTTTTTGCATTGTCTAAAGGATAAAGCAAGGTATGTATCATCATCAACTAATATAAAAAAAAATAGGTAAAGATATAAAACTGTACGTGGTACGTCGATAAAAATTAGAAGCGTTACTTTAAATTATAATTACTTTGTTTTATCAAAGTTTACGAAATTAAAGATTTACTTTTGGTTTAAACTTTGGTTTAATGAACATTTTGTTTAAAATAACAGATAATTGTATTTTTCCATCTTGAAGCATATTTACGTGTTCTTCAATTTTTTTACGGGAAATTTGACATGCCTGATTAGTATACATATTAAGTAAAAGTCGTCTCTTCGCAGATGCCAAATTTGGAAGTATCAGCTAGGATTTACTGGAGGTCACAGAGGAAGCAAATATTACTCGTGATCAATACTATGAAAATATTATAATTTGAAGCAAACATTTTTCAAATGAAACATCAAACATTGCTTATGTAAGAACCAACAAGTAAGTTCTTTGTACTGGTGTATTTATTTAAAAAATGTGTAATGTGCAATGATTATGTAGGTAGGTATTTAATTGTGTCATGTAAATTTTAGGCTCAAGCATGTTTTTTTCAAGCAGATTTCTGATAACAATAATACCAAAACTATGTTGGCGCCAAGTTCAAACTGATACCCCGATTCTAAGTGATATCCGTGCACAAACAGTATATAATAATGGTATGTACAGTAACATCTTTAAATAAATTAAAATAATTTGTCTCAAATTAATTAATATACGTATAGAAATACCCAAATCACTTAAATAATATTAAGTACTAAAAAATTACCTGGACATACTTATACATTGCGTTTTCATTTGAGTAATTCTTTTACTGAAAAGAATCTATAGTTTATTAAAGTAGAAAACAAGAATATAATGCATTTTTATTATATTTCAGATCAAGACTGCCAAACGTCACAAACATTTTCATGTAGGAGTCCAAGAAAAGTTGCAATAAAAGAGTAAGTAAAAACTTATATTGCAGCATTTGTAACTTGTAAACAATATAGATTCTATTATTTCCTATGTTAGTTTTAATATTATGTAGAATGTTTTTTTTAATAATTTTATTGCAAATTTTTCTCATGTCTACTTTATTTTTTATATAGCACGTATATATTTTATTTTAAAATTTATAAGTTAATATATACGACTTCCAAGATTAACTAACAAATTACTTATAAATAAAATGTTGTACAAATATTTTATTTATACAATAAGCAGCCTTACATCGCACTTTTGGAATATCCCTCGTATATAAATATTTCCCAATTGCAATGAAACTACTTTTTTAAGTCCCTCGTAATTGACAGTATTTACGTGCGGCGGTACGGTTTTAATATCAAAACATCAAAGTGCCGACAGAGAGTGGTATAACTTATATTTATTCAGTAAACTGGTATTATGTAGAAAATATTTTTTTCTATAACTTGAAAATAGATTAAATTTACATACTTATTTACATTAAATTATCTAAAACCGAACAAAATTACTTGTATGTTTTATAATCGACTCAAATGATAACTTAGAAATGCACATTCGAGAGCACAACCGTCAACAGATAATTGCTAATCGTGTACCTAATTAAAAAAGCGATATTAACATAGTTTGAATTCATTAGACCGATGTTGTAAAAACGCATGCACACATTTAAACAGTAATAAAGCTTAAATTACAATATTTGTTGATATTGTATACATATTAATTATAGATAAATGTTATTTTTAGAACTATTTTAACGGCCCGCCGTTCTGGAAATATATTTCAAATAGAGATAATGGAAATTATAATTGTCATTAAAATGAGCGAGCAATAACAGGTCGCATCTGATATACAGCTGATAGGACTAAGCTATATAAAAATAATTTGGAAAATTAATTTAAAAAAGAGAAAATTTTGTATTTTTCGAACTTTTAATTGATTTTCAGCTGGTATTTAAAAAGTCTAAAATTTCTACATCAATTCAATCAGTTCAACTTTAATTGTTTTATATCGAAAAAATCCCGATAGAAATATTGTGTCACGGATTTCCTAATACGAATTTCTCTACTGCCAGAAAAACAATCCGTTAATTAACTAATTCTTTATTAACTATACTCAGTACACTACTGAACACTAATTAGAACTTAACTAAACACTTATTTCATTAATCGCTATCTAAATCACTTTGATATCTCCAACTAAACACTTCAATTCAACACTGTAATACAAGACTTATATAAGACTAACTAACTCGGCCGTTTGTTTTTCTTTTATACACCCAACGAATATTCCAGGTATATTCTAGTATCTCTAGATTCGTCTTCCCGAACGACTCGAATGCTTCTCGTCGATTCCACAATTTTCTAGTCCCGTCTCGATCCACGACTTTTTGTTTGTTTAACAGAATCGTGTAGGGGCGATCGGGACAATATTAGCATTTCGCGATACCACAGTCGTCGGTTTGGGTGTGAGTGGGGCAAATTCCGTGTCACTTGCTAATGCGGGCCCATACATATGTAGGTACAATCTTTTGCAATAATAATGACACTCTCTCAGCAGTGTTTGAACTTTTGAGTACAAATTTCATTAGATCTTTATTGGTGAGTGGAACAAGCAAGAAGTAATGTTAAAAGTTCAAAGTGGATTTTGAATGCGATACGTCAGAAGTACAAATAAAATCGCTGAATTAGTTTTAAAGAGTGCCATCAATATTGCAATTGATTACACGTTCGCACGAAAAAAAAATTGATTCCAAATAATGAATAAGAACTTAAAGTAGCGTAGTGCCATTAACAAAACAAAATTGGTTGATATAATAACGGAATTACTGGTTTTGAAACAAACTCAAAGTTTCAAAAGGGTGAGGAAAAATTAGTTAAAAAATGTTTGCTCGATCAGTATTTTTTATACTTAATGGGTGTTTTGAAAAAGTTATAAACAATTTTCAACACATATTGAATACCATGTCAATATTACTAACAGTATCGATGACAAAAAAAATAACTAGGTAGTTTAATGTATGCAGGTAAATATTCGTATATTAAGTATCTTAAATTAAAGTGGTTAGGTAATGTTAATCTTATAACCCAGAGTATCCAGGGTACCACCTACAATATAGAATTATAGGAATAAATTTAAAAAAATCAAAAAATTCTCACAGAAAGTAACAATAACAGAAAAAAAAAAACAGCAAATAAAATAACAGTGTAACACTGCATAAAGGTGAAGAAGATGACGCACACAATAATTTTCTCAGCTAGCGGCGCGTGATTTATATCACTGGCCAAGACGTTTAAAAAAAAAGAGACAGCTAAAACCGCTCTCTGTGTGTTTTGGTTTATCTAGTGCTTAGTAAACAACATCCAACTTGACAGCAGACTCCGCTGCTGAGCGGCACAAACGAATGTGTCTGTCATCGCCCTTTGTAAAACGAACGTATTTTGTATCTAACAAGCGTAGAAAAAAACCTCGAGAAAAACTATCGAAAAACGAAAATAGTACCTAAGTAGTCTTAACTGTAGGTACAAAATGTAACTGATTCCAGTACCGATATTGTAGAGTACCGTCAAAAATTAATCAAACCACAATTTGCTAATCTGATAAAATAATTTTGTGTATTTTCTGCTTATCCTACTTATTGTAGATATCGATGATAGTATATTTCTATTTACGAGCCTATTTCCACCTTCGCTTGTAGTGTACAAAAAGAGAGATAAGGCTGCTCGAAATACGTACATCTGCAGCTGTAGCACGCATATGTCGGTAAATGATGCCGTGGAAAGGTAACTTTTTTAATAAAAATGCCTGTTACAAGTGTTTATCGTGTGTATAGGATGTGTAAACATTAGATTCAATTAACTTTGTTATTTTAAAAAAAATGAAACGTGCATTCATTGACTTTTCACGAGGATGTTTTTTTATAAAAAAAAAACAATCGACCATAGCACTAGGTAGAAATTTTGATACAACTTGTTTTATTTTTTCTTCACTTTTCCTAATTGCATTGATATAAATAAACATGTACTTAATGGGTTATCTTTCACTGTATACGAGTTATTGATGATTCCATAACTAAAATTGTATTATTTTATTGTAAAGAATAAAAAATTATATTGAAATGCATTTTATATAGCAATATCAAGAATAAAGTTTATAAAAATTGTTCAAACACATTTCCTTACCTTTATTGCAAAACCTAAATCGTTTTCTCAAATTATTTAAACAATTATGAATAATTTCCGTGTTAATTTCTGCAGTCTAGAGCTTCTTGTATCTTGAAAGCAGTGGCTGGTCTATTCTGACAAATAAAATAGCCCTACAAATATGTATCAGGTGGTGTCAAATCTGGACTATTCGGCGGCCATCGTATGGGCCATATTTTTCTATTCATTCTATATAATATTATTCAAATATTCATTATGTGGTGGAGCTCCATCTTGCCGGCACATCATACCGTTGACATTATGAAACTGAGTAATAAGTTGATTTATTTCGTGGCGCAAAAGATCTAAATAACGTTTACTGTAAAAATATGATTCGACGATTAGGTAGTTTTTATATTGTGAGTATATTTTAATAGGCAAAACACCAGGTTTGTTCAGTGGAGAACCCACGAGACTAGGAAAGATATCATATGTTTGGTATAGTTCAGTGGCGGCTCGTGATAGCTGCTAGAGGTGAGGCCCAACCCATTTTCAAATAAATAATAAATAGAAAAAAAATTTCACGTCACCCCTGAGATAATATTCTTGGCGCATTTATCGTTTTTTATTATGGAGATCTTCGCCAATAGCATAGCAATAGCAATAGCAATAGCTATTATAACCATAAATTAAAAAATTAAATCACATCAGAACTTTATTTCCAATAGAAAAAAAATATATTTATCCATTAATTAAAAAAATGTTCCTAATTCATTTAAGAACACTAAAACATATGAAAAGGCATAAAAACCAATTATCAAGGTAGCCAGCCTACTTATCTATTCCCTCCAGTTTTAACAAAATATTATTAAACACTCACTTTATATAAAACAGATCTACTCGACTATCTTAAATTTGCAAATTTATTCTTGGTAAAATTGAAGGAATGGGAAGAATTATTAAAACTAAGCAAAACAATTTGTATGCTTCCGAAAATACCATTTCAAATTCCTTGTACATTTTTACTGTTTTAAATTTACACAATTTATATGCAAAAAAAAATATGCAAAATTGTTTACTACAAATGTATCTAAACTTAGAAGTTTAAAATTCTAAGTTTAGATACATTTGTAGTAAACAATTTTGCATATTTTTTTTGCATATAAATTGTGTAAATTTCCAAAACGAGTACTTAGTTAAAGGAAAATGCAATCTATAATTTAGTATAGCATTTTATAGCTCGAAATTATTTCTAATTTGTTATTCCGCTTGTTTAGAGCAGTAAGTATATTTAAGTATTTAATTTGCAGAGTTTGGAAAAATAAATCTGTGCACGCTAAAATTTCGTTGTATATCTTAGTCAAATTGCAAATTCAATATCTTGAAATTGTCTAATCTAAATATCATTAAGAGAGATTCATTATTACCTATCAATGAACCTATCGATAATACCATATACATATTTATATTGGACATGCAGACCCTATAATACATAATAATGAAGTTAATTTTTATTTACTTTAAATTAATACTTGCCTTGTCCTTAAAACCTTACCACCTCATTTTGAGAATATCTAAGAAGTCTCATTCAGTAGTAGTAACTAATCAACCATTGGAAATTCAAAATTCAATTAAAAATATTAATACTCAAGCAATCGGTTAACCGCGTTGCACACATTTCGCCGTCCAACTTGCCGGAGAAAAGAGTGAGAGCGAATATGAGGCGCCAGAAATCGGGCCTCAAATTAAGACGGAAAACAACGACTTTAACCGTATCGCGTGGTGGGAGAAGCCATAACGTATTACGCATGTATGAGGAATTTGAGGCTCGACAAATTGGACCTCACTGTGGTGAAATTGGCGGGTGATTCGTGACTCCCCTCTCTGGTAGAAACAGCGGGATATTGAAACGTTACCTAGATCCGTTATTTATAACTTCCGAGGACTACAATTGAAACAATAATTATTTTATTCCGTTATATTGCTTTTAATAAATGTAATAGGTAATTGGAAATTATGGACTATTTAAATATACAGTGTGAGAACCAAATTTTACAGTGAGGCCCGGCCTCAGTTGCTTCATACGACGAGTCGCCACTGTACACCAGTGGCGACTCGTTTATACGCTAATAGAGTTATTGGGACAATATTTTTATAATAAAATGTATATATAACCAACGTCGAGGCATGGATATCTGGATATACGGTCCTCAAAGTATGGCAAGATTTAAATGTCAACAGCAGGCGAGGAGTATTTTTAGATGGATTTTCCACGGAATTAAAAGCTCCCTCGGGGAAAGAACGGCGATTAATAATTACACATATCGGAAGTTAATGCGAATTTTTGGACAATGATTTGCATGCATTCGAGTCGCGATGAGCAGGCAATTACCGTAAGGATATGGACAGTGGAGTATTTGAAAAATGGTTTTTATTTATTTTGCCTCACGTTGCGAAAAGAAGAAATCATGGAATAGTTGAAAGGGAACATACTAAATGAAATGAAAATGAAAACATGAAACATGTAGTGAACGAAATGGCTAAAGTTCATGGTGTCACACTTTTTCGATTCCATACCATTCTGAGCTGTACTCCATTGAACTAATTTGGGCAATATAACAAAACTTTATGGCATGAAATAATACAAATTATATGCATGTACAAAAGTAAGATCAACAAATGTCGATATATTTAAGATGAAGTTAGTTAGTTTGTGTGATTTTGTCTCACCTTACTATTACATTACGTAGAGTTTATCACAGATGCCACATGTTCAATTAACAATAAAAACTATGTAAGTATAAATAAGAAAGTAACTTCCTATCTGTTGGACTAAGATGAGTGTAGATTTGTAAGTAGTTATAATCTAATTTTTACCTAAATCTATTTTCTATTCTATATTTAAAGTTTTAAACTTTTGAACCTTATAAAATGATACGCCTTAGGAATTACATTTCGCGCACTAGGTATCTATATTTTGCACACCTTTTCGGAAGAACATTAAATTCCAATCAGTTATTTATTTAAATAGAATTAGACATTCAATACATAATAATGATGCCAATGATGGTCAAAAATGTTATATACTGTCAACAAATTTGCCCCGCTCGCACCCAATTCGACGACTACGGTATCGCAAAACGCGAGATTGCTCCGATCGCCCCTACGCGATTCTGGTAAACAATCAAATAATGCCGTGTATCGAGGCGCAACTGGAAAAATGAAGAAGTGTTCGAGAGTCGTTGGAGAAATGGATCTAGAGATGCTAGAAAATACCTGGAATATTCGTTTGGTCTATAAAAGAAGAATATGTAATGTCAGTATTGAATTAGTCTGGAATTACAGTATCGAATTGAAGTGTTTAGTTGGAAATTTACTGGAGATTCAGAGCGATTAATGAAATAGTGTATAGTTGAGCTGTAATTAGTATTCAGTAGTGTACAGAGTAGTTAATAAAGATAAGTGATTAATTAAGAGATTGAAAAAGACGGATTGGGAAATCCGTGACAGTACAAACATTACTGCAAGAGTAATTATACAATTAAAAAAAGGCTAATACAAATTTCCTGCAGTAAATGTATAGACGTAACATTGACATTAATCAGAAGGCAAGTTTGAAGGTCTATTGTATTCTTTGAAATAGGTATACAAAACTCAAAAATTTCTGTTAAATTTTTTAAAATTTTCTGTATGTTTTTTCTAAAACTAATGCTATTAAAGAAAGTACCTCGGAAAGTACGTATTCTGGATTTTAGTTAAACTTTAACCAATGAGTTGAAGTAATGCATTTTAACATAAACAGTTTTGCTCAATATAAGCGATACCCACTGAACAAAATAAATTGTTCAATACTGATGCCAGTAAAAAGAGGGCGTAAAAGTAAGCTATCAACGTTTTGGGAATAAATTATGAACTGCACAACCTCTAAAAAAGTGAAAGCATTTTATTCATATATTGCAATATTGACCTTTCTGGTTAATTCGTATTAGATAGGTTACTTTTCGAATACAATTTTTATGGATCTAAATTATGAGCCACATAACCTACAACAAACTAAGGATTGAACTATTGAATAATTTATAATGTTTAATTAATTTATTTATAAAATTATTTTTTCGATATAGTCCATTACATAATTCAATAGGACTACAAAATGTTAAGATATCTTCCATTATTTATTTTCAATCAGAATCGAAATACAATTAATAATTTATACATTTTTTAATAATTTCAATATCCCAGGTTTGTCTTTTTCATTAGTAATACTTAATAAAGCAGCTAGATCTTTATTTTATTCTTAATTTAAATTATATGGATATATTTTATATCACAGAATATACACAGAATGCCTTCATGTTGGACTTAAGATTTGAATTACCTAGTTTAATACCTTGAAATAAAGTAATAATTGAGCTAACAATTAATCATACCTACAACTGTAGTTCGAAAATATAAACTGAAATACTTTTTCTTGTTGACTGCACGGCATCATTTTGTGAAATCATTAAACTCACGGTCAAAATCATTTACGTCAGCGAGATAAGGAAATTATATTCTAATAAAATATATCGCGTGTTAGTATATTATGTTCTTTGTTGTGATTAGGTACGATTTATATGTTTTAAGCAAGAAAACTTAAGAAATAGTTCAATTGTAGTTTATTTCTCCCAGAGCTTTTGTTATCTACAAAAAAACTCATTTTTCTTTATGCCATGGGGATTGTATTGCATTAGTTGAATTATGCTTTACAATTGAGTTTATTAGTAAAAATTAACAATTTTATATCAATAATAAATAAATTTAATAATAATAAACAGTACATAGCGCGAAATCAAAAATATTTTAGAGATAACGGTTTGTTTCATTTAATCTTATACTACAGATAGAATAACTTTACCTCTATGAAGGAATAGTAGGTTAATTGCATAGAAAGTATTGAAGAACTGGAAAAATTGTACGAAAATAAAAATTTCGCCAATGGCATAGAAGTTAGGAATGGGGAAACTGCCCCTGTAGCCCTGTCTGGTAGTACCCATGAACGACTCTGTAACATTTTTTAATATTTTCTGTACGAGGTTCTATAGTATCTAAACTTTATGCCAAGTATGATAGGCAAACATATTTTTTTTTTAATAAAACACCCTGTAACTTCGTAAGGAGTCATATTTTATCTAAGCGTTATGTGCTAATTCTTCATAGTTTCAGCCCAGGATTATCCAGTTAACGTATGTACAATTATTAATAAATCACCCTGTATAGTTTGTATCATAGACTGTAAGTCTATAGTATGTACTATTAATATAACAGTATAATATTTCTATTTTATTTGGCTTCAAAAATTTTATTAAATTAAATATTGAAGGTGTATTCCAAAATTATTTTCAATTATATAGGATATATAGAAAAATGGAAGTCAAAGATTAAGTTATTTTAATATTTAGATTCGTCGTATGATGACAGGGGCATAAGTAATTAGCATGGTAATACGGAGTGCTAAAATCTGTAATAATTTTCAAATTTAGTACCCAGCCTAGAACCGAGACTATTACCCGCACCAGAACTAAAATATTTAGTACCAAGTAGTTTACACTCCAAATTAGTAAAACATATATTTTATACACTGCGTTTTCATATTGTTTTCTACATACCACTCGACAGACCATTACCAACTCTAAACTTCAAACTGTATTTTCTTCAATATTTGATACGTATAGTTCATAGTTTATTTTGTATGTAAGTGTAGTATTTCCATGGATACTTCTCTGATAACATTTAATCATGAAATTTTATTAACAGAATTTTCTTCGACCCATGCAAAATATTTCATTAACGAGTTAAGAATTTCGTAATGGAGCCTGGAGGGAAGTCTATATTTAAAAATTCGGAAAAAGAGGTCATCGTTACTTGACACGTTTGATTTTCTCTTTACTGTAGTTGTAGTCCTCAATAACTATTGACAGTTGAAAGTAAGTACATACCTACCTATAAATATGGATGAAATACAACAGAAAAAATATGTATGTGCGTGAACTTGGCCCCCCATTTTTTAATAAACTAAAAAATAAAGGTTGTGCTGAATTATACCGGATTTATGCTACATTGTGCTGTAAAATTTTAAAGAAAAATATAGCCATTTTCCTATAAAATGAAAAAATCGTATTTTCCACGTAGCCTCTCACTTCGCGAAAATCGGATTTTTCTCTAATGTGCTAATTGCGCTAGTTTTTCCGAACATTGTACCGTTTAAAAAAAATTTGATATCTGCCTCCGTTCTCCGGAAAATCCGGAATTTTCTAACCCCCCCATCACAACCCGATTTTTTTCGATGTGCTAAATTGTGCTAGTTGTTCCGAACATTGTACCGTTTAAAAAAATTTGATATCTGCCTCCGTTCTCCGCAAAATCCGGAATTTTCTAGCCCCCCATCACAACCCGATTTTTTTTCGATGTGCTAAATTGTGTTAGTTGTTCCGAACATTGTGCCGTTTAAACAAATTTGATATCTGCCTCTGTTCTCCGGAACATCCGGAAAAACCGGAACTTGCTAGCCCACATTTTATCACAATCCGATTATTTTTCCATGTGCTGAATTGTGCTAGATTTCCGGAACATTGTGCCGTTTAAAACAAAATTGATATTTGTCTCCGCTTTCCGGAAAAATAGAAGATTTTTACGTGACTTTACGCGCGATGTGCTGAATTGTAGTAGCTTCCTTTCGTCACGCTTCATCATTCTACGCCACATTTTTCTATTCAATTTTTGGCACGGTGAAATATTTTGTATTAGGCGCTGGATACTGTATTCGTACATAATGGCACAATGCAAAACTTCTTCTATTTGCCCAGTGAGAGGCACTTTTTGCCCATTTTAGGAGTCTATTTTACAACTTTATTTAATACTAATGTTAACACAATAATACCGAATAATATTATACATGACAAATTAACTCTTCTAAACGTATGTACTGCGTTGTCCGAACAAGCACACTGTTGTGTATTTAGATATACATGTACGATATCTACATAGCTATTCATTTATTAATAATAATCGATTGACTATGAATGGGGATGGAAATAATAATTAATAATTTCCTAACTGGAATAGGAACGGCTTTAAATCAACTCTTTTATATCCAGGGTTAATTTAATAGCAACTTTTTATGAAAAAAGTCTTGAAAACCACAGATATTTCAAAGTTGTGGCTATAACTTTTACATTGATTATACCTATTTATTAGGTAAAATAGAGAAGATTCAATTTCAGAACATTTGCCATAGATACCAACCTATAATTTTTGTTTTATATAGTGTGAAATAGTCGAGGAAATAGTAATATTGCGAAAACTGATCCGACTTTTCTCGCCAAAACAAAAATACTGTTAACTATTAAAAAATCATTGAAGTTTTATTGAAGTTCAAATTTGGTACAATCTAATTTAGAGTTCAGTTTTATAAACAAATGAAAGGAGCAGCTTTGGGTTCATTCTTGTCCCTAGCTTTGACAAATATCTATGTGAAAATATTCGAGAAACAGGCTTTGAAGTCAATGGTACTAAAACCAGTGTTGATTTAAGTATACGAGTATATATTGAGGATACATTAATTAAATGGTTTCATGGATTTTGCAACATACAAGGATTTCTAGATCATATTAATGAAATACATCCGGACATCAGGTTCATTATGGACTTGAAAAATGGTTATCTTCCATTCCTAGTTGTCCTCGTGAAAGGAAAACCAAATGACATATTAAAACACACTGTTTATAGAAAACTTGCGAACGGCGTCTGACGTCACAGGTTTACACTGTGGCAGCGACCGTTTTGTGGGTGCGGGCGTGGCCAGACTACACTTTTAAATACTGTTTTTAGGCTTATTTTTCCACGAAATTGTCGCAATTTTGATAAAAATAACCCAACTCCTGAAAACCCAGGTGCAGACCTTGTATGCGCCGTAGTGCAAAACCTTACGGTAGATTTTTTTGTGCCCATTAGCTTTTTTGTTTAGGATGTTGAGAACTACCTTTTCCATCAAAAATTAAACCTCCCGATGGAAACCACTTTTCCATATAAAAAGTGCGGGGTCCTTACCTACCGAGCGTTAAAATAATAACCCTTTTAAAAATCATAGGGTACCTAAGTACTTACCGCTTTTTTTCTTATTGCTACTTTTATAGAAATTCAACAAGTAGGTAGTGACTATTATACATTTTTAATAAATTAGCAATCTATAGCGACGATATTTTCTAATGAGCTTTTTTCGTTGTGTTGAATATTCTCGGCTAAATATAAATAATACCAGTTTTCTCAATTCTGAATTATGTATTGTTGGCATTATGCAATAGTTATTTACGTACTAATACAGGGATGATTATGCCCGCAGGTGACAGGTTGCAGCAAGTCGCCAAAGAGCATAATCATCCTAGTATCTCCCGTGGTGCATACAACGTTTTATATGATTTGATACATAGTGATTTTCTGGGTTGTTTTGCCATGACCTCGGTAACTGATAGCTGCCAGAGAGTTAAAATCCATATATTGATTACGGTTTCTATTGTTGGTATTACGACTGCTACGGTCGGAACCGTTCCTCGGATAATGGTGGTCCTCCGAGGCGTTCAGTAACCGCCGCTGTAACTGGTGACTCCGCAAAAGCTTCGCCGCGGCTGAGCCTCAGTCCTCAGCACAACAACCCGGAAAATCACTATGTACCTATCAAATGATAGCACCGACCGTGAAAGCCTAAAAACCACTGTTTTATATTTCAGTTCAATCGAAATAAAAGCTATAAAAGGTCATAGCTTTGACGTTTCTTGATTTGTGGTTATGACTGATGCTAGATATTTTCAAACATATCCATGCCAAGGGTCATTATTTTCGGGTTCCCATGGCAGCCGACGAGAAAAAATTCATTTTACCCGCTGCTATGATAACGGGCATTATGAATGTCCAGAGTGATATGGGTATGTTTATATATTTCGTATAATCGGTATTATAACTAACTTATAAGGAAGTGAAATATAATAAATTTATACTTTAACGGTGCCCTGTAATTTTAATAATTAAAAATACTTACAAAACAGTTTCGACAATCTTTGAAACTAGACCCGAGACTAGACCCTATAAAAATTGATCAAATATTGACACAGATGGGAACCCGTAGAGTTGGCTGTACCTGATAATCAAGTTTTGTCCCAGTTACCGCGTTATCTTTTTTCTTAGATCTCCTATTACGTCTTTCGGCGCATAAAATTTGATGAAACATATGCCTTATCCAAAACATTTATCACTGAAGTCCTTCTTTCTAATACAGAATGTTAGTATTAATAAGAAAACAAATTGTTCAAGAACTCATCAGCAATAACTACTATTGGGTTTACAGAGACAGTTCTAGCCTCAAACTGTAGCAAATTTACTCTACTTTGAAAGTAGAGTAAATTTACTCTACGTACACGTATAGTTATAATGGAAAAAAATTGTGCTTAAAATAGTGTCTAAAATCGCCAAAAACTGAAGAAAAGTAGATTTTTGGATTTTGGGCAATTGATTATTCATTGGGTCAACAGCATAAACAACTAATCAAAAAATCAGATTTGATGTAAGTATATGGTTATTGGACTATAAACAGATATCACAAAACGCAACTGAATATTTTGAAAACTTTTAATTAATCAAAAATTATTATTTAACTAAAACAATTGAAAATGGATTTCATCAAGAATAAAAATAAATAAAAATGTAAATACTAATGTTAAGTACCTGATATGTAGGTATACAACAAAATTAAAATAAAAGTTTTTCCGATACCTAATTATAAGTACGTATATACCTACCGAGAGAGGGTAAACACTGAAATCAAAATTGTGACAAGATTTCGTAAAATAAAGATTTGCAAGGGATTACGCGGAATTCCGAGCAATTTCAAGGGATTTCCAAAGATTTCGCATTTGATAAAAATTATATCGAAAATGTACCTACTTATACAAGGTGACTGTAAAAGGTTGAAAAATATGACGGTCTAAATCAAATTGCCTTAGTCTATTTTTTTTTTTAGTTTCCAAGATACAGGGTGTTGAACTTTTTAATTTTTTTCTAAATAACTTTATTATAAATTGTAGTAAATCCATAAAACTTGGTAGTGGTAAGTTTTCTGGCATGAAAAATTGAAATATGGCCTCGAATTTTCTGCAGAGAATTGTAGAGGGCGCCATTTACAGTACTTTACATGCATTTAAATCGTCATACATTTTGTGAGCACTGGTGTAGATATTAATTTTTGAATTAATAATATTTATTCTTTGTTTTTTTTTCTTCTTAAAAAATGTCTTGAACAATTGGTTTTTGGATAGAATTGGAGATAAATCGGGTCTGATCATCATATATTGGCTCTAGAAACGTGGTAGCATGTTATCCAGACCTTTTAGAGACTTTTCTGTCACAAATTTTGCAAAATCTTTGCGAAATTCTGCGAAATCGTGCGAAATTCTGCAAAATCGTACGAAATCCCGAGAAATTATGCGAAATCACTAGAAATCATGCGAAATCCCAAGAAATCATGCGAAGTAACGCAAAATTCCACGTCATCTGGAGGTAAATTTAACCGTAAAGATTGCCAATCCACTTTGCGTCATTATCGATATGGTTGTTTGGAACTACTGGAAAACGGTTTGTCTTCAAATTTTTTGTTTCATTTCATTGACTTTACACTTCGACGTTAAATTTTCAATTAGTGTCCTCATTCACTAGTTTATCTAAACGTTTGTAAACATTAAAACCGGACACCCTGTACCTGGGGGCAGAGCGAGGATTAACTCAATACTTAATTAACTTCGGGACTTCGCACCTTGTGAAAAAATTTAACTATTGGACAAAACTTAGAACAGAAAAATGGCTGTTTCTAAGAAACTGTCAATTTCATATTTTTTGTCAATTTGAGTGTTTAGCCAATGCCGTAAAGCGCCATATTTCGCATCTTCGGCATTGACATCGATTATTTTTTTACGGTTTTGTTCTTGTTATACAAGGTGTGACTAAGTAAGGTCAAAATCAGTTTTTTGACCAAGAATGTCACAATTCTGATCAATCTTATAAATTATTTTTTGTGGAGTTAATACATCAGGATGTTTTTGAATTTTTTATATATCTGGTGTAAAGGTCGGGAAAACATACTACCACATGCCCAGAGGGGCAAAAGTTTAAGTTTAGTCCAAAATTGTATAGTTCCCGAGATACAGAATGTTGAAACTACAATTTTATTTTAGTTTTTCCCTCGGTTTTTCCTCAATAATTTCATATAAATTGATATATGTCCACGGATTTATTGTGAACTGTAGAAGGCGTCACCTACAGTACTTCATATGGATTTAAATCGTCGTAACTTTTTGGTGCCTCTACATCCAAGACATGCCAAGATATGATGACATAATCCAATTTATTTTAAGCCACAATTTGATAGTACCTACTTAATTGAATAAAGTATGAAAGAAGATAATGGGTTTATGTTTATGAAATAAAATCTTAAAATCCTATCCAAAAAATGGCTGTTCAAGACGTTTCTTTAAGAAAAAAAAAGAATAAGAATTATTATACACCAGTGCACACAAAATTTATAACGATTTGAATACATGTGAAATATTGTAGGTGGCGCCCTTTATTATTGACAGCAAATTTGAGGCCATATTTCAATTTTCGTGTCAGAAAACTCACCGCTACCAAGTTTTATGCATTTATTAGAGCAAGTTATTGAGAAAAAACTAAAAAAGTTCAACACCCTGTTTATCGGAAGTTATAAAGTTATAAATTTTTGAACCCTGAATATGTATCAATTGCGAAATTCTTGGAAACTTCTTGAAATTGCCCGGAATTCCGCAAAATCTCTTCTATTTTGCTAAATCTTGTCTCAATTTTGATCCCAGTGGTTACCTATCCCCTCGGATTTAAATTCATGTGAAATACTGCATGTGGCTCTCAATTGACAGCAAATCCTTGGGCATATTTCAATTTCTAGTGCCAGAAAATTAGTCTGTACCAAGGTAGATGTATTTACTACAACTTAAGGAAGTTATTGAGGAGAAACTAAAATAAAATTGTATTTTCAACACCCTGTATATCGGAAACTATAAAATTTTGGACTAAAGTAAATTAATTTAATAATAGATATCATCATATTTTGGCCCTCGATATATGTAATAGTATGTACGGTTTTAAATGAGACAAAATCATTACTTACCTATAAGTACGTAAGTATATTATACTTTGTCTGAAATATCTTACAAGACCTCGTACAAGACATGTTGTAATTGGGGGATTCCTGAGAGGATTCCAAAGATTAAAATTAAAAATTAAGAAGAATTAGATACGTTGTGCAAAAGCCTCGACTAAAGCTTTCATTAAAAATAAATATCCTTATAGTACGAGTACCTACTTAAATATCCAAAATATTTAGTGATACATTTACTTAATTATTGTCAATAAAAGTTGAATTTGAAGTATTTATTTCTAAAACATATGAGGTACGTAGGTAGGTAATTATTAAATGCTGTGTCAAAAGTACCTGTAGCTGCCGTTAAGGCTGAGGCATTTAAATTCCTAGTATCTAGGTACTAGGTAAATATCTACTGGCAAAAAAACATTTAATTAAATACCTATCTCACACACGTTTCATCTATTTATGTAGGTAGCTAAAATAAGTAACACGTGTACCAGTTTTACTGTAATTTACGAATTTAAGTACAGCACCAGAAACCGAAAGGAGTAAAACAGTAATTGTTACCTATATATCCGCGTGTTCAAAAGAAATGTTCGGTATTTTTTTTACCGTTACTGTGCCAATAATTGGGTTTAGGCAAAATAAACCCAGTACCTACTTATTTGACCTGCATGTATGTCCATAAAATATTGGACACATACCTGTGCGTTTTGTTGACCAGGTAGCATTTATGAATAATAAGTAATAACATTGAAGAAATTAGTTGGATAGATGTAAATTATTATAGTGTATCAAATCTAGAGGAAGTACAGACAGCTGATAGAAAATTAGGATTAATAGAAATTTTAAATCTCACCTTCAATGCAAACGACGTGATCCCTTATCTGTTGAGCGATGATTCCATCCGGTATTAGATCTATCAGATCGTAAATTGCATAAATCGAAGGATGAACACTTTCAAATCTTTGAATTTCTTGTCTGATGGCAAGGGAATTGTTGAGGAAGGGTTGTAGATGCACTCGTGAATTCATTATTGCGTCACTTTACAAAATAAAATATTAATTATTGCACACAGGTAAACATAACAATATTGACAACTACTCTTGTTTATAAATAACACATCACTAATCAACTGGAATTGTTAATTAAAATGGTAAAACCCGTCACTAACTTTAACGGCACTGACATGCTGAAATTTAAGAAATATTTCGAGAAACGTATTCATGGTATTTAATAATAAAATATATAAAAATTAATAGGTTAGGTGTAGAACGACTGTACACTCCCTCTACTCATTCACCATTTGTCTATTTTCGCGATAAAAGCGACAGTATATACTTCGCAAAGAATTTTAACTATCTTGAACACTGTCACTGAAGAAAGCAGAATTCTAACTGGAATTTAAAGAACTCTATGAACGAAACTGTTTTCGGCGCCAGAAAATAACGGAGCCCAGTTTACTTGTGCTTCTACTCACTAGATGGCAAAACTAGCGTCATCAACAGTTTCATCATGTTCAATAATACAGAATGTCTTAGGTTTATTCTGAAAAAATGTAAGAACAAATATAACTTAAAAAATTAATAGAACTTTTATATATAAACTTATTATTTACATTAGCGGAAACCTCTCCAATCTTAATTTAAAAATTTTTACCTCCCTATTTTCAAGGGTGCTGAACACGAATCTAAAATTAGTTTTGTTTCTGTGGTTTTGTTCGATCGAATCTAGTTACGCCCCCGTGATGCAAAAATTTAAGCTATATCTAGGCAGAATGACAGAAGGAGGTTTTAGGTTTTATTGTAATAATATATTGTTAGTTTAGTTGTTTTGTATGAAAGGATTATTATCTCATATACTTAATTGATCGATTGAACTTTGTAAACAAAACATTCATCTTTTATTTATTTTTCTACGTTTATGCAAAAAACCAAAACTTTATTGAACTATATTTAGTGGAAAAAGTGGTTCCTTATTGCACTAGTGCAATAAAATGTTTATTGCATTGAACTGTCATTCTACTACAGCGTTTTGTCATCATGACAAACATAAACGTTCAAATCGATGTCATATTTTCCTACACTTAGTGTCATCTAAATAAATCATTTTTTGGTTTTTGCATGAACGCAGAAAAAATATTGTATGCAACTCGTACAAAAAGTGCTTATTGCACTCGACGTGTTGTCCTACTCTGCTTATGGCCTCGTTGGACAATTTCACGTCGCGTGCAATAAATACTTACTTTTTGTACTTATTGCATAATAGTATATTATGCAACGATCATGTAATGATGGTTATTATGCGAGTGTATTAATAACCATTACATGAGAGTTGCATACGCTATTTTTTCTACACCCGATAAATAATCAAAAACCATAAATTTTATATTTTTATTGAACACAATAGGTAACAGTAATTATTCGTACGAACTGCATTTTCTGCTTTCTCCAATATGTGTAAAAAAGTCGATGGTAATTCTTCTATATCGCTGATATCAGACATTTTGATAAATTATCGAAGTTTAGCTAGGTATCTACGAAAATTTAATACGTACTGATTTTGACATCTAAAATAATTACATAGCAACCTAGGATAAACGTCAAATGCACAGCATGCTTGATTGAAAAATTATGGGTTTCTATTGATTACAAATCTGTATCGTAATGAAAAATCTGTATCATTATGAAACGGATTATGGGCATATAAGTGCATTGTTATAATACGGGTGTAGAAAAATAACTATTATTTACCTATATTTTTTCAACCAATGTCGAGTAACCTCAATCACAGTGACTGCCGACTGACAATCCTTGAAAAAAAAATAGCTGACCCAATTGTTTTCCAGTTTCATGCGTTAAATTACAAGTGTGTACGGTAACAATAAATAACAACATTAATCAGTAAACAATAATAAAATATAACTTCAGAGATATGTCCAAAATGTGCTCCCTACACCTCAGTACATTTTGCAATGCATTTTCTTAAAGATCTTTGCATATTAAATAAAATGTGTCTATTACTTTTAATCGAATTTGGGCTTCTTGAATTTCTTGTTGGAACTTTTCAATGGAATTAATTTTTTATTTGTAAACCATTAACTTTATTTGAGACCATATTGAGAAGACCAGAGGATCAAGAAAATGTTCATGTAGATATTGACGCATTTTATAGAGAAAAATGTGGTGGCGCCCCATCCTGCATAAACTATATGTTTCCTCTTACAACTTGTGGTACATCTTCTAGGAGTGTGTTTAAATTTTGGGTAAGAAAGTTAAAATATAGAAGTCCATTCAAATTACGAGGGAATTCAAATATACCAATAAAAAAAACATATATCACACCACACCAAATGTTTACGTTGAATTCATATTAAAAATGTCTTTTCCTTAGAGCATGTGGAGTTTCGGATTCCCACAAATGATTGTTTTTCTAATTAAAAACACCTTGTCTAGTAGACGCCTCTTCATCAGTAAAAAGGATATTAAGAAAATCTTGGGTTTTGTTTTTGTTTATCTAGTCAAAATTGAGCAAAATGTAAGCGAGCTGATAAATCTTGAAGTAATAAATTTTGCACAGGAGAATAGCGATAGAGTTTCTTTAAATTTGTTCAGATATACGATGGGTTTATATCTGTTGCCGACGAGTACACATATTTGAGTTTTCCAAAGGATGAACTTCTTCTTCATCATCAACATAGTTTTTGTAGCACCATTAAGATTTTTAGGATGAAAATTTCACACCTCTACTTTAAAACCAATAAGATGCCTTTATTTTGCCTCGTTAGCATGGCAACATGAAAAATTTCCAAAAATTTTTTCGTGGCGAGGCGATAGTGGAAATTTTTGGACAGTTGAGAAGATAAACATATTATGATCTACACATTGGCATCTTATGTATAGATATATGAAATATGGTGGATATGATACCTACATACGAATTTCTTCGTGTTAGGGCCGGTTGTATAAAGATTTTGAACTCAAGTTTAATGTTAAACTGTAAATCAAAGACAAAATCAGGTTGTATAAACGTTAAACGTCGATCAAATTGTAGTTTAAACTGACTGACCGATCTCGGCCGTTTAACCAAGTGAATTGCAGTTCAACGGTTTGACACTTGACAAGTGATTATAAACTCGAATATTGAATTATACATTTTTGAGTATTTTTCTGCGTTTTGTTACGATGGACTAAACTAACCCATAACAGATGATGAAGGGTTTTAGTGAATGCTGTCTTACATCCTAGAAGTGTCAATTTAGAGAACAATAATCAAATTTTGTAAAGTGAAGGGAAATTGATTTTTTGCATCGATTGCGTTTGTTATAAAGAGTTATTACCTATATCTGTAGTTTATTTATGGAAGCATCCTAAAAAAATCCAAGAAATTTTAGTTGACTCCACTTGAAGCAGAAACTGAAAATGTAAACCATTTTGTATTTAATTATTTATTATAACAGTTAATTATAAGATATTAAGGAAAAATATTATTAAAAAACTCCACACGTATCATTACTGTGTCTTTATTTGTTCTGCAATAGCGATGAATTAAAATAGATGGGAGAGAAATACCCACTACTACTATCACTGTAAGTAAGTTAGATGAAACATGGATAAAACACTATATAATATAATTTATTATTTAAGTAACATATATCCTAAAGAGAATGTTAAAGATATCTACAGTAAAACAAAACTCAAAAGGTAGAATATAACCTAACAAAATTGGACAAATTTCGCGCCAACTTAGGTTAAATTGTCAAATGTCACAGTTAAAAATTAAAATTCAGCAAGCCTCACTTCTACCAACCTCGGTAATGCATAGTTCAGCTGAAGTACACATTAGTGTCGTTTTACAACACACATGTAAATACACCAGGTTCAAAATTTGAACTAAGTTCTATTGAACGGCAGTTCAGGTACTTTTTATACAACCGGCCCTTACTTGTAAAAATATATTTCTACCACCTTTAGGACCTAAAATTTCCAAAGAACGATAGATTGAACTACTACCCATCTGACTTTTAGCATTTGATGTAACTAAAGTTGATATTTCTTTTATTTAAAGAAATATGGTGGATATACCTGCAAAATTTAACAAATTGTTTCCATACACTTGCTCTTGATTTTCTAGTGTTATCTGGTATTAAGTTTTGAATTTCTTGTCTAATAACTTGTTGATTTTTCTACTTTCAAATTTTAACATTAGTTCTTAGTTGTTTGATTCACCTATAGACATTTAATGAAATTTCTACTCAGAACTTCCAGAGGTTAAAACTCTTTTGATGGAGTGTCATTATTATTGCAAAAGCATGTACATACACTTCGAACAAGTAATTGACATCTACTGTGACAGAACCGTTTAAATAAAAATGACAAATCAACATATTTCACCAACAACAATATCTTGACTGAGTCAAATTAATTTAAAATGTCAGGTTTGATTTATACTTGGGGTGTGAAATTTTCTTATCGAATACCACACGAGCGTAAATTAATCTTGGATTTTTTTTTCGGTCACAAATATTTTAAGAAAACTATTACTTGTCGCTTTTTCAAAATATTTGTGACCTCAAAAAAAATTCCGGAAATAATTTAAGCTCTTGTGATATTATAAGTGAAAACACCATCTTTCGCCTAGGCGGTTGTAAAAATATTTCTGATTTTGTATTGTATTCTATTTTGTATTCTGAATTGTAAGTACCTTCTAGCTGCACCAAGTTAATTAAAATTTTTTTAATATTAAAACTTTTCTTACAAATCATTATTAAATTATAAAAAGAGAGATAGGCTTACTAGATACTTTTATTAACGTAATGCAACATTCCCAAATATTTGTTGATACAAAATGTGATGTGCTGACAGAAGAAATCTACTTGAAAAAGTCAAAGCAACAACGGTGACTAGAGCGATTTTACATAGAACGTTTAAAATGCAAATAATTCAAAAACCGATAAAGTTAGATGAATTAAACAAGAGTATCTTTTCTATGTAAAACTGAAATGCCTTTTAAATTTTTTATTCACTTTAGCCATAGTTCGTTAGACAAAAAAATGTGTTCTGATTTTCTGAAGTAATAAATAAATAAATAAATATTTATTGTGTAGTACACAATAGGTAGGAATTCGGCAATGCCGTTCTTCCATACCACTAATAACTAACAAATACGTATATTTAGGTATCCAACTAAATAATTAATACAATACATATGGCAAGTTGATTTCTTGTAAAACTTTATTTAACAAAGTAGGGGCAAAATATGAAAACGATCCCCCACATTTATATGTTGCATGTTGATTTACAGTATAACAATTTGTTCTAATATTAACATTATGAATGTCATATCATTTTTTAAAGAGCTATGTAGATACGAGGGAACTTCAATATTAATTAGTTTACACAAAAATTTTAAATATAAATACAAAATTCTGCCACACATTTTTGGTTCCAACAATCTAGTTAAATAAGTAATATGACCCATATATGGAACGTTGCAAATAAACCGCACACAAGAATTTTTAAGTATTTGTAATTGTTCTTTGTTATACTTAAACTACGTTAAACGTTAAAATAATAATATACCATACAACAATATTCTATATGTGGGTATATTAATGATTTCATAAGTTTTAATTTAATATCTTAAGTTAGATTTGTAAAATGCCACTTGATAATTATGCTTGACGTATTCTTTGAAATTTAAATTGTTATCAACATATAAACCCAATATCTTTGCCGATGACACCCATTCTATGTCTAGTCCGTCAATAGTAATTTTATTAACACACAATAGGGTGTAGCTCATACTAAAAATCATAAAACTGTCAATTTGACTGTTGGCTGGCCTTTTTTTAAAACACACGTGTATGATTTTCCATCAAACATGCGACCATTTTTTTTTATTTTTAGTTTCAAGGAAAGATTGTATTATTCCATGAATCTATTTGTAGCAAAAAAATTGAATGTCACATATTATTATGGGATAGGGTTGCCAACAGTACATATTCACAAACACATTCTTACTTTTCCCTAGTCTCAATAAATGATTACATTTTATTATATACTTTACTTTCAAGTAACGTAATTTCTATTAGTGTGACTAAGGACTACGAAGGCTGTAGTAAACATGTCCTTTCGGAACAAGGACAGGTGGCAACCCTACTTCTAGATGTAATCTCTTTTAAATAGAACACTCCGCATATTTCAAATATTAATATAGCATTGTAATTCAACGCTGGTTGGGGCTTTTGTCCACAGGGTAGTTAGTTTCACACAATATTATTAATACCTAAAAATACAGGCTGTATCACATAAGAGGGCCACTCCCATGTATCTCGCTTAATATGCGAGACACTTCAAAAATCTTTAATTGTTTTTTGTTGCATTTTTGGAGGTCTTTATGCTCGTAACAAATTTGAGATCCATGGCCAACTTTATGAGTAATAAAAAAACCTGTATAAAGTGCCCAAACTTTAAGGCTGTCTAACTTTTTTATTTTAAGAGATAGAGAAAACTGATTGGTAATATATTTTTATTGCAAAATTGATACCTTCCACCTGATATAAACAGATTTTAGAAATATCGTATGTGGTTCGCTGCGAATTGCCTGTTTTTTCGTCTTTCATGCTACATGTTACCCTTAGCTTTCGTATTTATTACATTTTGTTCAGTTTTAGTTAAAAAAAAAATGTACCTAAATATTTTCGTGTTGCTCAAGATAATGTAGAACCTGTTTTAAAGACGCCAATTGCAAAAAAATAATAAACAGAATTTACTTTTTTTATGCAAAATACAGATTTTCTTATAATATTATTTTATTGCATTGTCTGTGTCAAAATAATTTTAAAGACCCAATTGCTTCTAATGTGACAACCAGTAAAGGAAAGGATAAAGGATAGAGGAAGGAAAGGAGAACATTCTCACACCCCGATGAATTCTTTTAAAAAACTAGCAACACTTGAATTGATTGTAAATAACACCTGAATTGATGTAAATTATTAAGTATTTTTCATGATGTAAGGTATACAGTTAAGGTACAGGGTAGTTTTCATGTTCTCTCATATTATAGTCCATTTTCTAATCAAAAGTTCAAGAAAATGATTCAATTTCAGCATTATAATGTAGCACTACGCTAACAACGACATCTATCTACTGGGTGGATTTTTTTGCGCATCTTTATCTTTAAATAAGATTCTTTGACTTTACAGCGCCAGCCTTAAACCTCTATTTACGATTCTTTGCAATTTTAAATATATGCTGCCTATAACATTTCTTCAACATACTTAAACATATGATATAATATTTATATTTTAGATATCGCAAATTTCAAACATATGAAATAGAGAGTATCAAAACCATAACATACCCAACGAATCGGGACGATCAGGCGTCACCAACGAGAGTGCGATGATGCGGGTTGGATGCTGCGGTCATTAGCGTGCGCATTTCCTAATAATATAATAGCGGTATTTTTAAACTTTGCATTGGATAAATAAATTAATTGGGTAAAATTTACAATATCTGTAACGTTCGAGAAATGGATCTAGAGCTGCTAGAAAATATCTCGAATATTAGTTTGGTCTATAAAAGAAGAATAAACGGCCGAGTCAGTCAGTCTTAAATTAGAGTGTTTAGTTGGAAATTTCCTGGAGTTTCAAACTGAACTAGTGTTTAGTTGAGTTGTAATTAGTATTCAGTAGTGTATAAAATGTTTAATAAATATCAGTTTGTTTTTCTGGTAAAAAAAGTCAAGTAGTAAAAGTTCAGCATTGTAGAGCTATTAGTCTCAACGGAATTCCCTAGTGTTGGAAGACGATGTCCTAAAAAGAGCATGGGAGAACAATGAAGGAACGGAGGTCAAGAATCAAGTACTACTTCCAAGGTCCCGGGTCAAGAAAGTGTTGCAGGAAGCACATGGATCAATAGGACTCTACAGAAGATTAGGGAGCGTTTCTACTGGTTGAGCTGTAGGACGGTTGTAGAAGATTGGTGCCGAAAATGTGACATATGTGCATATGTGTTGATGTACCCATGGAACTACATTCAGATCAGGGTAGAAATTTCAAATCAGGTGTGTTCCAAAAGGTTTCAGATGGTATGGTGGAACACTTCAACGCCACAATAGAAACCAATGTGAGGATGTTTGTGAACGAGAACCAGACATTCTGGGACAAGCCCATTCCACACTTCCTGTTAGCTTATCGCTCAACTGTCCATGAAGCTCCTGGGAAGACTCTCGCAATAATCATCTTTGGAAGAGAGCTTTAGCCTTCTAGCAAATTTGATATTTGGTCGTCCTTCGGAACAGCTCACAGAGCTAGACACTTATACCCATGAGTTAGAACGAAGACTATCGGCCGTACACGACTAAGTCAGATCTCGAATGCGACTAGAGAGCGATCGCATGGAGACTCGATACGCCGTCCGGGCCAATACAGCCGGATTCCAACAAGGTGACCTGGTGTGGCTGTACAACCCCACGCGGAAAGAAAAGAAAATCGCCTAAACTATAAAACCGTTGGGAGGGCCCCTACACCGTCATTGAAAGAATCAATGACGTCGTCTACCTGATATAGAAGACTTCCAGGCGTAAGATGAAGGTCGTCCATCTGGAGCGTCTGTCCCTGTATAGAGGTGCATTCGATCGGGACGATCGGTCCTAAGGAGGGGAGCAGTGTCACAGAATTTACCCCGCTCGCATCCAATTTGACGACTCTGCGATGCTGGTAAACAAACAAAATAATGCCGTGTATCGAGGTGTGACTGGAATATTGATAATCGACGAGAATCGTTCGAGAAATAGATCTAGAGCTGCTATAAAATACCTGGTATATTCGATTGGTCTATAAAAGAAGAATAAACGGCTGAGTCAGTCAGTCTTGAATTAGAGTGTTTAGTTGGAAATTTCCTAGAAAGTTTCAAAGTGAAATAGTGTTTAGTTGAGTTGTAATTAGTATTTAGTAATGTATAGAGTCTTTAATAAGTATCAGTAAAAATTAACTGATTGTGTTTCTAGTAAAAAAAACTCACAAAAGTGACAATATGTATGTATTTTTATGCATGTCAAAATATATGCCCTTGCCGTCACTGTCATTGTGTATACGTAAATATAGTCTGTCCTTACCAATTGATAAATTATTGATAGTTCTTTATCTAAACGTTGGCTGCGACTGAAAGTAATATATTACATTTACAAAGAATTCATTGAACTTACTTACCTATCTAGAAGTAGAATGTGTGGCATTCAATTGCAAACAACTTTTTTTTTTTCTGAACACAATACTGAAAAAATTACAAGGATGATCATTATAGATATCTAATATTTAATATATAAACCTACAGAACTGGTTTACAGCGAAACAAATATGAAACATAAATTAAAGATGAGATTATTATGATAAAACATTAAAACAACATAAACATATTTTAAAGGATTTTGACCTAGGCATTGCCCTCTTGGTTGGAATTTACAGCCTTCAAAATTATTTGTGTACTGAATTTAACTAAAGGTGCTGATTATTTTAATATGTTCTATAATATCAAATACCAATAAAAAAAATCAACAAGTAAAGTAAATTCCTTTATATATATATATATATATATATATAGTCTGTTTAGAAATGAAAGAGATTAATAAAAGCTTATTATGTATGCAAATCGTAAATAAATGTAGTACTGGTGCATATATTCAATATTTTTATATTATGTATTATCGGTATAGATGAGGTGTACTTTTAAAAAAACTTTGTGTGATCGAACCGTACTAAATTGTAACAGGTAGCTAAAATTTAATCCCCGACAATCCGTATTTGTCTATGCCGCTTCTTGGTCCATTTCTCTTATAAGTAAACAATATAAAAACAGCATTTCAAAACTAGAGGCTACTTTAATCATCATAACCGGGTTAAGAGGGTTTTTAGTAATTCAAATAAAATTATTCAATATTATTATCACAATATTTATTTAAATTTAATGAATAGACTTTTATTCCACACAAAAATATATGCATTTTGAAAATTCAAATTATGGTGAGTAAATGTAGTGTTGTATAAATGTACAATAAAGAAAATAAAAAAGTAGGTATATTAAAATTCATCCTCTGAATATTCTGATCAATTATCTTCGTCTCCTAGATTGATAACCATAGGTTCCACAGTAACGTCAATTAAATTATCGAGTTCCCACATTTTCTCCTCTTCTTTTTGTACATGATGTATACATCCTTGCCAGTTATCTGCAATTACTCGTTCTAACGTTCCAAAAATGCTCACGTAACTTAATTTAAACGTCGTATTATTTCGCGCTACATCTCCTTTTACCTACGCCCAGACTAATTCGATTGGGTTAAGTTCACAGTGATAAGGTGGTAACCTAATGGTACTACGGCGATTTGTTGCCATTTCATCGATAACATATTTTTTTTATCTTTATTAAGATTGACAAGTGTCAAAAGTTCCTTTTTCACCATATTTGTTTCAAAAGAAATGTTTTTTCCGGATAACCATTGAATTATATCGGCTTTCCTCCAAGCAGTCCGCTCGGTCTGCCGTGAATGGTAACTGGCATTATCCATGACAATTACAGACTCCGGAGGAATAAGATCCAACATCTGTGTACAATACTCTTCGAAAACATCTGCGTTCATGTCTTCGTGATAGTCACCTGTATTTTTAGATTCAAATAAAAGTAAACCGCCATCTACAAAACCACTGGCACTACTTATATGTGTCACTATTAATCTTCGCCCTTTACCTGAAGGTGTCTTGAACCCTGTTGAAAGTGCATCCAAAAATGCTTGTCGAAAACGTTTTACATTTTTATCTTGCCATACTTTTTTTGCAGTATATCCCTCGTTGACCCAAATTTCGTCTAGATAATAAATATTCCTCGCTTCGTCACGGAATTTTCTAATTGATCTTAAGTAAGATATTCGCCAACAAATAATTTCATCTTTATCGATAAGAACTGACATCCTGTTCTGCTTTTTCCAGCAAAAATTTAACTCTCGTAAGACGGCCCATAATTTGCTTCTACTGATTTTTGGCAAATCGTTGTCCTCTGAAAGTTCACTTAAAATTTTGCTTAGCATTGGTATTTCTTTTTTAAAATAAAATTACGATAATTACCTGAAACGAAATATTACCACGCCCATGGCCGGTTCTTATCTCGGGGTTTTATTACTTTCTTTCATTTCCAAACAGACTATAGAAAATAATAAATGTAGATGTAATACTAACTAAATTTCATATTATTTATAGTGAATCTGCGAAAATAAACCATACTTCAACGATAGTTTGCTTGGATAAATACAATTGTTTGGATTTATTTCCTTTAAAACAATTTTCTTTTCCTAAAATTACAGTACTTATTTTAACTTCATCACTTTAAAATATATTAAAAAAAAAATTGTCATATGAAGTTCGGTCAGAACCGTTTCTCGGATAATAGTAATCACTTCACAAAAGCTTCATCGAGGCTGAGTGAAGCTTTTACGCAGACTACTGAAGATGCCGACAATGAAAAGAGGCGAAACGTTTATAAGCATGGAATGGGAGCAGTTACAGGAGCGGCTACGGGACGTTCCGGAAGACCACCATTATCCGTGGAACGGTTCCGACCGTATTAGTCGTAATACCAACAGTAGAAGCCGAAATTCTTTTAGATAAGTTCTGAATCACCCTGTATACAAAAAGTACATGTTGTGTCATTAATCTAAGATACTGTCACGGATTTCCCAATCCGAATTTTCTATTACTTCCAGAAAAACAATCCGTTAATTAACTACTTCTTTATTAGCTATACTCAGTACACTACTGAACACTAATTAGAACTCAACTAAACACTTATTTAATTAATCGCTATCTAAATCACTTTGATATCTCCAACTAAACACTTCAATTCAACACTGTAATACAAGACTTATACAAGACTAACTTAATCGGCCGTTTATTTTTCTTTTATAGACCCAACGAATATTCCAGTTATATTCTAGCATCTCTAGATCTATTTTCTAGCATCTCTCGAACGCTTCTCGTCGTTTCTCAAATTTTCTAGTCCCGTCTCGATCCACGGCATTTTGTTTGTTTAACAGAATCGTGTAGGGGCGATCGGGGCAATCTTAGTAATTCGCGGTACCACAGTCGTCGATTTGGGTGTGAGTGGGGCAAATTCCGTGACAATACAAAAGAAATAAACACAAAATGAAATTTTAATTAATTGCAGTTAGATAAATGAATACATTTTTGAATACCATCGAAACAATTTTCAGCAACGCTTAGTACACATTTAAAAATGTTTAGGAGTCATTTCATTAAACTTATGTCGGTGCAAATGATTCACTTACATATTATAAAGTTTTAACGTTCAAATCGTTGGCATGCCTTATATAATAGTTATAATTTTCAAAGTTATGCTTGAAATTTTTCAAATTGCAGTGAATATGGGGCAAAGACTTTTCAACTTTTTAAGCAAATACTGGCAATGGATTTGCGGTAAAAAAATTACTAATAATGCCGATTTCTGAAAATTTAAAGAGCTCTTTCAAATGGGGATATTGTATCTCTCTCCATACGAAATACAGAATCGCATACAGCAAATAAATGCATTCAAATTAAGCTTTTCATACGTGACTGCTTGCGGTATTCAGTATCCTGCTGCAAAATTTCTGTATCTTGCCCGTCTAGGCGTTGGAGATGGTATGCGCCTCTGGGATACAGAATTGTCATCGCTTATATGGACCCTTTCAGACGGGGATACAGAATCAGTAAGATACATAGACGTGGGTAATTTTTGTGTACTTAGTAGATCTTGAGATGTTGAACTTAAAGCATCTTGCGAATATGGAGTGTGCAGTGTTTAACAACAAAAAATTTATAAATTTAGTAGAACCATATACATGTATATGGGACACTTTTCACTTTTTTCATTTGATTCAAAAGGTACCACAACATCGTACACTTTTCTACATCCATCCTACCTGCGTCACTGAGGAACTGAAAGGTTTTATCTGGCAAGTCGCCGTTTCGACTGTAAGTTCAGTATTTCGCATCCGGTATATGAAACACAGTATTCTAGTCTGAAAGGGCTCAAAACTCAAAGTTTTCCCAAAACACAACTCCATAAGTCAGATTACTACTAATTAGGGAGAAATAAACAGATCTAAGAATATCATGAGACAAACAATTTTTCAGTTGTCGTAGTACAAATATTTGTGAAACTAATTTATAACATAAGATGTTGGTATATGTGCTTTCCAGTTCAAGTAATTGTCAAGCATTATACCTAAAATTTTAACTGACGAAGAACTCAAGACCCGTCTATCACAAGTGAAGTTAATAATTTGAATTTTAGCGACGTGCGACTTGCTACCTGAAAGCAGGAAGCATGCTACTTGTTTTAAGCGTTATATTATTAAATGGATGCTTTCACACCAAAGTCGTGTGGCATGGATGCGACGCAACCTGCGACGTGTATGTTGTATATTTTGCTATAGTGTTTTTTAGGCTTTCACGGCTCGTGCTACTATTTCATACATACTGATTTTCCGGGTTGTTATGCCGTGACCTCGATAACTGGTAGTTGCCAGAAACAGAGTTAAAATACACATGCCTAGCATTAGTCGGGATTCTTTTACCTGCCTTAGTTGTTCTCGGGCAAGGCTCTGTATGGACAGACCCGCTATCGGTGTCTCTGGGCCCATCTATATACTGATTTTGGTTCCTACTGTTGATATTACGACTGATACGGTCGGAATCGTTCCTCGGATAAAGGTGGACCTCCGAGGCGTTCCGTAGCCGCTGCTTTAACTGGTCGCATCTCATGCTTGCAAACGTTTCGCCGCTCTTCACTGTAGGTATCTTCAGTGGTGACTCCGCAAAAACTATAGAGTCGTACTAAATACTGCTAGACACTACATAATAAAAGGATTTTCAATAACTTTCTATACCGACGAATTTATTCTAGATTCATCTAGTGGAATTCTCTTTAGCGAAAGTACTTGTAATTAATTATTTGCTCAATATATACCTATTAGCAAAAATTAAACTAATTATATTTTAATTTTTTTATGAAGTATCTAAATAAATCAATATTCGACTACCTGTTTATTTTCATACCTTATCCTTAACTGCAAAATATCAGCAGTATTTTCTCCACGGTAATAGCTCTACGAAAACTCGTATCCTGTAAGTTTCATAAATTCAATAAGCTTGTTGAATGTATCTCTTTCCATTCTATCGAAGTTTTGGAATTTTTGAGAATGCATTTGTAGCTGCTGAGAAACAACAAACACATTGTATCAGCATTATCCCGTAAGTATGGATGAATCCATAACTATTAATACAATATCGTGTTCTTCCAACGACATTATTAACAGTTGTTTAACTGAGTTCGAACTATTGCTGTGTCTGAGAGGCTTTGGGTGTAGCAGAATTCTATGCGACTTTGGTGTGAAAATACCACGGAAAGAGGCATGGTGCGACGTGTTTCCGACTTCCAAATAGCAAGTCGCACGTTGCTACGTTGCTTATTCGGGTGGTAATATACCAAACTCCTTGGTTTCTTTTAGGGTTAGCCCTAGCTCAGGAAGAGGGGAGTGAGTAAATCCTATAAATTATTTATTTGGCGCCACCCGTTTTACAACCCGTTGTTATAACGTACCATGTACTCTAAGGAGTTTATACCTTACTAAGATTCTTCAATAATAAGAAAAAAACGGGAAAAAGGCAACAATTGGTACACAGTTATCTAACTATTTGAATACTTAAAAGGTAGAATAATGGCAATTGGTATAATCAATTATACTAATATTTAGCAATTATATATCGTAATGATATAAATATAGTATTCAGTAAAAACCCACTCTACAGTACTATTATAGATTGGTGCACATAATTATGTTAAGTATTTAACTACAAGAGATTGTAATATTATATATTCGATCTTCAGTTTGAAAATAAAGAATCAAATAGAGGTATAATATAAGAGTTGGGTAACTATAAGTAATCAATTTATGGAAAAAGCGACTGTTACCTTTTAGTATTAGATTATAAATATTCGAAATAGATAAAACAGTATAACCAGTACAAATGAGAATAAATATGCAATTATATGTTAATGAAGGCGAAACATATGTAAATATAGATATTCAGGGTGTCAAATGAGACTGAAATCTTAAACTAAGCTTATCTGGTTTTGATTCGGTAAACAGTACGTTCCGGATCGTCCAGAAAATGGTGTCAACAGCAAGCGAACACCCTGTAACTGGAGAAAATTGATGCTCTTCGAAGAGGTGGTGTACTCCGACAATCTGCCTCGTATAAAAGACAACCAGCAGGAGATGAAGTACAGGTACAGACAACTGTGGCCTCGTCTCTAGAATCTTGGTTTCGGAAAGCAAATCTTATAGCATGAAGATGATGAAGAAATAAGAGACGAGGGATTAAAAATGAGATGATATAAAATGAGGTCTAGATCATATCAAACGTCTAAATAAATTGTTCACTGAACAGAATATGTGAATTTTTATAATAAAAGAGAATAAACTTTTTACCTTTGTTCTCGAGCGGCCTCGTGGTGAAAATCAGAGACTATTTTCCAAATTTCGGGAACAAATCCAACACCAGGTTGAAACAATCACAATAACCACTATCGACAAAATTGTATTTCCCAAAATTAGAAACAATATTTGTATATAACGCAAATTTCTACGCTTCAAACAACGATCCAAATCTTGCTGGGAAAATAGAATCGAATAGTTTAAAAAAAAATTTAAACTGTCAAACTTGACATACGTTTAATATTTTTACTATTATTTTGAGAACGAAAACAGAGAGTTTTTCGAAACGTCAATAATACGGAAGTGCGCGATAGTGATATTTGTTATTTTTTACTTATCTGCTTTTTTCAGTGTGAGATTTGTTGGTTAGGCAAACTTAGTTTCAAAAATAACCCTTGACTGATCGGTTTGGCGCAAGGGCTTATTTAATTAATCTTTATTTCCAATAAAACTAAAGAAAAACTAAAATTATGCCACAAATAAATAGCTTCAGACAATATTTAAATTATCAACCATAATTTAATATGTTATAACTGAAAAAGAGAACCTGTAACAACGTGGCATATAAGTCTGAAAGCCCACTTAGATTCACTTATTTTATGTTTAGCTCCAAACGAATCTCTAGTAGTGTTAGGCTAGCATATCCGAGAACATATTATGTTTGATTTAATAATTTTCATGGGCGTTCAGCCATTCCTCCAAGTGTTCAGAAAAATTATTAAATTTCAGTATTACAGTTTGACTTTCGGCTAATAAAAACTACCACCTCTTGAATGGGTTTTCTTTGTACAATCTATTGCAATAATAATTGCACTCCCTCAAAACAGTTTTTAAACTACTACAAACTTGGAGAGAAGTTTCATTGAGAATACGCACCAATAGAGATTGATGAGTGGAAAAAACAACAAAGGACTAATGTTAAAAGTTGAAAATAGATTTCATTACAAATGCGTCAACAGTTGAAAACAAGCCACCAAATTCGTGTTATAGGGTGCCATTATTATTGCAATAGGTTGTAGATAATTATCTTACTAAAATTACTATTCTTGGTCCATTAGATATAGAAAATTAATTTTATTCTGATTTCCTAATAACTGCAGTAGTAAGACACAATTATATTACTACCTAATTAGTTAAGTGATTAAAAATATTCCTTTTTATAAAGACAACATGTAATTAACTAATTATCAACAGCGTTGATAATCTTATTATACCTATTGGAAAGTGTAAATAAAAACTAAAATAATTGTTTGGTCCACGCTTCCCCTACCCATAAAAAAAGACTGTTTGGCACATATATATTACAAATTTATAAGTGGAATATTATTGTAGGAAAACATTCAGGTGAATCGGTTTGTTTGCCGTGGAACATAGGTAGTGGCGGTCAATGGTACAATCTAACCGGTCTCGCCGTTGTCTGATATTGTAACCTTCTTGTGGAACGAGAAACACCTTTGAATGCAAATTAGTTTTAGAAACATTACATGTTGGTGGAGACTAATAAGTCTCGCATATCAAAAGTAAGTATTCTCTGTTTCTAAGCATAACTTTTTATAGCTTATAAAATTAATAATGTATGTAGAATATGTCTAAGTATTATTGTATTCGTATACGAGTACAATTCAATAAACATCTATTAATTAATCACGAATAACAAACAATAATTTGAGGCAACAACATATAATTTACAATTGTGTCTCGGCTCATTGGTTTTCATGTTAGTTTTTTGCTGAAGTATTTGTAGCTATATATTTTTAGAAAGTTCTATTTTTTGTTCTATTGAATAAATTCCATTAATTTAAGGATCTTTTATTTGACAATTTTAGTGAAATTGAATCATTTTCTTTAACTTTTGAAGGAAAAATGTGCTAGAGAACATGAAAAACCCTGAATTTGTACCTTATCACTGTGTTTTATCCTTGCACCGTGAAAAATACTTGATAATTTACATTAATTCAAGTGTTTGGAAATTGTTTTACATTCTGGAGACAACTTGTATAATTGACATAGTGAATAGATATTCTTTCTAATTTACTCAAATTTTTTAGACTGTTTCAACAAACAGCTATGAAATTCGTTGAAAATTTTCATATAAAAACGGCACCCTTAAAGTTAATTTGTTACATTAAAAAAATACCACAACAATAACTTAAACATGTATGAACAATAAAGAAATGATTTCGTAAATGGTTTATTACTTCTAATATTAGGTAATACTACCGTGTAGAGTTCAAGTTTTGCAACCACTCTAGGAAAATTGTTTATTCTTTTATTTTAATAATTAATCTTATGTATTTTTTAGGTTATACTTACTTCAGTTTATGTAAAACTATTAATTTTATTTGACCACTCTACCGATCATCCCAAAGACTCACAGTACACAAAATATTAATTATACTTATTAAAATTATAATTAATATTATTATTAATTATAAAAAATTATGTTAAATTTATTTATATTAATCTATACAGGGTGTTCCTTAATAATACGCGAATATTTAAGGGAGTGATTTTACATCGAAAATTAATGATAGTTTGTTTTATAAAATATGGTCCAAAAATGGTACGCCAATGGTTTTCTCCCAGCTAAAAAATATTTTTGAATTCTCCGTTCAATTTGAAAAATAAGAGCCGTGAGTTTTTGGACTGCAATGCGCCGTTTTTTTGAGAGAGAAAAAAACCGTTGAATTGTCCGAGAGCATTCATGTAATTATTAAAGGGTACAATTTTGCCATAAATCTTGGAATATGTCACTTGCTTTGTGATTCGACATTTTAATCAACTTTTTGTCGTTAAAATCTATTAGTTATGCTCTAACTTCTAGTATATCTAAAATACTAAATGTACGTTCTGTGTATTCGGCTTTTTGGACTGTTGATTATGTCTTTATATAGGGTGGTTCGTAAAGAATGAACCAAAGAGTACAGGGTACTCCCAAATAATGTGCAAAAGAATTAAGGGTAGATTAAATTGTACGACTGATTTTAATAGAGGTTCTTCATATACAAATTTTTAATATAAACCCTCCTGAAGGAGTTAGGACCACTAACAGGGGGTGATAAATTGAGTTTTATTTAGTTTCTTCGAAACGGTTACGGACATTAAAAAGTGAAATTTGGCAAACTATTTAAGCTGATGAGACTCCTTTTGGACTACAAGTCTAATGCAATGTGAATTATATGGTTATATATCTCTTAATTATCGGTGTGGGAAGATGAATAAAAGTATATAATTGACGTACGTATTGCTCTGCGGACGATTAAAAATAGAGCCCCTAGTCAATATATTTTTTTATTCTTCTTGTCCTGTTATAAGGTGTCGGAATAAAATAGCCCCTTGTATATTTTTTATTACTTCTTCGAGTAAAATCAATTTTTGTAATGCCTGTTAAATTTAAAATATATTTTGTTTCTATCAAGTTCACGTTCCTATAAACATATATACCCAACTAGCAAAATGAAACAAAAGAAGCGAGTTATTTTATAACTATCGAATAGCGTTGTTTAATGAACAATTAGATTTTATAGAGCAAATAGTTGTGATAATTTTGTTTCTGAAGAAAGTAATTACGTAAAATTGTTTTATAATAGTTCCTACAGAGTGTTTTATAGAACAAATAAGTTTCAGTTCTTTAAAATTTTTATAAAAGTATTATAATACGTTATACAACATTTAAAAATATATATATCAGGATTGTAAACATATTGTGTAAGAGTCGTGTACTTGGGTAAATGCCTGCAAAAGGTTATAATTAAATAACCTTATAAAATAGTTGTATTAAAGGGTTTTATTAAGGAAATAAATAAAATTATTCTCTCGAAATGCGCTTATTCATAACAAGGTTTTATAGTTGCGTTTAATCTATAAAAATATTCCCTGTTTAATTATGTTGTTAAACAAAATTGTGGCTTGAGAAAACAAAATTATTGTATATTCCGCCCAACATAATTCTAAACTTAACCTTAATGTTAGTATAATGTGTGCAATAAAATCGTTTTATTATAAGTGGTTTAAATGAATATTTGTTAGATCAGCGACTGTCGCCATTATGTAAAATTAGTTGAAAGTCTTAAAATTATATCTAAAACATGATTTTACTATTTTTGAAAGACTATTTAACAACAAGATCATTAAATATATTATACAATGATAATAAATATATGTTTTAAATTTATTTTTTATAATTTTAAAGGAAATGTGGTCTAAACTAAAGCGTATAATTTTTTTGTCACTAACATATCTACAGTATATCAATAAAATTTGCGGCGCAATAAAATTGAACCACGAGATTATTGAAATGATAATATTGCAAGTATTATATCTATCTACCCCATTTAAATATAAGCACAAATAATTATGAATCTGCATCTTAAAATGATTTGCTTTTAATATTCTTCACTAAAAAATATAATATTTCTTTAAATGATACCAAAATACAGACTACAAAACGTATTTATAGCTGTATAAAATTGTTTTAAAATTGTTGTATACATTTTTATAGAACTGTTACATTACTAAAGTGTTTTATAAAAGTGGGCCCTTTTCGATTCTATGCGTATCGTATAATGGCATTTAACTACGTTATATGAATTTGAAGCTCCTATAAAATTTATTTTATAGCAGTTTATCCAATATTTATAAAATTTATTTTGCTGATTGGTATAGTTTCCCTTCCAATATCTAATTTACACATCATTTCCATCATTTTGCATTTGATGACAGTTGATGGTTCTTTGATATCAAATATTGCTGTGTATTAAATATTTGAATATTTGGAATTAAATAACAACTCTCCCTACTTCCTCCCCACCCCCCCTTTTATTGAGTAAGTTACTTCCTCAGACTGACTTAAATATTTTATATAAAGCACCTTATTAAAATCGGTGGTACAATACACCTTCAATTTTTTTTGGCACATTACTTGAAATCATTATGTAGGTTATAGAAGTCAATATATATAACTGAATTTAGCGAGTCATGCCTTAAATATGGATCAGTGCTCGGATTTTTTTCATTTTGTTTTGTAGAATGTTCTATTACAAACTTACAAACAATTCTTTTCATTGTTTATTACTTATTAAAAACTACTTATTTTTTATTAAACATATCTAATCGAAAATTTTTAGTTACGTCATTGCCTCTTGCCTCATTTCATTATTTTCAGTTCGTTTTCTTTCTACTGTCCTATCTATTTAAATGTATAAGTCGATGTTGACCGAAAAGTAGTTCTTCAATAGTTTACGAAGAAACAAAATATCGGTTTAATTTATGGAGTGACGTGCGCTGTCGATTATAAAATTCTATTATCGAAAATAAGCGAAAGCAAAATCCAACATAGTGCTGAAACTTTGTTTCCGCTTATTTTCTAAAGCTAACTTGATTATCGACATTTTGGTATTTTCTTTCCAGTTATCTATTACCTCTCTTGCCTGACTTCATTATTTTAGGTTCGTTTTCTTTCTGCTGTTGGCCCATCGAATTGTAAACGTAGATGTTGATCAAAATGTAATTCTACAATAGTTTACGAAGAATATTTGGAAAAATATATTTTGACGTCTACAATCTACAGTTACTCTGACCCATTCTTTACGGACCACTCTGCATAGTAAAATAATAATAAAAATTATGGTCTCCTTTATCGTTGATGCACAAACCATCACATTACATAAAATACCTCAGAGTCAGTCTGATAAATATTATTTGTATTTCTTATCTTACTGAAATTAAATACTTTTTGTGCCCTATGATTGATTACTCTAGAAAACGCTTATCCTAAAATTTTATAACTAAGAATATATTTTTCAAGCGGTTATTTTCAAAAGTTAAAATTACATAATACTTGTATTTTCATTGTATTAGAAAGGTATTTTAAGCTAATATAAATCAAATCTCCTACAATTAGTTTCACACAATATTGTTAATAACTAAAAATATATAAAAATTTGTATTTTCAGTGTAAATAAACTATATAAAGCCGTGTACACATTTGCAATTGAACATCTCGCGATGCTTTTCGTGTAACATCAACACGACCATGTGGATGAGAGCCTGCAACTTTGTTGCGTAACATGATAATGAACATGGATGTTTGCGTTGAGGCTCGCAGCGTTTGCAACACTTGTTGGAATGCGGATAAGTAGAATGTAGACGCTTTTTTTCCAAATACAATTAATCGGATTGAACACAACACGGAATTTTCACGACGTTACGATGTTTTGTTTGAAAAAATGTTTACCTGCCTTGTTACGCATATACTTTGATCATGTACCGAATATACTTACATATCGAAGTTATGTTACATGTGTGTACGCGACTTAATACGATTATTTTTGTAAAAAAATGTGCTGCTAATATCGTCCGATAATTCAGTGCAATTACTCAAGGGATATGACAACGAAAAATTTCATTACTGACTGCTAAAGTTGCGGCAAGAAATCAATCGACTTACGTCACGGCTGACGTTACGCAATTATTTTTATTTTCAACATAATTTTCGATAGTTTGTCGAGTTAAAAACAATAATTTTTTGTAATTTAGTTTAATATATAATGCAAACATTTCGTATGGTATATAATTCTCAGTTGCAATTTTTTACATATTTTGATGAAAATATAATAAATTATTTATTTCATGTATTTTTAATAAACCACTTTATTTAATGTTGTTAATAATAAGTAATCATCTAAAGCTACGTACATACTTATATCCTCAAACCTTGATGCGTAACTGCTGGTCACTACCAATAAGAGAATTAATGTGTACATCCCTAATAATAATAATAATAATAATAATAATAATAATAATAATTTTATTGTCCAGTAAGTACAAAGTACAGAAAAAGACCACTCTGATGGTGGTATAGGACTAGTCACAAAGTAGAACACATAATTTTAGAAACTTGTGCTGTGCTGTGTGATTTATGTTATAAATCACACAAATACATTTCACATTAAAAAAGTTAAAAACATTGATCATTTACAAATTCACTCACACTATAATAACTCTTCCGTAAAAGAAAATCTGACACAGATTTTTTGAATCTTCTTAGATCTGATTCTATTTTAAATCTAGCAGGAAGCTTATTATATAATTTTATTCCCATATATCTAGGACACTCCTCATATTTTGTTTTATTATGTATTGGTATACACAAAAGTTGGCCTTCTCGAGTATTATAATTGTGATTAAAGTTATTTAGTTGGAACGTGTCTATGTTAGATTTAACATAACATAATATTTCTAATATATAAATACACGGCAGCGGCAAAACTTGCAACATTTTAAAAATATTTCGACAGGATGCATATTTTGTTGCACCGACAATGGTCCTAACGGCTCTCTTTTGTATCTTAAATATTCTTTCAAAATTATGAGAAGCCCCCCAGAACATTATGCCATACTTAATTCTAGACACAAAATTTGCATGGTAATAAGACATTACAGTTGACATATTTGAAACATTTCTTAACCTATACAAAACAAAACAGATTGACGACAATTTTTTTGCCAACACGGTCACATGCTCAGTCCAAGTTAGCCCAGTATCAATATGTACCCCTAAAAATTTTGTATGTTTAACTTGTGCAATAGACATATTTTTTACTTTTATTAGATAACTCTGATCAAATGATGAAACGCGTGGAGTAAAATTAATGAAAACAGTCTTGGAAATATTTAAGAATAATTTGTTTTCATTATACCAATCTGAACAACTATTGCACATATTTTGAGATGATTTTATTAGTTCCGCTACCGATTTTTCCGACATAATGAGAGATGTGTCATCAGCAAAAATTGTTAAGGTATCTTCATTTATATGTTTAGCCAAATCATTTATATATAATACAAATAAAAGAGGCCCAAGAACGGATCCCTGAGGCACTCCTATATCTATTAATAGTTCTTCTGATTTCATGCCGTTTACCTCTACTAATTGTCTCCTATTTGAAAGATATGAAACTATCCAATCACACATCTTTCCCCTTAAACCATATTTTTTAATTTTTTCAATTAGCAAGGAATGATCTATTAAATCAAACGCTTTGCTTAAATCCATGAAGATACCCAAACATTTCCTATCTCGAATCAAGTTGTCATATAATGTATTAAGAAAATTCATTAGTGCCGTCTCTGTTGATTTATTTTTAAGAAAACCATGTTGTGATTTTGAAAAAACATTGTTCATATATGCAAAATTCAATATTCTTTTTTGCACAGCTTTTTCTAAAATTTTTGAAAATGTAGATAGAAGAGCAACTGGCCGGTAATTTTCCGATAATAAAACGTCTCCTTTTTTATGAAGCGGAATTACTTTAGCTAATTTCAGTATATCCGGAAAAATCCCTAGTGAGATTGAAAAGTTTATTATATACGTAAGCGGTTCAATTATAAACAAAGCCGATTTTTTAATTAAATCCGAAGTTATATTATCTAACCCACTAGAAAAAGACCTTTTAAGAGAGAAAATAATATTATAGATTTCTGTTTCTGTCACTGGATCTACAAATATAGTATTCTTTATATTAACATTTGATGTACATTTATATTCCTTATTCGGCTTAGTGATATTCTTGTTTAGTTGTTTTGGTTTATCAATAAATTCAAAATTAAAATGTTGTGCAATTTGAAATGGGTCGCTTTCCCTATAATTCCTAATTTGTATTTCTTGTATGGGATTTTTTTTATTTTTAGTATTATTTAAATTTTCATTAATGATAGACCATGCAGCCTTAGATTTATTTACTGCATTTACATAAATATCATCATTGTGCATTTTTTTGGCTGCTTTCAAAACTCGTCTGTAAATTTTTTTATATTTTTTATAAAAATCAACATCCTCCGGATTATTTGAATAACTCATACGTCTATGTAAAATTTTCAATCTCCCAGACGATATTCTTATGCCTCTTGTAACCCATCTCGTTTTGTTATTGTTTACTTTCACTTGTTGTAATGGAAAACACAGATCGATATAATATGTCAAACTATTTATGAAAATTAAAAAAGAGTCATCAACAGTTTCAGCACTATACAAATCTAACCATCGCTCCCTACTTAAATAAAAGAAAAATTCCCTGAAATTACTGTCGGTATAATATCTCTTTAATTTAAATTCCGGATTTTTTGAATATTGATCCTCTATACTAAACTTACATAACTGAGCAGTATGATCCGATATACCTGTAAATATAACTTTACACGTAAGATTATCCATATTTGAGCAAATATTATCAAGACAAGTTCTAGAAACACTCCCAAATCTAGTTGGCTCATTAATATACATGTCTATATTGTATGCCTGTAACAAATCATAAAGATTGTCTCTCGCAAAAGATTCAGTAAGAAGATCAATATTAAAATCACCACATAGTATTGTTTTTACTTTTGTATCTCTACATAATTTATTAAGAACGCTGTCTAAGCACGTTATAAAATCAGAAATATCACTTTTATTTGAACTTGGAGATCTATATACAGTTACTAAATTTATAATCATACCACCAACTTTTATATATGCAGCACAATGTTCAAATTTTTTTTCAATTGACAGTTCCGCTATATTAGATATTTCACTTATGTAGAATTTAATGTCTTTTTTTGCAATAATTAATGTGCCTCCATTTTTATATCTGGTTCTACAAAAATACGTTATAATATTATAATCTTTAATCTTGACACAATTTAATTCTTCAAGTGTACACCAATGTTCAGTCAGGCATGCAACATCAATATTGTATTGATTCAAGAGTATTTCTAAATCATCAAGTTTATTTCGAATGCACTGTACATTATGATGTAGTATATTTAAAATTGTACTTCTTTTATCCGTTCGTTGCTATTCTTCATTTATACATTTAATTTTTTGTCTCTGAATTTGTACTTTTTTTAAATACACCGGACAACTTTTGTCATAAACCTTATGATTAACATCTAACCCTATATTAAATTTCATGTTGGAATCTATACAATTTACACACTTCACAGTATCATTTTCACATGCCTCGGTTTGATGATCCTTACTAGCACAATGCAGACATCTAGGTTCATTGTTGCAATTTTCTGCATGGTGATCAAATCCCGCACATTTAAAGCATCTGAACACACCAATATATTCAAACACTCTGCATCTGGACCAATTTATACATAAGTGACCTTCTGATATTATTTTTTTATAGGCTTATGGGTCACATTCCACTATAGCCATATAATTTCTTCTCATTTTTTTAATAATTCGAAATTTAAGAAAAATATTCTTCATATCTTGCAAATAAACGTTTTGTTTTAATATACAGTTTATTAATTCATCAGCTTCTAGTTTATCTTGTATATCTATTATTTTGATGCAGGGATTTTTTAGTTCTGGCGCTTTTATTTCATAATTCTTAGCTAGACTAGGATATGTGATGACAGATCAGCTATCGGTACCCGTAGATTCGCCCGTTTATTGATTTCGACTCCTGTTGTTGGTATTACGACTGTACGGTCGAAAGCGCTGCTAGAATAACGGTATTTTTCTGAGACGTCCTATACTAGCTTTTGTAACTGGTCGTATCCTATGTTTCCAAAGTCTTTGCCGCTCTTCACTATAGCAAAAGCTTCGCAGTAAAGACTATAAATTGTGCTTGAATACAACTTTTATGTCTACACTCTGTGAAACCGCATACAGTTTCATACTTCACTGCTACGCAGAAATACCAACAGTTTTTGTTAACGCTGCGAACCTCAAACATACGTGTTCATTCTTGTGTTACGTAACGTGTTACAAGGTCCCGTCCACATGGCCGTATTGGAGTTATGCAACGAGGTTTACAATAGAGTCATAAATGTGAACGTGGTTGCATTAATATTATTAAAATTACATTTAAAATGCCATTTAAAATCCACATTATTAGCGGATGGTTTATAAACTAACAAACTTGCTTGGTTAATTTACTTGGAATAGTAAAAGAAACTAAAATAGCGTATTTTCTTTGGTTAGTTTATAAACCATCCAATTTAGTCTAGTCTGAATAAAAACAATTATTCTAATAACACAAAATAACCAATTATTTGGATAGTTCATAAACTAGCTCCTGGTTTGGAAACGATTAAATAAAATAATGTCGAAAGTTCTACGTTTCATTAAATATAAAAAAACAGTGTAACAGTACAGATATTCGTAAAAAAATAACCTGCAAGAAAATCATCATCAGCATCAACCATTTTGGTTGCAGACCGGTTCTAGTTCTTCAGGTTTTTGATTTATTTTAAGAAAGAAATAAATGTGGCGTTTTCGAAAATCGTCTGTAACTTTTTTATTTAGAGAAACTTTTGAAATCTGAAAACACTTTTTCACTGTATATTTAGATTTTTATTGCGACGTTTCGGTTGCGAGAAATCATCAGCAACTTTCTATTTTCTTATGGGTGCAGAAACTGAAACGTATAAATGCAAAATCTAAATATATATACAGTGAAGTTCTTGGAAAACATTTTTGTGAAAAAGTGTTTTAAGATTTAACAAATATCTATAAATAAAAAAGTTACAATTTTCGAAAACGACAGATATTTCAAAATAACTCGGAAACCTGAAGAGCTAGGACCAGTTTGCAAACGCCATTAAATTATCCATAGAAACGTCTAAAACTTTCCTCATTTAACTAGTTTACAAGATACCAATACATGAATCAGCAAAATGGTCACATTGTATATCTTTTAGATCTTAGCTTTTCTTATCATATAGATTTTATATTGCATCGTTAAATTTATGTATATGATACAGTTTTTAAATTAATTTAATTAGTTTACATCACTGTGTATACACTTACCGCACAAAATCAAAAGTGGCGTGAAAACATTACATAACCCTACTTTATATCACTATATTAGCTAGAGAAATAGTTAGCTAGTTTATATACTATCCAAAGGATTACTTATTTTGTGTTACCAGAATGATCGTTTTTATTCCAGCTAGACAATAAATAAACAAGTATTTGTTCTCTTTTCCTAAATTTTACCTTAATTTTTACGATTTTCTGTACCTCGAAATGTTTCTTTTAAAATAGGTATATTGTGTGTATTTTTGATTTAATTGTTTCCAAATAGGAATAGAGAAATAGGTTATATACTATCTAGACAACTGGCTATTTTGTGTTAACAGAATGATTGTTTTAATTCCAAGACCAAATTGAATAGTTTATGAACTAACCAAAGGAGAAAAGCCATTTTAATGTCTAATGTCTTTTCATAGTTATTTATGCACCAAGTACAAAAAGTAAGTTGTGTATGAGTTGTATACAGTATTTTTTCTACGTTCATGCAAAAACCAAAAAATGTTAGTTTAGTAACACAAGTCTAGGAAAATATGACGTCGATTTGAACGTTTATATTTGTCATGATGACAAAACGTTGCAGTAGAATGACAGATGAATGCAATAAACATTTTATTGCACTCGTGCAATAAAGAACCACTTTATCCACTAAATTCGAGTGAGTTAGTTTATGTCAAAATAACCAACGGCTCAGTTAGTTTGTATGCTAGCCAGCTAGTTTAAAAACTAACCAACTTTACACTTTAGCCGTAACATGCATACAGAAGACGATGTCAATCCAAACAATGGCAAAGGATATATTAATTTTTTCGAATGTGATATGATATGTGTGAACTTTTAACTATAAAATTATTCTGCGCCGTCTGACAATTCCAAATCTATTTATAATTTATTATTCAGATAATCCGAGTTCTACAAAACATACTCAAATGTAAATTTTAAATCGAATAGAATATCTAAAAAGAATACGAGTGTTACATGAAGACGAAAGTGATGTACAGATTGCTTATAATCAAGTAAATAACAAGGTAACAACTATACATTTGCTAATTATATTCCTAATTTAAAACTTTGGAAATCGCATTTATATGTTTTTAAATACGAATAATTTGATATTCTTTAAAATTTTAATAGAGATCATTAGTTTTTATTAGATAATTAAAACAGTAATGCAAAAATAAATAAATAGTATTGTGTATGAATATATTTGTCATGTGTGTATGTATATATTTAAAATAAATTAAAAAAGTATCTATAGTTAACATATAAATGAATGTAATGCAAGTGTCACTACTTATTGTACTAGTTGTGCATACCAGTGAAATATAAATTATAAAAATATATAATTCTTCAACATATAGGTACCTACATTTATCAATTTCTAACAATACAATAAGCTTTAATTTTTGTGTAGGTACTTATTTTAAATAATATTTTTTATATAAAAATTAATAGATAGTATTAGAAATTTTTTTAACAGATTTCGGTCCGTAGATAAGCATTGTTGTATCCAAGGCAACGAGTAAATTAAGTACAAAACAGTGTTTAAAATTTTATTAGTAATCAAATTTCTTGAGACAAAATTATCTGCTTTTTGTTTTGATTGCCAAACTGATGATAAGAATAAGTGATGTCATACTTAAACTAAATTAAGATTACAATATAGCAGATGAATAATGTTCACTTCCTATTTTTAAATTATAATGAGATAATGGAAAATATTTTTGTTTATATTGTGAGGAAGCCACATTTTCCACAGTAATCAACAACAAATTAAGAGAGGAGCATTTAGAGTTTTGACATTCAAAGTATGAATGTGAATAATTTTATGAAATATTCGGAACGTTTATATATGCTAAACTTTCTAGCATATATAAATTATACACTACAGATTGATGATAAGCTGGATGTAAACCCACTATTTGTCAAAACCCAACATTATGTCAAAAATTTTAATATAAACTTGATTGCAGGTGAGCTATGTTTAAAAAACTTTTTTTAATTGGACTTTGCTGGAGCTTGATAGAAACTAAGGATCCCACAATTGAAGAAGAAGAATTTCAAGCACGAAATTTTTTAAGAGCAATAAACCAGAAAACTGCAGAAAATGAAAATAAAGTAGCTTTGGCCAACTGGGCATATGTCTCAAATTTGACAGATGAAAATTTAAAACATCAAGTAGGTATCAATTCTATATTAATTTGTAGATTTAATTAGTCTGTACACAGGGTGATTCACATAAATGTTCACGATCTGAAACATCAATTAAAACCAAAAGTAGAAGTTTTCCAAAGCAAACTGTAGAAGGCACTGATGAAAGTAATTTTTAGATGACAAGAACTTTGAGAAGTAGTTTTTGCACATCACTCTATAATACTAAGTAAATTACATAATATGTCCTGAACTTAAATTTTGAAAATTTAATAGTTGTCGAAAACCTGTAGGTAATATCACAGTCTATTATACAGTTCGGCGTCTTCACGTGGGCTCCTTTGATGTCGAGGTCCCAGATTTCGTTTTTTTTAGACGACCAAAAGACGACTGCGCATTTAGCCGCGCACATTCGCGCGGTCAAGGGACACGGTGATTTGTCAAGAAATAGAATTTCTCCCACTTCGTCGTGTACATATGAATTTCATTGGTGTTCATTGCGCATTTAGCCGCGATTTAGCCACACCTTCTGGAAGCTTCACTCGACGAACTGTATAATAAACTGGTAATATTTTCAATGCTAAATAATGAATTTAATTACAATGTCAACATATACAATCTGAGCTAGAATATTTTAAAAGGTATATAATTAGTATAAAATATGTATCATAGTTTTAAGTGGCCTAAGTAACTAGTAGCTACTAGTCACAGAATTTATGTGCACTTTTTGTTTCCCAGCTAGGCTCTGTGAGACGGACGTATACTAGCAGAACTTCAGGGTTCCGCTTCACTGTTGGCATCTTCAGTGGGACATCCGCAAAAGCTTCATTTTTGAGTATCTGGATCGTGCATTATTTCAAATACTAGTAAATTTTCAACATTTAATTTTCAACATTTACGTTACATTAGTACATTAGTACCTAAATCAATTGTTGCTTGGTCTGACAAATCATGAAACTACGACAAATTCAATCAAAATCATCTCTCAAAACGAGCTTAGCTGCCGGATCTTTTACAAGTATTAGTTTAAACATATTGGGATTATAAGTCCAGACAAAATTTAGTTATTAATTATATAAGAGAATGAACAAGCCTTTAATCCACGAAAAAAATGAACACTCCAGACGCAGCCGACAGTTACATTTTTCGAGAAATTACAGCCTCATCGATGTGAAATATTCCATGCTAAAATCAATGTTGAAATTGCACAAAGATATTGATATTTCAGTATGGTAAATTTACTTCATATTAGTAGAAAGTAGAATCAAGAAATTATAAACCAAAGAAGGTGAAGATACTGGAGGGAAACCAAATCAAAGAATTTTTTGAAAAAAGCCCCGGATGAGGAATATTTAGAGAGCATAAAAGTAGAAAATACAGGATTTTAATATACTATCACCCATGTCCAAGACAAAGGCAGCTACCTGTATGTAGTCATTCCGGATACGAAAACAAATATTCCAAGAAGTTTCATGATCATGGGAGTCAGTACTATAGAAATGTGTCGAAATACATCTAGAAATGCCGGTGTGACATTTTTCTTGCGATATGTAGCTGGAAAATGAACTACACAACATGTAGGCATTAACACAACTTTGAAACGTTTTCAAAAGTGGCTGCATTTCTGATCCAGAAAGTTTTACCGGTCATGGAATAAGGTGTTCTTCAGCAACATTACTGCTAGGCCAATGCTAGCCAATGCTAGGGGTGATTATTATCACTGCGAAGCGTCATAGTGGTTGAAAATCGACTACAGCAACGGAAAGTTACATTGAAGATTCACTGTCCAGCAAGATGACAATTGCTGAAAAATTCCAGGTTCAACCAGGCTAAGTTGTGGGCCTCTCCAGTCCTTCGGAAACTCCTTATCGAATGAATTTAAATAATCTCGGTCAAAATGACAAGATCGCTCTTGAAATAAATGTTAAATCATAATAATTCTAAATAAAATTCTATAAGACCAAAGCATGGTATTATGAATTCTAATCCACTAGTGTGTTAAAAGGCCTTTAATCCACGGAAAATAGACATATTAAATCTTCTTATATAGGATAGTCATGGATGTATATTAATAGGATAATAGGATTAATAGGATCTGTTTGCAAAATGGGTGAAGGCAAAACCTGTACCCAAAGGCACTACCAAATCAGTAATAAGTTTTCTGAGAGAAGAAATTAGCAGCAGATATGGTCGCCCCCTACACATAATAGTGGACCAATGAACGCCGTTTTTAAGTAACCAAACAGTAAAATTTTGTGCAGGTAATAACATCCATCTCATACCAGTAGCAGTCGAACATCAGAGGTCAGATCCAGTAGAGAGAAGAGTGCAGGATCTAGAGAAGACTCCGAATTTGAACAAGTAATAATCCCAACACAAACTGGGATTTAATCCTTTCTGAGGCATTATATTGCTTGGGAGCTAGACACAATGCAGCAACAGGATGCACTAACACAACTACTGCTAGCATATGAGTTACCTGCCTAGATAAATTTTTTTTGTCTAACCGAAACTACTGGTGAAGAGACAGAAACTTGCGACATTTAAAAGGGGAAATAAATGAAAAACAACGCAGATATGTTAAAAAAGATGCACCCACTGCATGAACACCACACAGAACATTCAATGTTGGCGATCAAGTGATGCATCAAATCCCAAAAGAGACCCCCTCGGTTCGCGTACGGCGCCATTTTTATCTACTTCGTAGATAACCGAAACTAAATAACAACACATAAAAACATTTTGTGCAGATGTTTTGAAGTTTTTAAGTATTAGTTGAGTGTAGCGCTCAAGAAGAATAAGAAGAAGAAGAAGAAGCGGAAGAGAGAACGAAGCGAAGAAAATGAGAAAGTTTTGGATTTACTCAATAAAAATAGAAGGCTTGTATGGTGAATTTTATAATTTATTTTCTAAACTGGAGAAATCAACAAAAATTTTTCAGTATTTCCGAAGGTTAAAAAAAAATTTTGATCTCTTAGATCGTTCTCACCACCAAAACACAGGAATTCGCAACGCAGTGTCATCTGACGGAAGACTTGCAGTTCATGTAAGGTAAGTATATAGAGGTTGTTGATAAACGAGGGTGCCCGACAGTTCAGACACTTTCACAACTCCTGACTTTTGTGGGAATAGAACTTATGTTAGCCAAATATAAAAATTGTGGCTACCGGCATGACCTGCAGTGACGGTCGTTGTAGATGCCGGTCCATGCAGGTGCTGGTCCAGTGTGCTATACACCTTTAAATAATATGTGAACCTTCTTGAGTCGGCTTTGCAGGTCTATGCTGTGGAGGTCCGTGGTGAACCGTGTAAGCATATTGTGTACAATCTTTAACAGCTTTAGGTAAGTAATAAGAGTGCGTTTCTACTAAAACACAGCCAGGTTACGGCGCGAATATCCATCTTGGTGAAACGTTAGTACGTTGGACATGGACTAGGTACACAGTTGTAGTAGAAGCACTTGGAGAAGTTTAGTATCCGTCAAAAAGAGGATGCGATGGAGCAGAGCGTAACATAATTCGCTTAAATTTTAATAGTGAAAAAACTATTTTTCAAATTACACTGAAAATGTTCACTTTGACATTGATGCCATCTACAATTTGCTTTAGATCAATGCTATACTAGAGGTCTTAAGTGATCATCGACAAGTATAATCAAAGCCTTTATGAAATCAAAATATTCCTTTTCGTTATCAGTTAACGAGCCGAATTTTATATGAATTAATTACAATATGGGTAAAGCGAATTTTAATTTTTTTTATCAATGAGGCACTTACTGACTGAATTGTTTTTCTATCATCTGTAATACTAGTTGCTATTTTCTTAATTTTAGTTGGAAGTGGCTGCAGAGGCCGCAAAGGATGAAAAAGCAATTTGGCAGCAAGTCATAAATTACGATTGGAAAAGATTTTCGGACTATGGAATGAAAAGACAATTTTCTAAATATGCTGTTTTGGGCGAGTCTGCTCTACCTGAAGATAAATTTAAACAATTTCACAAGATAATCAGTGACATGGAAGCAATTTACTCGAGAGCCAAAATATGCGACTTTAAGGATACGGAAAAATGTGACTTAGCTTTGGAACCAGGTAATGTAATATTTTTTACTGTATTAAAGAGGTATGCTTTCTGATACCGAACATCTACCTATGCTAATGAACAATTCCACAGACAAGGCTCTATTCAATAATTATCTAAAATAAAAATTAATCTAGTTAAATTTACTAACTTGGTTTAATGAAAACATTCTATAAATATGTAAGTCTCCTTTGAAACTGTGGTAACTCGAAAATTCAATCACAAAAAATGAGATCTGACCTATTTCTGCATTTTTAGGATTGCTTCTTCCGGTGGCCTCATTTAAGTTGAGTCAAATATCTAACTATAAAAATTATGCCAATAAATTAAATTTATTTGAAATTAAATATCGACAATGTCAAAAGTGACTAATCTGCCAATGTAATGATCATAAATAATTATCATTCACATCTTTCAAATTACTTTTTTAAGGGTTGCCTTGTTCAATGGCACTACTACTTTGTGCAGTCATTTACATATATAATCATTTAGGGCCAGTTGTATAAAGATTTTGAACTCAAGTTTAATGTTAAACTGTAAATCAAAAGCAAAATCAGGTTGTATAAACGTTAAACGTCGATCAAATCTTAGTTTAAACTGACTGACCGATCTCGGCCGTTTAACCAAGTGAACTGCAGTTCAACGGTTTGACACTTGATAAGTGATTATAAACTTGAATATTGAATTATACATTTTTGAGTATTTTTCTGCGTTTTGTTACGATGGACTAGATTAACCCGTAACAGATGATGAAGGGTTTTAGTAAATGCTGTCTTACATCCTAGAATTGAGAGAACGATCAAATCATTTTGTAAAGTGAAGGGAAATTGATTTTTTGCAGCGATTTCGTTTGTTATTACCTATATCTATAGTTTACTTACGGAAGCATCCTAAAAAATCCAAGAATTTTTAGTCGACTCCACTTGAAGCAGAAACTGAGAATGAAAACCATTTTGTATTTAATTATTTATTATAATAGTTAATTATAAGATATTAAAGAAAAATATTATTAAAAAACTCCACCACTACTTTGTCTTTATTTGTTCTGCAATAGCAATGAATTAAAATAAATGGGGAGACACACCCACTACTACTATCGCTGTAAGTGAGTTAAATAAAACATGGATAAAATACTATATAATTTATTATTTAAGTAACATATATCCTAAAGAGAATGTTAAAGATATCTACAGTAAAATAGAATACAAAAGGTAGAATATAATCTTACAAAATTGAACAAATTTCGCGCCAACTTAGGTTAAATTATTGTCAAATGTCACAGCTAAAAATCAAAATTTAGCAAGCCGTACTGCTACCAACCTCGGTAATGCATAGTTCAGCTGAACTACACATTAGTTTCGTTTATACAACACACATGTAAATAAACCAGGTTCAGAAATTGAACTAAGTTCTATTGAACGGCAGTTCAGGTACTTTTTATACAACCGGTCCTTAGTGTTATTTGACAAAGCAAGTGTTTTATTAATTAAAATGTTTCTAACAAGTATTATATCATGGGATCAAATAAAATTTTTAACATTGATAAGGATAGGTTTGTACCTTGTTAGTAGTAGTTAATCTTAGTACAATGTATACTTGCCGCATATATCAGATATAGAAGTAAGAAAGTAGGAGATTAAATTCAGTGAATAAGAGATGTATTATAGTTGCTTATTTATTAAGAAAATACCCACATAGAGAGAGAAAAACTATTATAATACTTTATATCTAAAAATCTTCGTTAATATTTTAAAACCCAATACACGGACTATACTTTCGAGTTATTTTTTACGAAAATTTACAAAAAATCTGTCACGTTCCGCTAAGAAAGTCAGTACCCATAACTGGCAAATATGTGCAATAAGTTACGCTAAATTAATCCATAAATTTAAGTCTGTTAAGTAATGGGTATTTCTTAAAAACATGTTACTAACTTGAAAGTAGTTATATGCAAATTATTGTATAAGAGTTAAATTTAATATTGGCTAAGTTCAAAATATAAATCGTTCACAATAATTTATTATTTTTATATTAATGAATTATTATAATATTAGGTAATTAATCAGGTGTTTGTTTATAACAAATTTACTGTAGGCATTTATGAAGAAACTATTTACTTTATTAACACAAAATATACTCGGAATAACATGAAATTTATTTTGTATTCCAAGTTTAATGTGGTTCGTGTGAAGTTAGCCTCCCAATGTTCGATTTTTGTTAAAATTTTTATAGTGCTGGATTGTATATGAATAGTTCTGAAGTGCTCTATAAATTTAAACAATAGTTCTATAACGTTTAGTGAAAAATTTTTTTTTTAAATATGGGGGGCCAACTTCACGCAGCCCCCCCATTTATCAGTTCTGACATATTTGTTGCTCGTTTTGGGATGTACTTCAATAGTTCTACAGTTCTATGTAATTTTTAGCAATAGTTCTGTACCATAACAGGTTTAAAAATCAACATGTAGTTATTAAGTAAAATAATTTCCAAAATACGTGCTCTTGTGAAAATAGCGACGATATTATATTGTATTCCAATAATCCCACTATTCAATGGAAATCGCATCAATCTAGGTGCATTAATTTCGGAAATATTGTATAAGAATTCTTTTTAAAAAAGGTAGTTCTGGCGAAAATAAGAACAGTTCTGAATTGTGCACCAATAGTTCTACTATTCCATGCAAACCGCATGGATCTGGGTGCTCTAGTTCCAGAGTTATCGAATTTAATTAATATAAGGATTATTCAAAAATTTTGAAAAAGGGAGTTCTGGCGAAAATGAGAACAGTTCTGAATTGTGCACCAATAGTTCTACGATTCCGTGCAAACCGCATGGATCTGGGTGCTCTAGTTACAGAGTTATCGAATTTAATTAATATAAGGATTTTTCAAATATTTTGAAAACGTAAGTTCTGGCGAAAATGAGAACAGTTCTGAGTTGTGCACCAATAGTTCTACTATTCCCTGCAAACCGAATGGATCTAGGTGCTCTAGTTCCGGAGTTATCGAATTTAATTAATATAAGGATTTTTCAAAGATTTTGAAAAAGGGAGTTCTGGCGAAAATAAAAGCAGCTCTGCATTGTGCACCAATAGTTCTACTATTCCATGCAAACCGCATCGACCTAGGTGCTCTAGTTCCGGAGTTATCGAATTTAATTAATATAAGGATTTTTCAAAAATTTTAAAAAAGAGAGTTCTGGCGAAAATAAGAACAGTTCTGAATTGTGCACCAATAGTTCTACTATTCCATGCCAACCGCATGGATCTAGGTGTCCTAGCTCCAGAGTTATCGAATTTAATTAATGTAAGAATTTTTCAAAGATTTTGGAAAAGGTAGTTCTGGCGAATATAAGAACAGTTCTGCATTGAGCACCAATAGTTATACAATTACATGGAAATCGTATCGGTCTAGGTGATCTAGTTCTGGAGAAATCGAATTTAATTAATATAAATATTTTTAAAAAATTTTGAGAAAGGGAGTTCTGGCGAAAATAAGAACAGTTCTGCATTGTGCATCAATAGTTCTACTATTCCATGCAAACCGCATGGATCTGGGTGCTCTAGTTCCAGAGTTATCGAATTTAATTAATATAAGGATTATTCAAAAATTTTGAAAAAGGGAGTTCTGGCGAAAATGAGAACAGTTCTGAATTGTGCACCAATAGTTCTACGATTCCGTGCAAACCGCATGGATCTGGGTGCTCTAGTTACAGAGTTATCGAATTTAATTAATATAAGGATTTTTCAAATATTTTGAAAACGTAAGTTCTGGCGAAAATGAGAACAGTTCTGAGTTGTGCACCAATAGTTCTACTATTCCCTGCAAACCGAATGGATCTAGGTGCTCTAGTTCCAGAGTTATCGAATTTAATTAATATAAGGATTTTTCAAAGATTTTGGGTATGTTACAGAATTTGGTTACAAATTCCATATCCTTTCCAATAATAAAATAATTATACCATTTAAATAAGTTGACACCTACTTTCCGTATTTTGGAAATACATATTCATTAAATTCGATATCTCCGGAACTAGATACCTAGACCGATGCGATTTGCATGTAATTGTAGAACTATTGGAGCACAATGCGGAACTGTTCTTATATTCGCCAGAACTCCCTTTTCCAAAAATCTTTGCAAAATCCTTATATTAATTAAATTGTATAACTCTAGAACTAGAGCACGTAGATCCATGTGGTTTGCATAGAATAGTAGAACTATTGGTGATATTTTCGCCAGAACTCCCTCTTTAAAAATTTTTAAAAAATCTTTATATTAATTAAATTCGATAACTCCGGAACTAGAGCGCCTAGATCGATGCGAATTGCATGGAATAGTAGAGCTATTGGTGCACAGTGCAGAACTGTTCTAATTTTCAACAGAACTCCCTTTTTAAAAAAATTTGAAAAATTCTTATATTAATTAAATTCAATATTTCCGAAATTAAAGCACCTAGATCGATGCGATTTCCATTGAATAGTGGGATTATTGGAATACAATATAATATCGCCGCTATTTTCACAAGAACACGTATTTTGGAAATTATTTTACTTAATAACTACATGTTGATTTTTCAACCTGTTATGGTACAGAACTATTGCTAAAAATTACATAGAACTGTAGAACTATTGAAGTACATCCCAAAACGAGCAAAAAATATGACAGAACTCATAAATGGGGGGCTGCGTGAAGTTGGCCCCCCATATTTAAAAAAAAAATTTTCACTAAACGTCATAGAACTATTGTTTAAATTTATAGAGCACTTCAGAACTATTCATATACAATCCAGCACTACAAAAATTTTAACAAAAATCGAACATTGGGGGGCTAACTTCACACGCATTTTAATGTGAAGTATCGGAAAGTTTATGTCTTTTCAGTGCTTTTGCTACGAGAAACAAAGTGAATTAGCATGTATATAACAGATAAAATGCAATAACTTACGATCTAAATAATACTACCTACCGATAGTGGGAATATTTCTGTCAAATCAGATCTGCATAAAATTAAACAAACATGTATTTCCAAAGTCTGGCAACCATGAAAACATCCAATTCTTTGTCTATCTGCTTTAACACAAGAGTTTATTCCTTTCTATCTAATTGCAGACCAGAGGGGTTCTGTACTTCCATAACCTGTATATAGTGAGTATATAAAGTGCCTCTCAAAGGTATTTACACAATTCTACCCCATTTTCATAAGAGTAAAATAAATCGACTTACTTCAAAACAAATGCGCTAAACAGCGAGACGCACCTAATTTTATCAAAATCCCAGTTGAAATTTATGACATAAAAAAAACGAATATAATATAAATTCATAATTCAAGGCCATCTAGGGCCAAAACTAAGAACATTTGTTCCAAGGCCTATTTTAATCTCAAAGATATTAAGGTAATATATATAAAGAGAAGAATAATATAATTAGTATATATCAGCCAGTAACAGGAAATTTCAGTAAACATAAAATTACAAATGAAAACGGGAAATTATTAATTGATTTCGTTAAAGAAAGAAACACGAACAAGTACTTTTTTTTCAAAGGAAAGAAATTCATAAAAGAACTTGAAAATCTCCAGATGGGAGGACAAGTAACCAGATTGATCATGTATTAATTGAAAGGGATGAAGGAAAGAATATTACAAACATAAGCAGTTACAGAGGACTTGATGCAAATTTAGACCATTTTATGGTAGGAATTACAATGAAACAATTAATAGCCCAAATAAAAAACCGAAAACAGAAAAGATATAGTAGAAAGAAATTTTGTAGGTTAAATGCAAAAGAAGAGAAACAGAAATATATGGAACACTTAAATTAAAATTTAAAAAATGTACAGGAGGCGGAGAACACATAAATGTAGTGAAAAATGGTTTAATATAGAATGTAAACAAGAATTGGAAAAAAAAGAAAGTTACTATTAAAGATGCTACAGGAAGAAACAAATGAAATAAAAGAAGCATATAATAGACAAATACGGATAACAAAAAAAAATATAGAGAAGAAAAGACAGTATAATGAAAGATTAATAACACAACTAGAAGAAAATTATAAAAATAATGAAATAAATATCCAGGATGTATATATATATAACTTATGTCAAGTTTGACAGATTAATACTTTTACTACTATTTTAAGAACGAAAACAGAGAGTTTTGCGAAACGTCAATAATACGGAAGTGCGCGATAGTGATGTGATTTTTGTTATTTTTTATTTATATGCTTTTTTCAGAGTGAGATTTTTTGGTTAGGCAAACTTAGTTTCAAAAATAACCGTTGACTGATCCGTTTGGCGCAAGGGCTTATTTAATTTATCTTTATTTTTTCAAAAGTGTGGAAAAAACCCAAAAAACTAAAAAAAATAATTTTTGTTCTCGAATTTTTATTATAACATAAAGAAATACTTAGATTTTTTCATATTTGGGGGATAATGCTTATTAAGGGGCATAAAGCTAGCGATAAGAATGTTCAAGAACTTGCACAGTGGCGGAGTGGAGGGGGTGCTCAACCCCTTTCTTGAACAGAATTTCTACGCCAATGACTATATTTAAAAAAAAACTGTTATTTTCATTATCTACATACAGTTTACCAAAAATAATGTCTCTTCTTCTGTTTCGAAATTCCTGTGCGTTTCCGAGTCATTTTGATTTTTAGTGTTTGATGTGGTATTAAATTAAGTAATTGATTTATCATCAATTATTGTCCTACCTACCTAATTATGGTTTATTAAGGATTCTAAAAAGCCGAAATCTCTTATTCTTTATCTCTTTCCAATGCAGTCAAAATAAATATTTGTATTATCAAGCCATACTCAAATACAAGACATTTAAGTAGGTTTCGTTGAAAGAATTAAATATTTAGCCAATAATTGATAATTAATAAATTACTTAATTTAGTACTAAACACTAAAAATCAAAATAACTCGGAAATGCACAGGAATTTCGAAACAGAAGAAGGGACATTATTTTTGGTAAACTGTATGTAGATAATGAAAATAACAGTTATTTTTTAAATTAGTCATTGGCGTAGAAGTTCTGTTCCAAATACGAAAAAAATCTAAGTATTTCTTTATGTTATAATGAAAATTCGAGAACAAAAAATTATATTCAACACCCTGCATCTCGGACACGAAGCGTTCTACGACAGATGTTTATAGCAGTCTTAAAAACATGTGTTCTATCTTCTGTTAAAGTTTGTCTACAAAAAAAAAACTGACTCGTCCTGTATATAAATATAAGAAGGGATACCGGCCAAGATTAGTGATTTTAAACTATGATCTGTCAGGGAATTTGAACGAAATGAAACAAGAATAACAACAGACGAAGGAAAAGTATACACATTTGAAGAGGTTGGAAAATGTACATACTTAGGAACCACATTTACTAGAAAACCGAGTTTTGAAGAAGATTTGATGAACCGATTAATGGCAAGAAATTGTTGCGTTCGTGCTCTTAATAATATTTTAAGGAACAAAGGTATATCAAGGAGTCTCAAAATCAGTATATACAAAAACTGTTACAAGGCCAGTACTGATTTTTGGATGTGAAATATGGACATTGACAACGGCAGAACAAAATAAGTTAAGGATATGAAAAAGAAAAATTTTGAGGAAGATATTCGGACGAAAAAAGGTAGATATATGGGAAAGAAGAACATATAGTGAGTTAGCATTCCATTCCATTTAATGAGCTTGATATTATAGAAGTGATAAAGGTCCAAAGACTTAGATGGATGGGTCATATAATAAGAATGCCGAGACATAGAACTCTATATAAAATTATAGAAATCTGTACTGGAGGGAGAAAATGACGTGGAAGACCGATAAGATGGAAAGAGGACGTGGAAAAAGACATAGAAAGAATAAACATCACTCAATGCAAGCAGAGATCTACTAATAAGAAGGAATGGAGAAGAATTGTGAACCAAGCCATGGGTCTACTAGGCCTGCAGGGCTGGTGTACATATATAATTAGTATCACATGCGTTTTCTCAATTTATGATGAGGGTCAGCAAATTTAAACAATCTATATGAGATACTGGTATAATATATGATATAGGTATAAGGTGATTCGAGTTTCCAAGATTTGCTAAAAGAACAAATTAGAGAATCTACAACATATCTAAATTTCTGTTATATAAAATAATACATACGAATTCCAGATTTGACTCATACATACTTCATACACGAGTGCTATTACAGAGATCGCCTGGCTGAATTTACAACATTTATCACGTAATTTGCAATGGGGAAAACATAAAAAGTTACATCATAGAATATCAGCGGAAGTGCTTGCAACTAGCGCTCTCTACTTTATGCAGGAAAACTGATATCACCAGCGCATTAAAGGCCACTAAAACGTATCTGTGTCCAATTTTGATGGAATATGTTGTGATTTAAAATAATGCAAATTTAATTTTGTATAATTATAGTCCCTTATTCTTGAGATATAGGGTCTGTACCCTGTATCTTAAAAATGAGAGACTTTACGACATATGTTTATTAAACAAATCCGTGTCTGTTTGAAACACTCTGTATAAAACGTTTATTTATAGAGATAGTGTCATTAATTTAGAAAAATATGACCAGCCTGTGTAATATTAAAACTTTTTATATATTTTTAGGTATTAATAATATTGTGTGAAACTAACTACTCAGTGGACAAAAGCCCCAACCTGCGTTGAATTACACCCACAATATCTACCCATACATTCCTTATTATTAGCTTTTGTAACATTTTTTTATGGTTTTAGAAAGGTATTTTAAACTAATATAAATCAAATCTCCTACAATTCCTATCAATGAAGTCATATGTATGTTCTATGATACCAAACATCTAGGTATGCTACTGAACAATTCTACAGACAAAACTCTATTCAATAATTTTCTAAAGAAAATCTAATTTACTAACCTGGCAATGAAACACTCTATAAATATCTAACTTCACTTTTTGGCAGTGGTTGAATTTGTCGTGTTCCCACATATCATTACCATTCATTGATAGGAATTGTAGGAGATTTGATTTATATTAGCTTAAAATACCTTTCTAAAACCGTAAAAATAATATTAAAACTGTTAACATTTTTAAATGGGGGGTTTTATTTCAGTCAAATAGATATTTTGACCTGTTTTCCTATCTATTAAGGTTGCATGATAAATCTTGCTTTTTCTATTATTAGAAATTATATTATTGGGTGATGTCGAATAACCAAAACGGGAAACGTATTTATATGAACAAATGAATCATTCATTAAAATATTGAAGAAACTGCAACTGAGTATAATAAAACTATAAACACTAAATGATTGCACTATATATTGAACAAAATTACAAAAAAATATTATTTAACACGATAAAATATCGAAAATTATATTGACAATAAAAATAAATGCGTAACCCCACAAAAAAACATTTTATATAACAAACTTGCAGTATTTTTCAAAATTCCGCTGACCCTCAATTTTTTTCTTTTAAGTTCCTCTAGTATAGTGTAGTGTAGTATAGTATAGTATAGTATAGTATAGTATAGTATAGTATAGTATAGTATAGTATAGTATAGTATAGTATAGTATAGTATAGTATAGTATAGTATAGTATAGTATAGTATAGTATAGCATAGTATAGTATAGTATAGTATAATATAGTATAGTATAGTATAGTATAGTATAGTATAATATAGTATAGTATAGTATAGTATAGTATAGTATAGTATAGTATAGTATAGTATAGTATAGTATAGCACAGCACAGCATAGCATAGCATAGCATAGCATAGCATAGCATAGCATAGTATAGTATAGCAATTGGTATAGGTATATTCCTGTGAAAACAAACTTATTATGTCAAACCATCCTATAAATTTTATTTTTATCATATTATCATTGAAAAGTTTCCTTATAATTTTCTAGAGCTAACACATATATTGGAAACGTCACGGAATGCTGATGAGCTGAAGCACGTTTGGCTGGAATGGAGGAATTCCGTAGGTCCAAAATGCAGAAATCTCTACAATGATTACGTAGATTTAAGTAATGAAGCGGCCCGCCTTAATAATTTTTCCGACACTTCCGAATATTGGTTACATGATTACGAAGATCCAAATTTCAAAGATCAAGTTCAAAATTTATGGGAGCAACTCAAACCTCTTTATATGCAAATACACGCATACGTTCGGTATAAACTGAGGCAGAAGTATGGAGACATAGTCTCTGAGAAGGGACCCATTCCCGTTCATCTCCTAGGTAAGTACTTATAAAAGGTTACTTTACCATGAATTCCTTATATTTATGGTATATGTACCGATATTTTATGAAAATGACGTACTGAAAACACTATTCACACTGCATATAGGGCGATCATAATGTCATTAATTTTAAGCACGTGTTCGGAAGGTAAGACAGAATATCGAAAAAAAAAATTTTTACTCGAAATTTCAAAAGATAAAGCCTATAAAAATGGGTACACGACACTCCTGGTACGCTACAAATTTCTGATGACGCGTACGAGTCTTGAAGCTATACAGGGTGAGTTATTCATAATGTCATTAATTTTAACCACGTATTTAGAAGGCCTAATAAAGGCAGAAAATCGAAAAAAAATTTTTTTTTGCTCGACCTTTAAAAAAATAAACAAATCATCCTATAAAATTCGTAAACAGGACGCTCTTGGTACGCTACAAACTTTCTGATAACGCAGCCATATGACAATGGAATGACGAAAGAAACATCGTTGCCACATCATGTTTACGTACATAATATCGTCTAACACTTCAGAGTGTTATGCAAATTTACAACCGTTTAGTCTGCATTTCCCGCATTTCTTCCCCCCAAATTTAGAGATCACACCACACATTTGGAGGGGGGGGATGGAGAAAATACAAGTAGTAGTTTAGTAGTAGTTTGTTTATTTCGGTTTCGTGTATTGGTTGTAAATTCACAATGTCTAATGTTACAAACAGTGTGCAAGTGCTTCTATGCCTTCGCGATACGGGTAATGTGATACCACGTCGGAAACTTGCTGGACATCGGTGTGATAGAAACTGTTTTAAATTTAGTTGAGGAACAACCTACTATTTCTATAAGAATCATTTCAAGGCGATTGGAGATATCCCAAAGCAAGGTCTGTGAATATTACTTGAAAACTCACCCATATCATTTTCAGAAAGTTCAGGCTTTAGAAGCTTCTGATTTCTCCAGCCGTCTTGAATTTTGCAATTGGCTGCCCCTAATTTTATTAATAAAGTGCTATGGATGAATGAGTGCAACTTTACTCGAACTGGCATTTTAAACAGGTTAGTACCATACTACTTAAAAAGCAATAAATTTCTAGGCTAGATGTATGTAACAACAAATTGAATAATTAATTATTATACTTACGAGTAATACTACAAATTCATATTCAATTGTAAAACGTATTGAAAACGTAATATTAAAATTAGTAAGCTAAATAACCTAATATTCGAAAACATTTATTTATTATCTACATTTGTTTTTATTAACAAATAAATCAATATTTAAGGAAAATTAATTCATGTATCTAGATAAAAACGTTAATTTTACTCCTTGTCGTTAAATAACAGTACAAAAACTAGGTAACTAGGTTATTGACCTAATAATACGGTAGATCAAGATTCACTCTCGATAATTTTTTATGAATATCAGATCAGAGACGTGCTCTTTCGGTCTTGGACAGTTTTTTTGTCGACAACACAAGGGTTTTTTATTACTTAGTATTTAAACACGGAACATTTTTCAGCTTCTCTTAATAATTTACCCATTGGGTATATGTTTTCTATGTAATGTACCTAAATGGTTTTTACTCGGTTTAGATTTTTTGTAATTTCAATATTAAATATTTTTTAAACTGTAACCAAGCTAATTTGTTTGCAGTCATAACAGCCACATTTGGTCGGACAAAAATCCACACGGTAGTTGTCAGTTTACCTTTCAGAGGCGATTTGTTGTCAACGTATGGGCAGGAGTGTACGGGGATCGCTTGATTGGACCGTATTTTCTACCGGAAAACCTGAATGGAGCACGTGACTTGCAATTTTTAATAAAACTATTTGATTTAATTGGATATTAACATTTTAAATTACTATTGGCTCAACTGAGCAAGAAAAAATATGAGATTATAAAATAGTCAGTACTAGGAAAATATTTTAATTTGGCAACGAGGCATCAGGTCGACATCGAGTTGAACTGTGAGCTGTAAACAACCAAGGCTGTGAGCGGTCAGTGACAGTCTGAAAAGGGGGTTTACATAATGATTTGAAAATATTTATTTTCAGCGTAAATATGCATTTAGATTTTTTTTAATCGCGTATTCGTATTATACTCATTATTCCCTATCTCCTCTTAAAATTAATGACATTATGACTGACACCCTGTACAGAAGTCAGGCAGCGTTGCCAGAACCTCATGCAAATAATAACAGCATGTTCGGTGAGTGGAGTGATACATATATTTTTTAATGACAAACTTCTTGTTTGCAATATAAAATGTATACATTTTGTATATTCTTTGAGGTATATATTTGTTGCATTTTTAAGATATCCATTAAGCGTTTTGTCAAGTTCTAACGTAAAATTCATTCATCTTGCCCTCGTTATGCAAGTTCGAAAGCTCGCAAAACTTTTTTCAGTAAATAATTTTGGATAAAACATTAAAACATACCTATTTTGTTCCATCTTTTCATTATGTTCTTGAAAGCCGAAACAAGTTGAACTCGCATGTTGATATTTCCAAATAATGCAAATCACTTTTGATTATGAATATGAATCAGAATCAAATCCATTACTCATGATCAGTAGGTACGGAATAACAGACACACACGAAAAACACAGACACCTGCCTATTAAAATGTCTGTTATAAATTCTTCCACGATTCTGTTCACTAGAGGACAATCGTGGTCTTTCACTACTTCACTTTGCCCAACTTGAATTGCATTTTGATTTAGGTAAATAGCAAATGTTATTAATAATTAATTAGAAACTACACTAGTGACACAACACACACGATATTCACCAACCTACCACGAGAAAGTAATGACTGATAGATGAAAAAATTAAAGAAGTCAAGCCGCGTGCATCTGTTCCATATCGAGAGCGGCTTGTCTGCATAGCAAAACGGACCTGAACGATTTTCAACTTATTCCGCCGGCTACGTATTAAACGAGAATTTGAACTGCCAACTTTTTAGCTGTGCCGAAAATATTTAGATTTGGCAACCAGCCGGTAAGCAATTGCCGTCAGCGGTCAGTGACAGTCTGAAAAGGGGATTTAAATAATGATTTGAAAATATTTTTTTCCGTCGTAAATATGCATTTATTTTTTTTTAATCGCGTATTCGTATTATACTTATTTTTTCCTATTTTCTCTTTAAATTAATTACGTTATGACTGAATCATCCTGTATATGATTATTTATTATTGCAATTTTAGGCAATATGTGGGGACAGACTTGGTCCAATATTGCAGACCTCTCTCTGCCTTACTCTGGAGTGGAAGACGAAGATTTAACACTGGAGTTACTAAAACAAGTGAGTATATTATGAAGTTACATAGTTCATTTAATTTTCTTACCAAAGAGAATAACACGTATACATGAAATTAAATATTTTGCTCTACTCATCATTTTTTAGAATTACACGGCTGTTAAAATTTTTAAAACATCAGAAAAGTTTTTCAAATCGATTAACTTAACAGAAATGCCAGAATCCTTCTGGGAAAAATCAATTTTGAGCAAACCGAGCGATAGAGATATTGTTTGCCACGCTTCTGCATGGGACTTCTATGATCAAAAAGATTTTAGGTAAGAAAAACTTATAGCTAATATATAAAACTCTTGATACTTTCCAGTATCACCTACAATCATTAACAAATTATTAGTAAATATAATTCACTGAGCGTTACCAGCGATTGATATTATTAATTCCTGGAGACATTTTTCTTCTAATGAATGTTTGGTCAATAATAATTAACGGATGACAAATTACCTAGTATCAAAACGAATATCCCTGTATATTAATAATTTACTATTAACTTGTTTCAGAATTAAGCAATGTACTGAAGTAACTAAGGAACAATTTATAATAGCTCACCATGAAATGGGCCATATTGAGTATTTCCTCCAATACAAGGATCAACCCACTAAATTCCGAGAAGGAGCTAATGATGGTAAATGTTTGACAGCTAAATCAGAAAAAGTAAATTACGTATTTATATTATTTTCACAGGTTTTCACGAAGCAGTAGGAGATTTAATTTCTTTGTCAGTTCGATCAACAAAACATTTAAGAAAAATTGGGCTACTAAAATCCGAAAACGACAATCCTCAAACTGTTTTAAATAATTTGTTTAAGGTAATTATAAAGCCTTTAAATAATTAATAATGTCGAAATCTACATATCGATTCTGCTCTGTATTTTTGACAGACCAGCTCTGGAGTCTTCCAACTAAAATGATTTGTAGATATTTATTCGTATTTCAAATTTACATATGTAGATACAGTGTGTTTCACTTTGATATTTGAAAAATCAGTATTTTTTATGGAACATCCGATTTAATTTTTTCTTTTTTAAAATATATTGCACTTAAAAGCTCTACCAGTGATGTGCATTTTTTTTTGTTTAGGCCCTTTGCATATCCTGCTGTGTTATTAAATGTAACCCCAAAAATAGCAAAATCGTATTAGGCATTTTTTTAACAAAAAAACTATTTGTCCAATCGATTTAATCATGCTTCGAAACCATTAGTACTAAGTTTCAAAGTTGCATCTTATACAGAGTGTTTATAATTTAGGTGCAAACTTCGAAAAATGCCAATGTTTGGGAGCACCCTGTATTAACAGGATAAAATATTCTCATGATAGTCATGCATTCTTCTGTTATTCTCTGCTTAAGTTAAGAACATTCATTAAGTATTTAATTATGTTGGAAGCAAAAATGACGAGTGATTTGCTTATCATAAATTCCGTACCTTACATTAATTTTCTCATAATATTGTTTTTTTCAATGAATAACCCAGTTTGAGTTTACAATTTTACATTTGCTGTTATATTACTTAAAACATTATTGTGTGTACCATTGAAGTTGTGTAAAAATAGTTAGAAATAAACTAACTTTACAACAAAAAATTTAAATAATAAGTCTAGTTGGTGACAATGCAAAAACTTATAAACAAGTTGCAGAAGAATTTAACAGGAGTCATCAAGAACTAGAACCAGTGAGTTTTCAAACTGTAGCAAATGTTAATTCTCTTTTCGATAGAACTGGTAATGTTATTTCCACAAATAAAAGGGGAAACAATTTAATTGTAAACAGAGAAAACGTTGTTTTAAATCAAATTCGGCACAACCCTAAAACTAGCGTTAGACAAATTTCGCGAAACACTAATATACCTTCCACCAAAGTTTCGCGATGTCTTAAGAAAAAATAAAAGGTTGCTTACAAACCAAAATTCCTTAAGAAAATGCTGATGAAAATTCTCGAATGGAATACGCTCTCTGGTGTCAAGGACATCATATAAACGACAATTTCCTAAATGAAATTTTATTTTCGGACGAGGCAACCTTTACCACAAGCGGGGTTGTATCTTCACAAAATTATAGATTCTGGTCGGATGTAAACCTTCACTGGGTTATTCAATGTAAAAGGAAATATTCTGAGAAAATTAATGTATGGTGCGGAATTGGTCCCTTTTTTCCAACATAACTTGAATGCCCAAAATTTTCTAAATACGAATTTCTGGGATGCCCTAGAAGAACTGCCAATTGCTAGACGCGCCGACATGATATTTCAAATGGACGGTGCACTCGTCCATACTGCAGCAATAATTAACTGACTTGATAAAACATTTCCCAGGATGTGGATTGGGCACTATATACTCGCGACAAGAATTCAGACGACTTACGTCATACGAACAAATGAATAATTCATTGTATTTTCATCAAAATATTTAAGAAACTGCAACTGATAGTAATAAAACTATATACTACACTATAAGTTTGCATTATATATTGCAGTAAATTGCAAAATATGATTGTTTTTAACACGACCAAATATCGAAAATTACGTTGACAATAAAAACAAATGTGTAACGTCAGCCGTGACGTAACACATCTGAATTGTTGACGCCAGTATAGTCAAGAAATTAAGTGGCCTTCGAGATCGCCAGATTTGACGCCACTAGATTTTTATCTTTGGGGGAAACTTAAAGAAAATACTACAATACAAGACCCAATAATGTGGAAGAACTTAAGCAGAGGATAACAGAAGAGAGCGAGTTAGAAAAATGTATTCAAGTTGAAGGAGGAGTAATAGAAAACGCGAAAATTTAAAGATAGTTGGTTATTTTCTAGTTTTTTGTTATGTTCAGTTAAATTTCTTCTGCTAAAAATAAAAACGAAAAAATCTATATTTCCTTAAATATGATTATTTATTACGATAATAATTTCAAAGCCATAGTACACCTCTATCGAAAGAAAAAAATCAGGAAAATATTTTATCCTGTTAATACAGGGTGCCCCCAAACATTGTTATTTTTCGAAGTTTGCACCTAAATTATAAACAGTCTGTATAAGATGCAACTTTGAAACTTGGTACTAAGGGTTTCGAAGCATGGCTAAATCGATTGGACAAATAGTTTTTTTGTTTAAAAAAGTGCCTAATACGATTTTGCTATTTTTTGGGGTTACATTTAATACCACAGCAGGCCGTGCAAAGAGCCTAAATCGTCACTGCGTAGGGCTTTTTAAGTGCAATATATTAAAAAAAAATTAAATCGGATGTTCCATTAAAAAATACTGATTTTTCAAGTATCAAAGTGAAACACACTGTAGATGTAACGCTTAGTCAAATCTTAATGAGGGACTCTAGTCATAAATTAACAAAAAAATGAAGCGTCCGGCAATGCTGTAGGCATCATTGAAAACCCCCGTATTTCGGCGATAACGATATTTGCAAAACGAAATTCCAGGAAGCAAGTACTTTGAGTATTGAATTACACCTGAAAAATCTACATGTAAAAATTTTAATCAAGAGTACCTTTTTTTGTAAAATGAACAATGAAAATATGTTTCCTCTTTTACATTCTATCCGTGGACATACTGTATACTTTTATTAGATAATAACTAATTTTGTTTCAAAATTTTTTAAATAGAGCATCTACGTTGTTAAAACTTAATCAACTTATTTATTTATACCCTGTACACAAAAGCGTAATACTTAATGTTCTATTGTAGATCGGTTTAGATAAAATCACATTCTTACCGTTCGGATATCTTATGGATCTGTGGAGATGGGATATATTTGCCGGAAAAACTAAGTCTGACGATTATAACTGTAAATGGTGGGAACTCCGAGAAAAATATCAAGGTGTTGAACCTCCTGTCGATAGGTCTGAGGAAGATTTTGATCCAGCTGCCAAGTATCACATAGTTTCTAATGTTCCATATCTCAGGTTAGGTGCAATACACACTAAATTGTCATGTAGGTGCATTAAAATGATATACTGAATTAATTAATACGTAGCTAGCTGGTGGAACAAACAAATTTAGATGCAATACAGTTTCCACTAATAATTACTAATAAGTATTGTCTTTCATCAGAAGAATGTTATTTATATTCACCTGCAGCAATATTGCCTTTGCTCCTCATATGTTTCTCCTGAAACCTTTTTCTTAAAAAAATGTACATGCTACACTCTAATACAAAAAATTCCACTGACCTTACAGAATTTTTAGGGTAAACAACAAATACAACTCATAAACAAGGTCATCTTTTACAAACGAAACTGTGCAACTTCATGGGATCCCTGAATACGAGTCCATTGCCAGAATAACTCTAGCACTTACATTTTGCTCCTAAAATAATTGGAAAATAACCGCAATTAGTCAGCTTGCCTTACCAAATGGCCAAACAAATTCACCTATATGTATGTCATCGTTTTCACGTCATTTATGTAATAATTTGCTACCATCCCGTAAACATCATAGTAAATTCAGACTGTTGTTCCAAAAGCATTGTTATGATTTTAAAATTCCCACAAATATTCATTTTCACCAGCACATTTATAATACTCTGTACCAGGATCAAAAAATGTTACAGAACAACGTTTCATTGACCCAGAGAGGGTATTTCCTTTACATATAAAAATAAGGCTTATGTAGCAATTCGTCAAAGTGTTGGATACAGATTTAGCGGATACTAAATTACCATGAATGGTCCTCCAAACTACGTAGAATTGATAGATGAAGTGATTGAGGGCTTCATGGAATTGGTATGCAATGTAATGGATTTTCATTTGGATTATTTTCCTTTTAACATTGATCATTCTGGTGAAAAACACAGAGAACGTTTCCATCAAGATATCGAAGATATAGAACGGAGACATCAGGGTAGAAGAGGTCAGAATATGATGGCAGATTTTTTTATGTTGCAGAGAAAAGTAACGAAAGAGACAAAACGATCAAAGTTCGTTTGATGATCCTGAACAATCTGTTTACGATATCTCGTTATTCAGTCTGTGAGAGAGATTTGATCTTCAGATGATTTCTGTAGGTTACTTAGAAACTAGGGACAAAAATGCGTTTCCATTTGATGTACGTTCACTTTTAAAATACCTTGACTTGGAAAATAACCTGATGTGATTCCGATTCAGCAGTCCTAAAAACATATATGTGGACTGATTTGCTCATTAATTAAGCCATGTTGAGAAAATCTGACTAATTTCGGATGATTTTTAGGATTATATGAATCCTTGGATAAACTCTGTAGGAACTGGAGCTGCTCTAACATTGAATTCGTCTGGATCTCTAACCATGATCTTTATATATTTTTTTGTGCAACTGTGGTATTTGTTACGAGCGAAGTTCAATTTACAGTACTTTAATTTTATTTATCTCTCTACTAATTTATCTCAAGGCAATTTTAACGTAACTAATGCATGCACTACATCAAATCTTCGTTATGATATAACAACTACTGCAGTTCTTCCTTTCAACATAAATATTTTATTATTATACAAACATATTTGATCTTCCAGGTATTTCATAAGTTTCGTGATACAATTCCAATTTCATCGTGCTGTTTGTGAAAAGGCTGGTCAGTACGAACCTAACAATCCAAATAAAGCTTTACATGAATGTGATATATATCAAAACACCGATGCAGGAAATGCTCTCAAGTAAGTCAACGACAGTATATCAATTTACTATATTTCATTTTTGTCAAAATGAACAAAAAAATCAAAGCAGATGTATTTTTTTAAATGATACGCAGGATGTATTTTTAATCAATTAACAAGAATTGTTACAGATTTTCTTTTTCTCGTTACAATGAACCGTATGTAAGAAGTCTAAAATTATTATTATTATTATTAATAATAATTTATTATCCCAAAGACTATAACAATTATAGTACAGGACAAGTCACAATTAGCACAATATAATAAACAAATAAAAATATACAGATCAGTAAAATTACAAATACAAAATTAAAAAAACTAACAATCATGTAAAATTACAAATTTTAACAATAAAAACATATACATTATGTGTCACTGAAAAGAGTCGATAGCAATTTAGTTATTTAAAAATTCAGTTGTCGTATAGTAACATTTTGATGCAAGATGTTTTTTTTATTTCCCTTTCAAATTTATTTTTGTTTTCTATATTTTTAATATACTCAGGTAACTTATTATATAGTTTTATACCTATATAATTTGGACATTCTTCATACTTAGACAATTTATGCAAAGGAACAGTTAAATTATCACCTGTTCTGGTGATATAACTGTGATTAAAGTTATTGGTTAAAAAAACAGTAATATTATTTTTTACATACATTACTACTTCTAAAATATAAATACTGGCGAGTGTTAACACATTTAAGTTTTTAAACAAGTTTATACAAGATGTTCTTGGAGATTTACCCATAACGTAGCGAATGGCTTTTTTTGAAGTTTAAAAACCCTCTTAAAATGATTTGAAGAGCCCCAAAACATAATACCATAAGATGCCTTTGTAACAAAATTTGCATGGTAATAAGCTGACACTGTTGATCTACTTTTTGACAACCTTTATAATGCATAACAACTACAGGATAATTTTTTTATCAATGAGTTTATATGAGTCTCCCAATTTAATGCATTATCTATGTATATACCTAAAAATTTAGTACTACTAACTTGCTCCATAGACTTACCATTCAATTTTACCAAATAACTGTGGTCATAGTGACTAGTTCTAGGTGAGAAAATAATAAAAACAGATTTAGTGAGATTTAAAAGAAGACAATTCGATTTAAAGTGATTGTTAAATTTCCTTACTTGTAACTGAGTTTGTAATATAACTTCATCAAGAGTTTTCCCGCAACAGATATACGATTTATCATCTGCAAACACAATCAAATATTTGTCAAAGAAGCCAGGCATATCATTTATATAAAAAAGAAACAACAATGGTCCGAGTACAGATCCTTGCGGAACACCAAATTCTATCAACAATTTATCCGATTTAACACCATTTACTCAACTGTTTGGGTTCGTTTAGTTACGTAAGATAATATGCAGTCATTTACTTTTCTCCGCAGCCCATATTTATGTAATTTCTTAATTAATAATTCATGATTCACTAGATAAAACGCTTTACTTAGGTCCATAAACAAACCGACACATTTGTTTTTTTTTATCAAGATTACTGTATAAGTTATTTAAAAATGACATTATTGCAGTTGTAGTTGATCTATTCTCATGGAATCCATGCTGAGACTCTGATAAAATACTATGTATATTGGCAAATTCAATTATACGATTATACGATTGAATACAAGATTTTAGATATTGTTGTTAGAAGGGCAATAGGTCTATAATTTTCAGGCAATGTATTATCTCCCTTTTTATACACTGGAACTCTTTCCTAATTCGAATGACTTTGGTTTGAACGGTCATGCAGCCCTTAATAATTTCGATAAAAATGGTTGATAATAATATTTAGTATCTATGTATTTTATCAACAAATCATCAGGTTTTATTTTATTACATTCACAATGCCTGTGAATACTAATTTGCTGAGAATGTTTTATTTATTGAGTAAAAAAAACTTATTTTCAAGAAAAATGCTTGCTATGGGGTCATCGAGACCATGGCCAGACGCAATGGAGGTATTAACTGGTCAACGTACGATGGATGCCAGTGGTCTATTGGAGTACTTTAAACCTTTGCAAAACTGGTTAGAAAAAGAAAATGAAAAGAATGGAGCTTTTATCGGGTGGGAAAAATCAAAACGAGGTATTTTGTAGAGGTGAACTAATTTTTCTAAAGTTAATTATTACTTTTTATAGTTTGTGTCAGATCTAGGAAGGACAAGGAAAGACAAACCAATGCTGATAGTGTAGACTCCGTTGATATTTTTAAATAATTAGTACTTATTAGATATATTACGTAACAAATATTAATTTAGAGTATGTTTTTACAGTTTTGTGATGAAATTTTATAATAAATATAGACTAAATAATTGTATATAAAATACATGTATTTTATTTCACCATTATGAGTACATATTATATAATAATTAATTTATAAATTAGATAACAAATTGAATATTCGAATTTTATGAAAAAAAGTATTTTTTTATATTATTGCACTTATAAAAAGTTGCTTCTAGGTGTATAAAGATCAACCCGAAATTTTAACCACGATACCACTGACCGACCTTTTTTCTGAATTTTAAATACTGCTTCTTCAAATCACTTTCACTAAAAATGGAATTAGTGGTTGACCTTTGGTCGCCGTACTTCTCGCCTTAAAGCGCCAAATTTGTGGCGTTTTTAGGTACAGAAATCTCGAGACGAGTGGCTTTACCATAGGTTTTTTAGATGTAATTCAAAACTGGTCGGGACATTAGCCCGCGGAGTAGTTGTTTCTTGGAATTCCGCGTTTACTTTAAAAATTGTTCATTTGACATTACACTCTATCTCTTAAAGTAAGGGATAGGGGGAGACTGGAATCGTATTGCAGAATAAGTTGCAAAGCTCCCGACTACGTTAACCGAATTTAGCGAATTTGGTCTTGTTTTTAAGTTGTTTGACAGATAAATCATAATATGTAACAATTGTTACGTTTTTGTTTAAGCCAATACCGTCAGATGGCGTCATTTGATATATTTAGAAGTTTACCCAATTTTCTATGAAGTTAAATGGAAAAATATTTATTTTTTGTTTTGTTATTTTCTTTCTAGTAAAACTGTTTAAAAAATGATACAATACGGAAGCGGCTATCATTTTCCAGATTTAAGTTGATGTTTGATAATATTATTTATAAACATCGAAACAGAATTCTAAATTATTCGCAACATCTATTATTAATCTACTTAAAACTGACTAAAATTGAGTAAACTTCTAAAGATATCAAACAACGCCATCTGGTTACACTTTATCATACGCTCATGAAATAGCTTTAAAATAAGACCAAGCTAATTGAAATCGATTAAAGTAGTCGGGAGTTTTCTACTTTTTCTGCAATACCCCTTAGTTTAAAAAATAGAGTAAAATGTCAAATAAACAATTGTAAGATGTCAATAGGAAATTCCAAATTTATTCAACATAGTAGTAGTAGTAGGAGCATTTATTTCCAACAAATAGTAAAAGTACAAAAAGTAAAATATAATAGTCAATAAAATGTTATATAACAATCTGATTCATCACCTGAACCTAAAGCTTATTTGTGAAGAATCGACATACGTACTTGCATAATATTTTCAATACATGACACAAGGGAAAATTTATTAATATAAGTTAGTATAAAAATAATTTCCACAGATAGATACAAATATTACATGTCACACGGGATCCGAGGAGAAAAGAAGGAACCTTTAAGAAATTTAGAATATATTCGAATGTATTAAAATTAGTAATTAAGAAATCTCTAATTGTGTTTTCAAAAACGTAACTTTTATTTATCATTTTAATTTCAGAAAGAAGTAAAATATAAAATTTTGGTCCAAGACAGAACAAACATTTTTGAAAATTACTTTTTTGCAAAAAGGTACTACCATTTTGAAATTGGAACATCTTATATTAAATTGATTTGTGACAAGTTTAGGTTGATTACTTCATTACATCCCAGGAATACATTGATATACAAAAATCTGTCGAATGTTTAATAAATTATTTGTATGATACAATTCATAAGTTGAATATAAACGAAATTTTGTAATTATAATTTTTAGTATACTACTTTGAATTGTATGTATGAATTTGCATAGTACTTGCAATCTAAGTATATAATTATATAAGTCCCACCCCAAACAGTAATACATCTTATTATAGAAATAATTACTGAGTTATACAGTATTAGTACAAGTTTTCTGTTGAAAATTTCTCTTAAAAGGTAGAATGTATACATTAATTGTTCAATCTTTGTTGAAATATAATCTATGTGTTCGTTCCGTTTTAAGTGATGATCAACTATTACTCCAAGATATTTAATTCAGTTAGATCTAAAAATAAGAGGATAGTTACATTTATAAACATCTTGACATTTTAAACAATGAATTTTAATGTTATTTTTTAAAGGTTGATTGACATCAGTAATAGAGAAAGTTAAAAATTTTGTTTTATCTGTATTTAGACTTAAAATACTTTCTTGCAATGAATTAGAATTCACAGACATACCTATCAGTTTTCTTAAAACCTTGATCCCACTGACATTAGATAAACACATTTTATTTTTAATGTTTTAAAAACTCCAATGCAGGATGGCATTTTCATTTCGTTTGTAAATTGTTACCACTTGTTGCTGAATTTCATGTTGATGTTTGTCAAACGTTATATTAGAAATAAAAGTATGAAATTATTCCGTTAAAGGATTGCGGTATTTTATTTCACTATATTCACTATACTTGAATTTATTTGCACGTGCTATACGTTCAAAACAAATTAAAAAAATACTTATTAATTATAAAATACTTTACCAAACATACATTTATACCCGAATAATTTTAAGAAATTAAAAATACTTACAAACTGTTCTGTAGTGTGATAAAATGAATGTTAAAACAAAAAAAATACAGGAAAAATGTTATAAATTCGAATAGATCACTAGCACCAAGTTTATTAGCTTCTTGAAACTCTTCACAAAATGAACCATTCTTGATTATTATGCTCTTTTATAAGTAAAATACATTACTAATTGTGCTTATAATTGTGCAAGTTTGTTAACTTCTTGAAACTCTTCACAAAATGAATCGTTCTTGATTGTTATGCTCTTTTATAAGTAAAATACATTACTAATTGTGCTTATAATATTGTCTCTGTGATTGGATTTTTGTTCGCAAACAAAGCATCATAAGGATTTAAAAGTTCATAACAAGAAGATTTTCTTCAACGCCTTCCTTTTTTTTATTAACTTGCAGCAATCAAATCAACAAAATTAGGATACAACTTTGTGAATGCTAACTGCATTTCACACAGTTTCAACGAGGACACTAGAACGGCGTAGAAAAAGTAGTTTCATGTAGACATCCAAGAATTTTACTTAGAAAATCCATTACATTGTTTACCTGGGTTATTGGCTCTATTACTATAACAATTTTTTTTAGAATAATCTTGAAGACATTTAATCTAGATATATAAGCTATTATCACTTCTAAAATCTAAAAAATTGATTAAACTGAAGTGACAACCATCCTCAAGCTTTCAGAATATATTTAACATAAAATGGAAAACGGTAATATGTTACTTTAGTCTGTAGTACAAGTATAAACTGCAAGTATGAAACTAGCATTTATTTTTGCTAAAAAATGTTTAATTCTAAAGACCTTTTACGAAAGACAAATTTTTATATGTTGAGCAACCTATAATAGAACAACCTTTTTTATTATCCTTAATGTATAGATCTTAATTAATTATCCCCAAGAAAACTTAATATCTCTACCTACGCACTGTAGCTAGTTGATGTGCCATTTTTCTTTTTATAACATATTACGATGCAGCATCTGCAAAATCTTCTAGTGCAAAGACTGCTATCAATGGTTTTAGGCTAATACAAAATTGATCTTTTCATCCAGAAGACCCTACCAAACAACACAGAGACCATTCGAAGAGGGTAGACACGTCTTACCTGAAAATTATGGCATCTTGACATCTCGTGTCTTTCCTCTTAAGATAAGATTGTCAGAAGCAGCTCGCGATAATATTCTCGACAATGTAATAGAAAGATAATTAAGAAAACATGTTTGTCCATGAACAGATACAGATTCAAGACAAGTAAAATATAGAAAAAATAATCTGAAAAATAAAGCAAAGCAAATAGTGAAGAGAATAAAGAACAAACAACGTGCCAAGATGGATGCAGAAACAAAAATAATACAAGCAAATATTTGGTGATAAATAAGTAACATTTTAGAAATATTTGTAATTATTATTAAATCAGAAACCCTATAAATAATTATAATAAAAACCACACACTTCAGCAAACCTTTTATTTTTTAGGTATGTCGATTACTCTAGTTTTTGTTGATTGCATATTAAACAAGTCTCCTGCTTTGAAGGCACAAGTGGAGGTGCATTTTGGTTATTTTCTTAAATCTGATTTACTGGGAAATTTAACTTCATACGGTGGTTCTTCATTTTCGATAATCCAAACAGAGCCATGTTCACCCTTTTGAATTAACTGTATTACTGATTCTCCCACAAAGTCTGGTCTAGATTTCAGAAAAATGTTAGTAATATATATTCTTATCATGCAGGTATACAGAGTTAACCATGACTAAGTACAAAAATTTTAACCACGTACTCAGGAAGGCTTAAAAGAAAATAAAAAAATTATTTCAAAATTTTAGCTCGATATTTAAAAAATTAAGCAAAACCCTTTTTTCCTACGGAAAGCCGGCGCCTATGATAAGTATCGACTGAGATGGCTAGATCCATAGATAAAGCTTACATCTGTCAACAATGTCAACTACCATGCGGTTGTCTCTCTGCAGCATTTCTAAACGCAGAAACGACAAAAAATAACATTCTTATTAGTAATAATACCTTATAGATAGGTAACAGTTAATCCAGTTAGCTCCAGTATATTACATTCGTTTTTCATTATTTCGTTACAAACTGGGAAAATAACATTTTCACTCATTACAACCACCCACTACCGATTAAATCCACTTCCCGTAGGTATTATTTATTATAAGAAAAGTATTTATTATAAGAAAATCGAACGAAAGAAATGGGTAGTTACTAATAGATAATAGAAAACTTTGAATGCACCCGCGGCAGTCTTATCCCATAACCTAGAAAAACAAACCGGTGAACTATATAGAATAATCCAACATGCTGTCACCTTGCTGTCAAATCACTTTAAAAATAGCGTCTATAGGACAAACAGTGCGGATTTGTGTAACACAACAAAACAAAACCACTATAATAGTCTAAATTATCCATGGCATTACAAAATGGGCATAAAATACAAAGAACAAACACACCAGTTGACAGTTCTACACAGAAGCACAAATTCCTACTTATTATCATATGTCAAGTTTCAAGTTGTTTGTCCTACAGCCGCTATTTTTAAAGTGACTTGACAGCAAGGTGACAGCACGTTGGATTGCTCTATTGTGGGAAAATATCTGTGCCCAACACATATTCCATTATTTAATAACTATAAAACGTTTAAAATTAAAATAAGGCACTAGAAACTGAAGAAGAACACAAAACTGCAACGTAAGTAAACACAGTAACTGAATTATGACATTACAGCGAATTTTACCGCTGTTTGCTGGTTGCCTACTCTGACTGAGTAAACGTGATATGGACGGATCGCATAGGCGGCGTTAAATAAAGATTTAATACAATATCGAAAAAAATTTTGTTCGCTTTATAAATAAGTTTGGAATTTTTTTGAAGGGCAATTCCGTTAATTCTTTTTTTTTTTCTCTCCCCTCTTAAAATATTTCTACTTAGTCATAGTTAACCCTAAAGGCATCCAAAAATAATCCCCCTGCATTTTGCCCCTTCATGGTTCTAATAGCTACATTTATAGGTTACAATTTGTGCAATATAGCCCAACTTATGCAAGACATTAGGTTTGTTTTTGCAACAGTTAGAAACTGTTTAAAACTGTTCGACCAGTTAAGTCGAGAACGCGTTACCATTGAGTTTAATGCAATAAATAGTTGAACGGACTGATAGTTTCAATACGGTTTCTAACTGCTGCAAAAACAAACATATTACTAATGTTCTCTCCAGACAGTTTTGCAACGTTCGACAGTATTTTAAATTATCTAATAAATCTATTTTGAACATTCCAGGTTATATTCGACTTGGTCGAGATGTGTTCCGAAGAACTAAAGAAAATCTAAAAAAAATATTATAAACTCCACGTACAGGGTCTATCGATTGCGAGAGACGTAAGCGTGATCGTCAAGATTTAATTGACGTATATTTGTTTTGCATAATCAAATAGTGATGAAGTGCATATTGTCACGAATTGTTTGAAGCCACTTTCATGATAACTTTTGTAATGGGGTGGATAGCAAAGAAAACATGCTTCATAGACAAAAGCTGGGAAGTTTTTTGTTTTTTCTTTAAATTATTATTAAATGGAGTGATTATTTTTGACTCCACATATTCCCATACATACGTATACTAATGAGTTAGTTATACTACTTACGGGGTCACCTTTTTCGATAATTGATGAACATCGTGCTGAAAAGCAGCAAAATCCAATAGAATTGGTCGACTACTGAGTAGTGGAGTATCTACTATCCCAGGGCAGATGGTTATTATTTTAAATTTATGTGAACTTTGACATTTCTGTGCTGCCAGAGACATACCTAAACACAATTAATTAAACTATTATTTCTTGAATATTGTTGTGCCACTTAAAGATGCAAAAAACATTAAAATATAGTACAATCGTTTTCGGAAAACAAAGTGGGCAATAACACGTTGTTAAGGCGAAATGCATATAATTATTTCATTTCAACTTATACCTGCTTACAACAGATATAACTGGGTAGTAGCTGGCGGGCCAGCCCAAATTATGCTAGGAAGGACGTCTTTAGGAATGCATGTGCGGTGGAAAGATTAGAGTAGTGCAGATATGTCGGTACTCAATTATCTCTAGACGTAAATTGCCAGGGTCGTCGGTCGGCTGGGAAATACTCTAAAATATTTAACACAAGTTTCTTATTTTGCTCGTTCAAAATTTCACGATGAGGCACTTTTAAATTTTGTTAAAACTGTATTACATACACACCACACAGAAGAATTAACACAACGCAATATAATGATCAATACATTCCAACTATTTCAAGTAATTTCTCCGTAACGTTAGTTGTACCTTATTAAGGGGCATACCTGAGCATGACTTAAGTATATTGCAATCAATTGGACAGATTTCAGAGGTATATTATGTCGGGTTTCACTAACGTTTTATTGCCTACTTCGCTTTCCAAAAATGATTGTAGTATATTATTAGATTCTCTATAGTTCTTTATACATCTTCCGACTCAGAATTGAAGGTAGGAACCGGACCACTAGATCCTATCCAGCTTGGTCAGAAATGACTCAATCTGGTCCCGGCTTTATACAGTATGCGCCAAAAGTATGGAATAAATTCAATAAAAACGAAACAATTATTTTTTGGGAATAATCCTCGAACAGGTCGATTTTTAATTTAAAAAATACATATTAGAGCGTAAAATGCGATTTTCAAATGTCATTTGTTTTCGAGTAATGACGTCATAGATTTTTTTTAAATGGCAACACCATATTTTTTTCCTTGATTCTGAAAGATCGTTTAATTCTCTATCAGACAGTACTAAAATTTTGCCCTCTTACATAGGAAAGCTTTCGAGTAAATGACGATTGAATATTAGAAAACGTAAATTTTATCCATAAAAAAGTAACAATTCTGAGGTATGTAAAATAAAATACAATTGATTAAATTTTATACTTAAATTAAATGTTCGAATTGCCATCCACCAACTTCTTAACAATGCGCAAGTCTGTGAAGAAATTCTTCTTGCACATTATGAATGATTTCTGGGGTAACTCTGCGTATTTCGTCCCGAATGCCATTTTGAAGTTCTTCTAAATTACGTGGTTTATTAATGTACACTTTTGACTTCAAGTATCCCCATAAAAAATAGTCGAGAGGTGTAAGATCTGGCGATCTTGCAGGCCATTTTATCGGTCCGCATCTGCCGATCCACCTCCCAGGAAAACAGTTGTCCAAAAAATCTCGTACAGGGCGCGCATAGTGCGGAGGTGCACCGTCTTGCTGAAACCATATGGTATCGTCAGGAATGTCAGGGTCATTATCGTTAGGAAAAATTACTGCAAGGGCTGGAATAAGGTCATTTTCTAGAAACTCTAAATATCTTTGTCCTGTAAGGGTTCCTTCAAAGAAGAAAGGCCCTACTATTCTGTCGTCAACTATTCCAGCCCACACATTTAATTTCTGAGAGCGTTGGGTATGTGCCTCTGCCATCCAATCGGATGGCAGAGGCACATACGGGATTTTCCCGACTCCAATATCTGCAAGTTTGACGGTTTACTGTACCATTCAGACAAAATGTGGCTTCATCTGAAAAAAGTATTTGCCGGTGTAAATTTCTATTTCCTTGCTTTATTTTAATTGATTTACGTTTTCTAACATTCAATCGTCATTTACTCGAAAACTTTCCTATGTAAGAGGGCAAAATTTTAGTACTGTCTGACAGAGAATTAAACAATCTTTCAGAGTCAAGGAAAAAAATATGGTATTGCCATTAAAAAAAAACAATGACGTCATTACTCGAAAACAAATGACATTTGAAAATCGCATTTTACGTTGTCTTTGCAAGGAGCAATACTTTTGGTGTCAACGAAAATAACTTAAAATTAAACCCCCAATTTTAGTCTCTATTTGTTCAATCTATGAGAAAATGTTTGAGCCATTCTTTCATGATGATATGAATGATGAATGATTTTTTATAACAACGAGGAATAATATATTGAATTTATAAATGACATGACATGACCAATATACAACGTGAACCTTAATTTAATACAAATATTTTAATTGGCAGTACAGATGTGTGTAGAACACGTAATTAATAGCTTTTTTACACAAAAAATTAGGAACAAAAAAATAAAATTTTAAATAAATGTCATGATTTTCTAATAGATTTTTAAGAGTCATGGACTTATACCATTCTTATACCTCATTATGTATGTCCGTGTATCTAAGTACATGAAATTGAAAACATAAACCAGACCAGAGTCACCAGTGTGAAATCATCCACAGCCACAGATTTAGGTAGGGCTATAATCGACAAAGTAGTGGTCAGAAAATGAAGTCGAATTTTACTCAAGTTTTTTAAATAATTCATATGGGGCTGATCACAGAATATTAAAAATCTGAAAAATAAAAAGTTCCACCCACCCTGTTTTCCGAGGCAGTCAGGGTTGTGCAAAAGGGTTGCAATTATGAAAACAGAAAATATACAAATAAATAAAAATATATCTTGATCGTTCACCATACTCACAGAAAACATTAAAAATAAGCATATTAAGAGATCTCTCTCACCCGTTTAATTTTCTAGGCTGTCACGGTTGATGAAAAGGGGTAGATTTGATAACATTTTTATTTGGAATATTTAGTAGTAGTAAGTATCTCATATTAACTTTTACGTATACTGAAATTATCAAATATTACATGTTTTGTTTCCACTTGTACCTTGCATCTTTCACAGCTTATTATTGCCCTGGACCAGACCATTGCACCGGTATCAACATAACCTCTTCGCCAACCTCGACTATTAATCCTAGAGGATAGGGCAGCTGCAGGACATTTCGCCTACTGGTCGTGACACCTACCTGTTAGCTATGCCTAAAACACCAGCTACTTTTTGCATGCAATTAACACTACATTTAAATATTTTACTTTGCCTTTTGAAATTGAACGCATACATCAATCTAATTATTTTGTTATTCCATGCTTTGTGTTTTTTTTAAAATCTGTTTCATCTATTACAAAACTACGAAATACGAAATTGTTAGCACTCACACTTTGCTTGAGGTTATGTGGCGAAAATAACTCTGAGGTGTTATATGAATATCATAGTTTTTTGTTATTCTTCATAAAATAATTTAAAGGAATAATATATAATAATCTTTCTAACAATGTACAATATTATTAACTTATGAAATGTGGATACCTGTATAAATAGTTCATTTTCAGCAAGCCGGTTAGCTTTTATACACGTTTGTGGATATTTTTTGGAATTATTGAATAAATTCATTTCCTAAACACTTTAATTGATAGTATCGAACTTGCGGAAATTCATATTTTAATCGTTTATGATAATTTTACTTTACTTATTTCTAAATCTTTTCAAATTAGAATCAACCGCAAAAATGAAATTTATGTAAAAAAAATATTTATCTTACAGACTATATCACAACCTCGTCTTCAGTAAATCATATGGTTTATTTTATTAGGTTAAGTCAGTGGTTTATCTGGTCAGCGGTCCTCAAAATGTAGGTATTTTTTAAATAAAATTATATCTCCGTAAATATTTGAAATGTTTAAAAATGACTTTCACTAGACTCATCTATATGGCGAACTACATACACATGCAATTAAAATATTTGCACTGATTTAAGGTTCACTCTGTATACAGTTAAAGAACGAAATAATTATCCTATAATTTACTTGCAGAACAATAATTATTCCATAAAATACTGCTAATCATATAATAGTATCACAAATTAAGGGCCGTTTGTTTTATCCACGTAGGTATTTAGGTGCCATTTTTTAAATTAATATAATTTGAATATCTAATTGCTTCTGAAGTCAAACGAAGAAAACTGCGGAACTGCAAAATGAGGATATTTTAACGTCAATACCAAAAAGACAACTAACTTTTATTGTTGCTAACTAACGGCAGATAGTTACCATTTAATTTATTTATTTTATAATTAAGCAAAAGTGCAATACTATGATCAAACTCTAATTGCCGGCACAGGCTAATTTAATTCCAAGTTATAATTATGGGAAAAGTACCGATGCTTAATATAATAAAAATGAATATCTTTGATTATAACTAGGGTATTTAACCCAAATATGCAAACCGCATATTTTGCACGTTATATGCATTTTTTAAATGTTGCATTTGGTGTATACAATTCAACTAAATGAAGGTATTTAGAATTACATGGATGTTTGGTAGGCATTTTTATTTATTTATTTTTTTTTTTTCGGAGAGATTTATTAGCCCTGTTCCACAGAACAACTGGAAACGTCAGACGCACGCGCTCTGTATTTTTGATTGTCTGTAAAAAGTTGAAAAAGGTGAAGGTGAAAAATGTGCATGGGCAACGAAAATAATGCCCGCATAAGGTTTTAGTTGGATGCCCATGCCTCTGACGGTTGGAAACATGATTCTGGTGTTAATAAAGCTACCCTCTCACATAATAAAAACCAAGGGTCTGTTCCTATATGAGTCAATGACTACTTTGAAACTATCATAAATGTTCGCCCAACTACTTGAGTTGCATGCGTTGAATACACATCCGCAACTGGTCGAATATTTCTAACAGTTTGAAACAAATTCCTGATTATCGTGGAAACAGACCTAAAATCTTGATAAATTATAGTTTAGGAAGCATGCCACGTGCTTATGGGTGGTTAAATAAAATGAATTGTTTAAGAGCTATCAGTTCTCTCCAACGACAGGGTTGGCCCTAGCTCAGAGGAGACGGGAGTGGGTTGATATGTTAAATAACTTTTATAAAGGCGCCACCCGTTTTACAACCCGTTAGTCAAAACACATGCGGGCTGGAGAGAAGCCACTGATTCTAATACCTCTCAAGGATATGCAACAAAAAAACGGGAAAAAGGTACAAATAAAAGCTCTGATAATCTCTATAGTAATAAGTGGTAACTTTAATAATAGTTTCTCAAGTTGCAGTGCATAGCAACATATCTGATCCAAAAACGGTTGTTGGTTAACCAATATGGTTATAAAGCGTATTATTTAGGTTAGGTATACTCAGTACAAAAACAAATACTCTGTTATATAAATATTTAAATAAAATTTCGGCAAAAGTATATATATACCTAAATAGTGGCTAGGCAGGAAATAAATAATAATTATAGAATAACCTTCCCCGATAGCGCTATGGTTCGGTGTACAAGTTCTGTTACAACAAGGAAGTACAAAATATAACAGGTAGTAGACACGTAGGTATATGTTAGCAGTAGGTAATAAATATGTCATATATGATGAATTTATGATCTCGAAGAGTTTAGGTATTTATAAATAAAGAAGGGTAACTTAGCAAAAGCAATTTAAGCATGAATTACTACAAGCAACGCTAAGTAAACAATAAGTACCATTTATAGTCTTAGCAATAAGCCAAAGGTTTATAAATACTATAGTGAACTAATTTAAACTTAATAAAAAAACAAGAAAACAGCAAAATTTCTAGATAAAGTGAATTTGCACTATTAATAATTAAGCTAATAAATTATACTAAACAAGCAAAGCAGGAATAACTCAAGCACTAATATTATGCTCATATGACAGGCATATCAAGGTGAGTAACGTAATTACTAAAGTAGTAAAATTAAATAAGCGAAATAGGCTGAAATAATTACTGCAGCAAAATGCTAAACTAGCCAAACAAAAATAAATAATAATAAGATGCAAGCAAGGAAAATCAAGAAATGTCTAAATATGATTAGCGATATGCAAATCTTAAAATTAGGCTTATCTGGTGTATTATGCAGCACAAGCGGCAGGTTCCAGGGATAAGGTAGACAGCTATATATCCATCGCAGACAGATACCAAAGATACATGCAGGAACCTCTACAGATGGTATCGAACGAGGCAGCAGCAGGAAGAGAAATCCTACATACAAGGCAGATCTGCGGTAACAGAAAAAAAAGAGCGTTCGGTAAGCCACCGGCTAGAGAGAGTCACCCTGTCTTAACTGGATCTACGTTGGTAGGTGGTAGTGTACGTGTAGCTAATATTGTACATAAAACGATGTGGAGAATATTGGAGTGACGATAACGACAATATTGATGATATTGAGGAGATAATGATATTGGTGATAGAGAAAAAGGTCGCAAGAAAAGTCTGATTGCCGGTAAAGCGTGTTTAAATACCAGGTGCAATGGAATAAACATATGATGAATTACAACAGAATTTTTTAGAAAAATAGTACAGGCTGAACCATAATTAACAATCAAATAAATAATAACTATGACATTATTATAATAAATTACTTAAGCGGTAACATAACCAAATTTAAGAGTAATTGTGGTTAGAAGATTTATTAATTTTGTCATGGATTTCTTGATTATTTTTAAAATAATCTATATTACTATGATATTAAAAATAAGCCCGTAACAAGCAGACCAAGTGAGCAAATAATCCATTTCTATATTTTATATTTGATTTATTTATTTGCATATTTTCAATATTTTGACTAAATTCTGTGCATATTAATGCGCATATTTTTAATATTTTCACTTGCATATTTGGGTATCCCTAATTATAACAAATATCTTACCTAATCCAATTATTCCATGTTTAGTAGCGCAATACGTAGGTAGATGATCCATTCCAAAAAATCCTAGAATGGAGGCCGTATTCACAATGATACCTTCTTCTCCAGATTTATATAGACGAAAATATTTATCTTTCGCTAAATAACAGCCTCTAAGTACTCCTTCCTAAAAGTATTTAGCTAATTATATTCACTTATAACATACGTTAAGTAAATTGCATTTTTTATACTAAATCTTATTTTTAAAATTAAAAGTAAAAACATAATTACATTATCTATCGAAATTAACTACTTTACTGTACAAAAAAGATTATATGAATTATGTAGATAGAACATTCAGTTCACAAAATCTTCAAAGAAATTAAAAAACAATGACAGGAATAGATTAAAATTAATTAATTAGATTAAATTAACTACTTTACTGTTCAAAAAAGATGATATGAATTATGTAAATGGAACATTCAGTTCACAAAATCTTCAAAGAAATTAAAAAAGAAAGACAGGAATAAACAGTGAAAATTAATAATATACCAAAACTAATAGAATAATCAAAACATATGGTCAGGTGATTTCCGCGCTGGTTGCCACGTCGTCGGTTTAGAACTCTTGACGTTTCGAGAAACAAATTGCTCTCTTCTTCAGAAGTTACTCTGAAGATGGAGATCTACTGGTCGTCGCACTATTTGTATCAGGGGTGGTCACTGATCCATGACTTCTTCATGCTTTTAGGGACCAATTCTATGAACAGACGGAGGGAGCAGCAATGGGTTCACCGTTATCTCCAGTCCAATATACAGTATGCGCCAAAAGTATGGAATAAATTCAATAAAAACGAAACAATTATTTTTTGGGAAAAATCCTCGAACAGATCGATTTTTAATTTAAAAAATACATATTTTAGCGTTAAATGCGATTTTCAAATGTCGTTTGTTTTCGAGTAATTACGTCATAGATTTTTTTTAAATGGCAACACTATATTTTTTTCCTTGATTCTGAAAGATCGTTTAATTCTCTATCAGACATTACTAAAATTTTGCCCTTTTACATAGGAAAGTTTTCGAGTAAATGACGATTGAATGTTAAAAAACGTAAATCAATTAAAATAAAGCAAAAACGTTATCAAGTTTAATTTTTCGAATTCCATAGTTCTTTTATGGATCACGTAGGTGAAAATCTTTGCAAAGTGTCATTGTCTCACCGACTCTCTAATAAGTATTGTAAGCGACATAGAAATTATTATTCAATTTAAAGTATTATGGCACATTTAACTGTTACTCAAAGAGTTGAAATTTTAATTCTTATCGGATGCGGGAATATGACTAGAACTCAGCAGGAAGTTCGCGATTCATTTAATGAAAAATATCAAGATCGCGATATCAGCCAATCAACAGTCAGTAAGGTAGAGTCTACATTTAGAGAAACTGGCAATGTTGTAAATATTCCAAAACCTGGACGTCCAAGCATTAATGAAAATCAGAAACAGAACATTTTGATAAGTATGGTGGATAATCCTCATAATTCTTCACGACTGGATGCATTAAACATTCACACTAGTCAGAGCACAGTGCTACGTATCTTGAGGAAGGAAAAATATCATCCCTACAAAATTCAACTTGTGCAGGAACTCAATGAAGATGATCCCGATCGCCGCTTACACTTTTACGAAATTCTAATGGATTTATGTCAAGGAAATAGAAATTTACACCGGCAAATACTTTTTTCAGATGAGGCCACATTTTGTCTGAATGGTACAGTAAACCGTCAAACTTGTAGATATTGGAGTCAGGAAAATCCTCATTGGATGGCAGAGGCACATACCCAACACCCTCAGAAATTAAATGTGTGGGCTGGAATAGTTGACGACAGAATAGTAGGGCCTTTCTTCTTTGAAGGAACCCTTACAGGACAAAGATATTTAGAGTTTCTAAAAATGAACTTGTTCCAGCCCTTGCAGTAATTTTTTCTAACGATAATGACCCTGACATTCCTGATGATACCATATGGTTTCTGCAAGACGGTGCACCTCCGCACTATGCGCGCCCTGTACGAGATTTTTTGGACAACCGTTTTCCTGGGAGGTGGATCGGCAGACGCGGACCGATAGAATAGCCTGCAAGATCGCCAGATCTTACACCTCTTGACTATTTTTTATAGGGATACTTGAAGTCAAAAGTGTACATTAATAAACCACGTAATTTAGAAGAACTTCAAAATCGCATTCGAGACGAAATACTCAGAGTTACCCCAGAAATCATTCATAATGTGTAAGAAGAATTTCTTCACAGACTTGCGCATTGTCCAGAAGTTGGTGGATGGCATTTCGAACTTTTTAAGTATAAAATTTAATCAATTGTATTTTATTTTACATACCTCAGAATTGTTACTTTTTTATGGATAAAATTTACGTTTTCTAACATTCAATCGTCATTTACTCGAAAACTTTCATATGTAAGAGGGCAAAATTTTAGTACTGTCTGATAGAGAATTAAACGATCTTTCAGAATCAAGGAAAAAAATATGGTGTTGCCATTTAAAAAAAATCGATGACGTCATTACTCGAAAACAAATGACATTTGAAAATTGCATTTTACGCTAAAATATGAGTATTTTTTAAATTAAAAATCGACCTGTTCGAGGATTTTTCCCAAAAAATAACTGTTTCGTTTTTATTGAATTTATTTCCATACTTTTGGCGCATACTGTATACATGGAAGCCTTTGAGAAGAAAGCCCTGGAATCCACAACATTAAAACCTAAGTGCTGGCTCCGATATGTTGACGACACCTTCATCATCTGGCCCCATGGACGCAACACCGTAGAAAACCTCTAAACATCAATGGATTACATCCAGATATACACTTCACTATGGAAGCAGAGAAAAACGCCGCTCCCTCCTTCTTGGATGTGTTGGTTGAGAGAAAACTAGATGGCACTTTAGGACATCGAGTATATAGGAAGCCAACTCACACTGACAAATATTTAAATGCTGAGTCTCACCATCATCCAGCTCAGAAACAGGGGAACATAGTTACCTTGATTCATCGAGCCCAGATCATTAGTGAACACAGACACTTGGAGGAGGAACTGGAACACCTACGCATGGCCCTGAGAGGAAATGGCTACACGAAAAGAAATATTGAACGAGCTATCAGGAGGAGACATACGCCCAGGGAAAAAAATGGAGTACCTGGCGACGACATACCTACCTTACGTGGAAGGCTGTACAGATAAAATCGAACGTCTTTTGAAGAAAAGAAATATCAACACAGTATTTAGCACTGTGAAAAAGGTGGCGGCAGCTTTTCCAAAGATCTGCAACAGCGACCATCTCCAGGGCCCCGGTGTGTACAGCATCCCCTGTTCCTGTGGAAAGGTTTATATAGGACAGACAGGAAGGCACATCAACACAAGGTCAAAGGAACACAAGAGTCACCTCAAAAATAACAACTGGGAAAAATCAGCAGTAGCAGAGCATAGAGCGGACACGGGACACTCGGTGGAGCTAAGTGAATCCAGCATGCTAGTAAGAGAGAGAAGATTTTGGCCCCGACTATATAGAGAAGCTATAGAAATTCATAAAAATCTGAACAATTTCAATAGGGACGGTGGCGTGGATCTGCCCGGTATTTGGAATACTAAAAACTATCCAACTATATGTTGTAAATGGAAATATAGAAATAAAATGTGGTTCAAATATCATTTGAGAGGTCTCATAGTCCAGGTGTCAAAGATTCTACTGATCGTAAAATGCTTACTTTTTCTATCACTCTTTTTCACACCATGAATACCTCGATCGTTTAGAATCAATGAGTCCAGAAATCATCAAAGGACAATATGAATTGTGAAAAAATGTATAGGTATACCTAGATGGAGAAATCTTTATTTTGCCTGTTTCTGCACTGAATAGCAATGGGCTCGTCATTATCACCAATTTTAAGTAACAATATGGATTTTTTTGAAGAAAACTATATTCAAAGTATAAATAAAAAACTTATTGTCTGGTGGAGGTATGTAGATGACATTTTTTGCATTTAGTCTTTCACTATTGCATAATAAATGAATTTTTAAATGATATTAACAATAAAGAACCACCAATAATATTCACTTTGAAAATAGAAAATAATAATATGCTAATATTTTTTAGCCCTTTTAATTTTAATTAAAAAATTAAACTTCTGTAGAAACAAGTGTTTATAAAAAAACAAAATCACACCAACAGATATTTCTATAGTATCAGAAATATTAAGAAGTATCGGTAACAAATTTGATATTAGAACAGATTTTCTTACTACTAATACTTTACGAACATTTTTATCAAAAAATACGTCCGAAAAATGATAAACAAAATTTAAAAAATTGTATCTACAGCATGCCTTGTGAATGCAATGATCATTATGTTACAAAATGTTATGAATATTTGAGTTGAGGAACATAAAAACCAGAATTTTAAAAATAAAAAATTTACGAGCACGCTTGGAAAACGGTCATTTAACTTAATGGGGTTCAGCAAAAATTTTAGAGCAGAAGGATAATACAAAAGAAAAAGAAAATTAAAAGGGACTGCGATTATTTTGTTAAACGGAGATAAGTGTGTCAAACTGAACGTGAATGCTAATAAACAAACTTAAACTGCCAAATTTGACTTACGATTAATACATTTGAAATTTTGAGAACGCACGCACTGAGTTTTTCGAAACGTCAAAAAATACAGAAGTGCGCGATAGCGATGTGATTTTTGTTAATTTTTACTTATCTTCTTTCCAGTGAGAGATTTTTTGGTTAGGCAATCTTAGTTTCAAAAATAACCCTTGACTGATCCTTTCGGGGCAAGGGTTTATTCAATTAATCTCTATTTCATCACAGTTTTAAAAATTATTGAAAATTGGGAAAGTGTTAAAAGTAAATTACAATAGATATTTATTGTAGTTATGTTAGGATGTCAAGAAATCTCAAATTTTGACCGTAACATAATGAACTAACACTTTTAAAAGAGCATCGATGCTTGTTAGGTCAATACGAGTCACAAGAATGACAGACAAGGGGTTAATAAATTACGCAAAATTTAGTAGTGATTGGAACTGTTTTAAAAATCTTTAAAAAACACGTAGTGGGTGAAGACCACCCCATCTCTTTGAAGAAAAAAATCGTTTAAAAGAGTAGAGTTACACAGAAAGAAACGTTCCTATAATAATGAGTTACTATTACTATAACAACAATATGGATTAAGAATTATTAAAATTAAAATTACACCTAAAATCTAAATCCAAAGTATTTTATAATAATAGCAGAGATAAAAATTATTACCAAATTAACGGCAATGGTTTTTTCCCACTCTACCTCATTTACAATTCCAGCATTGTTTATAACAATGTCGAGATTTTTAAATTTACTTATTGTTTTCTCAAAGGCATCTGAAAATAAAAACATTAATCTATACTTGTTACGCACATGCTTTAAGTTTACCTTCCAGTTCTGCTTTTTTGGTTATGTCGGCCTTGATTACTAGTATTTTGTTAATATATTTCTCTCGTAGCTCACTTTCAATTCTCTTTCCATCTTCTTCCGAAATATCGACTATACCAACACCCTATTATATTAATTAGAATATTTGTATTAATTAGGAAATGAATGAAGTGTAAATGGTATGATATTTTATGACAATATATCCTGTAATAATAAACTTTGCAGGTATTATCTTCTGAAGAACTTATTTATCATTACACTATCAAAAATGTATTACTGCTTTAACAGTAATAATTGACATTATTCAACGTCATCAATGTTGGGTTTGTTTTGGATTCGAATTTAAATGATCCTAGAACAGCTCTAAAGAGTCACCCCAATTGCGTTCTCAGCTTGCCATCACTTAGAAGTTCTTATTAATAATAACATACTTAGTTATTTTGAACTGGTCTGGAACAATTTACAATCGGAACTAAAACAAGCCTAACATGGGCGCCTAAAAATTTAATTATTAAAGTTACTGTTACTGTTCCTACAAAAACTTAAGACATCTAAATTGTGGTCCATATTATACCTATTTTTATTTAATTTTTGACACTAGCTGCAATGGCTGTCTTAACACCTCACATTTATATCAAAAACCCTTACTTTTGGCCACAGAATACGCTCCTGATTTTTTACCTCTGCTTAAGAAACACCCTGTATAACTACACATTCTTTTGTCAAACGTAAATGAAATACATTTTGGAGAACAGATATACAGGGTGTCCGGTAAGTACCTCCAAATCTCTCGGGAGTGTAAACTAGTCCTTCCTATAATTTTTCTTCCTAATATGCCCCCTAACGGAGTTATGGGGGGTCAAAGGGGTACCTAGAAATTAACGTTTAGGGTTATAACTTTGAAACCACCCTGTATATTTTAATAAAATTTTCGTAAGTTATATTACACATGGAGCTCTACGATTTGATGCTAAAATCAACTTTTTGCTATTATCAGGTGTCCAGAAACGGACTGGTCTCTGAAGGTTTTTCTTTAAAAATTCTGTATTTATTTCGAAAAAATGAACGGTTTGCGAGATAAATCGGTTTTGAAAAAAATTGGTAACAAATACAACAACAATTAAAATTTATTTTTTTTACATAGTATTTCATGCATTTAATTTCTTTAACTTTATCAAGTCCAGAAATCTTTGAATGGGTTGGCTATACTTTATGAGCAAGTAGTGACCAATTAAAAATAACATTTGAAAAATAACTTACTTACAAGACATGCAACAAAGAACATTCAACAATGAACAAAGGTACCTAAATGTTACTTCGGTAGATGTTCAAAATGAGCACCCCGTACTTCAATGCACTTTCTAATCCTACGAATGTTTTCCCGGTGCACTTGAAATAATATTCCGTGATTATTGCGGAGATGGTCACAGTTCTGTGTTATCCTCAGCAGAAGTTCCTTCTACTATTTACGGGTGTTGAATAAACGTTATTTTTTAAATGACCCCACAGAAAAAAGTCTAATGGGTTTATATCGGGTGACCTAGGTGACCATAATACAGGTCCGCCTCGACCTATCCATCGATCACCAAAAACATTCGTCAGATGTTGACGTACTAAACGATCAAAGTGGGGTGGTGCACCGTCATGTATGTACCACATTTCAGTTCTTATTTGAAGGGGCACTTCTTGTAACAAAATATTTAGATTTTCCTCTAAAAATTGCAAATAAAGAGCACCATTAAGTCTTTGCTCCAGAGTAAATGGACCAATCAAATGATTCCCGATAATTCCAGCCCACACATTCACCATAAACCTTTGTTGGTAGCGAGTTTGAACTAAAGCGTGAGGGTTTTCTTCATCCCAGACATGTAGATTATGCGAATTAATTATGCCGTCTCTTGTAAAACCTGCTTCATCGGTGAACAAAATAGATGTACCAAAATTATGATTCCGAATATGATGCTGTGAAAACCAATTGGCGTATTGAAGTCTTTTTGGATAATCATCTGGAGACATAGCATGTACTTTTTGGATGTGGTACGGGTAAAGCAATTGTTCTTTCAGAGTTTCATGTACAGCCCATTTTGTAACATTGTTTTGTGCCGCAAGCTTCCTTATGCTATTTGAAGGATTATTAGCAACGTTTTTCAATATGTGTTCCTCTACATGAGGGTTTCGTACTCTCCTCGGGGCTCCTGCTCCACCACGACGTGGCAAAAAGCTTCCTAAATAAAGGATTCGAAAGAAATTAGTTTCACTAACGTTTTTCACTATTTTTTTTACCGGTTTCTCTTAAACTACGATCAACTTTTTCAAAAGTTTTTGGACTCGGCAAATGTCGACCCGGAAACCTGTCATCATAAAGTCTTCTTGCCTCCACGGAGTTGCATAATGCTTCCCCATAAATTAGGTGCATATCAGCATATTCTGCACAGGAATATTGTTCCATTTTTAAATGTTATTTCTAACGGCTTAAAACGAATACCACAATAAAATTGAATTTTTATTCTGTCACGCGCCTTTGACAAGTACTTTAAAATCAACAGGGTCTAACAACGAAAACAATAGAAAAGAACTCCATGGAGACAAGCGCAATAATAATTTGTAGATGTATTTTGGTCATAGATGTTGATTTTACAAGAAACGGCATTATTCATTCCCTTAATTCACCACCAGTAAATGTTTATGGTGAATCTGTAGGCTGGCACTAGCGGGAATGATTTTATTGTAAAAAAATAAATTTTAATTCTTGTATTTGTTACCAATTTTTTTCAAAACCGATTTATCTCGTAAACCGTTCATTTTTTCGAAATAAATAAAGAGTACCATTTTTAAAGAAAAACCTTCGGAGTATCTAATAATAATATTTTCAGTTTGATAAAATTACTTCTGTCAAAATTTTGAGAAAAATTGTGATAGGGCCAGTCCGTTTCTGGACACCTGATAATAGCAAAAAGTTGATTTTAGCATTAAATCGTAGAGCTCCATGTGTAATACAACATACGAAAATTTTATTAAAATATACAGGGTGGTTTCAAAGTTATAACCCTAAACGTTAATTTCTAGGTACCCCTTTGACCCCCCATAACTCCGTTAGGGGGAACATTAGGAAAAAAAATTATAGGAAGGACTAGTTTTATTTTGACCTCTACTATACTATACACTCCCGAGAGATTAGGAGGTACTTACCGGACGCCCTGTATTACATATAGAACAATCGCCACATGTGCTCCACATTATTCACTGCCATATAGGCTTTAAAATTGTTTTATTTGATGATACAGTAATATAAAATGTAGCAGCTTTTAAGTACTGATGAAATATGAAAGTTATTAAAATAGTTACCTTAATACCATTTTCCAATAATTTTTTTACTATCGAATATCCTATGCCACTTGCTCCACCTGTCACTAGAGCTACTTTTGAATTAAAATAGGACATTATTGGTGACGCCAAGATTAAAATGTCGCAGTTGTCGAAAATTCAGATTACATTTGATTGAATAGATATATAATAACGTTCAATTTAAGATTTATGTCACATCAGAGTAGAGGGGTGATAAATAAAGTATCAGACTCGACGCAATCAATGGAAAAATACTATATCCGAATGAATAACGTTCGTACATTTTATTATCTATATTGGCAAACGGACATGCTTCTTATAACCTTAACCATAATCATTTATAGAAGGTTATTCAAGAGAGACTAACATATTTTGTGAATAAAGACTAGCTAAAAGCGTTTACAATTTTGAAATAATTTAATTTATCAAATACAACTTCCAAGAAAATTTTTAAATATTGGGCCAATAAAAGTAATCAATAAATAGAAAATTTTCTCTACTTCGTGGATTCCTGATCTACTTTTACGAAATAATACTTACAATACAATAATTCAGAAACTTATGTCTTCATTAAAAGTTTGAATGAATATAAAATTTTCAGTCTTTTTTCTTTTAGGTTCTTATAAAACAAGACCTGCTATGTATTTCTAATTTTTAGTTTTCGACATGTCATTTGAAAATTCTTAGAAAATAAATGGAGACGAATATACATGATGATTCAGTCTTAATGTCATTAATTTTAAGAGAAGATAAGGAAAAATGAATATAATACGAATACGTGATTAGAAAAAATTGTATTGCATATTCACGCAACAAAAAAACTTTCAAATCAGTTCGGTATTGGTCTAATGCGACGTTGTTAAATTTAAATATATTCCTAGTAATTGTGAAAATTAAATTTTAACATCTTCAAACATTATTTTCTTGAAATTTTTGTTATGTAACACCATAATTTTGCATGATGTATGTATACTCGCGACAAGAATTCAGACGACTTACGTCATACGAACAAATGAATAATTCATTACATTTTCATCAAAATATTTAAGAAACTGCAACTGATAGTAATAAAACTATATACTACACTAAAAGTTTGCATTATATACTGCACTAAATTGCAAAAATGATTGTTTTTAACACGACCAAATATCCAAAATTACGTTGACAATAAAAACAAATGTGTAACGTCAGCCGTGACGTAAGACGTCTGAATTCTTGACGCGAGTATATGTAGAATGACACGCTCTTTCAAATGACGTCACAAATGTGGGTCGCATGCATAGACCTTATAAAAATCATGGAGCAGCCCTAGAAAGAGAGGTCCGCTGTTCTGATGTGTACAAGAGGAATGAAGCTAGTCCGGGCCAAAACAGATGTTCTATGACAGAAAAATATATAAACATAACCTGACACAACCTTTCCTGTTAATATTGTTAATGATTTGTGTGCCTTTTGTGATTTAGTTGTATTTAGTGTGTTTATTAGCAATAGTTTTTAAAGACTCATAAACTATGGTAGAGTTGGTATGCCACCGTAAATGTCATACGTCTGTCATTTATGGTTTTTGTTTCTTTCGGCATCAACGATTTGTATAGGCAGAAAACGGTTTCGGGCGCGTCCATGATTTATAAGGTCTATGGTCGCATGTCAAAAAGTGTCTTTTTAATAACAAAATCCACGTACCAGGGGATTTTTTCGAAAACTTCTCAATTTCAAAAATAATGAATTTATTCGTTACTTTTCGAAAGCACTGTATATGTATCAAACGTAACCATACACCTTGATGCATTAGGATTAAAATTAATTCTTGTCAAAATCGAAGTAGTTTTAATTGAAAATGTTTGAGGATTTGATATCTTTATTAACAATTTGTAGATCTTAAGTAGAATTATAATTGGTAATAATTAAGTTCTCAGTGTGACCTTCACCTAAAATCGTCTTCCTGATTTTGGTTTTGTTGGGCACAGAATCCTCAACATAGGATTCTGCAATCATGACTCGGTTTCCTACCCTCCGTGACTTTTAAATTTTCCTTATGATGTTTCTGGTAAATGCAGGTAGTTGGTATTTTTGCTTGGTACACTTTCAAAAATATGGATTTCAACTGGCTGTACATTTACCATTTCTATAAATTAGGAAAAATCGGTCGTGGAGCGTGTGTTCAGGACTGAGCTAAATATTTGTTAAATAATTCTACAAGTTTTATTTTTCCCCCAAATGATCATAAATATTCGACGCCTCTTGTTCTTTGTTTTAGTTACATGAACAACCAGAATTGTTTCTTTGTGCTCTGTCACTTACTTTTAAATTCAAAAGTCGTGTATTACGTAAAGTTCCAGCAATGCCAAACACAACACAAATCTGGAATAATTACTACATTTATATCAAATTATTTTTGATAGCGATTAGTAAAAATTTAAGTATTTCTCTCGTGAAAGAGTTCTGGACTTTTTGGAATATGTTTTCTTCCTTTTTCTTTTAAAAAAGCAGTAAGTTTTTTATATCTATTAATGCCAACGTCATTTTTTGCTGAATGGGTTGCTTTCATCATGAAATAATACGACCACATTTAGTCGCGTCAAATTAACATGAAAAAAGTGAAAATGGACAACTTTTTGCGGAGTCCGATTGAGATGCGGTTTTCTGCAAAATGTTCAGGGAATTGTTTATAACAAAAGCTACATCTAACCTCTGTACGCTCGTAAATTTTTAATTGTTTATTTTACAAATGACACATTTTTGTTGAACATATGGCAAATGTCACACACGATTCAACGAAAATGTCTGGAAAATGTTCTGTCGGGGGTTTTCGAGGTCCCTCTTTATCACTTTGGTGTTCTTTATTATTTATTGCTAAATTGTTGTAACTGGGCTAATTAACAAATTAAGAACTCCACCCCCGAAATCACTAGAGAACCGGAATTTTTTCCAGGATTTCTGGCTTATTAAGGCAAACCATCGGCACAAGATTTTTACAAATATAATTGTTTATTGTTTGATTGATGAAACCTCGCTAATTAACAAATTAATAACTCTTCTACCGGAATCGTTAGAAAATCGGATTTTTTTTACAATAATTCTGGGATCAATTGAACAATAAACAATTATATTTGCAAAAATCTTGTGCCGATGGTTCGCCTTAAAAAGACAGAAATTCCGGAAAAAATTTCGGGTCTCTAGTGATTCCGGGAGTAGAGTTATTAATTTGTTAATTAGCCAGGTTGCAAAAATAGAAAAATAAACAATTTCGTGCAACAACCTTGTGCCAATGGTTCTCCCCATGATCCCAGAATTATTGCAAAAAAATCCGATTTTCTAACGATTCCGGGAGAAGAGTTATTAATTTGTTAATTAGCGAGGTTGCAACAATCGAACAATAAACAATTATATTTGCAAAAATCTTGTGCCGATAGTTTGCCTTGATAAGCCAGAAATTCTGGAAAAAATCCGGTTCTCTAGTGATTTCGGGGGTGGAGTTTTAAATGTGTTAATTAGCCCAGTTACAACAATTTATCAATAAATAATAAAACTAACACCAAAGTGATAAAGAGAAAACCCCCGAGAGAACATTTTCCAGACATTTTCGTTGAATCGCGTGTGACATTTGTCATATGTTCAACAAAAATGGGTCATTTGTTAAATAAACAATCAATAATTTGCGAGCGTATCTAGAGGTTAGATGTACCTTTTGTTATAAACAATTCTCTGAACATTTTGCAGAAAACCGCATCTCAATCGGACCTCTCCGCAAAAAGTTGCAAGTGAAATGCTAATTTGACGCGACTAATTGAAGAAAGAGAATATGATAATTTAGAAAAATATGCTAGTAAAACATTTTTGCCATATTTCTTGCACCATCTCATGAATATCTCAATTGTATTTTTGGACTGATTTTTTGGCAGAACTTTGAAACCCGTTTCTAACAACTTTACACGAATTTCAAGGGGCCTGTACTGAATGTTTTCTTCCATCATTTTCGATAAATATTTTGCGACAAAACTTTTATTGTTGGGGCTGTGACAGCGACAAACGAATTCTGTTGAATGTCATACAGTAGTGGCTATGTTGATACATATCTGCGTCAAGTATGATTTTCAGTAAAATAAAGTATTTGCTTAATTCCTAAAATCGCTATATAAATTTCAATCTCTTCACGGGCATTTTATACATTATTATTTAAATGTATAGGACTCGAAATATGTTAATGGGAATTAATTAATTACTCATATATCCGTTTCACATTAATTGAATAGCATTAAAAGTACAATAACAGTATTATTTAACAATTAGTAAGGTTGTTTTCATTATTACGTTAGGTACTAAAATTTTAAAACATAAAAGATCGATTTATTTCTAGAGCAACACCAAGGTTGGTCATGACATGACTTTACCCTTGGCCTTGAACCTTAATACGTAACACATCACATCATAGTTAGAAAAAAACTGATGTTTACCTCGACAGGTAAGTACAATTATTATTAATGAATCACAAGTACACGTCAAGCAATACTACTATGATTATTCAATATCATACAATGTGTGTCCCATTAAGACGTCGAGACGTCTAACTAATCATCCTTTAAGGCCTATAGAACACTTAAAACAATTGGCAATTTAGCGCTGTGTGAAAGCGATGACAATAGCTAGGGACAAGGTGTTCGCCCCACCTCCCCATATTTTTTCTCACGTGCACTCTGGAAGCTACCAAAACAATTGGCAGTATGTATATGAACCTGCATTAAACGAGCTGACTTGAGTTAACAGTGGCAAATAGACACAATGTGTGACATTAGTGCAATACGAAAACCATTCATAATACTCCTTTTGCCTTTTTTGAATAATTGTGTAAATTGTAATCCTCAGTTAAATTATCCACAATACGACTATCAAGACAATAGGTATCCTAATCAAAATGTAAACCCTTCTTCGACTCCCTTTCCTACACGTGACTTTAACCCAAATAACGTAGCGTACAAAGCGAATGGGCAGCAGAGGCCCTTAGGGAATGATTTTAGCAGAAACCCTGTTGGTGATGTAAGAGGGTTGTTGCAGGCATTAGATATCCAAGCTTCTCAACAGTGCACCAATAATGTTGCTGCCCAGTGGAATTTTGAAACAAATGTTAATCAAGCAACCCAACTGGAAGCTGTAAGTATCGCTAGACTGAAATTCTTTGTTGAATATATCAATTTTAAACACACAAAATTCTATTAATTATTATTATTAATAGGTGCATAATTTAATGAAAATATTTTATAATACAGTGTGACCCATTTCAAATTGGTATTTACTATCTGATTTAACTCGGTTAAAAAAAATAAGAAAGATGGAGCAGTTATAGCTAGCTCCCTTCTGGCGCAAAACAATAAATTTTGTTTTTCATTTTCAAGGTCTACTTCGAATTTCTTTCACTGTCAAATTTTACAAAAACTGTTTAACAGTTTTTTCCTCATATGTATCTACGGCACTGGTTTCAGTATCCCACAAAATTTTAATTCCATTAATTGTGAAAATGTGATTACTTAAGTGTAAAATAAATTTCTGACTTTTTAAATTCAATTTTCATAACCAACATTTTTTAAGAAATTATTATAAATATATTTTATAAAATGAAGCCTACATTAGAATACTTATAAATAATTCATTATTAACATTTATTTACGAAATTTGGGGATGTTGAATCCAATGTCTTAGATAGATTTGAAGAAACAAATCGCTAAACAATTTTTGTAAAGTTTGGCAGTGAAAAGAAGTCAAACTAGACCTTGAAAACAGAAAACAAATTATAATATTTTACGCCTGAATAGTTTTTACTGCTGCTTCTTTTAGAAAAAGAAAACATTTAAATCGAATAATAAATATCACTTTACAAGTCTGTTCCCATTTGAAACACACTGTACAACACTGTTTGATTTTTCATTATGTAAAACAAGTTATGAAATACAAATTTAGTAAAATTAAGGAAATCCATTCTTAAAATGTTGAGTAACTATTTTAAGCAACATTTTGCTGTATATTCAGCAGAAAAGGCGCTTGACTTGAAACCAAAACAATTTTTTCTCGGTGCATTGAATATTTCAAATAGGATTATTTCGAAAACGGTTACTCGTAACGACTTCAACAAGGTATACCTTTTTCACATAAAGAAGGTAGAAGAATCGATTTTTTAATAGTCAGATACACTAAACCGTAAAAAATTCTGCTTTTTAAAGAAAGCATGATGTTTCATGAGTGGCGCCTCTACTAGCAGCGTCAAAATTGGAAATAAATTTAAATTTTTTATCCCCAAAAACCCCCAATATTCAAAATGTATCCAAATATGTTTTAAAAAAATTATTTACAAATATCGAAAATTAAATTTTTACTATGACACTGTATTGTTTTAACCATCAACTTTTGACTAAAGTAAGTTTAGTTATATCGCATTATATTGTCGTCAAGAATATACCGTTGCCCTATGGTGCATTAATTTCGGGACACCCTGTTTTACTGAAATATAATAGGTCTCACCACGCACAAGCTACGAAATGCAGAGATATTTTTAAAGAACAATTACCTAAATACGATGCATTTTAAAGAAAATTTTAGATAATAATTATTTGTTAAAAATACAAAATTTAAAGTATCTTACGTTAAAAGTATATAACAAATATAATACAAATTTTGAAATCCTTGACACCCTGTATCTCGGAAACGGTGAAGATTTAGATATAGGTATATTTGACTGTAAAATCACCCCTTCCAAAGATGCCAGTAATACCTAAGACACCCTGTATATGACAATATTCAGGAGCAATTTTTTTGTTAAAGTTAAATTCTATATGTAAAATTAAAGATAATACAATTTTTTAAATTACAATTTTTTTTTGTTGCAATATAGTGATTACAAATAGATATCTAGTTAACAGTACGCATGTTAATTTATTAGGAATTAATTAATTAGATTATTTAAAACATGAAATGTATAATGAAATTTATTTAAAATGAACGTTCAGTTAAATCAAAAGACTTTTTATACCATAAGTGGAAAATTGTTTATTTTTCGTTCTGTACTGCTCCTTCGAAGAATAATATGTAAAATATTTTCGTATCTATAGTCTGTTTGGAAATGAAAGAGAGTAATAAAACCCCGAGATAACAACCGGCCATGGGCGTGGTAATCTTTCGTTTCAGGTAATTATCGGATAACACTAATGCTAACAGGTAATAATGTACATTAGTATATTTTACTGGATACATCATAGGGCAGGAGCCAATGTATTGTGACAGATCAATCCAGTATTAGAGCAGTCTGGATATACGAGGACGTGCTAGTGCAGTAGAGTCAAATTCGACTTGTGTTTAGTGACTATTGTGCCAGTGGATATAATATTGTTTGTCGAGCTTATCAGATTACGTACCTGCTAAACGCGTGAAAAGATGTGCGCTGTCTCAGAATAAGAAGATTATTATATTAAATGTATTTAATGCATTGAAACACCAAAATCCTACCAACAGTGTTGACGACATGGAAAAGTGTTCCAAAATGACAGGGATTGGAAAATCGACTATCTACAGACTTTTAAAGGAAACAAAAAATGAATAAGATACTGCAAATTCCCCAAAATCATCTACAGGGAGGTCAAAAGACGTTATACATGATTTCTTCAGAAATGTCATTCGCAGAAAAGTACACCAATTTTATTTTAAAAAAGAAATACCAACGCTAAACAAAATTTTAAGTGAACTTTCAGAGGACAACGATTTGCCAAAAATCAGTAGAAGCAAATTATGGGCCGTCTTGCGAGAGTTGAATTTTTGCTGGGAAAAGCAGAACAGGAAGCCAGTTCTTATCGATAAAGGTGAAATTATTTGTTGGCGAAGATCCTACTTAAGATCAATTAGAAAATTCCGTGGCGAAGGGTGGAATATTTATTATCTAGACGAAACTTGGGTCAACGAGGGATATGCTGTAACAAAAGTATGGCAAGATAAAAATGTAAAAAGTTTTCGACAAGCAATTTTGGATGGACTTTCAACAGGGTTCAAGGCACCTTCAGGTAGAGGACGAAGATTAATAGTGACACATATAGGTAGTGCCAGTGGTTTTGTAGATGGCGGTTTACTTTTATTTGAATCTAAAAATACAGGTGACTATCACCAAGACTTGAACGCAGATGTTTTCGAAGAGTATTTTACACAGACGTTGGATCTTATTCCTTCGGGGTCTGTAATTGTCATGGATAATGCCAGTTACCATTCACGGCAGACCCAGCGGACGCCTACGACTGCTTGGAGGAAAGCCGATATAATTCAATGGTTATCCGGAAAAAACTTTTCTTTTGAAACAAATATGGTGAAAAGGAACTTTTGACACTTGTCAATCTTAATAAAAATCAGAAAAAATATATTATCGATGAAATGGCAACAAAGCGCCAAATAACGATACTACGGTTACCACCTTATCACTGTGAACTTAATCCAATCGAATTAGTCTGAGCGCAGGTAAAAGGAGATGTAGCGGGAAATAATACGACGTTTAAAATAAGTGACGTGAAAATTTTGGTAAAAAATTCCTTGGAACGAGTAACTGCAGATAATTGGCAAAGATGTATACATCATGTACAAAAAGAAGAGGAGAAAATGGGGGAACTCGATAATTTAATTGATGTTACTGTGGAACATATCGTTATCAATCTAGGAGACGAAGATAATTCATCAGAATATTCAGAGGATGAATTTTAATATACCTACTTTTTTATGTTATTTATTGTACATTTATACAACACTACATTTACTCACCATAATTTCAATTTTCAAAATTCATATATTTCTGTGTGGAATAAAAGTCTATTCATTAAATTTAAATAAATATTTTGATAATAATATTGAATAATTTTATTTGAATTACTAAAAACCCTCTTAACCCGGTTATGATGCTTAAAGTAGCCTCATGTTTTGAAATGCTGTTTTTATATTGTTTACTTATAAGAGAAATGGACCGAGAAATTGAAGCGGCATAGACAAAGACGGATTGTCGGGGATTAAATTTTAGCAACCTGCTACAATTTAGTACAACCCGGTCAGACAAAGTTTTTTTAAAAGTACTCCTCATCTATACTGATAATACATAATATACAAATATTGAATATAAGTACCAGTACTACATTTATTTGCGATTTTCATACATAATAAGCGTTTAGTACTCTCTTTCATTTCTAAACAGACTATAATATTTTAAATATAAAACACTTAATGTTATCGATGTACTGAGTTAAAAAGATAACAATAACATTCCTTTAAATAATTAAAAACAAATTCATCAATTTTATTGCACAGTGAATAATTCTGCTTTCAATTAAAATTTTAAATTGCTTCTAGAAATGGTTTTATCAATATTAATATCATTTTGATAATTATATTTTGCATTAAATAAACATTCATAATAATTTTGACTTTTGGGAGTTATCAATAATACTAGCGAAATTATAATATCTTATTTGATTTTATGGTTCCATAATTAACAGATTTACCTTACTACGACGATAATAATTTTGAATTATTAGTTATATCAGCTGCTTTGGTCACTTTTTAGGACATTGCTATATTAATAATTGTTTTCTATTCAACTGTATGCCTTTACCATTTCATTCACAAATACTAAATAAATAGTCTTTCTTCTGAATTTAAGTAGTTTTTAGTGGGTATGTATTAAAAAAATGTCAATAAGTTCAGTTAAACTTGAATAGGCAAACATGTACATCGAGAATATCAAATTTGTACATGTCCCTAATTAAAATTTAATATCCAATAAAATCTTTTGTAGTTTTAAAAATAAAATCAAAAACTGCCATCTAGAATAATAAACATCATTGAAGAAGATATATTAAGCTAGACTTAAACCAGGAAATGTTTCCATGGGAATTTTGCATATAGAGAGCAGAAGTTCTCGCAATTGTTCTGTTATTGTAGTTCCACTTTTATTATATAAAATTAGCCTTAAATTTAAACACTAGTACTGTTACAAAATATATTTGTTTTAAACTTACTGTTTTGCCTGAAGATCTTTTCTTTATAGAATAATTAGATACTTGCTGCAATTTTATTTACTAATTAATTGATAATACATAGCAAATAATTCTTCATTATATCAGATTAGAAAATTAGGATCACATTTAGGAATATGGAAAGAAATGATTTATTTGCTTACATAGAATCATCAAATTAAGTACAATTTCATTCCAAGTAAAAGTTCTTTCATTTAAATAACATAGATTATACAGTATGCGCAAAAGTATGGAATAAATTCAATAAAAACGAAACAATTATTTTTTGGGAAAAATCCTCGGTCGATTTTTAATTTAAAAAATATATATTTTAGCATAAAATGCGATTTTCAAATGTCATTTGTTTTCGAGTAATGACGTCATCGATTTTTTTTTAAATGGCTACACCATATTTTCTTCCTTGATTCTGAAAGATCGTTTAAATTCTCTATCAGACAGTACTAAAATTTTGCCCTCTTACATAGGAAAGTTTTCGAGTAAATGACGATTGAATGTTAGGAAAACGTAAATTTTATCCATAAAAAAGTAACAATTCTGAGGTATGTAAAATAAAATACAATTGATTAAATTTTTTACTTAAATTAAATGTTCGAATTGCCATCCACCAACTTCTTGACAATGCGCAAGTCTGTGAAGAAATTCTTCTTGCACATTATGAATGATTTCTGGGGTAACTCTGCGTATTTCGTCCCGAATGCGATTTTGAAGTTCTTCTAAATTATGTGGTTTATTAATGTACACTTTTGACCTAAAGTATCCCCATAAAAGATAGTCAAGAGGTGTAAGATCTGGCGATCTTGCATGCCATTCTATCGGTCCGCGTCTGCCGATCCACCTCCCAGGAAAACAGTTGTCCAAAAAATCTCGTACAGGGCGCGCATAGTGCGGAGGTGCACCGTCTTGCTGAAACCATATGGTATCGTCAGGAATGTCAGGGTCATTATCGTTAGGAAAAATTACTGCAAGGGCTGGAACAAGGTCATTTTCTAGAAACTCTAAATATCTTTGTCCTGTAAGGGTTCCTTCAAAGAAGAAAGGCCCTACTATTCTGTCGTCAACTATTCCAGCCCACACATTTAATTTCTGAGGGTGTTGGGTATGTGCCTCTGCCATCCAATGAGGATTTTCCGGACTCCAATATCTGCAAGTTTGACAGTTTACTGTATCATTCAGACAAAATGTGGCCTCATCTCTTCTATTTCCTTGACATAAATCCATTAGAATTTCGCAAAAGTGTAAACGGCGAAAAGGATCATTTTTTTCTTCCTCAAGATACGTAGCACTGTGCTCTGACTAGTGTCATTGTTTAATGCAACCAATCATGAAGAAATATGAGAATTATCCACCATACTTATCAAAATGTTCTGTTTCTGATTTTCATTAATGCTTGGACGTCCAGGTTTTGGAATATTTACAACATTGCCAGTTTCTCTAAATTTAGACTATACATTACTGACTGTTGATTGGTTGATAGGGCAATCTGGATATTTTTCATTAAATAACGTTTTTGCTTTATTTTAATTGATTTACGTTGTCTAACATTCAATCGTCATTTACTCGAAAACTTTCCTATGTAAGAGGGCAAAATTTTAGTACTGTCTGATAGAGAATTAAACGATCTTTCAGAATCAAGGAAAAAAATATGGTGTTGCCATTTAAAAAAAATCGATGACGTTATTACTCAAAAACAAATGACATTTGAAAATCGCATTTTACGCTAAAATATGTATTTTTTAAATTAAAAATCGACCTGTTCGAGGATTTTTCCCAAAAAATAATTGTTTCGTTTTTATTGAATTTATTCTATACTTTTGGCGCATACTGTATATAATTTAATCACACGACCATTAAATCATGTTTCTAAAAGACGGTACGCTGGATCCGAAACCAACCTCAGAATTGCTTCATCGCATTAACTTTTTGAGATATTTTATCCTATATGTAAAAGCAACGCTGTTACTCTATTAGAGGTTATTTTACAACAGAAGGTAGAATTTTGACAAGAAAGTAAGAGATCTTCAGATCTGTTAAAAGTTTCTGCAAATATGCAATAAAGCATAATCATGTGGATCTGATACAGAGTTTCCCGATTTCACTATATTAAAAACCTATTTTTATTTTAATGTATCAACCTAAATAGTAGTAGCCTAGACCTTAAAAAATGTGTTATGTTTATAATTTCACGGTTGTATGATTATCATTGCGCCAATATAACTATACTCGTATTATCGATAATTGTATTTACATTGCAACCCAAGGTTGTAGGACAAAATTCTATTATCTGAAAATATATACATATTTTAATTAGAATATGTTTTTATTGTCATTTGTTAATAATTAGATTGCCTTATTGACACCAAATATTTATGTGCAATATCGTTTTATATGACTAAAGTTATTTACTAGTTTTTAAAGTAATTTGCACCCTACCTATAGCTGTTGTCTTTAGATATAAAAACAATGTGATCATTAAAGTAGCATACATTTTTCTGAAATGCCAAAATTTTGCATCAGAATAAGCAAATGAACATAGCCAAAATGTTAAAATAAAGAGCACTCAATTTTATCCATTAGAGAAAATTGTAGCATAGTTTACCAACAGAAAACGTGTGTAAATCATGGATTTATTGGTATAGGGTGCAATTTGAAGCAATCAGATATCTTCATTATACTTATTAATCTGGACGACTGGAAGCGTTTTTATGGATATGTATGTGTAATGTAATATAAAAAACACCAATTTGCTGTTTTATATATTACAAAATACTGGCTTTTCGTAGAAATGTATCTATACTGAACATTTTTTTCTTCAATAATAATTGGTGTGTTGCAGAATACATAGTGTTAAAGTTGTAAAGAGGGAACACCCTATGTTATGGAAAGTCAACACTAATGAGGAAACCATTATATTCTTACTATTTTTACAAGAGGAACTTACCCATCTCATCGGAAAATGGGATACTGTATTGATAAATTTAATTTGACTTTCAGTAAATTTATTATTTTATATCAAATTGATTAAAATGAAAACATCAGCGATATAAAATAAAACAACAAAATTGCATTTCCATCACATATATGACGTTACGGTTTATTATTTATTTAAAAACATCTTCAAATCTGCCGAAAGTAACTGCACAAAGCATAACCATGTTAAATTAGTCAAAAAATATGTTTTTTTGTTTCTAATAACTGTGATGTGTATTGTTGGGAGAACTTACTAATTAAAAAGAATTTTCGAAGAAACATTCGAGTGGATCCATTTCATACTAAAGTGAGGTAAAAACTAAATACAAAAACCTTTTTTATAAAAATTAAATTTAAATGCAAGACAACTTTATAGATAATTACCTACTATATACAGAGTTAACTATGACTAAGTATAATTTTAACCACATGCTCAGGGAGGTCCAGAAGAATTCTAGCTCGATATTTAAAAAATGGGGCAAAATTTTCTTTTCCCTCGGAAAATCACCACCTATGGCAATCATCGTCCAAAGTGGCTTAGATCTGCCAACTATCATGGAGTCATTTTTTACAACGTTGTCAAATGTAGAAACGACGAAAATAAATATTTTTATTGATAATGAAACTTAAGTCAATCCAGTTAGTTGCAGCATTTTGAATCATTTTTCGTTCATTCGTTGCACACTACGAAAACTACATTTTCATCCATTGTAGCTTCGCCAGAATTATCCACTAACAGAATACACAATCCATGTTAAATGAAATATTCATTTATTGTAAAAAAAATTTAATTTAATGTAAGGAATACCTTTACTAATAGAAAACTGGGAATGCACCCGCGGCAGTCTATAATTATAAAATGTTGTACGATTGCCGTAGCTCCGTTAGCTTTGCCCTTCATTCTAGAAAAACAAACATCACATATATAAGGCGAACCATTATTGGGCAATATTTGTACCTGACACAAACTCCTTTATTTAGATACCATAAAATGTTTAAAGCTAAGAATTAGTCACTAATACTGAACTATAACATAACCTAGAATATTGCATTGCTAGTTGCACACTCTCCAAGTATAACAAACGCTGGTCAAAGCTTACAATATTAGGTATATTATTTATATTCTAAGGCCTATGATTTTTACAGAACACTGTAAACATCATAGGGATGTTATAGTCTAAAATAAGACTAATTTTTTATGCAAATATGGTCGATTATTGTTAATATTGTTGTTATTATTCGTATTTACAGAATTTAATTCCCCAACAACATAAGAAGCTTAAAAATTTATCGGCATAAAGTACGCCTTGCACTGGTGGTTTAAGATCTACAGATGATGGCCACTGCATCAGATTCTGTCAAAAATAATATCGCATACGGTGTTTTCAGTACTTCGCAAATAAAATTTTTAAGTATTTACAAATATGTCATTTTCAAGTACCCAGATGACGGATAAGGTGCTGATTTATAGGAAGTGTGATAAGTGCATATTATCGTTTGGCAGCATAATACCAAAGACATTTTCCAAGTAGACAAAATATTATGCCCAATCCTCTTTGAACCACATTGAACAACTGCTGCAATGCCTTGGCGATAAACGTGTGGTAGTGTTTTCATGTACTCGTATTTGAGTATATTTTTTTGTTGCCCTTTGTGTTTTTTTTTCTACTGAGGGAATCCACCTGGTCGTGGTCGACGAACCGAGTCCTTCTCTTTAAATAAGAAGAACGGTCGAAGGCATCTTTGCAATGGCAACTTTCAATGTAAACAAGTAAGAACATTCTTGAAATATCGCCAAATATCAGTCTTGAAAATAAATATTAGTAATCCATATCATATTTTTCTTTAAGTAATCATCTACTCTTTAGATACCATTTCACTTTCAAAGCGGCGTAATTCGATACATGTGACAACATGGTGCCCTGTCACTATCTTTGACACCTTTGACTTGCGATATTTATAAATAAATTTGATAATTTTTTTATGGACGATTCCATTAATTCTTATTTTTCCTCTTAAGATATTTATACTTAACCCTATATATGCACGAGTATATATTATTTTTTTGTTAAATTTTACTCATTCTATTTACGAAGTCACACAAAAGTTTCAGCTTAATAATTAGATGTGTTCAAATAAAAGCTTGATACAAAATAACGATGTTGTAATGTCATGCCAAATGTATTACTGGGCTAGCAATGTATATGTACTACTAAGAAGTGTTTCATATGTTGACCTTTGTCTAATTGAAGATTCCAGAGTTAAGTAACTGACTAGCGCAATTCGTGGAGTACCTAAAACGGCAATTAACCACTGCTATAAAGCGAACACTATCAGGTTAAGTACAATGGGCAGAATGTAGGACAATACCCTGATAATGTAGACTTATCAAACTGCTCACAACGCAACATTTTGCTGATAGAAAATATATATTTTCACGTATAGTTAGGTAACAGTTTTCATTATAAAATACGTAGGTATAATACCCGCGGATTTGATACTTTAAATTAAGATAAAAATATATGAATAATGGTGTAAGTTACTTTTAAGAAAATTAGGTCAAGTTTGTGGTTAGTTGTTTTTTATTGTAATTTTCTCACACCTTAGGTTCATGGTCTTCGGTTATAAACTAAGTACTGTTTACAGTTAATAAGTTCATAATTGAATCTCAGTTCTTATTGTACAGTAACAAAAAAATAAAAAAAAAAAACTTACTACCTAGTTAATAAACATTGTAAACTAAATGGGTTGCAAATAATAATAAAATTGATTTAACTTATTTATTTGATTATAGTGATTAAATTTATCTGAACATTATAAAACGATGTAGATTTATCAACAATCGGATGAGATTTTCATTTTTATTTCTAATCAATTTATAAAAAGTAAGTATCTATTAAGTTTATTACTTCAAATTAACATTGAAATGGAATGTAAATATTAATATAAACATACTGATTCTTAATCTATACGCAAAAATGTGCAATTATAGCTGAAAACAAATAATGACGAATAGTGAAAAAAATGTAGTAAAATATTTTCAATTTCTGAAGTTTACAAAAATTTATCAGATTCATTTTTTGATTATAAAAACTAAGAAATAAACAAGTCAGGACGATATGTTTGGTATTTGCAGTAGTACCTACTTTATTATCAGTTATGGTCCTATTCGAGTTTATTTTGACGCGCAAACAAAGAACTTATGGACATAATTCAACCATACGGGGAATCATATCAGGATTCAGTGACTGCTGCTCATCTTCATGCCCAAAGGATTCCCCAAAGATATCATCCGTACCTCCGTGAAGCCTTTTTACATGTGGTTCAACGGAGTAGAGAAACTGGCAATTTGCAGCCGAGGCATGGGCAACATGAAGGAGCCATTAGACCTAAGTAAATTGTGAATTTCAAGAAAGAGATTGTAAATGCCGTCGTGGAGCAGTCTCACATATACACTAGGATAATTGCAGCGCAATTTGGGACATGACAGTCCACTGTCAGGCAAACGTTAAGATAAGACTTACTCTACCCATTTCACACATGCAGCATACAAGCCTTACTTCCAAGGGGTCTTCCGCTTCGAGTGAACTTTTGCAAGTGGTTGTTACATCCGTAGTACTTAAACCCAAACTTTAACATGAACATTTTAGTTACGCATGAGGCAACACGTATTATTGAGCATTGGAAAATTCGCATGTCATTCAGCGAGCACATCTTCAACAACGATTTTCAGTAAGTGTGTGTTTCTTTCTGAAAAATCGGTTAACTGGCGCCCTTATTTAAAACTATGTTATATTGTAGGACACTATAATTAATGGTCTAGATTTTCTAACTAAGCCAACGTTTCGATTTATTTTAAATCTTCTTCAGGGCTTAAGAAGATTGCTCCACTTCTTCAGTAAACAAACGCAGTTTCCACCATATAATCTCCTCATCTCTTCGTAAAAAGCCATTGATGATGTTAAATTGTCCGAAAAAACTGAATCTCTATGTTATATTGTTAATATCCTTAAACTTGTATTTAGACTGAAGAAGTGTAGCAATCTTCTTAAGCCCTGAAGAAGATTTAAAATAAATCGAAACGTTGGCTTAGTTAGAAAATCTAGACCATTAATTATAGTGTCCTATTTCCGATTATTCCTTTCTAAATACAAGTTTAAGAATATTAACAATATAACATAGAGATTCAGTTTTTTCGGACAATTTAACATCATCAATGGCTTTTTACGAAGAGATGAGGAGATTATATGGTGGAAACTGCGTTTCTTTACTGAAGAAGTGGAGCAATCTTCTTAAGCCCTGAAGAAGATTTAAAATAAATCGAAACGTTGGCTTAGTTAGAAAATCTAGACCATTAATTATAGTGTCCTATTTCCGATTATTCCTTTCTTATTTAAAACTTTTGCGTAATAATTTACCAGTACTCCTCGAAGAAGTTAATCTCAACGTTAGAAAGCATAGGTTTGTGGTTTTTTTACGATGGCGCTGCGGAACTAGTGCGAGAATAAACACGGATATAACTTCGAACATTTACTGTGATCAATTAAATGAATTTTCAGTTTTATGAAATTCACGTTCTTTTACTTTTATTTGAAATAAATTGGTATCTCCGTAAGTACACTATTCTGTCTTTTTCAGTTTTAGGTGTATCATGCTCCTTGTCTTACCGACATCCGATTCTAAACCTTATATAGTTCTTTTCTCGCAGAATAAAAATTTGATCTACGGTGCTTCTTCCTTGTCCAAAGCCACATTGATATTCCCCAATTATATCCTGCACTTCGGTTGCTGATTGGGTAGTATTTTATATGCCACATTCAGCAATGTTATTCCCCTTCTAGCATATCCTCTATCCCCTTTTTTATGTATAGAGCAAATTACTGCCTTCGTCTATTCCTTTGGCAGTTCTTTCTTTTCCCAACCCCTTTCTAAATAGCTCAGCTGTCACCTGGGCTCTTATTATTTTTAAATTTTGAAATTATTTCGTTCATTTGTTTTTCACTTGGTGCTGGCACCATATTATTCTGCTTCTTATAGTGTCTTCTTCTGTATTCCTATTGCTTTCTTCCCTTTCATTTTCATTGATTTCGTCCACGTTTAATAACTCTTCAAAATATTATTCCGTCTTTTCCTGCAACTACCTTTTCATTTTTGTCTTTATAAAATACTGGTTTTGGCTGATATCATCTTCTCTCTCCTTGATATAGGTTTGTAATGTTGTTATTCCCAATTTCTCTTCTATTTATTCTAATATAACTTCATAATTCTAATAATTATTCCTTAGCACCCTTTTGGTTTTCTTTGTTCCTCATTATATTCTTTGTTTTCTCTGTCTCTGCTTGCAGCGTATTTTGTCTTAGTTTTATTCTAACTTCAAGCTTCCTCTTACATTCATTATCAAATTATTCTGTTTTTTGCTTCTTTACTATTTTACAGCTAAAAGTATACCAAGGTGGCTGTAGAATAGTAAATATTCACTAATTCACAGCATTTCTCATTGTTTCAGTTTTAGAGAGTGTCGTACAGAATAAATTACGAGAAAGTGATTTTCATCGATTTTTTTAGGTTATCTCAAATATTTACAATTTTAACTTCAGATTCGTGTTCAGCGGGAAAAATATAAAAGAAGAATATAGCCTAACTCCCAACACACATTACTTTTTTTTGTGGATCTGTGTAAACTTTTGATGTGATTTTTATCGTTTTTATAAGTTTTCTCTAAAATTTGCTGTGCGACTCCTTATTTTGACTTCAGCGGAAAAAATACATGGAAAAAATATAATGGGACCCTCAGCACACACCACTTTTTTTGTGTACCTGTGTTATTAATCTTGATAGGAAAAGAGTGATATAACTTTTTAATAGAATCTAATTTGAGAAAGGTGTTAGCACTTACCTACTCGGATAATAAGTTATTTGTGGTCGTTACGGGTATGCGCGTGCAAATAATGACAAAAAAATAATATTCATACATCCACCTATGACCTGTGTCCTGGGAATAGCCCATGGTCACTCCCATGAGGTTGCACAACCTCCATCATGTCCATTGTCTTTCTCCCATTTTAATCTTAACATGATGTTTCTGTATAATTCTAATTTAATTAATATCATATAGGTTGCCTAAGAATTGTTAATATGTCCGAGTAAAACAATTTTGTAATATTCTGGTAACTTTGACATACAAAAACAGAAAAATATAAGTAATGTCAATGTCAAGAACAATACGTGGGAACTTTTTGTATATCTGGATCTGGAAGAAGTTGTTTGCAAATTAAATTTGAATACCAACTTAAATATGTAGTCACCGATATGCTATTAAAATCAATTTCCCTGTCATAGAATTTAGATAGGTACCTCTCATTTTTTTACAAAAATGATTATACTATTTATAACTGCAGCTATTGCTGCAATAATAGTACGAAGTGATTAATTTCTTGTAATAAAACATTTTTTTTCTCAGAAGTATATAATTTTTTTATGGATATTGAAAGAACTTTTTATTTGAAGATTTTTTTTGGAATAAATTTGTTTTGCGTTAAGAACAGTTCAAAAGATAGAGACCACTTATTCTGTAACTGGAATATTTCGTTTATCACATCAATTGTCAGTTCTCAGATGGGCCTTGCAAAAGCAGCATGTAGTATTTGAATTATATTTTATTTTAATCCCAATTATATATAAAGTAAAATAGCCCTTGAAGAAAACAAGTGCAGTAACTTGCAGCAGTATAAATGTACCTAATTATTGACTTAAAAACGAATATCCCGTACACGAACAATAATAATAAATGTAACATAGAAATTTACTTTTAGCTATCATAAAAATACTTTAATTTAATAGATGTTTAATATAAGCATTAAGGTGAGAACGCACTATTTGGTCACGGTTTAGGAGCATTGAGAACCGCTATATGCCGAGCTGATAACGGACTTTTACAAAATTAGTCGTTCTCTATACGATTCCGACTTGTTCTGCTATACAATTTCGGTGTCATAATATGTTTTGTCTTCTACTAAACATATTATGTATTTTTATTAACTCTTTTATTTGACTGTCGACGAAGTTCTCCAAAAAGATTTCGGCGAGTCCGTGACGTGAGTCCAGCTCCCGATCTATGCGTGTATTTAAAATCATGAGAAGATTTTTCACTAGACAAGAACAAGACTAGTATGGTCCGAGGTGATCCTAGACAGCAACCGCATAGTATGTTTCCTATTCTAGGCTGCACATAGATTGTAGCGCTTATTTTGGATAAAATTATAGGTCGATATTCCATTGCAGACATCAATAATTCGTAATCTTTGATTTTTCTTAAAAAATGGTCACAGTAAATGTAGTACAACCATGTTTTTGCATATCTGGATTTTAAGATTTTATTTCATAAACATATATCCATTATCTTACTCCGCACTTTATTCAATTATTATCAAATTTTAAATTAAGGTATGTCTTATAACCTTCACCATAAGTATCCAGACCAGAGAATTAGTCAAGCTATATTAATTAAAGTATCCAAAAAGTTTGAAGAAACCGAAAGTATAAAACATTTATCTGGATCGGGAAGGCGAAGAACAGTAAGCGAAAATGACCGTCAACATGTGATGCTCTCTGTTACTGAAAATTCTCAATTATCCATTAGATCTATCTCAGCCAACTTCAATTTGTCAAAGTCCCCAATTCACACAAGTCTGAAGTCTCAAATTTGGCAGCCTTACAGAGTTAGCATCTTCTATGAGCAGATGACACAGACAGAAAATTTGTTTTGCGAGGAAATTAAAAAAATAATTGAAAGACAGCGTCACAGTGAAAAACTAAATATACTGTGAAATTCCTCGAAAAAACTTGCTATGAAAAAGATTCAGGTTTTAAAAACTCCTCTAAATAAAAAAGTTACAGATAATTTACTAAAACACGACATTTATTTCATTCTTTTTTTTTTTCAAAATAACTAAAAAATCTAAAGAGCTAGGACCGGTCAGCAACAGCCATTAATATGCCAACAGAACCGTCTAAAATTTTTCCCATTTAACCATTTTCCTCTATCTTATAAGTTTCCAAGATACACTATCTACGAGTGTCTAAACTGATGACATTGTACTCACTAATAAATAATAGGTCATGGAGACAAGTTATAGTTGGTTAAGTTCATTTACCTTAAAGTAAACGTGCTTTAAAAATTGTCACATTTTCTATCATATACTTTTGATTGGTATACTCATATTTAGGGTACCAAATCGAAGAATAATAATAAGTACTAGGTTTTTGAGAAAATCCGCACAGGATGCAAGAGAAACACAACAGTCAGAAAAAGTGAATATTTGCGCTGGAACAGAAAGAAATCGGACTAAGGTGTTTTATTTTTTCTATGGCAATTTGACAAATGTATTTGGGTTTTTGAAGCTCCAGAATCAATTTTTTACAATCCTAATAAGCACAGAGCGGGTTCCAAAAAGTTGGTGCTCCTCTAACATTTTGGTTCAATATATGAAATTACTAGTGTTGGGATCACTCGAATGAAAAATAACTGATTTTTCGGTTATTGCAGTAACCGAAATCACTCGGTTATCATTTATGTGAGTAACGAATAATTTATTTGATTTTTTTACTGTTCACGGCTTGCCACCTTTTCATAAGCGCAAGTAAGGACAATCTTATTTTTTTAAATTCTCAAGTAAGGATATTCTTTGCTTTGCCGAATAACAGCGGGTTGTATACAATTTACGTTCTATTTTTTTTACAATTTAGTCTATGTGTCCCGATAATTATATTTTAATATGAATTTAATAATTTCCTTCAACTAACGACATTTCTAGTAAAAGTAAGGACGGAAGGACATAGAGGCTGCAGTAAGAACTGTCCTTTCGAAGTAAAGAACAGGTGGCAACTCTACTTTTCACTTACAATTTGTGTGTTCGAGCTCAAGATTTGTAACAAACAACGAAAAACCGACCATAGAAATGACCGTATCATATTCGTAATTCGTGTAACGCACTCGTCGTAGCCATAGATAATAAAATTTTGTGTTGAAGGAATGCAGGACAGTCTTAAAAGAATTTTCGAAAAATTAATTGATAATTTTTTTGTATACCTAACTCTCTAACTGCATCATGTAATGCAACATATATTGTTATATATCTGAGATTTATATTGTTTTATTTTAAATATACAAATATACAAATATACAAATATACCCATACAAAAAACTTTATATTTAAAATAAAACATTTATAGATAGGTAAACTGCAAAAATAGTATTATGTCAGCTGCTGAGAATTCAAGTGACCATCACTCGAGTAATCAATCAGTTTTTGATATCACTTAAAAACTCAGTATTCGGTTATTGAAATAACTCGGTTTTTCCCAACACTAGAAATTACCTTAAAGAAGTTTTATGAAACTGATGAATAAGCTATCATTCCACTCAACCATACCTACAGAATTGGTCATTGTGCCATGATAAATGGAAACAACTTTGCACATTTGCTATGTAAAGTAAAAACTAGTATAACTTTTCTTCATATTTAGTTCCTCCTTTTTATAACGACTATACCGACAAAAATTGGTGCAACATTGCTGAATTAGTTCATTTATACCTACTATGAAATAAGTCCAGAGCGTCTTGTTTAAAATAAATGTATAGAGGCTCACCATTGGCATCTCGGAAACCGTAAAATATACAGAGTAGTGCCTTTTGATGGTCATTAAAATAAATCAAACAAATACAAGGTATATATTGCCGCTAGTAAAATATTGTGAAAAAACTGGAAATAGCGATTTTAGTAAATGCCATGTAGTGCCAATATTTATCAGCAGAATGAGCTGAATTGGTACAGGGGGCTAAGAATGTACTATTTTATTTGAATAATAACACATAAAATTTAAAAAATACAATAATTTAAATAAAAAATTTAGTTGTTCCTGGCATAAAACACACAACAAAAGTACTTTATCAAACAAAACACCATTTATGCGCACAAAAAGCTTTCTGATATCAATGAAAACAATTTAATGGGTTAAGACTTTGACACCGTGAATTGCATGCAATAGGCCCATTAGTGTCAATCCAGTTACATGTTTGGAAAGCGTCGATTTAAATATGGGAACACCATATTAAAAATTGAAATATTTAAATATTTCTGAGAAGTAATGCGTTCAACAATAAAAACATAGTAAATGTCTAATCTGTAAAATTGTTTTACGTTAAGAAAAACTAGATTTTTTATTTAAATTATTGTGTTTTTAAAATTGTATGGATTATTCTTCAAATACTATAGCAGTGTTACATATTAACGTGTCCGTAATTGTATTCTTTATCTGTTACTGTCGAGATCCAATGGCGTCCATAAGAAAACAAAGTAGTGATCGTAAAAAATTTCTTTCAACGAAAATCGATTTTCGTATATTCTTATCCCCTTGTCTCAAATTTCAGCTATTTCTGTTGAGAAATAATGACGCTATGTGGCATTTTCCAAAATCGCAATTTTCACAATATTCCAGCGACGGCAGCATATATCTTAGATCTGTTTGATCTATTTTAATGGTCATCAAAAAGAGAAACTTTTTCGAAGTTGAGTCACACTGCCACTGTATATTTTAGGGTTTCCGAGATGCCAATGGTAAGCCATGGAAAACGGACCACCCCGTATAAGTAATGTTACAGCTTTATCAAATGCAGCTAAAATAAAATAAAAAATATTCATCATATTTTTTCTAAATGGTCTATTCATTTCATTGCTTGAAACAGGATAATTCAATAAATTCAATTACCGTGAAAAGGTTGCTTTGACAACCGACAAAATCGATCAAAATGATGATCTTTATGATCTACCATAGTAAAGACAGATGAACAAAATCAAATAATTTGTTCTGACGCTAAACTATAGAGGTTTATATGTTTGATTGTTCTAATCTGTTTCTAACAAGAGCCCAACTGGTTTTCCTGAAAATGGCTTTCTGGGAGGTATATAGTTTAAGTTAAAAAGCATTTTAGAGAAATATATAATAATATTCTCGCAAACTATTTTACATTTTCTGGATATTTTGAATTTGCAAGTAGATCCCTTGGGATATATTGACAGAATCATACAAGTTGCCAGGTCTAACAATTTTTGCTCTACTGCAGTATATTAATATTTATTATCATATATATTATAATCATCTTATATGTTACTTAAGATTTATTGTTTATGTTCTATATTTATTGCTCTTTGTATTGTCAAATGTACAATAAAGGTCAAATTTCACATATATAAATTGCAGCATATTTCTTTCTAACATTCCAAAAATATGTTTATAAACAAAATATTTGTGTTTTATGATTTACATTTGCATAAGAATTCACTGTATTTTTTTTTTTCATATTACGTTTGTGAAGGTTGATTTTTGTAAGTATATATTATAGATGTTGTATTACTTATTCTTAGGGATCAACTCAAGGTCAATCACATATTTTCTGTGCGTAACATATTTTAAACAAAATTAAATTGCCATATGAATCTGTAGATACCAGATAATTATTTTTCAAGATAAATCACTTTCAAATAACTTATAATAAATATAGATATTTCCATACTTCAATTTTCAATCATTTGATAAGCCATAATTATAACAAATAAAAACAATTGTAGTATTATTTTAAACACGCGGTTCCTCAATTAATTCAAATTGGCCACTGGTGTTATGTAGAATGTTTCTAGGAGGTCCCTAAACGAAAATTGCATGACGTTACGTCTAGAGAAGCCAAAGTAAATTCCATAATTCATGAATCTCTAAACGTGCGCTCTAAAAGTTCCCTTGCGAAGTTGGGGTATAAAACGCTTATTTTGAATAATACGATAAATAATACTACAGACGATAACAGAACTTCGTTCGATCAATCGTTCAGCACAACATGCTGAAGCATATTTAGCAGCATGACTATTTTTAATATATGTTGTACAAACAAGTACATCAAATGACTGAATGAATAATTTTTCGATATTTGAAACTGTTGCATCTCGAGAATTACTGGTCTGATTTAAAAGTCATACAGATATTTTTTATCACCTTATCTTACTTAATATGATCCCACAATCGTGACCGCGAATTTCGTAGTACCCTAAATATTTAATACGTCAGGACATCTTATGTATTTTGTGCGCGTCTGTTAATGATTAGTTATTAAGGAGTCTCATGAATTCATATATTAGTTAGGTACTAAATTCATGTTAAAATATATTTTAAATTTGTTGGCAAAAAGGCAGAGTTGGAAACGCATCAAATGCCTAGAGCTGGTATTTAGTACTAAAAATGATTTTAAGGTATTTACGGTCCAAGTGTTGTTCAAACTACTGTACAAACCGTACAAAAAGTAATGCTTACTTTTTGCTCGAAAACTGAAATGGCATCTGACTCAGTTTTAAAGCTAAGTAAGTTGACATAAACGTAACAGCATCAATTATTTTTATAAGCATATTCATCTTTAAAGATAGCGCACATTATGCCTGTACGGACCTGCACAACATGAACCTGTAAAACCTATTCATGTAGGTTCCCATATTATTTAATGGAGGATTGCACACTAAACCTGCACCAGCACGTACCGTCACCTGCAACGACCGTCAATGCAGGTCGTGCAATTTCTATGATAAACAAAGCTGCCACACAAAATAACCTGGACAAAAAGTTGCTGGTCCATGCTGGACAAGTGTGCGAAATCGTGCTGGTTTGCAGACCTGCGATGTGCTGGTCTGTGCAGGCATAATATGTGTGATCTTTTAAACATCCACTATGTGGTGCAAGCATATCTGCTCAATGCTAGTTGCTTGGTCCATCTCCTGCTTGGACAATAAGGAAGCATTGGTTTTGGCTACATGTTTCCTATAATTTTTAAAAGGAAAGCACGAAGTGGTACAGGGAGTCAATAAAAAGGAAAAGTTAGTCTCACATCGATTGCATCAACTGAAACAATTTATAAGTGATTCCTGTATTGCAATTGCTTGTACTATTAACAGTCTTTAAAATGATTTCATATCACAAATAAAAATGCAATCGATATGTATAATGTTTGTAGGGTCAAAATGTTTGAATAAAATTACGCAACAAACGCTCAAGCGAACTTGCACAAACGGATTGTTTATGCAACCTTATCAAATATAGATATACGGTTGTAATCACTTTTAAATGATTAGTGGTGGACACATTTTTGGAACAGTTCAAAGATTTATATTATAAAGATTTTATGTTATTATAAATAAAATGTAATTTAGACTGTATTTTTTCAATCAAATTATAATTACTTAAATCATTAAGTCAGTGATACGTGCCCTCCTTTGTTTTGTATATCTTCTCTTTATCTAGCAGTATTCTTCTGCTATTTTATATTTTTCATTAAACTAAAAAAAAATGATTTACGTATCTAGCTCAGTTTCATTTTATTGCAAAATAATGCATTCAATTCCATGATCACTTTTGAATATATCTGTTTCATAGTTATCTTTTCTCTGTGAAGAGAAAGAACTGAAAAACACTTTTGAAGTAGTTTCAATATTAATAAAAAACTTAATACGTGTATCATGGCATGTCTTTAAGAAAATGAAGAGGCTGTTTCTTTCTGGTTCTTGACCAAACCAGAATTGTAGTTACAAAATTACTGAGCAATAGACGTATATAAATAAGTCGTGTTAAATTTAATTGCTCCCTATAAGCAATTATGTATACTTCTCAACCTTGCTGTCCTTAATAATAATAATGATGATTATTAGCCTTGGAGATCGCAAAATTAATAGCGATATTATTATAAATAGGTGGAATATGGAATGCATTTTTCGTATCCGCCCTAATATTTGTTATTTGTTGATCGTTGTTATACAATAAGAGTCGACAATGCTTATTCTAATTTGGAACGAACAAAACAGATTTACATAATCGTGATCATCATTAATTAATTCAAATTATATATAATAATTATACTGTATATGATACATAACAAATGGGTGTGTTTAATTGAGTCGTGGTCTTCATTTGTTTGACTTACTGCTGACGAATTACGTTGCAATGTTAATTTCAGTTTCTGAAAAATAATTGCGGTAGCAATACAGTTTTTAGTAATGGCATACAATCTGGAAACATATAATAGAAACTAAGAGTAGGTAACAATATTTCAAATTTTAGTCTTTAAACTTATTCGACGGATACATTCTATAGAAAGTTTTTAAAATAAGAAAACAAGTTTATATAAATATGGGTGAGAATATGTTTAGCTTCCGAGATACAGAGTACTAAAAATTATAAGAAAAATGAATTTTTGTATTTAATCATTTTAATTGTAATGATAAATAGGTTAAAATTTGTACAAATATTTTTTGCGTATGTTACTTTTTTGGAAATAATCTTGAAAAAAATTATTGTTTACAACCCTGTAATATTTGTCAGCTTACGCCTTTGGTCTTGAAACTACGTGCATTTGATAGCAAATTTGATTCGCAAACTTTTATAGAATCTATTAGATGCTTCATATTTTCTTAGTCATTATTTTCCTAATGGAAAAGTTGCATGAATTTAATATTGATTTGAAATCTATTACTGAGTAATCATTCAAGCATCACATAATAATTAAAATATTAACATTAATAAATTGCCATAGAATGTAAACAAAACCACCTGGCCGAAAACGCGATATATTTGGTGTGACGTGGCACGCCGTTCAGAGCAGTTTGTTTGCGTGAATACAGGTGCATGTTACGATGTTGGTGATGTAAACAGGCGTTTTTTCGTGTAATATTTCAGTTTTGTGACATTTGTGAGTCATAGATACATAGTATAAATACTGCGTAGATAATGCCATAATTATTAGTGGTGAAGTGGTGAACTTACCGTATTGTAAAACGTAACTTATTATTTTGTTTAAAATATAGATCCGCTCGTGAATTACAACAAGCTGATAATGCTCTATAGAATATTTCTAGGATTGCAAAAATTCAAAAAAAATTAGCTGTACATGTTTTTTAATATAGAAACATATATTAATTTTGCAATAGTTTTGATATAAAATTCTAACACTTAACTTAAAAAAATAATATAACTATGTCATGTGTAGTAGTGGATACTTAGTTATTTATTTTTATGATAGATATATAATAATAAACGCGAAAAATATAAATTTTGATGATTTATTACTTGCAATTGTTGGATAAAATTAAATTTCCTGACTACCGTAACAAATGCTCATAATGATAATAATTAATTTTCAAACAATAAGAGAGGTTATCTTCAAAGTAGAGATTTTTCACGTCGGTTGGTTATCGGTCAGTGGTCGAGCGGTTTAAGGCGTCAGTACTTGAATCGATGTGGCTAGACCAATGTGGATTTGAGACCGTATATTAGCTATATTCGTGGAGAGGATTGGCTCCCTCTCTGCGGGTATGGTAGGGTGGAAGAATATTAGCTTGGATCAATGTGAGAGATTGATACTGGTCGACATTTGACTACCCTTTTAATTAATGAGGTTTTCCAGGTTTCCCTCATTTCTGCACTGAATGGTGGTTAGGGTCTACCAACGTAAGTCGTTACTGGGTACAAATGCGGCCTGCTTAATAATAATGTACCACTCTCTCTCCCGCACAAGTCTTCAACTTCTGGGCTAATCCTGATTTGAATGAGGGGTGGAGATATTATTATATGATTATTATTATTCACGATAATTCACTTCCACTTCGGCAGTATCATCAATCAAAACTTCAGGTCAGTGGATTGGAAGTCGTCCTCGTTTCGGAACGACGGATTGGAGTGCCGTACTGGAGCGAGATTTTGAAGCGTACGCTCCAAGTATGTACTGTTAAAAAGAATAACACTCAAAAATGTCTTTGTAAGCGCAAAATTCGGAGGAATTGGAATGGCGTGTGGAATTTCCTCCAATATGGAAGTTCCACATGATGCGCCAACTTTTCTTGAGTTATCCATAACCAAATTACATGTCCATATTGTATTGTAGTTTTTGCAAATTTTAAAAGTTAAAAAAAAAGTCGCACATTTGCTGGTTTTTGCTGATGTAGAGACAAATTAAACTATCAAAAATATTTCAGTTAAAAATCGCTAGAAAATAGAAATCGTCATAGTCATATGCCACTTTTGAACTTCGAGAAAATAATCCGTCAAACATTTCAAAAATTACTTACGAATGGGCAACTTAACATTTGATTTCATTTTAAATTTAATTATATCAAAACAGGACACAGTAATGAGAAAATGCATAAAGTGGAGAAGAACAATGAATAGCAACTTTACAGTTCTTGCCAACTGGGCGGTCTTTTCAAGATTTAAAATTTTGTACTTGTGTGTAAACGGGTCTAATGTCTTTCAATCTATTATTTTTTCACATGCCCGATTTTTAGATTTTTATGTTTGTAATCGTCGCTTTTAATTTTGCATAAGCACGGAACGTTTCTGCAGAGTTCGATAAATTTTTCTAAATTATCTTTCCACCCGGACATTATTTTGTATATTTTGGTAAAAACTAATAAAGGCGAAATGAAATCGGTACATGTTAGAAAATATGTAATAGTAAGTCTATAAATGTTAGTTTAAACCTGCAGTCAATGCACGCGAGTCAGGAAAGCGTTCCTTGCCTGTCTTGCAAGGAGTACAGGGTGATTCAGAACTTATCTAAAAAAAATTTTGACTCTACAGAAGGCTTTCACATATACAATTTTGTAAAAAAATCAAGAAGGGCAGTTCGAAAATGATTTAAAAATACACTTCTGCACGGCACTGCAAGCTGGGCCACTGTAAAACCTGATACGGCGGCAAAACATGCAGTCGGCGATCGGACAGAAAGTGGAAAGACATTCCCAAGAAATGAAATAAATAACATTTTACAACACCTATTTTATACAGCAAATTAAACTGCGTTTGCTGTTATCGTTATTACCTAATTATTAATAGATTTAATTTGTGGTTTTAATTAATAAAATAGTTTGACATACATGATGTTACAACAAAATTAAGTTATTGGTATTCCTACTATTATGATACGTTTGCGTAAATCATGAATAGTAGGAATCCACTTTGGTGCGATACACTTCATTTTTTAAATATACTCACAAAAAGAAGTGCAAATGATTTAAAGTCGGGAGATCGTGGTGACCATGGTACCAGTCCTCCTCGTCCAAACCCTTGATATCAATGCTTGGACACGCTGTATATGGTACGGATTTAATTTCCTGAACTTTCATCTCTTCCACGATTCGGTTTCAAATTTCCCTCGCGTTGCACTACTCTTGCACTCACTGCACACCGCGGTAAAAGTGGCTGCATAAGCATATACAAAATTCAATTTCTTGAACCCGAACACATAGCGAAGTAAACTTTTTTTTAACTTTTTTATGCTTGACTACATTTGAGTAGATATAACTATAGATCTATTTTCAATAATTAATGTGGCTCTCCGCATAGTAAAGTTTTTAATGCACAAATTTGCTGGTGCTAACTTTGGAATTTTTTTTCGAAAAGGCTTTGAGTTATCAAAAAGTTGTGTACCATTAGAAGCACTGAAGTTTTTTATACGGGGTGAGTCAGTCATAATGTCATTAAATTTAAGAGCAGATAGGGAATAATGAGTATAATGCGAATACGCTATTAAAAAAATCTAAATGCATATTTACGCCGAAAAAAAATATTTTCAAATCATTATTTAAACCCCCTTTTCAGACTGTCACTGACCGCTCACAGCCTTGGTCGTTTACAGGTCACAGTTCAATTTGATGTCAACCTGATGCAATGTTGCCAAGTTGAAATATTTTTCTAGTACCTACTTACCTAGGTTTTAGACATCACAAATAAAAGGATGTACTGACCATTTTAGATTATCATTTTTTCTTGCTCAGTTCAACTTCAGCCAATAATAATTTAAAATGTTAATATCCAATGAAATTAAATAATAATAATCAAATAATTCTATTAAAAATTCGGTCCACTCAGGTTTCCCGGTAGAAAATACGGTCCAATCAAACGATACCCGTACACTCCTGTCCATACGTTGACAATAAATCGCCTCTGAAAGCTAAACCGACAAGTAGCGTGTGGATTTTCACCTGAGCAAATGTAGCTGTTATGACTGAAATTAGCTTAGTTACACTGAAATCACAAAACTTCAACGTATCTAATAATAAACCGAGTAATAAACCATTTACGTACATTAAATAAAAAACCTATACCCAGTGGATAAATTATTAAAAGAACCTGAAAAGTGTTTCGTATTTAAATATTAAGTAATAAAAAACCATCGTGTTGTCGACAGAAAACTGTCCAAGACCGAAATGGCACGCCTCTGATCTGACGCTTAAAAAAGTTATCCAGAGTTAATCTTGATCTACCGTATTATTAAGTCAATAACCTAGTTACCTAGTTTGTAGTTATGTACATCTTGCCTAGAAATTTATTGTTTTTTAAGTAGTATGGTACTAAAAAACTGTTTAAAATGCCAATTCGAGTAAAACTGCACTCATCCGCCCAAAGCACTTAATTAATAAAATTAGAGTGAGCCGCAATTTGATTTTGATGCCAATAATTGCAAATTTCAAGATGACTGGGGAAATTAGCAGATTATAAAGTATCAAAAGCTTGAGCTTTCTGAAAATGATGCCGGTTCAGTGAGTTTTCTCGTAATGTTCTGCAGACCTTGCTTTGGGATATCTCCAATCGCCTTGAAATGGTTCTTGTAGAAATGGTAGGCTCAACTAAATTTAAAACAGTCTCATCCGATGCAGTTTCACAGAACCCGTATCGCGAAGGCACTTAGATACACAAAGTTCGCGCATCTGGTAGATAGACATCTCCAATATTCCGTAACAGCGGCATTCACATTTCGTAAACATTCTTCGTATAACACTACTATTTCCGCATATTCAGAAAATTTGTAAAATTATGCATTATTAATTTACGACGAATACGCGAGACCGACTACTGCTTACTGCTTGTATTCTCTCCATCCCCCCCCTCCAAATGTGTGGCGTGATCTACAAATTTCGGGGGAAAGAAATGCCGGAAATGCATAGTGCTAAATGGGGGTAAATTTGAATAACACGTTGAAGTGTTAGACGATATTATGTATGTAAACATGATGTGGCAACGATGTTTAATCCGGCATTCAATTGTCGTATGGGTGCGTCATCAGAAAGTTCGTAGCTCTTCAGGAGCGTCGTGTTACCAATTTTTATAGGGTGATTAGGGTGAAGTTAAATCGTTGATTTACAAACGCGATTTATGTTTCGAAAAGCATAATTATCAAATAACGTCCGAAGCACCGACAATTTGATTTTATAAAGTTAGGCTCTACTGAAAAAAGTTGTAAAAGTCCATTCGGGATGCCCAAATTGTCCCGCTACAAGATGGTAAAGGTTTAATTTAGTTATATCTTTATTTAAAAAAATCGGCATAATTGACAGCCGATATTACTCTACTAACAGAGTTACAATCTCTTTATTTCAGTGTATCTTCGTTTTGTCTCCATCCCAAATGAATTAGCCCGGTGGCGACCGTTGAGCAGCATATATTTCAGCGTTTTGTCACAACACGTCAACATAGTCTTACTTTGCGCAGAGATATATCAGGTTTTAACAAAACTTGGTCACGTTTTTCACCGTTAGAAAAGACAAAACAAATTGGATTATAAATAGATACTCGTAATTTTACAGCACAGCTTTTTAAAGTAAAACTTTCTTAAATGGTTCGCATTTAGTAAACCAAAAAGATATAGAAAATCACCTAAAAAGATATCCTGTTATTGTAGTAAATAAACAATGTGATTAATGTTTAATTATTTCCAATGATCCACATGAATGCAGTGCTACTACATCCGTAAGATACATGATAATTCCTGGAATAATTTAATAATTCATCCATCATTAAATGAATAACTGCACATAATGCACTACTTTTATCATTAAATTTACCATGTCTACATATTCATTCATTACAGGTTTGATTCATTCAAGGACAAAAAGTATAATATAGTGTGCATACATTTTGTGGTTAAAAATCAGGTCCGGTAGATGGGAATCTTTTTGTTTATAAAATTCTGACTCATTATGTCTATATTTAAAAAACAATGTAAAGATAATGAATAATTATCCTTGATATCCCTTACAGGTTATTATTATTTTCTTATTCAAATGTTAATATTAATATATCTAATTGCATAGTTAAAATATTTGTCTAGATATAGGTATCTTTTAAATGATGATATAGCTGTGAAAGTACATTTTTTCTTGATTTTAGGAAGATTCATTTTATAAATGTACATGACTACATTCATGTTGAACAGATATATTCCGTTTCATCAAAATATATTGTTTATCAGTATATTATTCAAAAAACTAATATTACGAGAACAAAAGGAATTTCGTAAAATTGTACTTACAAGTCAGAAAATATTAATAGAATCATATCTGTCTTGGAAATGACAATCGGAAAAAAATTTTTACTTAATTGAAAAATATTTTAACTAATAATTTGTCAAAATTTGTAATCCTAGAAATGTCTAACGCCTAATATGTGTTTTAGTCATATGTAAAAGATGCACTGATTTTTTTTAAATACGACGAACACAAATAACTTTGAGGACTATACTAAACATGGATATTCGTTCGTAAACAAATTATTTTTTACACTTTATCTTGAGTTGATAGTTATAGGTGTAAGTTATGAAAAATTTTTTATAATAAATTTTCAAACCTACACTACATTATCCTGTTTTTATTTACTAATTTTACCGCAGCGTTTCACAAAAATACTAGTATATATATACATACAGTATTTTAGTTGCTTATTCAGTCAAATTTGAATAATTTTTTGTTGAAAAATACTTTGTTTCTGAGACATCGGGTGTTGGAGATGAAAAAAATTCAAAATTTTTTTAGGCATACCTCGAATATAGGTATTTTATTGTCACTACTTGATTGCACAACAAATATACTTCAAACAATTATCATCTGTCAAATCTTTACTTTGATGTTTGTTATTCGCGTTTGGCTTCTCAACATGAACCAAATTGTGGAGACTCAGCTGCACTTATGTAATATATCTTTCGAATTCTCAAAATTTCTACCGTCTCCGAGAACCAAATCAAATATAGCCTGGCATGCTCTAGAAACGTCAAAATAAAGGTAATACAAAAAATATAAATTGGAAGGGAACTAGGAAAGTAATTAACAAGCTAAAAAGTTAAGTGAGCTTTATAACATTGTCCTCTCTTAGAGCTGATTGTACTGATCAGGTTACTCCACTGCATAACCTTCTTTATTTAACGTATAAGTAGCTACGACAGTGTGGACACCATTCTTCCACATCGGAACGACTTCCAAGCCAATCGCTCTCAGACTTTGTTGAACGCCTTATTTCTTCTACAAATACCACTATTTTAGGGTAATAATATAGTTTGATAAATCATTTTTTGCTATTACGATTCTCCAGTACTATTTTTAATACGCCATCCTGTATTACTAAAGAATCCTATATGCTCCAGTAATTTTTCAAAAGCAGTTCCAGTTAGGTCAAGTTTTTAATCTTCCGCTGGAAAATAGCACCGAAATCTGAATCCTCAATTCGCAACTTAGTTCTTTGGCACAAAAATTTTTCTTTTTTTCTTGTCATTCAGTTCAGTTGTTAAAGTTGATGATTTTTCTCCTATTTATTTCAAACTGGTTTCCAATTTGTATTTATTGGTATTTAACTAATCCTTATGTTTTAAGTTTTTTTTTTTCAACAATTTCTCTTTTTCTTTAAGCGACTGATCAATTACTGTGTTCTTATCCTTTTCCAAATCTTGTCTTAATCTTTTGGCTGGATTCTTTTGCTGCTTGTTCGGCAATTGTTAGGTTCTTTTTGATCTTTATTGAATATATTCCTAGGGCATTGATGGCTGAGACGTCGATTTGCCACAACTCCAACACTGGATAGGTCTTCGCCTCCTGTACATGGCGAAATTAGCACAGTCCCGTCCTTTATAAAAGTTATCCAATAAATTTTGCAAACTCTTTACAAACTCTTCTGCAATCTTTTGGTTTCTTCGTTGTTCCCCAGTCTGAAGTAAAATTCGCCCTGTCCTATCTTGACCACGTCGCAATTTCCAGCACCAGATATATTTTTATGTCTGGCTAAGCTTAAAGCTTGACTGATATTAGAAGCTGTGCACTGCCGTTTTTTACATTTCTCAACTGTCAAATGTTTACTTTGGCATTTGTTATTCGCATTCGACTTCTGAACGTGAACTGAACTATAGAGGCAGAGGTGATCCACTTATTTTTCGGGTGCTCGAAAATCAAATCGAATATACCCTAGAATGTTCTATAAAACGTTAAAATAAAGATAATAAAAAATATATATATCTGAAAGTTAGATTTCATCTTCCCAGGTGTCAGCGTGTTTCACAAAACAGCAATAATTAAGTATCTATATCTCAGATAAGAAACTAAGAAGTTTAATTATATTAATGTTGCGAGAAACAACTACCCTCCGACCAGAATTTAATTGAATTTACTTTAGATTCAGAGAAAGTGGGATATTTAGAACTCTTTCTTTGAGAATTTTGATAATGCTATTTGCCATTGGTAAACGTATGCACATCATAATAAATATCATATACGCCGTCAATAACGTTAACGAATTCATATTAACTTAACGTTATTTAAGTAGTTATTGAACGCATAAATAAATGACATAAATTGTTTCATTATGAAGAATTAATACGTACATAATAGATCTATATTTGGAGTACGGGATATTAAAATGTATTTCCTGATAGTATTTTATAATGATTTCTAAGATTTCTTATAAATTTTAGCTATAAATATTCTTTTCCAACTACATTTAATGTTCTAACAAACTATAATAGATACGTTTTCCTGTGTTTAGGTGTGAAAATGACTTCATTCATTGATGAATCATCTGAACAATGAAAAAAAAAATCATCATTCTCATGAAAACTTACTTCACCGTTGCCTGATATGTGTTCATTGTCTAGGGATGTAGATTCATTAATTACTTTCCATTGCCATAAATTAACATTTATTTTTCATATACGTTCATCAGTAGATACTAGGATAATTTGTAACATTTTAATTTTCTGTATCCATTTAGTTTGTTTCCTATTTTACAATTAACTTATTTGGTGTACATAACTGTACAGGGTTTTGCATGACGTGCTGGACAAACTTAAGGAACAAGTTCCTATTACAGGGATCGCCTGGCTGACTTAATTATAGTTTTTTGCATTTTCCTCGAAAACAATGCATTTTTAACAAATTTACTAAGAGTAGCTTTTTGTGTCAAATGAAATTTTACATAACATAACAAGGCCAAGAATGGAAAAAAATCTAACTTAAAAAAGTTATAGAATAGCGAAAATGCTAGCCACTAGCGCCCTCTACTTTGTACAAAAGAACTAATAACACCATCGTGTTCGGTACCACCAAAAACGTACCTATGTCAAATTTTAATCAGATCTATTTGATTTGTTTAAAATTATCCTACACGCTCTGCATCTCGAGAATGAGTGGCTCTAGGATATATGTTTATAAAAAAAAAATAATGAAAATTTTGACGTTTCACTTGTTTATTTTTTACAAAAGGCCTTAACTTATAATTCTTTCTGAAGGTAACCGAAGTTTCTATTCTTGTTTCTGCATTCGAGAAGTTTTTCTATAAACTTCTCAAATATTTCTCTTCTACATATATTTCCACTTCACATCAAAGGATTTGCTAACATAGTTGACTGGACTGCACACAATGTGAAAACATAAAAATGTTTGCGATGCCTAAAACTGCGTTCGGAGAGCAATTTTCTGTCAGCATGATCGCGTATCGCGAATTACTTTGTCCGCATTCGAGACGCAGTTACATATCGAGGTTCTGTTACAAATGTGTACGCGGCTTTACTTTTTATTATCGCGTGTCGACGTGAGTCCTGATATTTGCATTCTTCGCGTACCACTATTTTTTGAAGAACCGCTGAACTAGAGAATTTATTACTTCTTTTTGAAGACGAATTTTATATTTATTAACCAGATATCTCTTGAAGCATGGCCCATACCCATGCCACGCGTAAGTGTGTGGCCACAATGGCGCACCCGCCCATAATCAGGACCATAACCTGGTATCCAAGCTCGGCACTTAAGATGTCTTGTTTTAAATGTAAACGACGGTGGAGAGTTGTTATGATCGTTTCGTCATCAGTCATCCATGTAAACGTCGGTGGAGCATTGTTATGACTGTTTACATTTAAAATAAGATCTTAAGTGCCAAGCTTGGATACCAGGATATGGGCGGGTCCCCATCATCATTATCTTTATTATCATCATCGTCATCACTATTATCATCATCATCATCACCATCATCATCATGGGCGTTCTCATCATCCTTGTCATTAATATCGCTGTCGCCATAGAGTAAGAACAAGTAAAAGGAGTCTGATCAATTGCTGATTTAAACCTGATCCAATTTTGTTAGGCACTATATATATATAAGGCTTCCTAGATATTGATTAGCATTGATTAATTATATAATAAAATTTACACTAAAAGGTTTCAATTCATAAACTTTTGAAAAATAAATAGAGTCAGGTATTTTCTTGATTTTGTGTACTTTACTGCTATGTACGAGTATATAGTATGTCACGAAGGCATTGGGTTTGAATATTTAAAATATTTTACTAAAATCCGCACAATTTATGGGAGATTACACACACAGCGGTTTTTACAGTTAGCTATATCATTGACCAAGACGTTTCCAAAAAACGAGGCGGTGAAAACCGCTGTGTGTGTTTTGATCAAGTGCCTACTACAAAATAACCCCGTAGGGTATCATTAAAGAATTAAAAATAGTGTAGTTGTTTTTATTTTAACGCATATTTTGTAACAGTGTAATATATTTTTTTACAAGGCTATAAGTTTTGTTAACCTTGGATTATCCCATATCGCATCATCACAAATAGGTGTTAGATTTATACGTGCTACTTTATATTTATGAGCACATAAAAAATATGAATATGGTTCAGGTATTTGCATATATATTTATTTTTATGGTATGTAATACTCATAATATAGTGAGCTTTAAAGAAAACTTGAATACCTCATGATTTTGTACTATAGCGAGTTTTTAAAGATTTTGAGAATAGCTATTTATGAAATACGTGTTAAAAGTAAGATTTTATTTTGTGAGTGAAGATGATTAAAAAACGAGCGTAGCGAGTTTTTTAACTTCACGAACAAAATAAAATCACTTTTAACACGTATATCATACACTATTTTTTCTACAAAACAATCGGAATAACTTTAAACTCAATAAAATAAGAAATCAAAAATAAAATACCACACAGATCGCAATGTTTATGAATCAAAATTTTCGTAGCAAGCAGTGCTGTTGTTAGTTACGGAAAAAACGCAAAAATATTGACAGCATTTTCTAGTAATATTATAAGTATAATGAATAATCTCGATAATGAGCGTAACGAATCCATCCCTGCTGAAATCGAAGAAGCCACCAGTCGAGCAGCATTGGAATTATTGCCGGCGAAATTAAAGGAACAGTACGAAATCGCTTATAGATGCTTTTCGGAATGGTGCAACATTAAAAAGGTCCCTGGGAAATGTAACGAAAGTGTTTTACTGGCATATTTTGAGGAAAAAGCCAAGATATGGAAATCGTCAACGCTGTGGTCAAATTATTCCATGATCAAAACTATGTTAAAAATAAAGCAAGATCAAGATATAAGCAAACATTATAAACTTATTGCTTTTTTAAAACGGAAGGGTGAAGGATATCAAGCAAAAAAGTCAAAAGTTTTGACGAAGACGCATATCGACAAATTTCTCACAGAAGCAGAAGACGAAAAGTATCTGATGATGAAAGTCGCAGCAAATAGTGCGTGTCTTCGGGGCGTGTCGCCGGGAGGAATTGTGTCAGATGACCATCGACAATATCGAATATTTGGACACTTCGGTTGTTGTGACCATACCAGATACTAAAACGAAAGTGCCTCGGTCTTTCAGTGTTGTTGGTGAATTCTATTTAAACTTTTTTAGAAAGTATATGGCACTCCGGCCACCCAACGCTGACCATAGACGACTTTTTCTTAAATATATGAAAAATAAATGTGTGAAGAATCCAGTCGGAATTAACATGTTTGGTAAAATGTCTGCCGACATTGCAGAGTTCTTGAATCTACCAAATCCTCAACTCTACACCGGACACTGTTTTCGTCGTTCATCGGCGACATTGTTAGCAGATTCTAGTGCAAATCTTACTACCATCAAGAGACATGGAGGATGGAAATCTTCGACTGTAGCTGAAGACTACATTGAAAATTCACTGGAACAGAAGAAGGAAATTGCGTGCCAAATACTTCCTACTGCTGCAACTTCTAGCAAAACCACCAGTACTACCAGTAGTATTTCTACAGAAAATAGATGTGTCACACATGTTGACAGTAAAACCAACTTAAGTATGATGACTCCGCAGGGAATTACAATTTCAAATTGTTCTAATTTTACTATAAATGTTAATAGTAATAACTAGTTAAAATGTTGGTTTGTACTTATTTAAAATAAAAAGTTGTTCATGTGTTTGTTAAAACTTTTTATTAATTTTCAAAACAAAATTTAAATAAACTTTGATTTACTTTTAACAATAGTGTTAAAAGTAACTTACTTTTAACACGCGTGTCAAAAAATGACATTTTTAACATCAAAAATGACAATTAAAAGCCCACTTTTAACAGTTTTGTAGAAAAACAAATTTTACCCTAAGGGTTCATACTAGATGCAACCCTACAAACTCGTACAGCTCGGATTCCGGTAAAGGCACTATAACTGTATGACTTACATGTTTCATCTTTACCTGCTTTGTCTCCCATTGCCTATGGTAGAATTTTGTTCTCGTCTATTTGCGATAATAGTCGAAAGCAAACGACACTTTGGTATTTTGTATCTTCCTAACTATTGTAATTACACTTCGGTTAACAACGACTTCTACATTTCGATAGGCAAAAATAATAAAATGGGGTATGAGACGTAATAGAAAAATAGAAACAAAGTTAGCTTTAGAAAGTAAGCGGGAACAAAATTACAGCACTGATTCTATTTAAACATTAACGGTTACTCAGTACTTTCTGTTATTATCAATTATTTTCAAAAACAGGCAGTACATAAATTAATAAAATAATTTTCCGCTTCTAGAATGCCCATTTATTTTGTTCCCTTTACGTTATAAACCCTTTATTCATATTGTCACGGATTTCCTAACCCGTCTTTTTCTACTGCCAGAAAAACAATCCCTTAATTAAACACTTATCTTTATTAACTACTCTGTACACTACTGAATACTAATTACAAGTCAACTAAGTACTATTTCACTTTTAAAATCGCTCTAAACATTCATTCAATTCAAGACTGTCTCGGCCGTTTATTCTTCTTTTATAAACCAAGCGAATATTCCAGGTATTTTCTAGCATGTCTAGATCCATTTTCTCGAACGACTCGAACGCTTTTCGTCGATTCCCCATATTTCCAGTCACGCCTCGATACCCGGCATTAATTATTTGTTTACCAGAATCGCGTAGGGGTGATCGGGACAATCTAGCGTTTCGCGATACCACAGTCGTCGAATTGGGTGCGAGTGGGGAAAATTCCGTGACAATATACAAAAATCATAAAAACTATATATTTTTTTAAGAAATGCAAGTCGCATCAAAATCGGATTATTATTACGGAAGTTATTTTGACACTAGTTTCAAGGTATCTATTTACTATAATATTTTTAGTAGCAACTCCTAATTTTTCTTTAGAATTTGATAGATTTTATATGTACCTGGTTGTAAATTCAATTCATACAATTCTAAATTTGTTTTATTTAAAATTCTCTACGTCGCATAAACGACATCCTTCAATCAAAATGCGTCACTCTCTCACACATATCCATAATATTCACGAAGACACGCTCACATATTCGGTTATCCCTCTTGCACTTATTTACAACAAAGACGGAAGAGTAATATGTCACATTCATTAGTGTTTTCGATTTGCTTGAAACTGGCTTTATGAAAAGTAATATAACCATTTTAACAGACACACCTCTTCATTCGGAACATGTGGATCCTCCTTTGTTCGTCATTTACTGTCAAGAAGGAAATGCCGCTCAGTTTGAATTTCTTTTTTGCGTTAGAATCATATTTGCCTGTTAATGTTTCTAATGATTGATCTTACAACAGTACTTTGAATAAAAATTATGTTTTCAGAAAATTCAAATGCCCGTTTTGTTAAAAAGAACAATGTATAATAACAGTGATAAAGATCTTCCCCAAAATAAAAAAATCGTCTCAATATGTCTGACATTTACCTTAATTGATTTAATCGCATGCTAATATTCGAACGGTAACCTTTTCTTATGTTTACAATGTATGAGCTGAATCTGGAACATAATATAGATCTAAGTATTAATATCCGATAAACAGTTTATCTGCGTCGCCAGACGGCTATCAAAGCCTAGCTCCAGGTCTCGAGAGATCAGTAGTATTGATCGGCCTATCCTGAACACAAAGATATGTCCCCTAGGTATCGGCTTATCCTACCAAGGTTCTCCAATCCTTGCTCTAATATCCGAAAGTCGGCTTATCCCGACTTGTATCTGAAATTTTTCAAACTGATAATCCGAGGGTCGGAATATCTCTCTCCAGTTTCTTACTCTCACCCTCTTAGCGGCTATACTCCACCTAATGGGAATTAGGTTTATTTTGTCAAGATTTTCCGTATATTAATTTTGACCGTTTACCAATGAGTCCGTAGTCAATAACGTTGAATAAAAGGGGTTGTATTTATTAATATGATTTTTTTCTTTTCAAGGCCATTGGTTTATAATTTTCTCCGGGACGGTTTACTTTTGTGACATCCGAATTCGCACAGAGAAAAGTCGTCACAGTATAACAGGGTGTTGCATGACGTATTGGACAACCTTAAGGAACATGTACCTGATTGAGATCTAACTGCGTGAAAAAGTTGCATGTGAACATACCAGTGCTGTTTTCATTTTTTTTTGTTTTTGTTTACATTTAAAACAATAAGTGCCAAGCTTGGATATCAAGCTATGGTCTAGGCTATGTGCGATGTGCCGATGTGGCCATACACTAAAACGGCCCGAATACCGTAGGCTTATCAAGTCGTATGCCGACTGTAAAAAATATAGATTGTTACAAAATATAACATCTGTGGAAGATATTATTAATTATTAAAGAAAAAAAAATATAAAATTTTATTATCGATATAAATAATGTTTACTATTAGTTTCATTATAATACCTAAATAATGCCTGTCTTGGTTTGTCTGTATTTTCGTTGATCATTAAATACTCAGGTATTTGAAAATAGAATATTTTATAAAATAATATACATGTACAAAAATTATTCATATTAAAATTGCGTCTCAATACGCATAATACTTAAATAACAATGTGCTAACTTATTTTCATTTTTTTTCAGCTGAACGCTCAACAGATATATTCAGAATTTCAACATGAAATTTGGAACCTGTTAAATAAGCAAGATAACCTGAACAATATTCCTGATACGCAAACTTACAGACAAATTAGGTACTATTCTGTAATTGGACCAGCAGCTCTTCCACCAGAAGAACTTGATCGGGTAAGGTTTAAATTAACATTAACAAATACATTTTATATAATACAGTGCTTTCGAAAAGCACAAAAATTTCAAGAAAATAATGTTTGAAGATTTTAAAATTTAATTTTCACAACACGTCACAAGTAGGGGTCTAAAATAATAGAGAATGATTCATGCTATAAACACGCTCACCATTTAAGGTAGTCAACAAAAAGGTAAATACATGCAGCCCATATATTTATCGTATAAAATTTAAGTGCCTCATATGTCGCACAGGATATCCGATTGCACAGTTTAGGCTGCAGTAAATACGCATGCGCCAGATTGGAATGCTCAGTTTCTATTGGTAGAGTTGCCTTGAAGGATTCAGCTGTTCCATCTACCGCATTACCAAGCGTGTGTGCGTAGGAAAATTTCAGTTTATCTTTCCGCTTATTTTGTACACGCCCTCATCTAACAAGTGAGGAATATCGCAATATAAAAAAAAAATTATGCAGAGATTAGGGCTCGAGAGCAACATATGAGTGTTAAGTGACGCGGTTGAAATATATAATTCATTAAAGTACAATAAAGAATGGTGAAGAATATACAACTGCGAAACGGGAAATATAGGAAACTCATGGAAGGAAGAAGATGGAGATTGATGATACCACAAATAAATTAGCTTCATCTGTGATGACACGAAATATGAGAACAATTCGTGGATGATATCTTAAAAATGAGCTTCCAACAAAAAAAATCAAGTTGCTATCTCACAGAATGAAAACTTCGTCTAGAATTATCTAAAGGTGTTTTTGCGAATTATGCGTGATTTGAATTTCGTTTTATAAATCGAAATAGAAAAAGTATGCTGATATAAAAAGAAGAAATAGTGATATGGCAAAGAAACTATTTAAGACAAATATTAAAAGGTCGAACTTTGAATCGAGCAATATGTTTTATATTATATAAACACTGACGGAACATAAATAAATTAAGACCATACAATGACAAAAATATAGCACTGTTTTGCCACACAAAGTATACAGTTTATACTTTGTGCCACGTATGGAATCTGGTGGTGTCGTTGTTGTATAGATAATGCAGAATGCACCCTATAATAGCTTTGTTCGTAGTTTACCAGAACGTGTGACAGTTATAGTATAGTGACAATGGCAGTGTGTACGTAAATAGAGCAGTTACTTATGTTTGGTAATTTTGGGTTCATTAAACCCTTCTCAAAGGCACGTCTATGGGATCTTGTCCCCTGCAACTCACAATTAATTCATCAATATTGACTGTAACAGACCAATGTTTTATTTAAATTACAAAAGTAAATACAATTTAATTGCGAAGTTACCAATAGCTCTGCTTTTGTTAAATCATTCAATATTTTTTAAATATTATATCATCGTATAGGTCAATTTACAGAAATAAAAGTAGTAACCTTTTTATCGTATGTAGTCTCTGTCAAATAAATATTAATTTGTTTTAAAAAAAAATATTATTACATTTTTGTAATTTGTCTATACTAATGCAAAGAAACAACGTACTATCGTTTGCAATAATAATGGCACTACCTCAATCAGTTTTTAAACAACTGGAAGTTCCGAGTAGAACTTTCATTGGATCTCTATTGATAAATGGAACAACTAAGTACTAATGTTAAATTTAAAAGTAGATTTCATTATCAATACGTCAGCTGTTCGAAATAAATAGCCAAATTCGTTTTAAAGTGTGCCATTAATATTGAAAACGATTGTACATAAACCAGCGTAAATTGTCACATCAGAATTGGCAAGAAGCAAACAACCTGCAGTATCCAATATGCTGTCAAATATATGCAACCATAAATACATACGCTGTTTAAAAGTGATATTCCATTAAAATAAAACTGATATAAATTATTGTACAGTTTAAGCTTAGTATTATTACTTTCTTTACTCAACGGTAGTAGTATTTATAAATACGTAATTCAATAATCAACTTAGGTATATTACACATTTTTGTATAACGTTTTTACATTATATTTTTTATTTCAAATAGCTACTAGGTTAGAAAATATAAGTAGGTAACTATATTATATTGTAACCTCTACGTTGAACATCATTATTTCATTACACAACACATATATTTTACTTTGGCGTTTCTGGTTTCGCGTTTGACTTCTGAACACAAACTGACATAACCTAAACTGAAAACTGAGGAGGCGAAACCAATCCGCTTATATGTATATGTTTTTACGGACCGTTCTTGAAGTTTCCGAGGTCTTCGAGAACGCGTCTAGAACTAAATCATATATCATTTGGAATATTCTCGAAAACGTCAAAATAAAGATATTACAAAAAGTATAAATTTGAAAGCAAGCAAGAACATAATTAATATAAAATCTCTGAGACCCAACTTTTCGAGTACTTATGAATATGAATTCATTTATAAAGATTGGAAGCTTGAAACTGATGCCAAGCCATGAATTAATAAGATTTGAATTACATAAAAATCATTTTAAATTTAAACTTTTATATTTTTGCTGTTAATATATATACCTATTTTTATTTTTCGGTACAATAGGTTGCCTTTTTTGGTTTCGCGTTTGGCTTCTGAACACAAACTGACATAACCTAAACTGAAAACTGAGGAGGCGAAACCAATCCGCTTATTTGTATATGTTTTTACGGACCGTTCTTGAAGTTTCCTAGGTCTTCGAGAACGCGTCTAGAAGTAAATCAAATATCATTTGGAATATTCTAGAAAACGTCAAAATAAAGATATTACAAAAAGTATAAATTTGAAAGCAAGCAAGAACATAATTAATATAAAATCTCTGAGACCCAACTTTTCGAGTACTTATGAATATGAATTCATTTATAAAGATTTGAAGCTTGAAACTGATGCCAAGCCATGAATTACTAAGATGTGAATTACATAAAAATCATTTAAAATTTAAACTTTTACATTTTTGCTATTAATATACCTATTTTTATTTTTCAGTACAATAGGTTGATTAACGACATGTTAGCAATATACAACAGCGCCTCGATATGTGCCTTGAATGAACCGTTTCACTGTGGACTGAGACTCCAACCAGACTTAACAAAAATTATGGCAAATAGTCGAAACTGGGAAGAGCTTCAGCATGTCTGGACAGAGTGGAGACGAAATTCTGGACAAAAAATGAAAGACACTTATGAACAGATGGTGAAAATATCAAACAAGGCGGCCAGGTTGAACAGTGAGTGCCTACATAATAATTTGTTGATTATTATAAGAATATTTATTGCTTCCACAACTACTAACATTAAATTCCTTTCATTATTTACCAGAAACATTTTTGATAAATGCAATCAGTAGGTACAGGTTATATATTGTATTTTGTGCAAAAAAAATAGTAAATTTCAAATATTGAAAAATATACAAAGTGTTTCATTTATACTTTTTAACGGAATTACAATTTCTGCATAAGTATGCCATTTTTTAAATGAGTAATTGTCGAGACAATCCCACAATCAAAATATAATGACCCTGATTCTGTCGAGTCATTGAATTGTATAATGTAGGTATTACAATTAAATTTAGTTAATTTGAGAAATGACAATAGATAAGTAATAACAACTTGCAATTTTTTCCCAAAATTAAGATTCCTTGAATTTATCTTTTATAATTAAAATAGTTAACAATAGCTATGAACTGGAAATAGGTATATCCTTATTCTATTATCTAATGACAAAATTTATTAATATTTTTAAACAGACAGCCTGTATGCTTCCGTAGCAGTTGGCGATGGTTGAACAATTTCCACGTCGTCGGTTTACGTTCCTTGACATTTCACCTTCTTCCTCAGAAGCAACTTTGGCACAGATAGTTACTTCGACCTACAAGGTTTAAAAGACAATTAGCAATACTTCCAAAACCATTTCATAAATCAAGTTAAAAGTTGCAAAATAATATTTCTTTTGGGATCATCAATATAGTGCACTAGTTGCTGTGAGGCTTGTAAATATGTCTTACTTTTTTATTCCTTCGATAAGAACAATTTGTTTAATAACTGATGCAAACGATTAACTTTTGGTAAAAGTAGATAGTTTTTAGTGTTTGTTAAACGGGCACATTTACCTTCAACATAATTAGAAATAAAAATAAATTAATTTATTAACAAAATATTATTATTCACTCAACAGATAAAATTCTAATAACAGTTATTTTATCATTCAAAATATTACCAAATTTTTATATGCACACATTTTTCCTGACAAATTCACACGAGAGGTAATTCTGTAGGACAATAGAGCGCACAAAACCGTCTGGGTATCTGAGCACATTTGAACATGCTAGTTAACCTCAAAATTTCTTGAACGCATGCGGAGATAGCGAGTAGTTCAGTCTTCCTAGAGAGTAAGATAATTTCAGTCTCGATCACACGTCATATATCCCCGATCCTGAGCCCTTGTCCGTCTGGGACTCAGCCGTGAACCATACGAGTCCTGTGCATCAGGGTTAGTAGTCAGGCTTTGCTTGCCATTATCTCCATTTAAAAATTTTTTTGAAACATGTTGGTAGGGAATATCTTGTCACTGGCAGCTCCAAGAATGTTTTTGTAGCTCTATTGCAATCCTTGCTTTGACTTTCTGAGATTGCAATCATTAATAATTTACAGTATGTGTATTTTTGCATATGTAAGTACTAGCACTAATCTGCTGTAGTACTTGAAGATTATTCATGTGACCCTCTCTTCACTAACCGCTTCTCGTGGTTCCGTAAATGACGTGTACGATTTGTGTCAGTTTTTTTTTCAAATTTTGCAATACTGACGTTACGTATAGACCAACCTTAATACATAGGTACTCATTAAACTAATAAATTCGTTAATTACTTTCTGTTCGTTGACTGTACTCCATAATATTTCAGATTTTACTGACACTGCCGACTACTGGAGCTTCCCTTTTGAATCGCCAGCACTGACCGTAGATTTAGAAGATGCCTGGGAAGAAGTGAAGCCATTGTATGAGTTGCTTCATGCTTATGTACGACGTAGGCTGCGTGAATATTACGGACCAGAAAGAGTAAGCAGGCAAGCACCCCTACCAGCACATATCTTGGGAAATATGTGGGCCCAATCATGGGAAAATATTTTCCAGATCACTCAGCCTTATCCAGGAAAAACGTTTTTAGATGTGTCACCAGAAATGATTAGACAGGTAAAGCCTTATATTAATAACACGATTTTTTTTACTATTTTGCTGGCATTAATAGTATGATTTTTTTTATTATTTTACTGATTTGTTCTGATGTGAATAAAATCAGAATTTTTTGAGCGGAATTATTTTTTTCTAATACAGCCAATTTTTACCTGAACGAATCAGTGAAACTCTACAGCTGATTTTCTTGCGACCAATAGAATGCAACTGTCGTTCAGATCAAGTCTGCCATAGTCCAAGTAAAAGAAAACAAAATGTGTGAGTAGGAGTAATACGACGGCATAGTTTAGGTCTCTATTGTTTTGAGAAAAACCTGACTGCCCCCAGAAATTTACACTTCTTATGGTTTGAGTTGATCTCAGCACCGCCCGTTATTTTTTTCAATGATGAAGGTGGCGACGTTCTCCATTAGCGTATTTGGTTTCAACAAGGAGGGATGCCTCTTCACTTCGGTTTAGAACTATGTCGATATCTTGACCATGCGATGGATAGAACGGCGTGAGCCTTTCACTTAACTATGGCGTTCTCGGAATTTAACACCCTCAGATATTTTTCTGTGGTGTAATTTAAAATCAAGGGTATATTTCAATATTGATTTTAATTTTGTGACATATTTGTGTTATTTTGTAAATAAAATTGTCGTGAGAGGTGCTACTTTACTTTCCTATTATTTGAATAACACGAAGAGCTATTGAAACAAAAAAAGAAATAATGTTGTTGCATTTTAAAAAATAATGATGACGTCATTGCTCGAAAATGAAGGACGTCATACTATTTTCTTCACTTCATACCGATTTTCTTCATATTGTTAATAACGGAAATTCCAAAACTTATCAAGCTGTATAATATTAGAAAAACGTTGCAACCTAGCAACTAGTTAATAATTTCAATTCGTTATTTTCTTCTACGTATTTGCTTTATAATTATTAGAGAATAAGATGAATTTATTCTATTCAAATAGTAAAAATATGTGGCATATCAGTTTTTTTTCATGTTCAACTGATAATCACATTAAACGAATAATAAAATGTCCTTCTTGTTAATTTGAGTTACGTGTGAAAGAAATCTAACCAATTTATTTTAATAGGAAATTATATTTAAAAACAATAATCTACAAATATCATAATCGTTTTGAAATTTCCAGATATTTCTATCTTTTCCCTTGAAATATTTTCTATATTTGCTATATAAAGTAACGCTTACTGCTGATATTCAGTTTATGTATTTATTAATTCAAAATTTTTGCGAATTTAAAAACCAATGTCCTTATCAACAAGTTATTGACAAATTCCTTAAAAATGTCATGAATTATTTTGATTGATTGCTGAACTATTTTCAGGGCAATAAATTAAAACAATCTTATAAATACTTAGCTCTTCTCTCATCTTTCTTAGACACATTTATAGATAAATCCATTTTTTCAATTATTGTAATAATAACATTTGCAATAATAGTAATAATAATAAAAACATATTTATCCAAGAAGAAAATGATCAGTAATAATTAAAATACATGATACAATGTATTGCAGTTTCTCAATAATTACATTACTTGTAAGCAAGATTAAATGATGTTTAGTTGAACTACCTACTATGTAATTTAGTGTTGTGTTGTGTTTCAGATCAATTGTATGAAAATGAAACATGATAAAAAATTTGATTTTAGGAAAACAATTGTCAGAACATTTAATAATAAAATATTGGGCTTTTAAATTCACATCTTAGATTGACTTTTCAGTAAAATTCCACCCACAAAATTTTATGCAAAGATCTAACCATAACTAATTTATTACATGATTACCTATAACATATATTAGGTACTCTTACTTGATACAGGATTATCTGTAGGTATATAAAAATTCATTATCATTATTCATTACTTTAAACCTTGCGTAAACCAGTGTTTAAAAATGTTGTTAGTGTTCCGGTTTGTTTGGATCAAATTGAAACGGTAGATAGAAAGAGAAAAACTTTATATGAATATGGTCTTTTTCTCGATCAGTAGCGGAGTTACGAGGGGCTAAAGTTTCAAAAAAATACATTTATTTTTTTTATTACCAAGTTCATATTGCACACAGCGCTTCCAAATTTGATACATGTACTGCTCAACTAGTCTCGGATATTATACAAGTTCATTTTTTAAAATCTTTATACAGGGTGATATTTTTTCAAGAATCTGCTATCATGAAACCCTTCAGAAATTTTTTCTTGTCTTGAGACGAAATTTAGACAATGAATCAAGGGAGTAAAAAAACATTTCAAACTTTACCAGGGACGTACAAGAAAAAAATTCTGAAGGGTTCAATGATAGCAGAATCTTGAAAAAATATCACCCTGTATAACGATTTTAAAAAATGAAGTTATATAATATCCGACACTAGTATCAAATTTGGAGGCTCTGTGTGAAATACGAACTTGGTAATAAAAAAAATAAATTTATTTTTATTACATGAAACTATAGTCCCCCGTAACTCCGCTACTGATCGATAAAAAGACCATGCTCATATAAAGTTTTTCTCTTAAAATTGCTTATTCTATCTACGGTTTCAATGTGTTCCAAACATACCGGAACACCCTGTATATTTTTTAATTATTAGAGGGAGATATGTCATCTTATCCAGAATGTGTCAGTGTGCATATAGGAAAAAAAACATATAAATTAGATTAAAAGAATGCATGAAATGCATTTGTTCAGATTCTGTTTTTTTTATAAATAAATATGTTTTGCTAAATATTTATAATAACTATTATTTACAACTTCATTTAATGTCAACTATTTTACATATATAGGTGACAGTAACACATTTTATTCACGTAATACTCTACTGAATCTATTAAGTTCTTCTTTAATATATCTCGTAGGCCATAGAAAACTTACCACGAAAATGTTGTAGAACATTCAAGTATATTCAATGAATTTAGGTTTCTAATATGGATGATAATATGACAAATTTATTATCTGACTAAGTCATTTTGGTAAAACATGTGGTAAAAGGTAAAAAATGTCAATTAAACATCTAGGTAAAATTTAAGAAATAAGCTGTTTAGTGTTATATTTACTTATGCGAAATATTATCATTTGTTATCAAAACGGTAAATATTATTCAAAAAAAAAAGTTGAAATAATTGTCCTCACAGTGAAACAATCTCTTACCGAATGGCACGCACATTCATTAGGTTTGTTTCCTTTAGACTTTTATCCGAGGGGTCATTTCAAGACAAAATGTATGCCACATAGCCTGAATCATTACAAGATTCAGAAAACGTACAGTGACGCAATACACAAGTGTAAACTTATCACTGCTCAGATGCTTAAATGTTAAAGAACAGTTTGAGGAATATCTCTACTGCTGCATGGAAGTTGGTGGTGAGTATTTTCAACATTCACATCCTATAAAGTAAATTTATGAATTTAGCTACATATAATGGCCATTAGCTACTTCATGTTGGATCTGAAATGCCACAAAGAAATTAAGCATTCTAAAATATTGTAGGCGCCTTTATAAGCCTCCGAACTCTATCGTATTTCGACAATAACGATATTTGCAAAAGAGAATTCCAAGAAACAACTACTCTACGGACTATTGTCTCTACCACATTGAATTATACCAGAAAAACTTATAGCAAATAGTCGAAGTTATTTGTCAGCGACTTACTATACCGCTTCCGAGCTTATTAACTCTCATCATGCCACAGATGCGGTAACCGACGAATAACCCTGTCTGCCAAACTTGATAGAAGATACCTTGAGTACGTGAAATGTAACAAGGCTACATCAGTGGCCATAGCTACTCCATGCCGGATCTGCAAGACCCAAGTTTCATCAATAAGTCATTTTCATCTAACCGCTAACCGTCTAGCTTATATTTTCATTGCCCATACTTTTAGATCTGTGTCCGAAAATCTGGAGCACGCACTGAAGTAGATGTGTACTATGTAGTGCTTCATTCGTACTTAAACTCAATCGATCTAACAAATTCTTTTTTATATTTTGTGTAACAAACAATCGGACCTGTGAACCTAGTCATTTGGAAAGAAACTAATAGGTGTACCAAGTTCAGTGAGTGAACTAGGTAAAATAGAATAGGTTGCGTTTTCCTACTCATCTCTACTTTGGCTGTTTGTTAATGGTTTCTCGGGTGTAATTCAATGCTGGTCGGGGCATTAGTCCGCAAAGTAGTTGTTTCTTGGAATTCCCTATTGTAATTGAATATCCTTTAAAATAATCTATCATAAATGATGTATAACTTTCTTTTTAACATTTTAAGAGTGACGGTCGCTCCCGCTTAGTCGTATAAATTGGAGGAAGGAGTACATACTATAAAATATGCCCTTTAAAAAAAAACGAGTCCGAGCATTTTTCTTTTAGTTTTTTCATCAAAACGATGAAAACTTAGGTGGCAAGATTCGGTTATTCCGCACTGTACGTAAATGTGCATTTGTCATGGTAATTTAAATATTTACATATATAATAGATGTAAGCATTATCGATTTATTAATGTGGAAAAGAACTACTCTGTGGACTAATGCCCCGATCTTCACTCAATTGCATTTCCAATACCATCAGGTCAATATTATTAGTTCTCAACAATACGCCTTAATTTATTATCACTATTGCTACTTAATTATAGGCGTCAATATTACCTACTAATTCTACAGGTGCTATGAAAGTAGGACCTATATTAGATATTGTGGGTGTAATTCAATAATGTTTGCAACATTCACATTTTAATAAAATATCATCATTTGTTAATCACCTCACAACATAACATTTTATTTTTACTTTCAAATTGAAACATCTTAGATTTTCCCTTTTTTATTAAAAAACAGGCTGAATCATTACAAGCCACGTTGAAAAGAAGAAGTAGTTTTTATGTAGAAATGCATTATCATTACCACAGTTGCGAGGTAGAAAATAATGGGTACCCAACACATTGATATAAATCGAATGGAACTTCATTAGGCTTGTGCTTTCCTTCCTGAGGACGTATTACGTAAACATTTCTTTTCATTTTCAACCAGCAAGTTATACATTTGGTAACCAAACGAGGGATAAAGAGATTCCATCATTTCAGATCAAATTTAAAAGAATTACAAAAGAAAAAAGTGAAAGCAATTGTGAACACATATTTAAATTCATTAATATTTTCACTCGATGGTACGCCTCATTTTATTAGATCACTTAAAAAGAGAATGTGCATACTTAACCGCTGAAAACAAGGGAAGCATCCGTAATTTATGACATAAACGATTTCAACCTCTAAAGGTAACATCCTTTAGTGCTAAGAGTAAGTGAACGAAGAATGGACAAACTACATACGTACTGTAAATATGCGCTGATACATTGCTCAAGAAAGTAATTACTCTAACGAGGAACTCGGTACTAATTTAAAACTAGTTTTTACTTCCGTAAACACCTGAAATTGACCCACAAAGAATCGGACGTCTAGAGCAGATACTATCTTAGTTAATTGATTAATGACTTACACTATGTTTTGTTCTAAATGCTTAGAATTATTTTTTATCTATTGTCAAATGCAATAAACATTTTTTTGGAAAGTTCATTTTCACTGTATTTATTCATGCAGGGAAACAATCACAGTTCAATCTGGTTTCTCTTTTACTTTTGGACATATGCATAGTTTAATTTATGACTACATATTTAATTGGTTTCATATAACTTGTTTCAGGATAATTAAGTATATATTTTATTTAAGTGTTTTTTTAGTGGAATATAGACCAAAAATAAAACAACATTATATTTATTTCCTTGCCAACGTTTCGGTGTTATTTTTGCACCATCTTCAGGGCTCTACAATATAAAAGTACAAAAATGTTTTTTAAAAATAAATTAATTAAACAGTTAAAATAAAATAAAAGTTTTGTCAATAAACATAATTCAAATTTTAAAAGATTAAACATTTCAAAACAAATACATATAAAATATTTAGTCCTGTTCCTCTCACAATTACAATAATAAAAAAACAGATTAAAAGACAAAGAAAAATTATAATAACAAAAAAAACCTGCAACCACCAAGTGGCAGCAAAATGTTTAACTATAATATGTCATATAAATTACTTTTATTTTTCTTTTTTTTATTTCACTCACCGAAATTTGAAATGAACGTTGTCTAAAAATGTAGTGTCAAACATCAAGAAGATTATATCTAGATCCTTATAAATGCACTTATGACCCATGAAACAAACTAGTGCGATTTCACTTTTCCCCACAGTAATGTTGTTGTTACTAAATTGCCTTGTTGTTTAGCAGGATGGAAATTTAAAAATAAGTTTCAATATGTGTAGATAGGCATCATATTTCACCGGTGTGAAGACAGCAGCCAAAGATAGCAGCCAAAATGAACGAAGATACCCGAATGACCATAGGCGCGCATATGATAGGGACAAGGGACAGGCAAACAGGGAGTGAAAATGGAGGAAAACTCTTAGATAATTGGAAGAAAAATTCGTATCGCCGGAAGTACGCGTCGGAGCACTTTTTCGCTTTTAGGGTTTGTTAACATCCTCCTTAGGAACATCCAGTTAAATCTTGAACGACTTAAATTGGCTTCCAGGGGGTGAAAATGCAGAAAGACTCTTAGAAAATTGGAAGAAAAATTATTACCGCCGGAAGTATGCGTCGGATCACTTTCTTGCTTTTAGGGTTTGTTAACATCCTGCTTAGGAACATCCAGTTTAATTTTGAATGACTTAAATGGGCTTCCAGGGGGTGAAAATGCAGGAAAACTCTTAGAAAATTGGAAGAAGAATTCGTATCGCCGGAAGTACGCGTTGGAGCACTTTTTCGCGTTTAGGGTTTGTTAACATCCTCTTTAGGAACATCCAGTTAAATTTTGAGTGACTTAAATTGGTTTCCAGGGGGTGAAAATGCAGGAAAACTCTTAGAAAATTGGAAGAAAAATTCGTATCGCCGGAAGTACGCGTTGGAGCACTTTTTCGCGTTTAGAGTTTGTTAACGTCCTCCTTTAGAACATCCAGTTAAATTTTTAGTGACTTAAATTGGCTTCCAGGGGGTGAAAATGCAGGAAAATTCTTAGAAAATTGGAAGAAAAATTCGTATCGCCGGAAGTACGCCTTGGAGCACTTTTTCGCGTTTAGGGTTTGTTAACGTCCTCCTTTGGAACATTCAGTTAAATTTTGAACGACTTAAATTGGCTTCCAGGGGGTGAAAATGCAGGAAAACTCTTAGAAAATTTGAAGAAAAATTATTATCGCCGGAAGTACGCGTTGGAGCACATTCTCGGTTTCAGAGTCTGTTAAGGTCTTCCCAAGGAACAACCAGTGAAACTTTGAATGACTTAAATTGGATTCCAGGGGGTGAAGTTGGAGCAAAACTGATAAAAAATTGGAAGAAAAATTCGTATCGCCGGAAGTACGCGTTCGAGCACTTTTCCGCTTTCAGGGTTTGTTACTTCCGGCGATAATAATTTTTCTTCGAATTTTCTAAGAGTTTTTCTGCATTTTCGCCCTCTGGAAGCCAATTTAAGTCGTTCAAAATTGAACTGAATGTTTCTAAGCAGGATGTTAACAAACCCTAAAAGCGAAAAAGTGCTCCGACGAGTACTTCCGGCGATACGAATTTTTCTTCCAATTATCTAAAAGTTTTTTTCCATTTTCACTCCCTAAGTCGTTCAATATTTAACTAGAGACTTCTAAGGAGAACCTTGACAAACCATGAAAGCGAAAAAGTGCTCCGGCGCATACTTAGTTACGTACATTTTTTTGTCTATTTGTTTCCATTTTCACTACCTAGGGACTGATTATTTGTCTCAAATTAGTTCAAGACAAATGTCTACATTAAATAAAGCCATTTTGTGATGTAGGAGTGAATCCGGCGCGCATGCGCCGTTTGCCTGTCCCTTGTCTCCATCACATGCGCGCCTATGGTCATTCGGGTATCTTCATTCGTTTTGACTGCTACCTTTGGCTGCTGTCTTCACACCGGTTCATATTTCTTCCTCTCTCATACAAGATAAATGATAACTTCTTACGTTCCCCTTATCAACTTCAAACCATTACGCTCATTCAAAACATACAAATACAGAGTAATCTAAAATATTGTTACAAATGAATTTTGTCAATTAAATTATAATATACAGAATTTAAATTGTCTATAACCTTCCGATTATTAACACTGTTAATCTTTTTGATATAAATAATTTCTTGTCTTTCTCTTAAATAGAATGTTTTGACACCCAAGCACTCTGATTTTGTCAAATTCGAAATGGCGATTGAAATTCCTTGAATTTTCTACTATTCCTATACAGTGGCGGCTGGTGAGATTTCAGGAATGCCATATCTCAATAGCCAGACATGGGACCCAAACCAAACTTTAGGGTATTTTCGAAAAGTAACGAATAAATTCATTATTTTTGAAATTGAGAAGTTTTCGAAAAAATACCTTATCACGTCGATTTTGTTTTTAAAAAAAAGGCACTTTTTCACATACGACCCATATTTGTGACGTTATCGTTGTTCGAGATATGACGTCATCGACAATTTTTTTAAATAGCAACTCCCAATCTTTACCATGCCATTTGAAAGAGCGTGTCATTCTACATATATACATCATGAAAAATTATTGTGTTACATAACAAAAATTTCAAGAAAATAATGTTAGATGTTAAAATTTAATTTTCAAAATACTGTGCACCTTTCCATTATGCAACACCTGTCCCTGCTTATTTAGATGAGCTGTTCCCGAATCGTTAGATAGGGAGAAAGGGGCCGATTGAGTGGCCAGCCAGATCGCCTGATTTTACACCCTTAAATTATTTCTTGTGGGGATACTTAAAAAGCAAAGTATACGTTACTAGACCGGTTAATTTAGAAGATTTAAAAGCAAGAATTCGTCACGAGATACATCGTATCGTATACCTCCTGAAGTTATTGATAATGTCCAAAAAGAATTTATTAATCGTCTTGGCTACTGTCAGGCAGCCAACGGTGCACAATTTTTTTAGTCGATTTTTTACATAATCATTATCATTTTCAGTATTGTGAAAATTAAATTTTAAAATCTTCAAACATTATTTTCTGTGACCATATAGAGAACTTTGGTAGAAGAAGAACGATTTTACAGTTTGCGACAGAAAGTTTAAAAAAACGTGGGTAAGTATATCTGTAGAATTTATAGCATTTTGAAATTTTTATAATGTATCACAAATGCAATATTAATTTTCAAACTGCTTTAACTTTAACAAAAATTAATTTTTTTTAATAAAATCTGACCCCTATCAGTAGAATTATGTCTAGTTTATGAAAAAAAATGTTTCTCGAAATTTAAACAAGCCAATTTGGAAATATTAGGTGAGGTTCACGTTTTTTTAACTTTTTTCGCAAACTGCAAAATCGTTCTCCTTCTACTGAAGTTCTCTATATAGCCACAGTACATATATACTAAAGTTTGGTTTGGATCCCATGTCTGGTTAAGATATGACATACCTGAAATTTCACTAAAAAAACACTTGAATAACTAAGCAAGACCGCCAATTAAAGAAAACTTAATATATTTTATTGTCTGCATTTACAGTAATATTTATTTTAAAACGGCCATAAGAAAACATGACATTGTCTGAGAAACTTTTATCTTAGGAATTTTCAGAAGATATTTCAATAACCAGTCAACAAGTTTCAATATCAAAATACGTATGTAACATATTCAAGTTTGCTTAAAATTACACATATTTGCAATTTTGCAAAAATGACAAGCTTACACAACACTTGCATATTGAAATTAGTATGTAATTGAAATTATAATTTGTTGTATAGTTCAATATTTTCTATAGAAGACGCTACACAACAAATATTGTCTCACTATTTTACTAGACCTAAATCTATTTTATTTTTGTGAAAAAATTATACTAGTCATTAGTCTTAGAAATTGACCTTTTCGAGACAGACAGACAAAAATGTTATCCTGGTATATCAATACAATTTTGACAATGAAATAAAACCCTAGGGATGATTACTAATTATTTTCGGGTGTATTTATTTATAAATCAGTTGCGACAATAATAATTTTTGAAATTTAGACAAAATTATAATGGACATAATACAATAATGGGAATTTTGTCAAAAATTTCCAAATTGCAACCTGTTAATCGATTATTTAAAAATATGTTCAGGAATTTAGAAAGTGGTACATGTCATCCTAACTTGATAATGTACGTCGTCTGAAAATTATTACGCTTGACTTGGAATATGAAATACTAGTTCACATTGCGGATGATCCACAAACTAGTTCAAGACGACTGTTTAAAGCTACGAGGATCAGGATCTCCGATTTTACACCGGCAAATTTATGAAAGAAAGAAATTATTTATAAAACACTATAAATATCCTCACCTATCCTTGATTAGAAATTAGTGAATATATGGACAAGTACATCGAGGTGAATGGTGCACATATTGAAAATCTACTATTAAACAATATTTTACTTTTAGTGTTATAATATGTAAAATAGTATTTTTTTAATTTAGTTAAAATTTGTCTTGTCACTGACGATAAAATTTTCTGTAATGGCTAAATCTAATGATTGTTGAAATACGATTTTTTCGAAAAAGGTCAATTTCTGAGACTAATGATAAATATAGATATTCTTTTCGCAGGTTAAAAATTTTTTATGAAAAAGCATTAGTATTAAGAGCAAGTAAGTTATGCGCAATTTACACCATAGAAGACTAGAAAATACTTGGAAATAGATAACAAATTAATTAAATTTTACATTTACTTTCATACATATTATCAAAAATTTTAAAGTAAGAATCTAGTACGTCTTCATGAACCATTCTGTGTAGTTACGATATTATTTAATGTTTATACTGAAAAGTTTTCATACAGTTTACACATTACAATAAATAAATATTTCTATAATAGGTAGTTGATTAGGAATGGACATAATACATTTTTAATGAATTATTAAAAGGTTATACAACTTGAAGGAAACTTTGATTTATTTTAAATTTTACTTAATATTTTCTTGTTTGGTAAACGAAATACTTATTGCAGGGTTATTCACCAATAGACATGTTCAGGCTAGCAGAAGATTTCTTTGTCTCACTTAACATGAGTACATTGCCACTAGATTTTTGGCAAGGATCAATTTTTGAGGAGCCTTTGGATAGAGTTGTTCTTTGTCAACCATCTGCTTGGGATTTTTGCAACAGAAGGGATTTTAGGTAAAATAATAAAATATCTTTTATCCCAAGTTTTACATGATGTAAATATTTTTAAACATATTTTGTTTCGTACATACAGCCATTCACGAGGTGATTATTTATAATTCTATATTATTTCAGAATCAAGATGTGTACCAACGTTAACATGAAAGATTTAATAACAGCTCATCATGAAACAGCTCATATTCATTATTTTATGCAGTACAAGAACCAACCGAAAGTGTTCAGAGACGGAGCGAATCCTGGTAAATATCTACGTAGAAGAATAATTCAACAAAATTTCATTCACCATGTCATTTTTAAATACGAAAAATTTCAAAATCTCAAAAATGTGCCATATTTAAAAGTAATACACATTGTATCATTTATAAATGATTAAAAATTGTTCTTAAGAATGATATGTCCGGTAACGATACATTTCGGAGATATAAGATGTTACAGCATTTCAAATTTGATATAGCATATTAACTAATACGTGGGGATGTGGTAGTCTTTTTTCGATATGTGTACTTATCAACATTAAATAATAAAAAACATACATTAATTGTACTCGTAGGTCGATGGAAGACCGTTTTCGAAATATTTTCAAAACAATTTTAAAACAATTATTTACACTATGCAAAAATAATACACATTTGCTGTCTCCGCTTAATTAATTTATTAATATATTCGGGGAAGTATCATTGTAATTTAAATTTTACATAAATATACAAAATTTTAATGGACCTACCTAAAGAAAAATCAAAAATCAAAGTAGGCCTAGAATACTGAAACTACGTACTTACTTAATTGAATTGAGAAGCTTTTCTTAATAATATTGTGTTCTGTCGTTCTGCCGCATAGAAAAGGCACTTTACTGTGAAAACATTAGATTTAAAATGGCGTTCTGTTTCGAAAGCAAACAGAACTAAATTTCATAAGACCATAGTTGAACTTGTTTATCTTTTACAAGAGTCGTTTCAGGGAAACATCATGTATAGTTTCGTCTTAATGAATATGATTTATATTTGAATCTTAAAATAATGAATTATACTCAAATTGTGGAAAACGGAGTTTTTTGTGAGAGAAACATGATTACCTGATTGATTTTTGCCTTAAATATACAGGTTGTTCTGAGCGCCTTAACCACAATATTAATTCTTCAGATTCAGATTCTTTTAAGGATATAGATTTTGGGAAAATGACTCGTTCTTTTGACACAATAAAGGAATAATTTAGTGGTGCAGGCGCTTAGAACGCCCTGTATATTTAACGCAAAAGTCAATTAGATATTCGTGTTTATCTCACGAAAGATCTTCTTTTCCAAAATTTGAGTACAGGGTGTCTCAAACCAATAGTATGTGCCTAGTGTGAGGATACAAAAAAATTAAATAAAATTTGGGACACATAGTGTTAAATGGCATTAGGTAAGCTCCAATTTCAATCGAAAGTATTACACAATACACAGCCCCACAAAAAAAAAGTGTTCGGAGTGGGTCGGACATATGTATTCCCATGTATTTTTCCACGCTGAATCCGATCCCGAGCTCCACGTCTGGAATTTGCCGCAGGAGCCAAAAATGGCCTCTATAGGGCCTGAAAGATGGATTCCGGGATGAGGCGAGGTCTAAGGTGCATTCTAAAGCCAAAGCCGGATTTGTGGTCGAAAAGTTTATGGCCAACTGAAAATGACCTCTTAGAGGTCGGAAAATCGTGTTTCGGACGTCGCAATCTCAACAGTGGTATTTTTATGTACTTTTATATTCTGAAACTCATACTGTGCTCGAAAAGTTTATGGCCAACTGGAATTCCCCATTTGGGACAGGGAAAATGACCTCTTAGGGGTCAGAAAATTGTGTTTCGGACGTCGCAATCGCAACAGTGGTATTTTTATGTACTTTTAAATTCTGAGAGTTAGACTGTGCTCGAAAAGTTTATGGCCAACTGGAATCTCCCATTTGGGACCGAGAAAATGACCAAAAACAAATCGAATTTCGGACGCCAGAATCGTAACGATTGGATGTTAATATTTTTCTCAACGCTGGATCATTGCCATGCTATATTTTCCGGCCCCTAAGAGGTCATTTTCCTCGTCTCGAATGGGGAATTTCAGTTGGCTATAAACTTTTCGACCACAAATCCGGCTTTGGCTTGAGAATGCACCTTCAACCTCGCCTTATCCCGGAATCCATCTTTCAGACCTCTGGGACCAACTTTTCGGATTCAGATTTGAAAAATACATGGGAATACATATGTCCGACCCACAAGTCCAAACACTTTTTTTCTGGGGCTGTGTTATCTTTGGGATTTGATAGAAACATCATCAATTACATTTTTTCCAGAAACATACCCAAATTTGTTCTGTTAAAAAGCTCTCTTTTTTCTAATAAGCTTTTGTTAGCAATTTTTCTGTATTACTTCCCGTTTAAAAGTTATAAGGGGAAGTGATATCTAAATATTACTGCAGAATTCTGTCCACGTGGCGCGGAGCTCCATCGTGCTGAAACCTTAGGTTTCTCCTTAGATGCAGAGGCACATTTTCTAAAAGTGCAGGAAGTTCTTCTTGAAGGAAATTTACGTAACTCACGCTATTCAATGTATGTTCAGAAAAATAAAACTTAAATTTCTGCCGCACCATATATTTACTCCTTAATTTTTGGACTGGACTTACACTGTGGGTATTTTGAATATACCAGAAGTGTTCGTTCCGCCTGTTTGGCAAACCATTACTGACAAACCGACTTTCATACGTCCAAAGAACGTGCCGAAAAAGGTTCTGATCAACAGTTTCTCCATAAATTACAATTTGAGCTATAAAATTAAGTCTGTTTTCAATGCGACGCTCAGGCAAATACTCCAAGATGTGAATTTTGTAGTCATGACCTATTGGTATTTAAAATTCGTTGAACAGTTGATTTATCCAAATTCAATTCCCGACTAATAGAATTTCGTCGATTTTATTCTAAATACTGTAATAGTCTAGCTGTATTAACATTGTTTCTTACCCTTCGGTCAATTAATTGATTCTTCCGAACAGAAAATGCATCTTCATTTCGTCGCAAGGTCGCTTCCAATCTTGTAAAGCTTCTATGATCAGGAATGAGGCGCTCTGGATACCTTTCTCGATATAACTCTACAGATCTTCTTGATTTTTTTCTAAATGAGAAAACCTTTTGTTAGCAAAAAAGTTATACATTTCACGTTCGTATTAAGTACTGACAAGTATTTTGTGACATTTATGCACTTTGAACAACAAACTTTCAATAATTTTCGAACGACTACTTGATCTTTCCACCGCTAATGTGATTTTTAGGAGGTACTTCTTTTAAGACGCTTTAGGACGATATTGCTTATAGCTTTTGAACGGTAAGTAATATAGAAAAATGTCTCTAATAAAAGTTTATTAGAAAAAAGAGAGCGTTTCAACGGGAAAAAATGGGTATGTTTCTGGAAAAATTATAATTGGTCATTAGTCGTTTCTGTGAAATCCTAAAGATAATACTTATCTCATCCCATTTAATACCACGTGTACCAAATTTTATTTATTTTTTGTATCATCACAGTAGGCTGATACTATCGAGTTCGAGACACCCTGTACATTTACCCAGCGAATAAGAATATTATTGTAAAAAATTAAATAAAAAAAGTACTTTCTCATGCCGTTCCTAACTTCATTATAGGAAGCAAAATTGTACTAAAGTAATTTAATTTACCTAAATTATATATATTTTTTTTCAATTAAGTTAAAGTATGGCCAATTCTTTACTGAACACATGTGTGCTATATGTGTTTCTCTTGAAAAATTTTCACCCCTATACATTCTTTATTTTTAACTTTAGCAACATATGTTGTATGACACCTTAAAAGTTCCAAATGTTCGTATTTAGAAAAACCGTAAACGCGGCATTTTGATGTAAGTTATGTTGTAATTTATATTTTCAATAAAACATACTGAAAACCTATTTTTACCTAAAAAATGTCTCTGAAACGTGATGGCATTCTCCGTCGAGATACTCGTGATATTGAAAATTAAATGCACTGCAAGTGAATATTGAAATTATTATTTATCGACTTCCTGGAAACGGTTTACATTTGTATTGCCTGTCTAGTAAAATAACGTTTTAATTATTCTAAATAATTTTGTAATTATAAACACAGTAGGTATGACACTGGTAATATAACTAATTTTAAATCAGTTTCTGGTGAATGTGCTCAACATTATGAACATTACGACTGATGTCCAACTATTTATTGATTATACATTTAATCTTTTAGAGAATGACCATATTAATTATTTCATTCAATGATTGATTAATATTACCCTACGAATTCAGAACACATGCAATATGTAATTTGTTTTATATTGACAAGGAAGTACTATAATTCCAATGATTAGATTTAGAACATGTGCGAGGTGTACTAACTCCTATAAGCATTTACTTTCACCGCATTTATGAATTTAAACAAAGTCTCGCATGTAAATTACAATTGATAAAACCCACATAAGTTCACAATTAGAAATGTTTGTTGCCGTATCACTATTATTATCTAAATACGTCTAGAAATTATAAATATCCAGCTGTTGCCCATTTATTAATTTAATCACAGTTTCTTAAAACGAAAAGAACACCTGTTTATTAAGTAACGTAATATAATTTTAGCTTTCCATGAAGCAATAGGAGAAGCAATTGGGCTCTCAGTAAGTACCCCCAGACATTTACAAGCCTTAGGGTTAGTTCAGCCATCTGTGGATGATACAGCAGTAGACATAAACTACCTCTATTCTATGGCACTAGAAAAAGTCGTATTCTTACCTTTTGCTTACGTAATGGATAAATGGAGATATGAGGTCTTCAAAGGAGAAATTAGTAAAGACCAATACAATTGCCACTGGTGGAGATTAAGGTTTGTGATGCAATGTATTTCACATTTACACTAGTTATCCATATTTTTTTACTTTTTAGTGAACAGTATCAAGGAATTAAACCACCTGTGTTAAGATCCGAAATAGATTTCGACCCAGGTGCAAAGTACCATATTCCAGCAAATATTCCTTATTTAAGGTAAGCGGTACTCTTGTTGTATTATTTAAAAGGAAATAGTTATATAGAAAATATATTTTAATAACAAAAATCACAAAAGCAACAGAAGGTAATACTGATAAAGATAAAAACAATATAAAGACAGCTATTAAATAATATCATTAGTGATATTCATGACCTTCGTAGTCACCACCTCCGTAGCTGGAAAAATCTTGGCCTCCTCCGATATCAGCACCTCCACTAAAATCGTGACCTCCGTCATCTCCTCCAAAATCTCCCCCTCCAATATCTCCTCCTCCAATGTCATGACTTTCTTCATGTACGGGCACATGTACAGGGACTTTGACTGGTACTGGTACTGGTTTCTCAACTATATGAGGTACTTTCTTTTCAATAGTAACAGGTACAGGATTGAACACTGGGATCTTTACTGGGTAAGGTACTGGTTTCTCCACAGGTACAGGTATCTTCTTTTCAACAGGATATGGTGCCGGTACTGGAACTTTAACAGGATAGGGCTGTGGTTTATCCACGGGATAGGGAATAGGCCTGTCTACTGGAACTTTTACAGGTACTGGCACCGGTTTAAAGACGGGATAAGGGATTTTCTTTTCTGTATGGACTGGGTAAGGTTTGGGGATATGGACGGGATATGGCCTGTCGACTGGAACTTTCACTGGATATGGTACAATCTTTTCCACTGGGTAAGGTTTCGGTATGTGAACTGGAATTTTTACTGTATATGGAATTTCCTTTTCTACGGGGTAAGGTTGGGGTACTGGGACCTTGTAAGGGACATGCACTGTCTTTTCTACAGGATATGGTTGTGGTACTAAGACTTTGACAGGATAAGGTTTGTCAACGTGCACTTTGACAGGATAGTGTACAGTTTTCTCAACAGGATAGGGCTTGTGGACGGCTACTGGTACCTTAACGGGAACCTTTACAGGTACTGCAACTTTCTTCTCCACTGGGTAAGGCTGAGGATATGGAACCTTGACCGGATATGGTATATTCTTCACTACTGGCACTGGAACTTCTTTAGTAACTGGATAGGGCTGAGGGACCTTCTTAACAATGGTGACGGTTTTTATGTGCTCTTCGTGACCTCCGCCACCACCGCCTAGTTCAAATCCACCACCTCCGTCTTGTCCACCACCGAAGAAGTCTCCACCACCGCCGAAGTGGCCACCTCCAAAGTCATCTCCTCCTCCAAAGTCATGACCACCACCGTATCCCAAGTGCAATCCACGCTTATCCTGTCTCTTTTCAGCGGGTTCGGCATCTGCGGATTTAACGTCTGTGGCCTCTTTCTTTTCTTCAGCGCTCGCCAACAACAGGAGTGCGCAGAGCGCTGAGTATCCCTAAAATTTGTAGAGAAAAAATATTAATTTGTGCATTAAATAATAATTCATTTATCATGAAACAGTTTAGGTTTAGCATAAATGATTTTAAAATGTTGAATTAGATCTTATTATGCTATTATTAATGTGTTTCGGAATCTGCTGAAAGCATTATCAGCACTAAATTTGCGTACCGAAAACAATTTTCCAAGTTTAGAGCTGCTGTACAAATGTCAATATACTAATCTTTATGCATAATATTGGTTTGTTATATTCAGCTGAAATGCTATTACGAAAGGTAGTGTGGATGCAGCAGCAGGGATGGAAGATAACTGAATTTAAATAGAAACTGACAAGTGACACATGGATTTTGATTAACTGCCTCTTTTATTTAGTTACTTCTTTAACATTTTTGATATTTGAGAAAAATTAAGGTTTTTCGAATAATTGATGTATTGGAAAACTGTCAATACGAATCATCCTCATCTTGAGAACTAGAAAAGTCCAAAAGATTGATAATATGTTGATCAATACACAATTTTACACTATTCATGTTTGTAATGGAATCTGAAACTAAATTAAACTGTTGTTGAATATGTGAATAGTCAGTACTCAACGATTAAACCTAACTCAATTTTTTCCCTATACATAGTCTATATAAGTCGACGAGAATGATTTTTACAGATTTTCAATCATATTATTAATACATACTTAGAAGTAGATGATATATAAAAAAATTAAGCAAGTAATTTCGGTATGTTAATAAAATTAAAACAAATGATATTGGTAATTCATACATTTTTGTAGAAGAAGACACATGAACGATTTTTTTTGTTGTATATCAATTTTTATCATCCAAGAAAATAATTCGAGTGTCAGATACTACCAACTTACATTATTATTTTGGATAAAACAAATAAAATCTAAAAAATATTTTTTTCTTCAGACGAATGTGTTTACGGAGGCACGCTATACAACTTTTTGGGCCGCAACATACTACATATATGCATTTAAAGTAGTAATTCATAGTAACAGGTATTAATTTAAAAACGTTCCAAATAAATATTTGTTTCTTTTCAATAATTCACTGCACTCTGCATTTTGCGGAAATGATTACAAGTAGTTTCGAAACCCGTCTGTATAATTAGAAACTTCACAAGAACCGGCGCGTAACTAATTACCAATTAAAGATGTTCCAGTTTCACTTTCACGCACTGAAAAAACACATACGGGCACCGTATGTCACTAGACACTTACCAGGAGTTTCATTTCGTTAGATGAGGGAATCCAAGCCCGACTGGATACCCCAAAAGGCTCTCGTTGAGCTTTTATAGAGCTTCGATACTTTCGCCAAACGCCCCCCTAGACGGGCACCGAAGCGCCAGTGCACAAAACACCCTCCTTCCTTGAAAGTTCCAAACATCCGCTAACAATTAAGTAATAGATCAATGCAAGGCTTAAGTCAATTAGGATATCAGTGCGTGTGGAAGTACTTACTAAGATAGTAGGTCATTGTAGAAAATATGTTTGGATAATATAATTTTATATGAGGGGAAATGTATTATTGAGTTAGCCCAAAAATATATTTTCGTAATTTGGAGATGCAATCGAACATAATAATTTAAAGTGGAATTCGAAGAAAGTGTTTAGAGTAGATTACACAGAGAAGTTCATATTTTTTTAGAAAATTTAATGTGCTTCCTTTTAAAATTCAAGTAGTTCAATATCTATGGTAGGTAACAAAGGTGTTGGTTTTGAATGTTTTTGAAAGATGAAATACAAAGAAAACAATGATGATGAAAGAGCTGAAATACCAATAGATTTTATTTGATGAATAAGATTCGCCTTGTCCACTTTTATGTTGTTTAGAAATATATTTTTCAGGTATGAATGTAACGTAATGATAAATATAAATATTAAAAAATATACAGGGTGTCCCATAATGATGTGTTCTCTTTTAAGTCATTGTAGAGGGGGGGGTTTTTTCTATAAAATTTTTCGATTTGAGCCTTCCATTACGAGATAAGGGCTAAAAAATTAAAGAAATTTCGGTTTTCATTTTTTTCCTCAAAAACCGTTAAACTTAAAAATCTGAAAATCGGTGAATATATTTAGTTAATTAAGTGTTGAATACGATATATCGATATTATCTTTGTTTTTTCATGGAACACGCAGTATATTATTACATTTTTGGGTTCCCCACTTTTTTCTAATTGCACTAATATAAAACTGTTTAAATTATTTAATCATCAATATTTTGGTGATTAAATAATTCCATAATTAAAACTGATTTTTTTTATTTTCGGTTTGAACTCTCCCTTACGAGATAAGGGCTTCTAAAATATTGAAAAAATTTGTTTTCATTTTTTTTCTCAAAAAGGGTTAAACTTATAAATCTGAAAATCGGTGAGTACATTTAGTTAATTAAGTGGCATTGTTGAATACAATTTTTATTTTTTCAAGCCACCAACCTCTGTTGTTTTTTTAATTAGAACTTTTTATTTTAAGCGTTTCTCGATATGAAAAAATTTCAGTAAGTATAATAATTAATTTACATAATTTTCCCCCTCTATTATTTTTATGCAGAGACACGTGTTTTCGTTTAAAAAAGTAAAATCCACATACGTACTACATATCCTCGGGTGTGCAAGTAAAATAATTCATATCAAACGTAGTACGCTGATGGTTTTAATTTTAGACATATGTGCCAAATTTTAATCATTTTTATCAAGTAGTAAACTTAGAAATTGGAGTGTGTGAAATGCAAAATATTTAAGTATGGTGGCCAATGTGGCTGTCAGTAAAGAACACTGACTAATATTTCATGTAAATACATAGAAATGAAGCTACAGGCTAAATTTAATTTTATTAAATGTATGTTTACATGTGGTGTTCAAAATGCCTTCCCAGATGTCGTAGTACCTGACGGGAATTTTTTATTTCGTTGGAAAAACTGAAAATTCATAATTGTAATAGAAATTAACAGAATAGAATAACTAATTTGGTGGTAGATATCTGACATATAATTGTTAATGACAATCCAAACAATAAAACCATTAAAGTGACAGCAGCCTACTACGTTTCATATGAATTATTTTGCTTGCGTATTCCACACCCGAGGATACGTATGTACTAAGAGGAGGAAAATTTTATAAATTGATTGTTCTATTTACTGTAATTTTTTCATATCGAGAAACGTTTAGAATAATAAGTTCTAACTGAAAAAACAACAGAGGTTGGTGGTTGCCACCCTTGTAGACATTTGGTAAGAATAATAATCGTACTGAACAACGTCACTTAATTAACTAAATGTATTCACCGGTTTCCAGATTTATAAGTTTTTTTAGATGCTCTTATCTCGTAAAGGAGGGCTCAAATCGAAAAATTTGATAGAAAGAACCCCCCTACTATGACCGAAGGAACACACCCTCCAAACGAGCGCACATCATTATGGGACACCCTGTATATATAATATTCTCTATCTCTATATTTTCTACTTTAATTAAAAAATAATTTGAACTCGAATTTCTCATTTAATTAGACTTCAGTAAAATTATCAGTTGACTAAAACAGCTATAAATTTAATAATTATATAAAATTTTGCGAAAGATTAACCATTAGAAACCAAAAATTTTAATATTGTCAAGAATAATTCTGTCAACAAAAGATTACACAACTATCTTTGATTAATATATGTAATTATAATAACTAGTTTCGTAAATCTCTACAATTTGGTACACACAGGGTGTACCATTGAAAACTTTGAACCCGGCTTATTTTGAACTACGTTCCAAAATATTAAAATTGCCGCGACACGTCCATTCTGTTTTCGAAGGGGACACATTTTAGCGTGAAATACAGACTTGCCAGAACAATCCCCTTCGCGGGGGCGCATTCAAATTCTGAGGTGTCACTCTAGGTCGAGTGACACCTCATTCGAAAGCGTTTTTAATGTCATGATGTATTTTTTTTCAATTTTAGTTCATCTGTTGTTAAAATTTTTTCTTATGCTCAGGAATAATAACAATGTTGTATTAATCATTTAATTAATTGTTCAAAATGTCCGCATCCCACTTCCATGCAATAATAAAAACGTTGTTCAACATTTCGACGAACATGGTTAAGAATTTCGGGGGTAATTAGGTGGCATTCTTCAATGATACGCCTACTGAGTTCTTCTAGAGACTGCGGCTGATTAACATAAATTTTAGACTTCAAATGTAACCATTAAAAAATTGAGTGGTGTCAGATCAGGTGATCTCGGTGGCCACTCAATAGGTCCGCGGCGACCTATCCATTAATTTGGAAAATGTTCATTCAAAAACTGACGAACTGCAATTGTAAAATCTGGAGGTGCGCCATCTTGTTGCAACCAAACAGTCTTCTAAAATATTGTCATCATTTTCAATAGTTTCAACAATCATTGGATAAATGTAGTTATTCAAAAGCTCAAGGTATATATTCCCATTAAGATTTCCTGGCAGAAAATATGGTTCAATAATCTTATATTCGAGAATTCCTGCCCACACATTAAGTTTTTCCTCTCTAAATAATATCAGATTGGTGTCACTCCAATAATGGCAATTATGACGATTGACCAAGCCATTCAGATAAAAAGTGCATTCGTCGGAAAAACATATCGAATATAAAAAAATTGTATTGTTTGCCAATCGGTTAGTCATATCTTCCGCAAATTGCAAACGACAGTCAGGATCGCCTTCATTCAGTTCTTGAACTAATTGTTGTTTATAAGGGTGATATTTATAAGCTTTTAAAATGCGTCGACAATGTGTGCTAGAAACTCCCGAAATATCAAATAGCTTTCGAATGCTCAAATTATGATCCGCTTCCACACAACCTAGAACGGCTATTTTGACAGCCTCATTTCTAGCAGGGTTTCGAAATTGTCGTTTTTTATTTTCCAGTGATTCTGTTTCACAGAATTTTTGAACCAAATTGACGACGTAAACATCGGTAGCGTGTTTATTTGGGTGACGCTGATAAAAATTCTTGCCGTAAGCCTACATTATCATTGTTTTTAAAATAGAGGGAAATTATTTCAACCCTTTCGTCTTTCGAAAAAGTCATTTTTAGAATTAATAATTACTAAACACACTTCTACTAAACACTTTTCCTTGAGAACTGAATAGCGACTAAAAGATATTGACTGGTAAATTTGTTATCAGGACCAATTTTGTTTCATTCTTCAAAATATTTTTTGTTGTAAATAGTTTTTTCGGTGACAATAAATTGAAATTTTTCTGCTTTGGCATTTGGAACAATTAATTAAATGATTAATACAAAATTTTCTTTTATTTCTAAGCATAAGTAATTTTTTTTCAATACCTAACAGATTAACTAACATTGAAAAAAGTTACACGATGACAACCAGTGTTAAAAATACTTTCGAATGAGGTGTCACTCGACCTAGAGTGCCATTTAAGATTCTAAAGTTGAATGCACCCCTGTGAAGGGGGTTGTTCTGGCGAGTCTGAATTTAACGGTAAAATGGGTGTCCCTCGAAAACAAAATGGACGTGTCGCGGTAATTTTAATATTTTGGAACGTAGTTCAAAATAAGCCAGGTAAAAAATTTCCAATGATACACCCTGTATACAGATGAGCAACAGATGCTATATAGTTTTTCTATAACTCACATAATTTCTTCTAAATTATTTACATATTATGTAATATATTTAAAAAACTACTGCCATGAGAATAATTCCCATGAGTGCCCGCAGTGGGACAGTAGAGGCCGTGGGCCTCTCTTTTTAATGTACGAGGACTTCTACAAATACAATTTTGTAGAAAAATTATAAAGGACACTTTGAAAATGATTTAAAAATATGCTTTTGCGCGGCACTGTAAAACTTTACCCTGCGCAAGGCAAAGCCTGCAGTCGGCGGCCGTCACAACGGCAAAGTGTTATAAAAAATAAACGGGCAAGAAAATGTAAAGAATGTCCCAAAGAAAGAAATAAATACAATTTTATAACACCTATTTTATATCAGTAAATTCAACTATTGCTATTGTTATTATTAATTACTAAATTAATTTGTGATTTTAATAAAATAATTTTATATACTAATGACACAACAACTGTCCAAGATGTTGTCCACCGACATGTAAACACATTTGGGCCTATCTTACCCATTTTCTACGAACTAACACAAATGTTTCTGGTTATTGGCAGCAGCTATGATACGTTCGCATAAATCATCAATAGTGTCAAGTCAGGAGACCATGGCGGCCATGGTATTCTGTCCTCCTCGTCCAATCCGTCGTACCACTTGAACGTTATTAAGGTATTCCAGACCACTTTATAGAAAATAAGGGGGAGCAGCGTCGTTCAAGGACCACATTCGTAGTCAGGAAGCTAAGGACATATTTTCCAGAAGTCCAGGCAGATCATGTCGGAGGAACTCTAATACTGAACTCCATCTATTCAATTTGGCAATATGAATGGTCCAATCAAGCGATTATCGACAACCTCTATCTACACATTTAAGGAAAAGCTTTGTTGGAAACGATCCCGTTGAATCGCGTGTGGATTTTTAAAATCCCAAGGATATTTGAGGATATTGCAGCAACCATTCACAAAATTTAATTTGTAAGGAATAATTCCTTGGTATTAATGCTTGGAACGCTGGACATAGTACGGATATAATTGAGTCCCGTGTATGATACACCACACTGTTGATTGGGACATTCCTTCTACTTGTTGAACGATTTGCTTAGTACTTGCTCGAGGATTCTCTTCAACATTCTCTAAAATCTGTTCTTCAGCTACTGCGATACGCTCTGGACCTCCATTTCTTCCAAGATTCGGTTGTAAATTTTCGCGCCCGCCTTACACTACCACGGTAAAAGCAGCTGCATTTTGCACATGTCTACCGCGAAATCGTTCTGCATACAGACGAGAAGCTAAAGCATCCGAGTTGCTGTATACGTAAGGCATTTTTGGCACTTTTTTGACACTATTGCAAAAACGTTAATACTAAAATCGAATTTCAGTATTCGGAATCGAATGCATTCTGATGATGTCACAAAGACTACATTAGGTCAGCGATATAAAGGTTGTAGATACTACAACTTAATTAATTTTTGCTCGAAAGCTATAAAGATTTTATCAACATTTTTTTACTATACTGACTCCATTTTACATGAGGCATCTATTCCCAATTTTGTTTAGAGAAGTTGTGAATTATCCAGTATAGGTATTAAAATATTTTTTATTATAAATCGCGAGTGTTTACGTTTCTGCGGGCGCCCATGACAATGCTTTATATTTTTTATTTTACACTCTTATATTAAAATAAAAGAAACAAAAAGAAGTTATGAATAAATTATGACAAGTAATAGTTTTTTGACCTTAATTTATGTACAAGTTTTCTGAGTAATGCAGATCAACAAGTATAATACGCGCGCTATAAGAAAACAAAACAAAGAAAATTCGACAAACGTGTAGCATATAGCTTATTTGTTGATTTAATAAAATATTATTAAAATACTAGAGGAAGTATTGGACAACGATAACTTTAGACCTGAATACTAGAGCTTAACGATAATAATTCTTTTAATTGTGATGAAAAATGAACGTGAAAAATATCGATTTTATCCAGATATAGTGTGCAATTGGAAACATGCTAAGGCAAAAAAAATATATTTTGCATTTTTTTTTCTCATATCATCGTAGGTTTGCGAAAGAGGACGTAATTATATTTACAGAACAAAATATTGCTAAAAATTTTTAAAAATTAATAAATTTTGAAAAGCTGTATTTCGGAAACTATTGGGTTTGCAGACACGTTTCTTGGCCCAAATTGTATCAAATTTATCTTACTTTGAAAAACGTATATCTAAAACTAGTGCTAGAAGATTAAAATCGCAAAAAACTGAAGAAAGGTAGAATAGTTCATGGTTTTTTGGATTTTTGACATTGTTGCCTTTGGCGCTTGCGGTAGATAACTGGAATTATTCATTGGACCAACAACATAAAATCGGAACTACCAAATTTGAAGCAGGGCCTGATGTATATAGTTACTAATAATAGACTAATGAGGTCGTTGACTTTAATTAAACGAAGGATAAGCTTCTTTAGAAGATAAAGATACCAGATAAGATTAACCTGTTGAACAAAATAATGCAATTTTACGTGTGCGCCACAGTAGACTACAAAGTTGAACTGGAAGGCTAGGTTTTAGTATTTGGCCTACTCATAGAGAACCGATGCATCATTCTTCATGTCCCAGTGCCTTGTTTTCTTGTAGCGTTCATATTGTATGTAATTACTATTTTACAACAGAATGTAAATTAAGATTGACGTATTGTCATGTTGTTTGAAGCCCTATTTCCTATTTCGATAGTACATTCTCTTATAATTAAAGAGGTTTTTAATTTTTTTTATGAAGTAATTGAGTAAGTAACATAAAATTATGAAGTAACCAATGAGCGTTCTGAATTAATGTTCCATGTTCAACGGTGCGCTGTGAAGTGTTAAGTTTAAATGCATTATTTGAAACTTTTAGAAAACAAAATTTCTAATTCTTATTGCTGATTAAGTAGTACCGGAGTATTTTATATGATGTGAGTAAATATTTTAAGTTGCATGATTGTTTAGTGCATTTTCAATGCCTAGTGTTTATGTCAAATTAAAAATATGCAAAATATACATTTTATAATATTTAAATTAGCTAAATTACTTCATTCCGTTAACTTAACTAAGTAATTAGAATTTATTAAATCGTTATTAGTTCTTATCTCGTGATACCTACATAAAAGAGTTACCTAATATATGATATTTAGGCTAAGTACTACTTATATAATTTTAATTATTCAATAGTTACTGCAAATTAGAAACAATTATAAATGAATACGAGTACAGTAATATAGATAAACTTCGTGTAGTAATCAGTAATGCATATATAAAACATTAATTTTCATTTATAAAAATTACTTAGACAAAGTTATAATATATAAACCTTTTATACAGGGTGTCTGTAGTATAAGTGGTTTATTTTGCAGTACGATAAATTGCTTCAAACAAAACATAATTGACGGATTGATTTTTTTCTGACGAACCTTGTTAGAGTTATGGTACACATCATAAAATAATTAGATATTTTAAAACAATCCTGTGTTAATCCAGGTCCACACTGAATTGTGTATAATTTTATACATTTTTCTGTATGTAGCAGTGTGTTAAAGGTTTAACACAATCTAGTGTGTTAATATAGCAAATGTTATGTGTAAATGTTACATATATCAGTGATACTTATCTATTATCATTAAAATTAGTAGTAGTAGTACTTTAACAAATAAATTAAAAATAAATAGCATTATAGTAAATTATAAACAACAAACATTTAACAAAGGTATATTTAGATAATACATAATAGGAGTTTACGAAAATTAAGTAGTAGTCACATGGCGAACTTTCTCTAAAGTTACAAGAAAAACAAATACAGTTATAGTACCTAATCTAAAATCTCAAAGTGAAGTTTAGCTTAGCTTTATTATCAGCAATAAGTAGGTACTTATCTTTCTCTTTGATCAAACCCCAATTTAATCAGACACACAGTGTGTTAAGTTAACACGAAATGGTTTACGTTTAACACATTATTAGTAAATATTACACAAATTTAGTATAAAAAACAGAGCGTGTAAAGCTATTAACATTTCCACATCCTGAATTACACAATGGAACATCTGTTTTTTACAGTGTAGCAAACGTGTTTTGAATATGTGACAACATCGCATACTTACCATGGCTAAACATACTTACTGTGACTGGTTTTTATAGAGCTTCTTACAACATAACAAAGTTTAAAACAGTTATAATAAGTGTGTTAACATGTCATGCAGCTCATGCACAGTTTCACTTTTGTTTTCGTACTCTTACAAACATCAAGCAAACACTAGGTATGAAATAAGGAAATGAAGAAAACATGTGCGATGGACAACTAATCTAATCTAAAATCTAAAGCATCTAATGTTTACTTCATTAATACTCATATAAAAAGTAAATTACAAACAAATTGCGTTAAAACGGTTGTTACTTAGTCTTAATTATACCTTAGTTTGCAATTTCATAACACAGTTTTGCATTTTAGAGCAGTTGTGTTTTTATTTTTAAAATGTATTTGAAGGAAAACAATTTCGTTTTAGACATTTTTGTCATAATAGATTGTTTGTTGCTTTTGGACAAATATAGAAACCCGAATATTGGCATCATATTGCGGCACCCTGTACATATATTAATAGTCTCGCATAGTTCACGCATCTTTCTCAAACTACCCTCGATGACTTGTCAGCGGTGTGTACAAACGTTGCATATACAGAGACGTATTTAAATCACAAGGCAAATTCTTTCAACCATAATTTTATATTATAATCAGAAATCAGAACAGCTGTTTAGTTAAATTTATAAGTTATGGCGTGATTTTCAAATTATCCCGATCAGTTCATAATCTAAAAAGATCATAAGCAAAAGGACCTAGCTAAATTCAGAATGAGTTAAAATGACGGAATGAATTGAGTTACTCTGGGTTTTTCTAAAAATGTAAATTTATATAATTATTTACATTATCATACAACAAAAATTTAAATTAGCTTTACGTTATAAATATTTCTTACTAGCGTCAGTGGTGTGAGTGGTGTGTTCAAGTTGGTCTTGTACATCCATAATAGATATTTAAAGTTATACCCACCTTTGGTAGTTTGCCTATATTCCGGGATAAACAAATCGTCCTGCAAAACAAATCTACAAGGAAGTTTCTGTGCATTTCGTCGAATTTTGATTACTCTCTGTACATTATAATAGCATACACAAGTTCATTATTCACACATAGGCCATTGTTATATCACTCTGTCAGAACGTTTAACACAAAATTATATCATGCATACACTAGAAAACAATTCAATCTTAGTTATCTAATGGAACTTTAAGGTTATAAACTAAACTTAAGCTAGCATGGCACTCAAAAATGGCTGCGCGCGCAATTTATCGATGATGTATCGTAAAATAGAGTTGTTTGATCTATTAGAGTAATTAATGTTACAAATTTGCAATAACATTAAACTTAATTATTTCGGTTATTGAAAAATATTTATTAAACATGATGATGAAATGATTTATTTTAATGCCTACTGTCATCAGTTTAAATTAATACACCGCTTTAAAAATCACCTTATATATTATAAAAATAACTGCCCTTGTATTATTATTTTTATGTGATTTAATAAATAGCGTGCTGATGAAACAGATAGGTTTTTAAGTTTCATTTTAAATAAATTTAATGAAGATACATTTAATATGATATTGGGTACACTATTCAATAATTTCGGTCCAAGATAAAAATTTGACCTTTGACCAATAGTTTTTTTTAATTTTAGGCGGTAAGTAGTAATTTACATGTCTGGTGTTGTATCCATGATTAAGTGTTGGCAATAATTGCCTTTTTTATATTGACGTATATTTGAAATCATATAATATAATTGCCTTATATCAAGTACTTTGGCTTATTGGTAAGTTAAGTTTGAGGAGTATAACATTGACTTGTTTATACTAGTATATAAAGTGATTATTAGCTTCTATTGTCCTAGATATACTTTCTTGTACAAATAAAGCATGACAGTATGGTCCTGATCACCGTTTCTCAGTTCAGGGACTCTGAAGACTTCCGAATTGGATCAAAGTGCTGATAATACAGTGGAATTGCTGGTTATTGCCGTGATACAACTCTGCTAACGCTGTCTATATTAAAAATAATTGGCTTCTCTGCCGAAATAAAATTATTTTTGGTAAACTATTCAATGCTTATTATTAAATTTACTTTACACGTCAGCTAGACATTGAAAAATTTGTATACGGCATTATAGACATCACATCCCGCAGAATTATTAAAAAAATATATATTAATATCTGAATTGATGTATTTTATTAAGTATTTTCCGCGGTGTATGGTACACAGTGATGAGGTACAATTGTCTTTCATATTCTCTAGCACAGTTTTCTTCTAAAAGTTAAAGGAAATGATTCAATTTCAGCGTGACAGTTTAGTAAGTTTAGCATTACGATAATAAGAATCTTCACCTATTGGTTGAATTTTTTATGTATATTTCAATGCGATTCTTTGTCCTTGAAACGCCAGACGTAAAGTAAAAATACAACTGAGAAAAGAAACCACGCCATGTTGACAATGTATATTTAAAACATTTTAAATATAGTTCCATAACGAACATAACAGTCAATAACTGGCATAATGCCAATAACTTTTTTAAAATTGTATATTCATAACTAATACCTTTACAGTGCAATACGTATAGCAAGTTAGCATAGCGTTGTGTATAGCATTCTTAATAATCGTAGCGAACATAGTCAACGCATTTATTACAGCACTTCTTTTTAACAGTCATAGCAAACATATTATATTGCACAACGTTCTATATGATCCTAGTAGTCTTATCGTGTTATCGTACTTGTTTTCTTTTGACCATTACGAAGGATTCAAAATAATTTCAAAACCAATATTACTATCTTACTTCTCATATTAATAATAATAATAATCTTTATTTCACCTTAGCTATAACATGTATAAATACAAGTCATACAAATACACACCTTAACTAATACCTAAACACATGCAATGAAAACAGATAATACCATATAGTAAAATGATATAAAACAAAAGACAAATGAAAAATAATTATTTAATTAGATGCTCTCATGTACCTCACGCAAAGTATAAAAGCATTTACTTACAAGGTATTTCATCAAATTTTTTTTAAACCAAGAGAAATTGTCGCACTTTTTGAAATCTAATAGTAGTTTGTTAAAATAGTTGAGCACAAGACATAAAGAGATTTCCTAAAAAAATATGATGCATTTGACGCAAATTTATTTCTGCTTTTATAAACAAAATATGCTGCCTCATATGCAAGAATTCAGTGTAATTTTAATAAATTATTTTGTTTAAAAGCTGGTCGGCAAGAATCTAGTGGCATAATAGAGAATGTTAATTATTAATTATTTCTTTCTGTAAAATAAAGACTCTTTGTAAGTCTGCACCAACACCCCAAATAATAATCAAATACCTCAGGTGGCAATAGATAAGACCATAATACATGTTTACCAATTATTAGCCAAAATCATAAACCAGTATAAAACGATTGACTAAGTCAACTTTCATTTCATCAGTGTAATATACTAATGAATGCTACAACAGTACAACAATTTTAATAAACATGTCACAAATACAATTTTCAGTTATTTTCTCGTTTTGAGTTAATTAATCAGCAAAAAAATTGTTAATAAGAATGAAATAAATTGATTCATGCAGGGCGTGGCTAATTAGATTAATATTCGAAAACCTACACGAGTCAAATATTTTTGCAGATAATCCAAGCAGATATCTGTCGTGAAATTAAAAATATGTCATATTATTATACTTTCTTACTTTCTCTGCATCTGCACTGCTTTAGCCATATATTTACATGATAATAAATACCTTGGAAGAGCAAGAGAAATTTTAAAATAATATGGGTAAATTTAAACGGTCCTTTTAGTAATTTTAATTACATTATTCGTAAAACTGCAGGTGTCGATGTAATATGCGACAATTTCGTCAATTTCAATATCAAAAACTTTAAAAGAAAACGAGAAAGCTGATTTTCCGGTCATAATGTTTCTTTCAATGAAATGTAAACTTACAAAAACTGTATACGAAGTGGATCAAGGAAAATGCTACTTAAAAAAATTAAAATGTATGCTAACACTGAATTCCGAAAATCAATTAATCTTCCGGCTAATATCCCGACCAGCATTGAATTGCATTCAAAATACTTATAACAAATAGGCAAAGCCATTTGTCATCGGTTCATCATTTTCGAGCTTATTAACTCTCATCAATAGGCCATAGGTAAGGCAACTGAGAAATAACCCTAACTGTTGTATGTATAAAGCAACAGTACGTGAAATATAGCAAAGGTACATCTAGTTGTCACTCCATGCTAGACTTCAGAAGCCACAGACAGGCATTTTTGAATTAATGTGAATTAGCTAAACACTTTTACAGACAAGTACAAGAAATAATAATGAAAACATATATATACTCGCGACAAGAATTCAGACTTACGTCATACGAACAAATGAATAATTCATTATATTTTCATCAAAATATATACTACACTAAAAGTTAGTACTATATATTGCACTAAATTGCAAAATATGATTGTTTTTAACGCGACCAAATATCAAAAATTACTATGACAATAAAAACAAATGTGTAACGTCAGCCGTGACGTAAGACGTCTGAATTCTTGACGCGAGTATAATTCAAGAGGCAGCCAGGAAACACACTCATTTATTGAAATTTGAGTTCTTATTTCTAGCCATCTATGCAAAGTTCCTAAAAAGTATCAAATGACAGCAGTGTATAATCGGAAGATCTAATAATTCTCTATGCGTTTTTTTGAAATGCAGTAACTGTAGATTTATTTTACTTTAACCATTATTATACAGGGTGTTGCATAACATACTGGACAAACTTAAGAAACGAGTTCCTGAGGTCATTGTGAATAAAAAAGTTATAATATACAAGGGGTCAATTCTCCGTGGTTACCGACCGAGCTATGGACCTTTAAAGTATAGAAATAATTACTTATTTGCACATAGATTTACCTTTACCCTTTACTGTTTGACTGTAGGAATAAAAATAAAAAATTACGACAAAAATAGAAAAACAAAAAAATAAAAATACAAAAAAATTTTAAAACAGCGCAGGCATATTGACATTAATTTTAATTATGGATACTTACAATAACCTCAGGAGCTTGTTCCTTAAGTTTGTCCAGTTATATACTTCTTTTCTCTTTTTTTTTTGTTTACTATTATTCTTTTGTATTTATGTTATGTTGTTATAGTACACATTTTCTGTTCGGCTGCTCTATACGTATTTTATACCATTATTTACTCATGTCTTAGGGGATACAATTTTTGGGGTATAAATAAAAATGTTTAACAGTTTTCATTTTGAAAAGCCTCTTAGTAGTTTGTTTCCAGAACGTTTTCTCCAGCATTTGGTGCTTCATATTTTCAAATTCATATTTTGTGAGAGGCTTCCTACTTCTCATGCATGGGTTTGTTATAGTATATGTTCCCTCAAATAAAATATCCAGTTAGTCTTTCTGATACCCGTACGCAGTGTCAGTGAAGGTAGTACTTGAATTCTTTAAATTGACTTATAATGCAATAGATCCCTTTCTTGTTCTTTTTCTGCTTTGCCTAATATTCCTTCAAATCTTCATTATTATTTGAATGTTTCGGACCTAGAGCCAGAAAACATTAGAGACATTTCCATTCAAGTTTTGAGAGAGTCTTGTATTTTATCAAAGCATATATTGCTGTTTAGTTATAGGAAAACATAATATATGACAATCAACTTGCTTTAAAATAACATTTCTCATATATTGTTTTCATTCACCATATTTTAAAAACATCCCATAAATTACTAAAGCCATTTCTTCGACATGAGACAGATCAGAATTTATTCTTCGTCAGATTTACAAATTGCAATTTCGAAAATCTCATGCATAATTAATTTTCGCTTGATATCCCATTTTAGCAATTTTGTATTTTTTTACAGATTATATTGCGTGACTTGAAACAACTATAACACTCTTATCTGATCGGTAATGTTTATTTTCTATACCGTTACAAAAAAATGTATACACTTACGAAAGATGCATTTTAATTGAGAGGCCAACCCTATTTAAACGTTTCTGATTGAACTATAACTACTTAACTTAAAGCAACGTGTAGAACATACAAAGCCATTTTTGACATAATTTCTAAAACGTAAATCTTTTGTTCCTTCACAGCATAGCATATAGTATGTTATTTAGATATTAGAAAGCGATTTAAAAAAGTTTATAATTAATAAGCAGTTGCTTTACATTATTTATCTTATGATTAACTTTTATTACTAGCACCTGTTTTAATATGGACTATTTTAATTTTATTGATCATAAATAATAAGTCCTAACCCATTTTTTTAAAAATATATTTACAACTTGCTTCTTTAAGTTGATAAATTCTAACACTTTTGATATAGAACTCTGCATATGTACAGAAAATTCTCTTAACATGTACAGGGTGTCCAAATTTAGTGGAAATTGCAGGGTATCTCAGAAACTACAAGAGATAGAAGAATGCGATATCATATGCTACTTTGTCGAGAAAACTAAGATGCCGCAGTCACAATTTTCATAGACCTTCCCGTTTTTGGGATACAGGGTGAAGTTTAAAAAAATCCCCTTTTAAAGAATCATTCGTATCTCAGAGAACAGCTGAGATATTGCAATGCTGAAAATTGCTTGTTATTAACTTTTTTCAAGGTGTACAAAATCTAATTATATACAAATTCACCCATTTTATTTTATTGCTCGCCAATTTCAATCCTTCTCTCCATCCCAAGTTTTTTTTTTTGGCTTTCCTTTTCTTTTGATGCTTTTGGCCTGCCATGTACTTTTTGGTTGTCTGCTGCTCTGCATTCTTGCTAAATGACCGAACGATTTTAAGTTGTTGCCTTTCTATGTATTCTAATACTGATTCTGTTTTTAGCTCTTCTCTTATTACTTTTGTCCCTTTTTGCAATTCCTTTAGCTCCTCTAAAATATTTCAACTGCCTGAATTTTATTCTTCATTTGATTTGTCAACGTCCAACTTTCACTTCCAAAAGTCAAAATAGGTCTGAAAATTGTATTGTATACTGCCATCTTGGTTTGTGCTGATATCTCTTTTTTTTCTTATGAATGAGTTATTTAGCGCATAATATAATTTCATTGTATTTTCTATTCTCTCGTTTATTTCTACTTCGTTCTTCTCGCTTTTATGAATTTTTACTCCTAAGTATTTAAATGCTTCAACTTGTTCCATATTTGTCCCATTTAATTTTATGTCTACGATATCATCATTACCTATAGTCATTATTTTTGTTTTATCGATGTTTATTTTCAAGTTTCTGCCTCTGAGAGCGTTGTTCCATAGGTCCAGGTTAAATTGTAATTCACTTCATGTCATCCGCAAACGCACATTCAGCTATCGTTACTTTTTCCATATTTCTATAACTTATTTCAATTTTTTTGACTTTATCTTTAATTTCCTTTACAATATCATCCAGCACTATGTTAAATAGTGCTGGGCTCAAAACTCCTCCTTGTCTTAGCCCATCTTTAGTAAAGAATATTTCTGATTCTGCATTTCCAGTTTTTACATAGTTTCGTGTGTTCTTGTATATGGTTTCTATATTTTTACGCAACTTTTTCCTAACATCTGTTTTTTTAAGCTATTCCATAGTATCTAGTATACTTAACATGGTAATTCCTTTATAATTTGAACATTCTTTGTTATCGCCTTTAAATATGGGTAATAATATCCCTACCTCCCAGTCTTTTGGTATACCCTCTTCTTTCCAGATTTTATTATACAGAATCGTTAGTATTTCCAAACCTAGTCTTCCCATATTTATAATCATCTCCGTTGTTATTTCATCATGGCCAGATGCTTTACCTCTTTTTAACGTCTTTACTGCCTAGTGTACTTCCACGAGTACTATTATTATGTCCTCAGTTTCATTTATTTCTTCTACACTGTCCCTGTTCATTGTTTTAGTTGTTCTGTAATTTGCTTTTAATTGGTATGCGTCTAATATATCTTGGAAATATTCTTTCCATCTATTCATTATTGCTGAATCTTCATCAAGTAACTTTATTTCTTTATTTTTATGCATCTATTACTTTGCTGCTGTTTACCTTTTTTTAAATATATTATAAAACAATTTTTGGTTCCCTTGATGATCTTCTTCCATTTTTTGCCTAAATTCTTCCCAAGTTTGTTGCTTTGCCTTCTTTACCATTTCTTTAATTTTGAATCTTTGTTCTTTATAACTGTTTTCTTCCGTTCCCTTAGCTAAATATAAATTCCATTTTTGTTTTTCAACTTAACCTCTGTTTTTATTTGTTCACTCCACCATATTGTTTGTTCCTTATTTATGTTTTTATTTCCATGACCCAAATATACAATTTTTTAAATGGTAAACCCTGTATATTTTTATGCAATTCAATTGCTTTAATTTTTTCTTCATAATAATATGTTGTTGCTGTTGCTACTTTATAATTTGCAAATTGTCAAAAAATTAATAGAACTGATGTTGTGTGGTGTATACAAGGTGTTCCATAACTAATGGACCATACAGCGACAAGGTATAGTAGACGCCGCTTCTACTTAATTTCTTACAATAAAATATTTACCGATATCTACCGAAAATTTACAATAACTCGAAAACTCTTGGACAGATATGAGTCAAATACAGTGGAGTTATGTTTTAAAGGGTAAAAATTTCGATTTTCTAGCTAGTTTTCAGAAATCTGCTACAATCATAATATCGAATGCGTAAATTGCTGTAATTTATTCACCTCTAACACTTTTGACCGATTGACCTTAAATTATGAAAGAGAGAAGGTCACTCCCACTGCGTGGTAAGTTTTCAGTGGTCAACAATGTATATTGAAAAGCTCATGACTGCCTTCTCAGTTAAGGTTCATACGGCATTTCTCGTCGTAAAATGATCAAATTTGTGTGTTTTTAGGTACTGAAATCTCGAAAATTAAAACATGTAGAACAAAAGTAATATCGAAAATAAAATTTTTGATGTTTTTTATACACTAACTTTTAAAAGAGTTTGTAAGACACACATTATTTTGCTATTCTAACCCCATAGTTTAACAATTATTTTCATATACTTATAAACAAAAGTGAATAATGTTATATGCAGAACGATGTAAGGTAATGTTATAACAATATTTGCATCTACAGTTAAATTTAAGAAAATACGTATTTTGAAAGATTCCTGTACTTAAAAATTTGTTGGTTATATATTAGTTTTACTTTGGTAGCTTTGAATATTCGCATTCGCATAACATTCCTATTATTTACTAACCTTTATATTATTCAGTTCTTAAATGTCTTATTTGTATTTGTAGAAAACACTATTTCAAGAATAATAAATAGTTAAGGTTATATTTCGGGATTATTTCATTTAAAAATACTTATAATTTTTTTCGTATTTCGAAGAATAACGACGAAAAGAGGAGGACGAATACTAATTTTTGCAAGACCACTCTCCCACACGATCAGTAAATAAATCAAAATAGAGTTGCGGCAAGGATTCAGACGACTTACGTCATGCGAACAAATGAATAATTCAATTTATTTTCATCAAGATATTTAGGAAACTGCAACTGAGAATAATAAATCTATATAGTACATTAAATGTTTAACCTAAATTACTAAAAATGATTATTTTGCAACAAACTATCGAAAATTATGTTAACAATAAAAACAATGACGTGACGTCGGCTGTGACGTAAATCGCTTGAATTTCTGCCGCAACTATATATAAATTGCCAGGAACAATTTCTAACTGTATTCTTTATAATTCTTTTTTTTCCAAATAAATAAGCAAGTCGGTTTCCTATCAGAGTTATTCATATTCATCATGCATGTACATGCTTTTGTAATATTAATTACATTCTCTCAAAACAGTTTTGTCCTTCAGGAAGTTCTTAGGAGAAATTTCATTAAATTTCTATTCGTGAGTGGACCAACTAAGAACAAATGTTAAAAATTTAAAGTCAATTTCGTTAAAAATACGCTAAAAGTTCAAAAGAAATCGCAAAATTCATTTTAATGAGTGCCATTAATATTGCAAACTATTGTACATTGCACTTTTATTCTGAGACAATGAACTTAATGAAATAAACATAAAGAAAATGAAATAAAGTATCAAATTATTCATTTTATATCCTTTTTATTGTTTAACTATCATTAACATTTCGTAATTTACGGTATTACAGTGATTTATTATAAAAAATTCATGAAGCTAATTGTAATTAAAATTTATAATTAAAGGGAAACGGTACATAGGAATTTTACGGTCTACTAATATAATTGTGCTTGTTATATTTTGTGGGGAACTTAAGTAAAAGCTAATATATTTTTGAAAAGCTTATTAGTTCTTTACGATATAAAATTTCGAAACTACCGAATAGACAAAACTATTTAGAACAGATCTTGAACGCTATGCAACTCTCCACATTTTAAAATTATCTGAATTATACACTGTGTCCCATTTATTCTGATTTACTTAACTATATTATTGATTTTTGAATACATGCGCCTTTGATATTTGATCTGACGCACCATTTAGATGTTTTTTTATACTAAATTAAAAAATAAGATTACCATTTGCACTTATATCCAAAAATAAAAAATCATTTACCTATGTACTACTGCATAAAAAACTACTATTAAAATTGCATAATGTTCTCAAACACCTATTTTATTTGTTAAAATCTTCATGAAATTGAGAGAGTAACACTTAGCTGATGTTGAATAGGAAATGTAGAATAAACTTGTTTTATATTTCCCTGATGTTAAATTTATAGTGTTGGAGAAGTGTGAAAGTGTGCTGTTGTAAAGATATGCATAGACCTGGTCATGCAACAGTTTCAGTCGATTACACTTTATTAAATATTTTCTTAGGTAGATGCATATTCATCTTTTTTTATTCGTTATATTTATAAGAGGATATGATTTCATATATAGATACAGGAGTATCTTACACTCTTGTCATTTTTATAAAAAGTAAATAAAAACGGTAGTCTCTGTATTTAATGTAACAAAGTGGAAACGGAAGTGGGAGTTCCCTCCTTGCCAAACTTCAATAGGGTTAGTTAACACAAGTAGTTCATATGGACTTGGGAGTCAATTCTGAACTCCTGTGAAGATATAACAATTTGAAGTTGTCAATGTATTTAAGCCGCAAAACAAATAAAAGTATCAGTACCAAAACTATACCTAGTTTGGTACACTGCTACTACTGGTTCACACCTAATTTTCAGGGGTCATTCTGAAAGAATGTTATTTTTGTCTATTGTAAATTGGAAAATGCAGGTATATATTATATTTAAGACATTTATCGGTATTCATAATAAAAAAGACAAAATAAATATTAAATATGCAATGCACACTAGAAATCTAACTCATTCAATTTGTATGTATAACAATTATATTGTCATTAAAGTTTTTGTCGATATACACAACGTTCAGTTACTAGTTATTTATTATTCAATGGTCCAATAGTAAATAATAATGAATACAGTTCAACGTATTCAAGTACTAATCTATCTAATTAGGGTAGCAAAGAACTTTAGATATAGAAATATGTCGTGCCCTTACTATCAAAAAACTGGACTTTCTTTTGCATAATATTTTCTTATCAATCAGACGGTATTATATTAACATATAGTAATGGCATAGAATGACGATTGTGGAACAAAAATTGTACAATAAATTGCTGAGGATCGTTAAGTAGGAAAATCTGCAATATTTAACAGTTTAGAACTCATCGCATATGCAGTATTACTGGAAATTTTGTCAATCAAGAACCATTTTAGTCAAAGTTGAAATTCACATGAAATGGAAGCCAACTTAAACCCGAAAACAAGTAAAATTATATCTTTAAAAATGATTTGCCAAATTAACCAAGTTCTTTTAACGGCCAAGTAATATATGAAAATTTAATACCAGCGTTTTCTAACTTGAAGCTTGTATTTTGCTCAGTTACCATTGAAATTAAAAAAATTTTCGGAAATTTTTATCATTTTCAAAAAATCTGCGGATATGGTAGGGTGGAAGAAGTTAAAATCACTATAGTTTTTTAATAACAAAATGACAAATTTAATAAAACTAAAGAAGTTATGCTAACAAAATATTTTCTGATATCAAGTGTTAATAACATACATCTGTTAAATAACTATTTCTAAGAGTCGGAAATAGAACATTGCATTAGATGTTTCACCAAATATTTCTAGCGCTATAAGTTTTTTATTATTCATGGAATTTTCAACATATCCCTCCGCAACAGAGCTAGATTTCCAACCTCCGTGCCTCTTTAATTTTAAAATATCAGCGCCACTGTCCGCTAGGAAAGTGGCAGAGCTTCTTCTTAAGCAGTGGCCAGTATATAGAACAGGATTTGAAAGACCAAGAAATTGTGCAATAACTTTTGGCAGACTGCTAAATGTGTTAATTCCCACAGAATTTCTGGTACATTTTCCATTCGCATATTTTACAAAAAATCTGTTGTGTTTAAGAACCTGGGGACGCAACTTAATATATTTTCTAAATATTTCAACAAGATTCGTATTTTCAATTTCTCCAGTGGTAATTGCAAACTGCCGTATAACTTTTGTTTTTGAAGGTGGGATATCAACACGAAAATGGCTTCCCTCGTCTATAACATTTTCAACTGGAAGTCATGTTAATTCTGCTTTTCTGCATGCTCCTGCCATTCCAATTATCATTGCAACCTTAGCCATTAAGTATTCTTTGTCATCAGCTTCCACTAAAAATTTTGCAAAATTTTCTTTAATAAAAACTTTCGACTTTTTAGCACTGTACCCGTCCGCTTGCCTTTTAATATATGCTACCAAATTTGTATATTTTTTAATATCAATATTCCTTTTCAGATTTAGTTCAGACCTTAACATTGAGTAAAGTGTCCATAATGTGGAAACTTTTAGATCTTTCTTACCCTCAAAATATGCAAGTAAAACTTTCTCATTAACATGTTTAATTTTCTTCTCATAACACCACCAAACAAATTTTTCGTATGCCAAATCATAAACTGCCTTTGACTTTTTGGGAATTACTGATAATAGAGCATTACCTGCTGCCTCTTCAATATCGCTTGGTAGCTCTTCAGAACTTGAATCACTCATTTTTTAAAAATAAAACTAAAAATATATCAATCTCGCTAAAAACCTTCCGTCTAGACTTTTTTACAAAATGTCAAACTGACAACTAACATGAAGTAACAGCAACAAACTAAATTTATGTTTTCCAAATTTTTGTCAATTATATTAAATTTTATTTTTTTATTACTTTTTTCAAAATTAGAAAAAATCTTGTATGCAAAACGTTACGAAATGAAATTTTGTGTAACTTGTGAGTTTTTGTGAGAAAAAAATCTCACGCGTTACACAAAATTAGGCATTTCGTAACTGATGGCATAAATAGCTATTATTGCATTCATCTGTCATTCTACTACAGCGTTTTGTCATCATGACAAACATAAACGTTCAAATCGACGTCATATTTTCCTAGGCTTGTGCCATCTAAATAAAACATTTTTTGGTTTTTGCATGAACGTAGAAAAAATATTGTATGCAACTCGTATAAAAAGTGCTTATTGCACTCGACGTGTTGTCTACTCGGCCTGACGGCCTCCTTGGACAATTTCACGTCCCATTGCAATAAACACTTACTTTTTGTACTTGTTGCAAAGTAACTATTAAATTTTAATAATTATAATGTTTAATTCATTTTAAGAATAATTATAAAGACAGTATGAAATAAAATATACAATACATGTCCGTTAGACTTTACTAACGTACTCGTTTTTCCCTAAAAAATACCAACTTTCCTATAATGTAAAAATAAAAGATCGTATCTCTAATCTCTAATTGATATAACAATAGTATATTACACTATTAGGTTAGTGGGGTATAACAGAATCGGGGAAAATTTTCCGAGATTCTGTTAGCCACTTAACAACCGTATAGTGTATAACGTTTTTCGCACAATGCGATTGTGCGAAAAACGTTATCAAATAAAATAAAAAAAAAAAATTTTGATTGCTGAAATGGCGTTGCCTAGCTAGCGTGTTTTGAATTTATTTTGTTGGAAACCAAAAAAAATAATAATTTGAAGTTTTAAAAATTTTGTGTTTTGTTGTTAAAACTGTGCTTATAATGGCTGATAAAGACGATTCAGAGGTAGATTTGGACATTGAAGAATCGTATCAAATAGATTGTGGGTCATTAATTCCCACAAAATCAAAGGTGAGGTATGAAATATTCTATGATGCCTTCAGGAAATAGTTGAATGAAAAGAAAGCGGAGATATCTGAAAAAACTTTGTTGGCTTATTTTGTTCAGAGAAATTTAAAACTGAAGTCTCCGGGAAGCTTTATGCTTAAAAGTACGATCAACTTAAATAATGGTGTCGATATATCGCAATTTAAGAAGTTAGTAGCATTTTTAAAGAAGAAAAATATTGCACATCATGTGGAAAAATCAAAGGTATTTACCAGAGAAGAGATGAACAAATTCCTGCTGGAAGCCCCCGATGAAACCTATATTATGATGAAAACAGTGATGATAATGGGAATCGCTGGCGCTCTTAGGCGTGATGAACTTATGAAGATGACAGTTGATGACATTACGGATGAAGGTTCAGTTGTTATTGTTAAAGTGCCTGATACCAAAACACATATTAGTCGAATTTTCACAATCACTGACAAGGCCAATGAAAAAGTCCCTTTTTTGACGATTTTGCGAAAATATACAGGTTTAAGGCTTAAGGAGACTAACTCTCGTCGATTTTTCTACTCAGTTCGTCAGGGAAAATGTGTAAATCAACTTGTGGGTATAAATACATTGGGACAAATACCACAAAAACTTGCCGAATATTTAAAACTGCAAGATCCAAAATCCTATACTGGACATGGTTTTAGAAGGACGTCGGAGACTTTGTTAGCAAATACTGGAGTTGATGTTATGGCACTCAAACGTCATGGGGGCTGGAGGTTTTAGTGATAACATTAATGTGTTATTTGACTAACAGAAAATGTAATTTTCTGGTGTCGCTGAAGGATATGTTGCAGTCTTTAACAAAGAAAATAGAGTTTGCTGATAGGATTTTACATACCAACAGCGGCAGTGACAATGAGTTTGAATCCATTCCAGTGTTTGAAGACAGAACTACTGAAGTTTATTCTAATCCTAACAATTCAATAAGTAATACAGAAAATTCAATTACTGTAAAAGCAATAGATAAAGATGAGGGAAAAACTATTACGTTTAAGATTTGTACAAATTGTACCTTTAATTTTTATAATAAATGAGCCCAGCATTTGTTGGTGAAATTTTTACTTACCGCATTAATGCTGTTATTAACTCAAACAACACTATTATTTTTTTGATTTCTATGAAAACAAGCCATAGTGTTGTATATTCAACTTACAGAATGTGTCAACAATGAAAGTAAGTGCATATTTCAGAACGATTGTGCGAAAAAATATTTTTAAATTAATAATTATTTTTATTTACGGAAGACGGTGGTAGAACTAGTAAACAGTATGAGTATAAGGAAGTCTTGTTGAACAGGATTTGTAGAACTCGGCAAATCTTCAAATTAACTTTTCCTATGCCAAGGAAATTTAAAATAATATCATACCTGCCAGATTTGCATTACATTTAATGAACGAAATGTAATTATAAAATAATCGATTTGTTGCAACAGATACATAACTTTCATTTTTTCTTACTTCCTCAGCGTATAAAATTAACTTTATATTTACTCTCTTAAGTCATATTGTTGCCAATAAAAATTTTCAAGTAATAAATTCTTTAAGCTGATTTCTATGTCTTGCAGATGTGAAACCTAGCACTAAGCACTATATAAAATGCGTCTACCTCTACAGTTCATTGTAAGCCTGTAAACTTTCATTTGTTATGTGATTATTACAAAATTTTCACATCACAGGAACTATCGGTGTTGAACAGATGTCTCCTCTAGAATTCATCAAATTTGAACAAATCCTTTACGTCATCGGATTCTTGATATCGTCATTTATCAGATTAAGTTGTAGACACCTGTGGTAGACATCGATTTATTCTAACAATATTGATACAAAATTATTTTGCATTTGAATTAGTTAAACAGCAGATAGTACATATAAAACTTATTCCTATTCAGGGTGCTAACTAACTAAGTACGGCCTATAACTACGGATGTAATTCCTTGCGATATTCTAAGAAAAAAATATTTATTTAAACATGTATGCAGAAACACTTATATTCCAGTATACAAAGTGTTGAAAATGTCAAAAATATCAATATTTTTTCAATCAGTGCTATGTTCTCATTTTGTTAGAACTATATTTCTAGTGCAAGGTCAACTTTTAATTAAAGCCAGTGGCGTACTTACACGTGAAGCAGTAATATAAATAAGTAAAACTTCAAAGATTAAAATTTCTTTTTCATTATTTTTAGACATTCCTAAAAATGCACAAAAAATGGTTAGGTATTACAAATAACAATAAAAAGTATTCAATTCCTACTCTAATCAGACTAAATTTAAGGTGTTTTTTATTGTCTTATTTTCCTGTTTAGATTTTTATTTATGGTACCACCTAAAAGCTCTTGTGTACAAAAGATGAAAACAACTTAAAAATGGATCGATATGCTGGGTAAAGGGCATTGCAATGGCAATAATGTGGTTGACAAGGCAGCTAGGAGTGCATCCGGTTTCAATATTTTTAGACCTGGTCCCTCCAGTATGCTTCCGTTGTCAGCACTTGCTGAAATTTTCAAAGAAGCCACCTACAAAGTGTTTAGGAAACGGTGGGATGAAACAAATAGATGGCAATTTGCTAAGGAGTTCCTAGAGTACTCCTGCAAGGATGCAGCCAAAAAGTACTTTGTCATGTCTTTGGGTTAAGGTGTGAAACACATCTTTGTAGGGGTTGCGAACAGGAAAACGAGACAGTACTCGATGTCCTATGTGAATGCACTGCCATCTCGTCAATAAGAGAATACGTGTTGGGAGAAGGATGACCTTCTTTGGCTTACATTAGAGAGATCTCTCTTAGCAACGTCACCACCTTCGATTTCTGTTAAGTTTTTCCAAAACGCTGGATTAGCAGGCGGGGAACAATCAAATGATTGGATCGGTCACCTAACCTTATCCCTATAAATTTCTTTCTTTATATTCCAATTGTTGTAGTTACTTCTTTTTTCTGTAATTGTTTCGTCATATTTGTTTCATTATTGTAATTTACTGTTGTTGTTCATGTATTACCATTAATTTGATTTATTCCTCCCGAAGGTGCGTACTTACTTTGATAATGGTAGGGCATAGAGGACAACATTCATTTGTATAAAATAGACCAATAACAACTTTTATATTTAATTGCGCATTATGAAATTTAAAACGCCCATACCTAGTAAAATATTAAGGCAATATCATATAACCAGATATTTTTCTTATAATTTAAAAAGAAAGAAGAAGAAAAAAATTACATAATATCCAATTGATGTATATAGCCTCCTATTTGACAAACCAACAAAGTGTGTCCTTACCTTACTTGAAAATATGAGAAGGTAGCAATTCTTTAAATTCGTATACTTACACTGTCGTTTTAGAAGTTATAGTTGGTTACAATGGAAAAATATAAAATAAGTGAAAGACAACTAAAATTTAATGAAGATTTATTATGCCAAGTCATTTTTATCATTTATCCTGGTAGGTATTTAATTGCTACTTACTCTTAAAGCAAAATATGCGTCATCTTTGAGAATGTGTTTTCCCAAACGTACGCAATCTTAAAGATTAAAATTCAAATATTTTTTCTGATAAAACTATAAAGGCTATTGAAGGTTTTAGTTGCAAGATCAGTTAAATATTACTGTCATAGTAAGTACAGATGCAAACATAAATAAATGTGGATATTATATGTAATTAAAAAGTAAGAGCAAAATTTGTGATTGTTATGTGAAATACCCGACCATTTTTCTATGAATCCATTAATATTAGGTGAAAATTATATAAGAGACATTTCTTATTACGCACTTTTAGAATTTTTTGAAAATAGTATAAAATGAAGACAAATATTTGACGTTTTACTTTTTACGAAGAAAACGCCTGCTGACGTAAGCGTAAGTACGTTATTGGCTCCCTAAATTAATCTCAAAACTTTAGGAACATTCAAGATTTATTTGTAAAAATATTGATTACATATCTTGACATTTTCAGCGTTCTTTATGTTGAAATTTATCATTTTTTTCTTAAAATGTCACCACAGTCTGTAGTTACGGATAGAAAGTGAATATAAAACCAATAAATAAACTGGAAAGTGAAAAGATAGATATCCTAACAATCGAAAAAAACAATGTAATAGTACTCATACGCACGAGATATGAACTATTATATTTATTCCACCTATTTCACAAAAATTGAATAAGAATGTAATAATTGTAATATATAATAATAAATTTTAAATAAATTTAAAAAGTATTATAACTTGCATTGATATGCAGTAATACTAAACATATAAGTTTTGATTTTTTAACCATAATTTATTTATAACATTAATAAACTTTCACTTGACGTCGCAAGATGATACGCGTAACTCTATAGGCGCCATCTGCTATATACAATACACAGAAAGAGCATTAATATTAAAAGCATGTTTGCAATAGAACTATTAACAATTTTAAATCGACTAAATTAATTCTTATCTTAGACATTGCCTTAATTAATTAGAAATATATGCCTGCTTTCGTATTTTTTAAGTAAATGTAAAGGATTTTTAATTGGTAACAGAGCACAGTTTAATGGACAATTATTAATCTTGAAATATATTAGATCTTACTCTTCTACTTCCTTTTTAGTAATTTACGAAATGTGAAAATTAAAAAGTGCGTTGAATTTTGCCAATATTTTGAAAACATCGCATCAATTTAAATTGAATTACAGGAAACAGTATCTATATCCACGGCAATAGTGAACAACTTACTTCTCAAAAAGAGTTATGCTTAATAATAAGATTTTTTTAATAAGGTTGCTACGGAAAATTGTATGTTTGTACGTAAAGGATGTTGAGAAAAGAAAAATATTTTAAAATAGGCAAAAAATAACTGTATTATTTTTTGAGGAAACGAAAAATATAAAGCCTATTAAGCCTGAACTTGGAACAGCAGCAAATTTTGATAGATCGCAGCAACTTTAAATTTTGTTATTAGCAGCCAATCTCAAGTGTGGCTGTCGGTTGTCCAATATATAGAACATTTTCGTTTACTATGACTACAGTTAAAGTTTACAGATATATGCAAGTCAAATCTCTCTCCGCGCCACTATTTTGATTGTGCATTATTCCCCGCCATTTCAAAGCCAGGCTGAAAGGTGGCCGTCGAAGTTAAAAGCAGCCGAAGTTAGGCCGTCTATTCGACGGGTCGTACACGGTCGTTAGCATCTCTGCTTTTACAGCTACACATACGGATAGTACCGTCAGAGAGTGATGCGATATTATTCTCGTATCTCGTAATTATTTTAATTTATAGGGTTTCTATAATTCCAGTTAGCCACAATCATTAGCTTCCTTGTACACATTAAGATGTCTGTAAATAGATACTTATGTATCCGTCCAACACTATAATACTGACTATTTTTTAATACTTTCCACGAATCTGCATATTTACTAAAGAAAATAAAAAAAATATATGTACAGGGTGTTCCGTAAAGAATGCGCCAAAAAGCAAGGTTAGATTATAGACGTCAAAATATTAGAATTTCACCAAACATTCTTTAATAAAATATCGCTTCTCTTCGATATACAGGGTGTCATTTTTTTATTTTGAAATTTAATGGGTGTTTTGGGTCACGAGAAATTCGAATTCGATGTCGTTTTTACGACAGCTGCTAGAGGACGCTAATTACTCTGACTCTGGTGTTATTTTCAGCTAATACTTTTTTCTGAAACGTCTTAGCAGAATTTAGAGTAATGCATTCGATAGACCGATTTTTTCTACAAAGAAAAGGTATAGGTACTTATTTGAAACCGAAAGAACAAGCCGTTTTCGAGATATTCGTCTCCAAACGATTTCTAAACCTAATTCATGACATACTAAATAGAAGTACCTTACTACATAATAAAAAAATGGGCCATAAAAGAAAATTTAATTCTAGGCGTTAAAATATTAGGATTTAGTTATTAAATGCACATCATTATGAACAAACAATTTATTAAATTTGAAAAATGCAATTAATATTTTTATTTTAACAAATGTTCAAAATGTCCACCGTTCACTTGAATACCTTTGCGAGCTCCTCTAATTAAGTGTTGTCTTACTCTAAATAGATCTGGAATAGGAGTCGCCATTGTTTTACTAATCAAGTCCCAATACTAAATGGCTATTTCTCCAGTTAAAACGCCACGCATCACAAAACTTTTATTTTTTTTAATGCTCTCGTAAGTAGGCTATGCGTACTTATTGATAACAATTGAATAAATATCAGGTTGTCAAACAACTTATTGTCAATTGCATGATGTAGCGCGTTACTTTGAGTTGTTTTAATACTTAAAAAGTAATTTGTCAAAATGCCTAGACATAATGATTTTTCTAATTATGAAAGAGAATAAGAGACATGATCTGTATCTACCTTCAAGAAAATTATAATAGCCGTGCCGCGTCTAGACGCTATCTCCAAAAATATTGAAACCGAAGACAATCAGATCATCATATTTCACTGAGAGTTAAACAAATTGCTGTTGACCTATAGGAAGAGGAAGTGTTAGTTCGTGTTGCAGACAAACCAGAAAAAAGCGTTAGGCATCTAGTAAAAGATACTAAGGTAAAACAAACGTCAGTTTTTCGAATTTTTAAACAAGAAAAATTGCATCCATATCACTTTATTTCTGCAGAAAATTTATTAGAAAATGATCCAGCAACAAGACTTCAATTTTGTCAAACAATTGTTGAACACCATAATCAAGATCCAACATTTATTAGTTCAATTTTGTGTATCGACGAAGCTGTTTTTACAAGACGCGGTGTTTTTAATTGGAGAAACAACCATTATTGGGACAATGAAAATCCGCTATTAATAAAGGAACACCACTTCCAACACGAATTATCCGTTAATATCTGGTGTGGAATTTTAGGTGATTTCATAATTGGACCAGTCGAATTACCAGCAAGACTTAATGCAGATAGATATCTGGAGTTTTTAAGAACCTTTAAATTTAAAGCAAAATGAAAAATATTTATGTACGACGGCGCTCCTTCACTTTATGGTATTGCGGTTCGTAATTTCCTAAATAGACAATTTCCTAACAAATGATTTGGACGAAGAAGTGATAAACCATAACCAGCTCTTAGCCCCGACCTCAACCCCATAGATTATTCATTATGGGGATACACGAAGTCCTTAGTTTACGATACTGAAATTAATACGCGCGAACAATTAATCCAACACATTTACGATGCCACCACAGTGACTAAAAATAATGACGGGTATTTATTTAGAGTAAGACAACACATACTTAGAGGAATTCGCAAATATATTCAAGTGAATGGTGGACATTTTGAACATTTGTTAAAATAAAAATATTAATTGTATTTTTCAAATTTAATAAATTGTTTATTCATAATGATTTATAACCAAATTCTAATATTTTTACGCCTAGAATTAAATTTTGCTTTTTGGAGTATTTTTTTTATTATGTAGGTACTCCTATTTAGTATGTCACGAATTAAGTTTAGAAATCGTTTGGAGACGAATATCTCGAAAACGGCTCGTTCAATCGGTTCCTAATAAGTATACCTTTTCTTCGTAGAAACAATCGGTCTATCGAATGCGTTACTCTAAATCCTGCTAGGACGTTCCATAAAAAAGTTTTAGCTGAAAATAACACCAGAGTCACGCCTAACTAGCACCCTCTAGCAGCTGTCGCAAAAAACGACATCAAATTCGAATTTCTCGCCACCCAAAACCCCCAGTACCAAACTTTCATATATTTTTCACGATAATTACAGTAATTATTAAATAAATTTTAAAAATAAAAACAAATTTGACACCCTGTATATCGAAGAGCATCGACATTTTATTAAAGTATGTTTGATGGAATCCTAATATTTTGACGTCTAGAATCTAACATTGCTTTTTGGCGCATTCTTTACGAAACACCCTGTATAAATAATATAAAGTAACTGAATTATTTCAAACGCGATATTCAAGATGAGTTGTATAGTGAAAATATTCTTTCCCTGGTTTAAGAAATATAGCAATACTTAAAATTTAAATTTAAAATTAATTTACTATTTTTAGCAATATTCCCCAATTTTACTAAAATAATAAATTAATCCTATTTAAATAATAAGTAATTATTATCCATAATATGACTCAAATTACTTTAAAGGTATTTGATTGTCTTTAAAATATTATATAAATTTGAAACTTATTAGCAACTTGCTTTGGAATTACCTACGTTGCGTTCCAGAGCAAATTGACAAATCAAGGATAACTATTACTAATACACACTAGCTAACATTTTACTTTGACGGTTTTTCTCAAAACCAATTTTCAATTTTTAACTGAAATTTTATGATCTACGAATACATAATTATTTTAATAGCTTTGGTATAGGGAAAATGTCAGTATTCACAAAGAAGGCACGTAGGTATACAGGGCGTTTCTTAATTAGAGGTATAAATCCAAGTGCGTATTATTTGGCTAAAAATAAGAGTTTTTTGTTATATAAATGTGGACTCTTAGGACACTCATTGTTTAGTGTCAAAAATTAAAAAAAAAATCAGTTTTCAATTTTTAAATTCTAAACCGCTTGATATAATTTAACCAAATTCGGTGTGCACATTTAGTATGACAGTAGGTATGAAACAAAGAATTATTCGTTTTAAACCAGTGGCGGTTTACCAGTGGCGGAGGTGAGAATATTATCGAACTTTATTTGCCAGCAAAAAATGTATCACCCTGCATAATATTACAAACAAAATAAGTCATCATATGCGCCATTGTATTTTCTTCATTTTTTCTATTCCAAACCGAACAACAAAACAAACAACACAACACAAAAACAACAACAACAACAACAACAAAATTGATTTATTTGGTCAAGTACATTTTTACGATAGGTACTCATTATATTACTTAAAATAATAACAAATTAATGAATTAATAACGGAAATAATTTACTATGATTTATTATAACAAATATTGAAAATTACCACCTTCAATGAAAATACATTCTTCAGATATCTTTGAAGTTGCAGCTCGAGCACGTGCAAAAATTCCAGGAGTAGCTCTTCTCACATCACAATCAGTTACAATTTGTTAACGTAACTGTTCCTCAGATTCCATGTGAACCATGTAAAGTAATGTCTTGAGATGTCCTCAAACAAAAAAGTTAATAGGGTTCATTTCGAGTGGCCAAAGCTGACCTAGTCCAATCACGTTATTACCGAATCTTTCATTTAAAAATTCACAACCAGTCAAACTAAAATGTGGGCACATAGGGAACATCGTCAAATAGTTCAGCTAAAACTTTTTCAAGAAAATGTCTGTAGGAGGCACTAGTGAAAGTTGTTGGTAAAACAACAAGCACATTTCCAATAATACCCTTCCATAAATTCAAAGAAAACTGATGCTGAAATCGAGATTCCATTATGGTTACCAAACGTGTTTATTGCTGAACTTCATTATAGCATCTCTGGAAAAATTAGCTTCGTCGGTAAACAATACGCCAGCGGCGTTTTCAAAATCCAGTGGCAAAATTGTATGCGAGCAGGATAGATCAAACTAATTTATGATTCACATTAAGATTTGCAGCTAGGGTTCTAGTACTAGTATCTAGGTCTTCAATTTCGTGTAGAATGGCTTCTTCCAACTCAGGCGTTCTAACATTCAAATGACTTCCAGGTATTGGAACTTTCTGAAAAGAGCCTTACCCCGAAAGACGCTGAAAAATATTTCCGAACATTCTTGGATTTGGATGATTTGGATAAGTTATTATTAAAACATAATCTTAAACAAATCTTCTAATTTGACAATACACAACATTAAATAAGATAACGGCTGATTATTATCATTTTGCATGACTCCCTAAGATATGTTTAAGTAATTTAGGTAACTGTTAAAAATGCACTTGATCAAATAAATTAATTTTGTTGTTAATCAGTTTAGAATACAAAAAACTGTATAGAAACAAAAAATGAAGATAATACAATGGCGCATATGATGACCTTTTAATTTGTAATATTATACAGGATGACATATATTTTGGTCACAAAATACACCCTACTTAAAAAACATCCTATATATGAATACAATTTTTTAATCTGTCTACTTACGATTTATTTACATACGTAGGTACTGTGCAATGTGATCATACGAATGCATTAGAGTCGACTGCAACTTTGCTACCCTAGGATATCTGAAAACTAAAACATTGGCTATTATTTTATAAGGATTTCATTTTTTTATCAAAAAAAAAGAAAAGAACAGTGGAGCATTGCACTACAAATATATTGATTTGTTTTTTTCTTATGAAACGCTCTGTATATTATTAGGTACATTTTTGGATTCTCCACATTTTCCTAACTGCATTGATATAAACATGTCTTGGGTTATCTTTTACTGTTTGCTAGATATTACTGATTAATTAATTGCGTAATTGAAACTGTAATTTTATTGTAAATAATACAAAACTATAGTGCAATGTTTTTTTTATTTTTTTGATAAGTACCGATAAAAAATTAATCAAGAAATATTTGTTTCAGTTTCTCAATATCTCTTAGCATAGCATAGATACAACCAAATCTAATGTTTTTGTATGATCATTCTAAAATATGACTAAAATTTATAAAACGCAATCCAGAAGTTACCTGGACCAAAAAAATGCATTTCCTTAAAAGTTAATACTGAAAAAAGCAATCAGACAAATTAATTATTTTAAAAATATTACAAATCCAAAAAAAAAATACTTACGATAAAGTTCAGTACCTACAGTTAAAATATTTACTTTTATGAGAGAGCAGATTGTAAATGAAAGTATAGTTCACCCAACCATTAATTATATCAGATTCATTAACAGAGGTAGGTAATTAAATAAGTATAAAAAATGTAGCCTTAACAGGTGTGATGGGCACGTTTTGTGGCAGCAAAATTGAAAGTCCATAGCACGTTTTCAGGATCAATATTATTCTTAAAAACGGTAAAGTAAAAGCATACTAGATAAATTAACATGTTTAGTAGATATTCATGTATCATTTGGTCATGTCCTTGTTGGTGTCGTTCTCTATTTTGTAGCTATTCTTGAAGAGAAACAATTTTCCACAATTCGAAAGTCATGACAGGTCTCTCCAAATAACGTTAAATTTAAGGATGCGTCAGATCTTGATGGACATTGCTTAAAATATTAAAAATTATTTAATACAGTAAATTTTAAAAGAAGTTTTATTGACTTGGAAACCACATAAAATTAAGTTATCTTTAGCTGACAATTGCAATGAAGAAATCAATTTTTATCTGGAACGATGTACGGGATATCTTTCATACCGAAAAATAAGAAAATCTGATTTTCTTAATTAAAACACCATATTAACTAAATTTACATAAATCATCTTGCCAACTAAGTGCAACATTTTATACATGGTAATTCAGAACTTATCTAAAACAAACAGAGTGTTAAAAATACAATTTGGTAAGGAAAAAATGAAAAATAGGCGTTGCCAACTAAGTGCAACATTTTATACATGGTAATTCAGAACTTATCTAAAACAAACAGAGTGTTAAAAATACAATTTGGTAAGGAAAAAATGAAAAATAGGCAGTTCGAAAATTGTTTAATAGCACATTTCTAACTACGTTGAAGATAAAATTATATATGAATGAAAAAAAAATAGTATTTCCTACTGAATATGAGATATTTTTCTTCTTTATGAATCTTTCAAGTGTTACATCTACTACTTAAAATTTTTAAAGTTTAAATTAGAGGCTAAAGGGTAAAATTATATTTTATGGTAAATACCTACCCATTCAAAATAAAAATATTCGATTTATAAATAGTTACCGAGAAGCAAATTCTGGCCTAAACTTCAGTAGCCAATAAATTTGTCCTTCTATTTTCATCTTTGTTAATTATAATAGTCACATTTTGAAATTTGTTTTGAGCTTAACCTACATTCAGGTTGATTTTCATTCCAACCTGATTTCCTTAGTCATGTAGTTCAAATTTCTAGGAACACTTGCCAAAAAATGATCAAATATTTATTTAGACTGAAGGACTATTTGCTGAAAAACTATACTTTACATTTTAGAAACTACGCAAAATTATAAAATAATTTTAACTATGCTATTATTAAAAATTTTAGAACTCATTTTAAAGTTTTGATATTTATTTTTTTTACATAAGGTATCCCCTTCTCAAATAAGTGGTTAAAATTGTATACCTACAGAACGGTTGTCTATTTCGGAGGTACTAATTATGTTAGCTTAAGTAAAATCTGCCATTTTATATCTTAATTGAGGAAATATTGTACCTCCGTAAGTGTTACAGATTTAAATTAATATTCATGAGACTAAAGAAAGTTAAGTATTTATTTAGTAGGTAATATACTCAGTAAACTTCATATAAAACTTTTAAGTTAAACGCATTCGCATTATACAATATAAGTATACAAAATTATTCAAACCGTATTAAGTAATTTCATCTTTTAAATACAATTTCTTCATTCGCTTTTATATACTGATACAGACATATTCATGATAATTTTTGTGTAAGTAGGTACGTACAAATGTTTTTTGCATATAAGCTTGTTAAGTTGCCGCAAGGAATAAATAAACTTATGGTAAATATTGACCGTAAAATTTCATTTAATTTAATTTAATTTTAAATAAAACAACATGACTTTATTTGTAGGGTACGTCACGGTACATTACGTCGATATAATTAATAAGCAAGCAATCAAACTTTTACAACAGCACATTCAATGTTAAATTGTTTTTGTGAAATACAGTGGAGTAATCCGAAACACCGAGATTATGTGACTCATTGTGCATGTCGCCAGTAAGAGTTTAAAAAAGAAGTCCGTGCGGTCTCCTCAATAAAGACAGGCCATGGACATGTAGAACAAAAGAGCATGTAAAACCACTTTATTGTGTTCATAATTGAATATATTCGTTTATATAAATCTCCCTTTTAGATTTTCTTATGCACTTGTAGATATAGTGAACCCTTAACCTAGAACACATTGGCAAAAACTTTCCCAGAAGATAAAAATAATTCACTTATTGCATTGCAAATACTCAATAGTAAATTAGCTGAAATATAAGTAGCAGTAGCACGAAGAATTTTCTTCATTTCTGCTAATTATTTTATAAGCAATAGTGTGACTCCATAACTGTTTTCTAACCACTGTTACCTTGAACAACAAATTAATCCTCTAAATGGGTAATCAATTGCAAAATTTTGTGGCGTTTTTTTTCCACTTAAGAGAATTTTTTTTAAAGCCTTGATCAAGATTAACACATCTCGCTAATATTTTTGAAAATGCTGCGTATGTGGAACTCATTAGTCAAAAAATTAATATTATGTTGCATTGATGTTCTCTGTACAAGATTTCTTTCAAAAATCTACAAAGAATATAATCAAGCGGAGATAAGTTATGGGACTGTCCAATAAATAGGACCATACCTTCCTCCACTTCTCTAAAAATTTTCTCTTATACCAATTGTGGATAAAAATTGTTGAGTGAGCGGGACGTCCGTCTTTTTCGAAATACGCTTTTTGCTTACATTCCAAATTTCATAGCCATCGTGTCTTTTTGACCATTTTACGTTTTTTATATTATCAATTAAATCAAATTTTCGTATATTTTCTCAAATTCTTCTGGATATTTTTCATGAAATAATTCAATTTCATACTGATAAAAAATGTTACCGATACCGTAATATTACTTAACAAGAACAATTTGATGCTGTAAAGTAAGCATTATTTTCAATAATGTAATTATTTCAAATGATCAGTCAAACAATTAACAGCAACTGTCTTATACAAATTAATGGTATTTTGATTAATACCTTTGGGTTCTTGAATTAAATAGTATATAGAGAAGCAGTGCAACATAATGTTGATAATGTTGATTGTTTGAAGACTAGAATTATTGAAGCTGCTCCCAAGTGAATAAAGAAACGATTTGTTCCACATGCACATCATTTGGAAGTGTGTTGATCCTGGTGAATTCATTTCGAATAGTCTTATAATGGTAAAATAAATATTTAATTGATGTTTTGAGATTTTTGATATCCCTGTATAAAAAATCAATTTTTAATGTGTAAACCCTGTGTATGTGTTTTTCAATAAAACAACAATTTTTGAAACAAAATGGCTTCTTCGATACATACAATTAATAGTTATCA